>CM074721.1:91193965-91858251 GCA_037306005.1 Rhinophrynus dorsalis | reverse complement strand
ACTGAAAACAGCAAAATATTACTCTCTTATTCACAAAGATTATATATAAGAAAATATGCGTCTATAGAAACACACAAATCAATGAATGGAAGCCCAAGCCAACCACGCACACAACATATAACACCAATCTAGCGAGGTGCTACATTAACCCTTTGATTGCCAGAGACGTGATGTGCTGCATACCCCTCTGGCACTCAAAGAGTTAATAACTGAGCAAGTTATAACATAAAAAGGCAAATTAGTGAAAGGGACAGGCACATATTTTTGATCAGAGGGTCATATCCCTTCACAATTTTTGGGAGGGCTGTAATTGTACAAAACAAAGTGCACTCAGTGTTTGAACATAGAACATATATACACAAACCCTGACTAATACGCCTGTCTTGATTACTAATAGGGAGTGAGTGAAAACGACAGTGATAAAATCTGTCTACCCCAGTACTTCAGATCACAGTGCTGCTGAACAGTAAATGTATCAATTCTGGCTCTGGCTGTGCTGGTACAATACTGCAATGATGGACAAACACAAATTTCCACTGATTTAAATTTAACTTAACCCTTTGAGTGCCAGAGGGGCACACAACTCATTGCAGACCCCTCTGTCACTCAAAGGGTTAACTTCTTGAAAGCTAAAGAAGTCTCCAATGCATTTAAGGCATTAAAAGCCCCATACAAAATGGATGGTTTGCTGCAGAATGGCGTAATTTCTTCTTTGTACATAAATTACATTGTATTAAAGTTGTGCTTGTGATAACACCCATCATTCTTAACCCTTTGAGTGCCGGAGGGGTACGCAACGCATTGCAAAGCAATGCGTTCTGTACCCCTCTGGCACTCAAAGGGTTAAGCTGCATAGAAAGCCAGAAGTGGTATTTCTCTGATCAGCAGCACAGCTGTATGTGTACAACTTGCCAGATACAAAGGACATATTAAATCAACCCTTGTACAGTATTATGTCCTCTGCTGTAGGATTATGTGTAAATGTATGAATCTTTACTTATATGGAGCCATACATGTCTTCTAAAGTCTGTTGTGTGAACTACAACTGATATGTTCATATGCATCATCTTCATGTCTGGGAGTACAATTGCTGCAAATCATGGCAAACAAGGGGGCAGGGTTTACCACTGAGTGGGGGCGGGGCTTTCCAGGGCATCACACAAGTGGGCGGGAAGTGGGAGGAACTGGGTGGAGAAGGAGGAAAAGTGGAAGGAACTAGGTGGGAAGGAGCAGAAGCGGACAGAGTTTTAAAGAAAACCTTCCACATTCGGAAACTCAGACTCTCCCCCAGTAATGCACTCTCAAAACCAGAGCCTCCGGGACAAATCCGGAGAGTTCCCAGGTATGATCATCTATATAAATGTCAGTCTGCCCCTTTGTAATCTCTAGCACATTTGATATGATGTAATGAACAGTGTGCCTAAATTCGAGAGAGTAACGTTATTTTTATGGTACAGTACACAAAGTGAGAGCACAAACAAAAGCGTACACAACCATTTAACACTTTCAGGACCAACAGTAGGAATACTGAGTCCTGGAGTCCAGAAACAAAGAGGCAGGCCCACTTCTATGTATGTGATAGCCAGTACTGAGTAAAGATTAATTTTGGAGAATCAGTACATACAGAACTGATTCATAGGGGCCACAAGGATTTACTATCTAGGAGGTGTTAGTGCTCCTTTAAAAGGATATTGCCACATGTTCACAGGTGGTTAAAACAGATCCACCTGTGTATGGGCAGAGCTGCTGAAATCCTACACTGTTGGGAATGTCCGGATTACACAACAGAACAGGAAATCCTCTCTGGTAAAGGATTTGGTGTGTGAAAAGCCCCATGATGATATATTAAACTACTCTGAGGGCCGTATGTGCAAAAGTGCGGAGGAGCTCTTGGCCAAATCATTTGCACTATAAGGGAGAAGTAAAAATTCCTGTTGATTTAAATGGGAATTTTAACCCCTAGATTGTTAGAGACATCTCCAAAGCAGTGTGAACAAACACATTCAGGGGCATGTATTGGTAGATATTAGGTTCACTTTACATCCAATTAGCAATAATACTAGATATACCACAGAGTTGCAAAAATTAAGAAACAATTTGCTTCCAGTCCATCAGTGTTCTTTTATATGAAAACTAGTTTTAAAGCCCATGTACACGGGCCAACACTGGCGGCGATGCAGTCATGCGCAGTACTGACTGCCTGAAAGCGCCGCGGTCCTAGGAATGGGGCGCAGAGAAGACTCTGGTCTGAATTTGGAGCACCCCGCTCCTTATCAGCCGCGGCACAGGCAGTCTGTACTGCGCATGACTGCAGCGCACGCAGACGTCTCTACTGCACATGACGGCTTCTGACAAACATCCATAGTGAGTTATAATATAGGATGTGCAATCATAAAGCAGTTCTTAATAGACGTTGCAAATCTATTCCCATTGGCATTTGAGCCTTTCCATACGGAATATCTTGATAATTTTGTTTGATATATTGCCAAGTGCAGTAACTAGAGTAAAGAAGGTAAACTGCTAAAGCAGTGCAATACAAGTACAATTCCCACAGACTTAAAATAAGTTTCCAAAATTTTGCAAAGCTCTAACATTTAAGGGGTTAATAGCCCGATTTCAAATGAATAGGAATTCTGGGGTGAGTTAAAGGTGATCAAGTAGAGAGGATTTCTCCAGTACCTGTGTAATTCTATGGAGCATATGAATTAGGATTTATCAAGTAGGAGATATTTGAGTGCATAGGCTCCTTAAAATAACATAGTAACTGGAGAAGTGACATCACTGGTGAAGTCATCTCCTCTTTATCACGCATTAGTGCATAACCCCCCCAGGCAGTTCTTTTTTTTGTCTCTGATAGTGCTGTTAGTTTGCCCCAAAACTGCACGTTTAGTTTCTCAAATACAGCCATAAAGTCTCAATTTTAACTTTTTTGTTCTAGAGAAAGATAAAAATTTGCATTTGTGTAGTATTAGTCATTTTTCTGCAAAATGTATAGAAATTTGGAAATAGTGTGGCACTTTATGCCAATTCTCTGCACAGTATACTAATTCTGTATGTCTCAAGCCCATATTATATGTGCATGTTATTAAAAGGTTTATAGATTACTAGCTTTACTTATTGTTACCATTGCCTATTTAAACTGTATGTGGGTAATGTATATTCTGCTGCAAATGTGCATTTTATGTCTTGTATAAGGCTTTATGCTCGCATCATGCTACATGGTATTATGGACCACTGGTGATACTGATTTGACTGTTCCAGGTAAAGAGTTCCTAGAAATGTTAGCAAATAAGTAACAGGGGCATGATGATAGGGGTTATACTCAAAAAGAGGCTCTGAAGAAGCTCAATCTCTGCATGCATACACACACACACATATACACACATACATACATACATATACATACACACACCGAAAGGAGAAATCAGCACTCACAGTACTTCATAATATAATGATCAGTGTTGTTTTATTCTGTGGTCAACGTTTCAGTCCTCACATGGATCTTTCTCAAGATGCCATATTGGTGTACTGGGTATTTATAGGGGTAGAGGTACTCCAATATGGCATCTTGAGAAAGATCCATGTGAGGATCGAAACGTTGACCACAGAATAAAACAACACTGATCATTATATTATGAAGTCCTGTGAGTGCAGATTTCTCCTTTCAGCATCTGAACTCTAATCGGGCACCCAGGCATTTGTCTTATTGTCGAGAGTGCATCCTTCTCCTATATATTAATATTACACATACATACATACATACATACATACATATGTACCTACTAGCACATTGCAAGTGGGATTCAGCACTCAGTACACGTTGGAAATACCACTGGAATGTGATGGAGGTGAGTCTCGCATCAGCAATTTTGACAGAAGTGGCCAGTGGGGCTTTGTCCTCCCTGTGAATCTCCCCTTGGTGGTTCGCAGGTTGCGGGTGCACAATGCCAACCTGTCAGGGGCTGACCAGGGCCAGAAACAGATTTTACATCACACACTTCCCAACATTTCATATTGCCAGAAGAGTGACACTTATTTTAGGTGGTGTTGCTGGGGATGTGGCTAGTGGGTGGCCATTTCCAAGAATTTTAGGTTACTTCATAAATTCTTCACACTTTTTTGTAACTGAATAAATGAATTAGAGCAAGGCCAAAATATTTTATTTACACAAACTAATTTATAAACATGAAACTGAAGTTTAAAACAAACATTAATGTGAGTTGTATTACTGTGGAGCAATGTGATACACTTATATACACGCCATACAGTCTGGTCTACTACAAAGATAGAGGGACACCTGATTGACAGAGGGATTTGGGTCTCAATGAAGGACACTTGGAGGTTTGAATGTGGCTACACAGCTAATATTCTTCCCCCGAAAGAATCACATGACCTTGAGTGCCACAGGGGCGTACAATACATAGCACAACCCTCATGCACTCAAAGGGTTAAGCAATTAAGTTGCACACCTGCTTTGGAGACCCCTCTCGCACCCAAAGGGTTAAAGACAATTAGCAGTTGTCTTACAAATAACCCTACCACAGGAAACTAACAGTGCATTGCAAGTGAATTTGTCATATTGACGAGGATGGTTGACAGCTATGCGAAAACAAAAAAAGAAGTTCTGAAGCAGCTCGAACCATCTCAATCTTTACCTATAAATCATGAGCCTGGATGCTGATTATGTATATATTAATATGCCGGCTAAACAAAACAGAAAACCTACCGGCCTGACAATACTAGTAGACTGACTCACTTACCGTCATCCTTTAGGCAGGTAACTAGCACTAGCTTTGTGCGTGTGTATGACAGCTCAGCTCTGCTGTTGGAAGGGAAGCCCTACACAAGCCCAGCCCTGCTTCCTGTCTCATGACGAAAAAGGGGAGAGTTGTTCTTGTATTAGGACGGAGGTGGGAGGATTTCTTCCTCCTTTTTATCTGAAAACCTGTAGGACAAGATGCTGCTGCCATCTTCTGGTCTGCATGGCCAAACTGAGGAAGAAACTGTGCTCATCATGGGAGAAAGCAACAGAAAGTATGTAAACAAGATTATACTCTTTGGGGAACTTTCTGTAGTTTGTTCCATATCTGGTGATCCAAATAAACCATCGAAGGGCAACTAATACTAAGTAACATTCAGCCATGTTATGAACATGGGCGACTAAGTCAGTGAAGAAAACATTGTGATAAGTTCACTCCTTGATTACACTTCCTGGTTTCTCATCTGTTAATAATAACTAAGTATATTTTATTCGTAAAAAGAAAACCTTTTTCCATAGCACAATACACAATGCAGAGGTTGAAGATAAATGTTAACAAGGTGGATAAATAGAAGTTAATGTGGCCAGATCTCTTTTAACCTACTGAATGCTAAGAGTGCCAGGCAGTGCGTAGGAGATCTCGCTGGCATTCAAGGGGTTAGTGCAGGGAACTTAAGAACCCCTCTGTGCAGGGTTTCACTGATTACTATGCAGTTCTACATAATTACATTTTCATGTAAACTACTTTTAAAATATATCACTTAGATTAGAATAAGTGGATCTTAAACTGAAATTCAGTCTCATTTTTACTTGTTCTGTAAGTGCATTCTATGTAAAGTTAGACAGGGAGCTCACTCAATTTCTGTTTCCAGAAAGCTTTCTGTCAGGAACTGTGAAAGCATAGATAGTGTGTCAGGGATAGTGCAGCACTGTATCACTGAGTGCTCTGTATGCTGTAATGAAGGCAGGGTTTTCTATTACAAGGGTAGTGCAACAGTGTATATTGATCCCTGCTTTTACAGTCCTTTACAGAAATCTGTCTGGAAACTGAAATTCATTAACCTTAATGTCAGCAACATAAGGGTGTTAAAATGATATATATGAAAGTGTAGGCAATTTGACTTTACAATTATTCACATACCTGGGAACTCAGGGGTTTGATCCTGAAACTCAGGCTTTGGACACAAATCTCAGGGTGAAGGGCCACATTCTCAGGGTGAGAGAGAGTCTTGTTTTTCCTACTATATGATCTGTGCAACTTAACTGCTTCCTCAGTATTTAAATTGCTGCCATCTCTACCAGAAAGGTAAAGAGAGACATCCTCTTGATCTTGTGTGCCTTCAAGTAGTGAGAACTGTAAGTTATAGCAAATTAGAGGTTAATTGAGGACTGAGTGGAGAACCTCTGGGTTTACAACAAGCAGGGACATGTCACATAAAATCTACATCGTGGGAAGTGCTCAGGGATAATATTTTTAAAACTCTGAGTCAGCTCATTTTCAAGTTCCTAGGAATTATGCAGTTGTAGAATATCTGAAGTCAAAATGGAGGCTGATTGACACGTTAAGTTCTTCCCATATTCCATTTAATGGTTTACAGGTTATGTTTTTACATATGTTAGTATTGCATTTTTATATGTTTTTCTGTAGTTTATACCTGTGGGTAATGTATATTCTCTTGTAAAAGTGCAGTGCTAAGTATTTTGTACACATTTTGATGCTATGTCCCAATAGTGACACTGTCATGTGACTGGCAATGGAATTTTTTTTAATTTAAATGTTGTCAAGTACGGTACACTCTTGCAGAATTACGTTTTCATGTGTTCTGCGTTACAGGGTAACCTATACAATAGGAATGAGTGGCTCTTAATGTTTTTAAAAGAGACCTGCTGTCACATATTTTTTTAAAAGGACATTAATGTCCCATAAAAATGCTTAGAGTTTTGTAGAGGTTAAAAAATAAACAATATGACACAAATACTATCTCTCAAACCGCTATGGTTTGAGAGATATCCTCTGTTAAAGTCCCCCTCTCCTTCTCCTGACTTCAGCTGTAAGCTGACAGCAGGAGTTCCTGGTCTGGGGACCGACAAGCGGCTCTTCAGCAGAGCCGCAATAGCATGATTTAAAAAGTAGTTCTTTGGAACGGTCTACAGAGTGTACCTGGTTTTCAAGCATACTTTTTAGACTGTTCCAAAGAAGTATTTCTTTTTAAATTGCGCTTTTGCGGCTCTGCTGAAGAGCCTCCTCGTGTCGACCAACAGGGATCTCCTTCTGTCAGTTTTACAGCTGACATCAGTAGAAGGGGAACTTTAATGGAGGATATCTCTCAAACCATAGTGGTTTGAGAGATAGGATTTGTGTCATATTATTTATTTTTTTTAACCTCTACAAACTCAACACATTTTTTATGGGACATTATTGTCCCTTTAAATAATTTACTTTTTTCCTGTTGTATCTTGTTTGTTTCAGTTTACAGTCTGATAAAGACAAATTACTCCTATGAACCTTTTTAGGTTTGTTGAAGTCAGTTGTATGTTTAGAGGAAAACCTCAGAGACCATCCCTATATACAGGAAACTGCAGGTATAATTCAATAATGTGTGTGTATCTATCTATCTATCTATCTATCTATCTATCTATCTATCTATCTCGTATAAAGCATCCCTACATCAGTACATCAACAAATTAAGAGATGCTTATTTCTAGACAATACAGACTTCCACACACGTTGTCCAAAATTAATATTAAAGGACATGTGTGAACAATTGTAAACCGCAAGGTGCATACATTTTTATAAATAAAAAAATACTTTCAGTTTGAGGAGTGTTTAACGCTATCCATTTAAAGGGAAGCGTTAATTACAGCATTACTAATAATCCTTTACACATTTAACACATTGAATTCCACAGGGGTGAGGGTCAAACACATTGCTTTGCACACCCTCTGGCACTCAGAGACTTAAAGGGATAGTAATGTTTCACAAAAACAGCAGCTCCAATTAATCTTCATAGTATTTGGGCCATGGAGAGTGTGATTTCAATACTGTCAGAGTTGTAGTTCAAGAGTAATTGAATGATCAAGTATCCCTCTTTACCTAGTGTAAGCCACCTCCCCTCAGTTGTGGAATCTGGTCCTGGGACCAGACAGATCACAGCATGGGACGATCTTCTTACTGTGAACATAAGGAAAACCCTGCCCCCCCTCCACCTTGACAGGTTTTTCCTTATGACCACTGAAGTTTGTCCCTTGCTGCGATCCATCTGACAGTCTTACTGGTCTAAGCTGAGCAGTGTTACATCAGTAAAAGGGTCGGGAGGGGGATACTTTATCATTCAATTACTCTTGAACTACAACTCTGACAGTATTGAAATAATGCCCTCCATGGCCCAAATACTGTGAAGATTAATTGGAGCTGCTGTTATTGTGAAACATTACAATCCCTTTACAGGACATGTGTGAACCATTCTAAACGGCAAGGTGCATGCATTTTTATAAAAAATAAGGCACCCCTCAGACTAACACATTCCTTTAAAGGGAAGCAGTCGTTACAACATTACTAATAATCATTTGCACTTTTAACAAATTAAGTGCCAGAAGGATGTCCAAAGCAATGTGTTTTAAACCCCTTTGACATTCAGAGACATAAACACTGCTTTAAAGGGGAACTACCACCCCACAAAATCTTTACCTTAATCCAGTCCCCATCTGGTGAATAGCTGCTTAGTAGCACTAGTCGCCCGAATTATTACCTGGTTTAACTGATTTTACACTTGTTCCGAGGCTGACAGTAGCAGGAAGCACGGACATCTTGCCATAGTGACGTCCGTGCGCCTGCGCTGTCAGACCCTTTTGGAGCCGGCCGGATTAAGATAAAGATTTTGTGGGGTGGTAGTTACCCTTTAAATAGTTTTATTATAAACCAATAAATATCTATTCGGCGCTTAGAACTAACAGATATTAGGATATAGAGAAAGATGCAATCACTGATACTGCAAAATAACAAATTATAAAAAATTATAATCCACTTGTGTTCAGCTCTCTCTCCTGACATAAAGGCAACATAATAAATATCAGTTAAGTTCAATTAGGTTTCAAAGTCGTGATTGACGTCTTCTTCAGGGAGTTCTTTAGTCTAAATTCTGCCCTTAGAGAGCAATAGAAAAAGTGGAATGAGCAAACCGAGATATTCTCACATTTGTATTGGTATCCTGTTGCTTTGTCCCTGAATTGCTTCACTTTTATTTTTAACATAAGGGGGGAGCTGCACTAAAGGTCGATGCTGTGGTGATATGATTTTCAGATGTGTTCAAAGAACTTTGACTTTTAGATGTAGACACAAGTCCTTATGCACTAAATTGTAGGGATGCAATGCGAATTCATCTTGAGGATCCTCCTACTCAGCCCGGTCATTCGTAGAATGCTGGGTTAAATAGGCGGTAGAAGGGGAAGGCTCTGGTCTCCTTCCTGGTTTCTTCATTGATCACCTTTCCTATTGGATAGGTGATCAGTGCCAGGGGGCATGAGGAAGGGTCCTGATGCCCCCAGCGAGGTCTGATTTTCTTTCAAACCAAAAAAGCAAACAGTGCTAATGGGAATGATCGTGTATATGGTAACATTACAGAATGGGACAGCATGTCGAATATTACTGTGTAGGGGCAGCATGTCAAATATTAGCTTGTGTGGGGCAGCACAAGTAGAATATTATTACCTTGTGTGAGGCAGCATATGTTGCATGTTTACTGTGTGGGGCAGCATATTAAACATAAGTATTGTGGGGCAGTGTCAGGATTCTCCTTTTCACCTATTTTGGCCTGTCTCCCTTTCTATCCACTTCTCTGCTCCTTCTGGGTTCCTACTGGGAAGGCTAGAGTTTATAGCCTGAGGCATCTTATCCCTCCTGGCCCAAATATTCGAGTTGTTTTGTGATTTGACCAGATTTCGTTTGCATCTTTGACTTTTGCTTGTGCTCTTTTTGGATTGTCCTCCTAGCTGTTTATTTCCTGGCCTACTTTTACTGACTGGATTTTGCTTATCTCTTACACATCCTACGCTTCTGTTTACCTCAGCTTGTTCTGACTACGGCTTTCGTTAACCTGATTCCATCCACATGAATAGGTATGTTTGTTTGTATCTTGGGCCTCCGGGCCCAGGGTGATTGTGCTCATTCCTGTACTGATTATTTTTGGGTTTTTTTCTCTGATCCAGGGGACAGCTTCTACTTCTTTGGTAAAGTTTTATCGACCTATACCCCACTCCTTACCTGCAACTTGGGCCTCTGCTTCTGTCCGTGCTGCCCCCTGCCGGCTCAGCCCAACAGTGAGTTCTTCACTATGGGGCAAATAAAAGCTGGTTGTGCAGTATCTATCAGTGGTCCCATCTCTCTGGGTTCTGGGGCATTGGAATAGTACTAGTGGTGTGGGGTCGAACAAGTGCAAGTTGATCCCTTGGTGGTGGTAGTGTCCCTCTTGATTCTGTTTCTTTTTTTCTCTGGGGTAGTTCGAGTTCTTATGATCCTAGTAGTATACATTTTGAGACACGGTTGGATTTCCATCTTACTTGTCATAGCGGCCAGATTTGTTTCAGTTCTTAGTCAGAGATTCATACTCTTTATCCTAGTCAGATACTCTTTGACTTCTGGTTGTAGAGATATAAATACTCCACATCTTGACTGGGTTCTATTCAATCTCAAGTCGAATCACCATCAGGGTTATTATATGACATTCCGACTCGGAGTTTCCTTCACCAGCTAATGTTGAGAGGTATTACTACTTTGTTGTGGTCGAACTATCAGCAGTCCCAGCCTGCTACATGTAAAGGGCTATTCTCCATCACGCTAGTGTTGAACATTAAGCTGTTCGGGCCTGCTGTAAGTAAACTGTGATTCCTGGTTGTTCTCTGGTACTGTACTAAGCAGTCCCAGCCTGTGACCCTGTGTGAACTATTCCTGTTTATTTGGAGCTTAGAAGATCTGCATCTGCTGTCCCCATTGGGCCTCTGTTCAAGATATATTCCAATGTGCACCTTTTTCCATCCTTGTCAAGGTCGTGGCTCAACTGGGATCGGACATATGGCTTCGCGACCAGCACCTTTATCTAGCTTTTGCCACAGCAAGGGACAGGTGTGAACTGCAACATTCCAGAACTATGCTGTCCAGCACAGCTATGCAGCTACCTTCAGGTTCAGACATTAGGACACCCTGACAGTTCCTTGACAGGCAACATTACCATTGTGTTTTAGACCCACATACACTGACTGACACCCCCCAGCCTTGTTCTCTTGCACAGGCAGTGTTCATGGGGATTTGTGGCTACCAGTGGGCAAGAGAACAAGGCAGGGGGGCAGCTGGTAGCTACAAATTCCCACATACGCTGCCTGACCCACAACCTTGTTTCCTTGATAGTGTACAACATATATCACTATGACAAATTATACAGAACTGGGGGCTGTGATTGTTTACTGCTAGGTGTACTTTTTTTTTTTTTAAATAACCCTTTGTGTGCCACAGGGAGAGCAGTGCACATCCTTGTGGCACTCAAAAGGATAAGGGAGTGATGCTGGTCGTGATCTTGAAAGGATCTTCGCCACGCCCCTGCTGAGCAAGTGGGGAAGCAGAGAAAATACTTTCAGGGTTGTCTACTGCTGGTGATGTGTGAGGGAGAACATCCCTTCCACATTACCAGCAGTTCGACAGCCCTCCATGCTTATGATTGATTGAGGGCTGTTACTGCATAGGAAACGAAAGAGCGGTCCCAACTTTGCCAGCCTCAGGTAGGCGAAGTTGAGACTGTGAACACCGACAGCAGAGGCTACTATCGGAGTTTAGAGCATGTGGTGAAGTGCCACACTGACATATAAACACAACCCCATGTATACAATAATGGCTCATTCTGCATTTCCATATGGAAATTATTTCTTATGCTGCATTTCCACATGGAAATAGGCCATTGTAGATTTGATAAGTGAAAATTTTTAAACCTGTTGAAGGCATGTCGGATTGATGGGGATATAACGTCAACACTTTAGTGCATGCTATCGATGTGCCTTCAAAACTGCTCTGACAGTCAACACTTTAGTGCATCTTGGCCAAGGTCCTATCGGAATTTTTGGGCATATCTTCAGTGATTTTACTAAATACCCAATTAAATTCATACTTATGTGCCATGTTTTAAAAAAGCACAATTTTATCAAATTTTCCCCAAAGGGCTTAAACCAGTGGTTCTCGATTATGGGGGCTTAAACCAGTGGTTCTCGATTATGGTGTCTCAACAGTATGGTGTTTCCTGGACATGCCTGGGCACTCTCCGAGTTTGACCTGAGACTCAGGGTTTCAGGGTAAAGGGCGAAAATCTAAGGGTGAAGAGATTTCTGTGTTATCTACTATTTAGTTTATGAGGGGCCATATGTTCAAAAGAAAAATGGAGTAGTTCTGGGGCAAACCATTTGCACTATACAGGAGAACTAAAAATTCCCATTGATTTAAGTCTGGGTTTTAACCCTTTGAGTGCCGAAAAGGCATCCAATGTATTGCGCTGCAATGCACTAGATACCTCTCTGGCACTCAAATGGTTAACCCCTTGAGAACTGTCTAGCAAACAAAGGGTTAAAGTCCCCATTTAAATTAATGGGAATGTTTTTTTAATTTTTAGTGCAATCGGTTTGACCCAGAATTCCTCCACTTTTCTTTTGACCATAAAACCCTAATTGTATGCCCTTTCAAGGAGAAAGAGACAGAGGGAGGAGTCCAACTTGTTTGCATGTGTATCATGCAATGTTTTCCTTTGAGTGCCAGAAAGCTCCCAATAAATTGCAGCACAATACTTTGGATACCTCTCTGCCACTCAAAAAGTTGTAGCATGCTAAGGGTTCCTTGTGGACTGATTGGTGATCCTTTAGGTTAGAATTCTAAAGAACATTTCAAGGTTAATATATAAGGTCTCAGGGTCAGCCTATTTTGAAGTTCCCAGGTATGGCCCTGGACACCACCTTAGGGTGTCATGTTTTTTCTATCAAGATCTTAACATTCAAGTGAAATTTGGGTTTTATATATACTTTTATGGAAGTAGTTATGTGTTCTATCACTAAAACTGTAGTGAAAAAGTAACTACTTCCCTCCCAAGTGTCCCTCTTTTAGAGGGACAGTCATCTTTGACACCTAAGTCCTTCTGTCCCTCTTTCCCACCCTGGTGTTCCTCTTTATAGGAGGTCAGACTGTGTGATGTGTATATAAGTGTTTCGCTACTCCACAGCAATAAAACTCACATTGATTGTTTAAATTTCAGTATACTGTAAAATCTCAGGTATAATATGCACCTGTGTATAATGCGCAGGTGTAAGTTATACCCAAGATTTTAGGGGAAAATAAGAGTACCTATGTATAATACGCACTCTTGTTTTCCCCCCTTTCTCACTTCCATTGACAGCCCTCCAGATTCCTCCATGATCTCATCTCACCACAATCCTCTCTCAGCACCTTCAAGTGGAACTACCACCTCCACTAAAGTCGCCCTGCAATACTTAGGCAGGTGGCAACTAGCTTACTAATCATTATTTTACCTCTCAAAAGTGCCCACGAATAAAGTTATCCTTAAGCTTCCGAGACCGGAAGCCAGGCATCACCTTGGAAATCTTTAATGCACGCCTGCACTGTCAGTCCTCTTCACCCTTCACAGGCATTGCACTGGCCCAGACGGCTCCAGAAGAGACTGACAGCGCAAGCGCACAGGCTGCAGTAACCTGGACGTCAGTCTTGGAACCTTAAGGATAACTTTATTCGTGGGCAGTTTTGAGAGGTAACATAATAATTAGTACGCTAGTCGCCACCTGCCTAAGTATTGCAGGGCGACTTTAGTGGAGGTGGTAGTTCCGCTTTCACTTCCATTCACCCCCTCCTGTGTCCAGTCCGACAGCCTGACAACTTCAAAGCGGGTGGCATGCTTCCAGCAATGCCCTGTCAGTACCTTCCACTGCAAGCCAGTGGTAATGCCCTGTAAGGATCTCCAGGTCCTCCCAGGGCAAAAATGTAGATCCAATGCCCAGAGATCTAAGCATTGGATCTACGGTATTCCTGGCTCATCTCAGTAGAGATCAGTTGATTGTGGCTGGCAATGGGACTCTATGGGAGGTAGGTCTGGCATAAAACATTACCCAGCTGTTATTTATGTATGTGTATGTATGCATGTATTTATTGATCAGCAGGGCTGGTAACCCCTGAATATTGTTGTTTTTTAATTTATACTGATCATAATTTTTACTGCCACATGTTCATGAATATGAAGTTGCAGTCTCTGTGACAAGATTCTCAGACAAGATGTAGTTACATGTAATTATAACCGTGAATTTAACCGAGTATAGCTGTTGCCTGAGGTGTTCAAATTCTGGCAGGCAAACTAGATACAGACAACAAGGTGATTTTCTCAGTCAGTGACCAGTCTAAGAATACCACAGGGATTATACACTAAGGCGTGATAAAGACTCCTCTATTGATATCACTTCTCCATTTCCTATGTTATTCTGTAGAGCCTATGTACTAAGATCTCCCAAGTTGGAGAAATTGTGCATTGACTCCATAGGGAATGGAGAAGTTATGTCACTGGAGAAGTCATCACCGCTTTATTACCTCTTTATCACATGTTGGTGCATCTCACCCACATCTTCCATATCATTACACAATTACTTTGTAAAGTAGATCTATCCCCACGTTACAAGTTTTGTTCAATATGTGGAATAGTTAGTGAATAAATATAATTTTTTTTTTTTTTTCCTCTGTGTCCAATCCACGGCAATGGACTGTGGGTATAGGCTCCGCCCTCCAGCTGGTAGGACCAAACAAAATTATAAATTAAATGCTCCACCTCTCCTTGCCCAGTTAATTTTGGTCCTACCCAGCTGGAGGACGGGGCTTATGCCCTCAGCTCCACTCAGTAGGATGGACAGGGAAAGAAAGAAGAAACGCGGCTTTCATGTATGCTGCCTATTAACACAGCATACATTTTCTTTGAAGCTTACCGGCAGCATTCTGGGTCCGCTTCCAACTGGACTTGCAGGGCGCCGGGTTAATAGTGAGAATGCGGGGCTCTTTCGGTGGTACCAGGTGAGCCTTCCGCCCTCCTCGGCAATGGCGGATCACTTCCTCTCAGACAATCTGGGACGCTTCGTGCCAAATCAGAGGTGGAACGCAGGAAAGGGAAACACTGTCTGGCGGTCCAGGAGGATATAAGGAGCAGGCGAATTACATTCTGTGGGATATGTAAGTTCTCTTTTCTTATTTCTTGTTACATTAAGTTCTTTATAGCTTTGCTTAGTTACACCATGTCTAAGGATAAAGCTGACAAGACTAAGGTTACTTCAGATATCCCTAAAGATGACAAATCTGCTCCTAAACTTAAGGGATGTGCTGGTTGTGAAGCAAAGATTCCTGTTGCTGACTCTTCTAAGCTCTGCAATGACTGTCTGAAAAAGATAGCCAGTCCTGAGGTTCCAGCTCAGTTCTCTGAATTCCTAGGCTGGATGAAGTCTTCAATGCAGGAGACATTCCAGTCTATGCAAGAGGCATCTAGGAAGAGACCTAGAGTGGTAGACCCCCAGGAAGGACCCTCATACGCGGAGGATGAGGATACAGCCAGTATCATGGATATGGAGTCAGGAGGCTCATCTATAGAAGAAGGGGAGCTTACTGAAGAAGCTACCTCTTTCAATATTGATAAAATAGATAATTTAGTCAAGGCTATGAGAAAAACACTAGGCCTGACTGATACCCAGAAAGAATTGAACGTGATGGATTCAGCTTTTGTGGGATACAAGAAAGAAGCTCCAACCTTTCCAGTGCATAGCTCCATACAGGATATTATTACTAAGGAATGGAAAATGGCGGATAAACACCCTCAGAACTCCAGGAGAATGCAAAAGATGTATCCTTTCCAGGAGGAAGACATCAATTCATGGATTACATATCAAGGCGAACCACCTTATTGCTGGAGGATGGTACTACTCTTCGGGATCCTATGGACAAGAGGGCTGACTCAGCTCTGAAAAAGCAGTTCTCAGTAATTGGACAAAATCTTAAGATTGCTACTGCTATGGCATGCGTCTTTCGTACCCTCAGAATCTGGTTAAACGATTTTGAGGAGAAGATAGACTCGTCTGTTTCTAGATCTCGCCTATTGAATGAACTTACTCCAATCAAAGAGGCCATTAGCTTTTCTTGTGACGCTACTTTGGATAACATCAGAAGTCTAGCAAAATCTTCAGCTCTCTCTATTTCATCAAGAAGAGCCCTTTGGATAAAAGCCTGGGAGGCTGATGCCACGTCTAAGAACAAGTTGGTTTCTCTTCCTTTTTCAGGATTCAAGTTGTTTGGAACTCAACTAGAAGATATTATTAAGCAGTCTTCAGGCGGCAAGAGTCAGTTCCTTCCTCAACAGAAGAAAGCTAGATCATCCCCTTCTAGATCCTCATCATCCAGGAAACAATCCTTTCGTGACTCTAGAAGGTATCGTCCAGGAAAAGCATACGAGCAGCGTCAGCAGAATTCATCCCAGGGATCTAGACCTGGTGGCCGTAAAGGTTTCCAGGGAAAATCCCGTAATCAGCAAAACACCCAATGAAGCAAGCTTAACCCCATCTCCAGCTCCAGTAGGGGGCAGGCTGGAGCTGTTCAGAGATGCCTGGGAAAGAATAAATCCAGATCGATGGGTGCGTCAGATACTGGAGATGGGGTACAGCTTAGAATTTCAGTCTGTCCCAAAGATACAGATTTTCAAGTCATCAAAAATCAGGAATCCTCAGTTAGCAGCCAGAATGAACAAGGAGATCCAGGCTCTTCTGCAAAATCAAGTTTTAGAGGAGGTTCCAAAGACCCAAGAGTTCCATGGGATCTATTCAATAATTTTCTCGGTTCCCAAGCCTTCCTCGGATTTGCGAATCATCTTAGACTTAAAGAAGATCAACACCTTCCTGAGAATTCGAAAATTCAAGATGGAAACAACCCAGTCTGCAATGAAGATTCATTCAGGTTCGTATCTAACCAGAATAGATCTGAAGGATGCATATTACCATATTTCAGTCCATTGCTCACACAGAAGGTATCTTCGGTTTCACTTTCAGAAGAGACACTACCAGTACAGAGCATTACCCTTCGGTCTAGCCTCTGCACCTCGAGTATTCACGAAGGTTTTGTCAGTAGCCATGGCAGCTTTACGTCAAATGAGGATAAAAGTTGTTCCTTACCTGGACGACATTTTGATTATTGCAGATTCAAAGGAAGAATCAGAGGAAAGCACAAAGAGATGCAGAGATCTTCTGGCAGAACTAGGTTGGATCATAAATATAAGAAAGAGCCAGCTTCTTCCATCACAATCCTTAGTGTTCCTGGGGGTAAAGTTCAACACAATCCTGAACACAGCCCATCTTTCCGAGGACAGACAAGACCGAATTCTTCAAAGGGTCTCCTTATTCCTAAGGAAACAAGCACAGACAGCGGAAGAGTTCTCCAGGCTTTTGGGAAACCTGTCATCCACGTACCAGATTCTTCCATGAGCCAGATCGCATGGCAGAGCAGCTCAACAGAATTATCTCCTGTTCTTCAGGAAGGATCCAAACAATCCTTCTCTGAGGATTCCCATTTTCCCCTCAACCAGGAAGGAACTCAATTGGTGGTGCAACAGATCCCATCTATCAGTGGGAAAGTCCCTAGTACCCATAGTATGGGAAATTATCACCACGGATGCCAGCAAGACCGGCTGGGGAGGTCTTTGGCGGCAGAAAGCAGTTCAGGGAACATGGACTTCGGAAGAACAGACCCATCACATCAACTTTCTAGAGCTCCTGGCCATTTGGAAGACCCTAAAACTTCTAGGACAAGAGATCAGAGGCTTAAACATCCTAATAAGATCAGACAACACAGTAGCTGTAAGGTATCTTCTAAATCAAGGAGGGACAAGAAGCAGGAAACTCAACGACCTTGCCATCAGAGTTCTCAGATGGGCAGAATTTCACCTAGCATCTCTGTCAGCGACTTACATCTCAGGAAACCTCAACAGGGAGGCGGATTTTCTAAGCAGGAAAAACCTGGACCCAGGGGAATGGGCCTTGAACAAACAGATATTCCAGGACATCATAGCTCAACTAGGAAAGCCATCCATCGATCTAATGGTGACAAGAGAAAACACAAAGTGTCCAATGTTTTTCTCAAGATGGAAGTCCCAGAGCTCGATGGGACAGGATGCTCTTCAGTACCCTTGGAGGTTTCATCTAGCCTACATATTTCCGCCCCTCCCGCTTCTGACCGAGGTGATACAGAAGATAAAGAGGGACAAAGCAGAAGTAATATTGGTGGCCCCAGATTGGCCAAGGAAGATATGGTATCCAGACCTTCTCAGAATGTCTACCCTTCCTCCAATCAGTCTCCCGCAACATCCTCAACTGTTGACACAGGGACCCATCTGCCATCCAGATCCCTCCTTCTGGAAACTGAAGGCTTGGCAGCTGAGCGGAGCTCACTAAGACTCAAAGGTCTCAAAGACTCTGTCATTGACACTATTCTGGCTGGTCGCAGATCATCTTCCACCCGGATATATTATAGAGTATGGTCTACTTTTCATAGATGGTGCTCATCTAGAAACTTGAATAGAGATCTGATCAATGCTGCCGTTATTTTAGAATTTCTTCAGGAAGGCTTTGACAAAGGCCTTCGCCCAGCATCTCTAAAGGTGCAATTATCGGCCTTATCTGCAGTTTTAGCCTTTCCCTTCGCAGATCAATATGTGGTTCGCAGATTTATGTCTGCTATTACGAAAATTAAACCTACCATTCGTGAAATTGTTCCCCCATGGGATTTGAATTTAGTACTACAACAACTCTGCAGTCACAAAAATTTTGAGCCTTTAGAAGAAATTTCCATCAAACACTTAACCTTTAAAGACTATTTTTCTTACAGCTATAACCTCAGCCCGTAGAGTTGGTGAACTGCAGGCTTTATTATGTTCCTCCCCTCACCTTGTCTTTCATCACGATAAGGTAGTTTTGCGCCCTAGACCATCATTTAGGTCAAAGGTAGTTTCTACTTTCCATTTAAATCAAGAGATAATTCTCCCATCCTTCTGTTCTAATCCTGCTAATAGTAAGGAACAGGAGCTCAATAAGTTGGACCTTGTTAGATGCCTAAAGACTTATCTTCTTAGAACTAAGACTTTCAGAAAGACGGAAGCTTTATTTGTTCACCATACAGGTAAATTCAAAGGAACTGCAGCCTCTAAAGCTTCTATTTCCAGGTGGATTCGACAATGTATTGCTCTTGCTTATGAATCAGTTCGTCTAGATCCTCCTAGAAGCTTAAAAGCTCACTCTACCAGATTGGTGTCAACCTCTTGGGCACAAAAAACCATTGCTTCTCCAGAAGAAATCTGCAAGGCAGCGACTTGGTCCTCCGTGTCCACTTTCATAAAGCACTATAAGTTGGACTTATTTTCTTCAGTGGACGCAAAATTCGGCAGGAAGGTGCTTGAAGCAGCCATCCCTGCCTCTGACTAATTTCCCTCCCAGTCAATTGCCGTGGATTGGACACAGAGGAAAAGGTGAAATGTACTCACCGATATTTTGTTTTCCTCTGTGTCCTTCCACGGCAACCCAACCCAGGTTAGAGTTGGTATATGTATCGTTCCTATACACCTCGATCATATTGAATATTTGTGTGTATGTTATTATGATCTTTACTAACTAAATGTCTATATGTTTTACAGCTTGGTTAACAGAATAACTGAGCAAGGAGAGGTGGAGCATTTAATTTATAATTTTGTTTGGTCCTACCAGCTGGAGGGCGGAGCCTATACCCACAGTCCATTGCCATGGAAGGACACAGAGGAAAACAAAATATTGGTGAGTAAATTTCACCTTTTTTAATAAAAAACTCTTATTTGCGAGAAAAATTACATTTTAAAGTATGCTTAACAGCCTACTTCCAGATACATGGCTATTGCCAATCTACCTCTGCTCCCGTCACTCTCCCCAGCATCCTCCAATGACGGAGGCGTTCTGTTAGTAAGCTGGAGCGATCTCATTGGCAGAGATCGATACCTAGCCAATGAGATTGCTCCAGCTTACTAACAGAACGCCTCCGTCATCAGAGGATGCTGGGGTAAGTGACGGAAGCAGAGGCTGTGTGGCAAACTGAGGCAAGATCAGTTTAGCCGGAAGTAGGTTGCTGGGCATACTTTAAAATGTAATTTTCTCGCAAATAAGGTTTTAAAATAAATAAATAACGTTTTATATTTATTTGCTAACTATCCTATATAATAATTTGCTAAATCGTGTGTAACGCTGTGACATGCGCAGTAGAGGCTGCTGCGCGTGGTGCAGTCACGTGCAGTAGAGACTGCCCGTGCCATGGCTGATACAGAGCTGGGTGCTCCAAAGGAGCGCAGTCTCCACTGTGCGTGACTGCCCCGCGACCGGTTGTCAGTGGCACTGTGGCCCGTGTAACGGGCTGTTTAACTAGTTCTACATATTGAACAAAACTTGTCCAGGGATACTATTGTCCAATAATAATTTTATGTTGTACTGTAGATTTAAAAAAAAAAAAAAAAAAAATATGTGCAGCAAATCCCATCTCTCAAACCTTTATTGTTTGTGAGATATTTGCATCTAAAGTTCCCTCCCCTTCTCCTGACGTCAGCGCTCTTCTGGCAGCAGGAGATCTTGGGACCAGCCGGCGGCTCCTCAGCAGAGCCAAAATAGCGTTATTTAAAAAGAATTACTTCATTGGAACAGTCTACAAAGTAGTTCTTTTTAAATAACACTATTTCGGCTCTGCTGAAGAGCCGCCTCGGCCGACTTGAATCTCCTGCTGCCAGCTTTTTACAGCTGACATCAGGAGAAGGGGAGGGAGGGGGAACTTTAGCTGCACATCTTCCTTTTTTTTTTTTTTTTTTTTTTTTTAAATCTACAGTACAACACAAATGATTACTATCACTTTAATAAGGTCTGACTCACTAACTTTTGGGTGTGGAAGAAAAAAATGTAAAAATTCTGAACAGCACTGCTGTAAAGTTAGGAGTGGTCAGTCTGTGGCTCTCCAGCTGCAACAGATCTCCTGTTATTCTCAGCCAACACTTGGGATGATTAACATACATGGCAGACTGTGCCACCAAAAAACAAAAAGGTTATTTCTAAAGGAATAATGGCTAGTACAACAGGTTTTATTTCTATTTAAACATAACTAAAGGTGACAGGCCCACTTTAATGGTTTATAAAACCCATTTCATGTTTACATGTTGGTATTCGTGCTTATCAATGTTTTGACAGCTGTAAGACATTGATAAAAACAGAGGCAGGGGATGTAGTGATAAGCTTAACTATCCACTCATTTCTTAACCTCTTCAATGCCAGGGAGATATCCAATGCATTGAAATGCATAGGATATGTCTCTGGTACTCTAAGGGTTAAAGACCAAAGGGTGCTCCTCTGACTAATCTTTTTTTACTCCCGACTCTTTTTAAAATGTCTTTCTTTGGCAATAAATAGATCTTTCTTTCTCCGTCTAAGCATAGTCACCTCTATATAGTTGATTACACGTCCTAAATTTCTCTAAAAGAACGCAGTGTGTATCGGCCAAGGTTGGTCTGAGCTGTAAAACTAAGGTCTATTGCTGCGGGTGGGATTCACTTCTTCCCATTATTCTAAATGAGAATGTTGCGGGCAGAGTTATTTTCCTCCTGTCTCTTCAGATGGTAAAGCTGCAGGCAAGACCCTTCTCCTCCTGTCTCTCTAAATGGATATAGTGCAGGCGGGATTCTTTGCCTCCCGTCTCTTCAGATGGTAGAACTGCGGACAGGACTCCTCTCCTCCCGTTTCTTTAAAGGAATAGTAATACTTAATATGTAAAAAAATATATATTATAGTGTTTACCCCCTTGAGTAAAAAAAGGGTACTCTCACTGCTGAAAGGTGTTTTATTCAAAAGTTATTACATCTCAAAGTTGAATTTTTTAGATGCAATATCACAGTCGCCTGAAATTGTACAGTGGCGCTGTTACAACATCCTATGGACAGCTCTGGTCCATAGACCATAAATCTCCATAGGATGATGTAGAAACAGTGTCATTGTACAATTTCAGGCCACTGTGATATTGCACCTAAAAAAAATTTACTTTGAGCGGTTATAACTTATTAATAAAACACCTTTCAGCAGTGGGAGTACCCTTGTTTTACTCAGGGGGATAAACCCTACAACATTTTTTTTTTTTACATTTTATGTATTACTATCCCTTTAAATGGAGAAAATGCAGACAGAAGTGCTGTAATACCATGAAACGCGTCAGAATCATCAGTTCCATATTATAATACAAGCAAATATTTACAGTAGTAAGGAAAGGAGATACCATTTCCCACCAGTGGATTTGAAGTCTATGCCATAATTCTGGGCAGAAAACTACAAACACATTTACCATAGAGATGGGAGATAAAGAACCCTGGCCACATTTTCTCCATTTAAAGAGATGGGAGGAAAGGAGTCATGCCCCCAGATCTACCACCTAAAAAGACGGGAGGCAAAGAATCCTGCCTGCACTATAACCATTTAAAGCTGAACTAACACCTCTGCAAAATGTAGCCTCAATTAGAGGGCTACAATCCGTGATAACTCGCTGTGTAATTATTATTTTTTTTTTAAAAAAAGTGTTATTAAAGAGTAATCCGTTAATTCCAAAAGGTACCTGGTGACGTCTCCCCCCCCCCCCCCCCCGGAAAAGAGCATTGCACATGTCTGCACGGAGCCGGTCGGCTCTCTTGTAACTCCTTCCGGCTACACGAAAACACCTACGTCATCAGCTTTAGATTCTCGGACCAGCAGGAGAATCTAAAGCTGGTGACGTAGGTGTTTTCGTGTAGCCGGGAGGAGTCACAAGAGAGCCGGTCGGCTCCGTGCAGACATGCGCAATGAGCTTTTCCGGGGGTAAGACGTCACCAGGTACCTTTTGGAATTAATGGATTACTTTTTAATAACACTTTTTTTAAAAAAAATAATTACACAGCGAGTTATCATGGATTGTAGCCCTCTAATTGAGGCTACATCTTGCAGGGGTGTTAGTTCCGCTTTAAAGAAACTGGAGGAGAAGTCTTGCCTGCAGCATTATCATCTGAAAAGACTGGAGGAAAAGAACCCTACCTGCATCATTCTCATTTGGAATAAATGGGAAGAGGTGAATCCCACCCGCAGAAATCTACCTCCGTTATACAGCTTAGACCAAACTTTGCTGATATATACTACATTCTTTTGGAGACATTTAGGACGTGGAATCAACTGTATAAAGGTGACTTTATTGGGACGGAGAAAGGAAGATCTATTTATTGCCAGAGAAAGACCTTTTAAAGTGTTAGTAATGTCCACAAAAAAAGTTCTTTGCATATAGAAAAGCTTAAAAAGCTGAGCTAAATGCAAAAAAACTTATCTCTCAAACCACTATGTTTTGAGTGATACAGGCATTTAAAGTTTGATCTCTCATACTGACAGCTGTAAAGCTGTCAGCAGGAGATCCGTGTCGGCCGACACAGAGGCGCTTGAGAAGTGCCGTGATCTTGTTATTTACCATGAATCCCTTCATTGGAATAGTCTAAAACGTGTGCTTGAAAACCAGGCACGCGTTTTAGACCATTCCAATGAAGGGATTCGTGGTAAATAACGAGATCGCGGCTCTGCTCAATCGTCTCTGTGTCGGCCGACACGGATCTCCTGCTGACAGCTTTACAGCTGTCAGTATGAGAGATCAAACTTTAAATGCCTGTATCACTCAAACCATAGCGGTTTGAGAGATACGGTTTTTTTGCATTTAGCTCAGCTTTTTAAGCTCTTCTAAATGCAAAGAACTTTTTTCTGGACATTACTAACACTTTAAATAGTAAAAAAACTCTGCCCACCAACAAGCTAAACTGACATAAATAACATAAAAGTCTTATATTGATGCTCTGAACCATTGCTATTTCTATTATAAATTGGGACTTAGATATTCAGTTTGTTTCACATACAATCTTTACAAACATTATCATGTGCAAAGTTCATATTGATGTATATTTCTAATATGTACATGTTTTAATTGGTAAATACAGGTATACAGTTTTTATTGTAAAATATTATTGTGTTTAATAAATCACATTTCATATCTCCATACATTAATTTTAAGTCTATTTGATTTTATTTAGTTTAGCGCTCTTACACACATATTTTGTTTTCTTTTACTGTTCTCTTTGTGGTCATCATAGTGGGATTATAGCTGTCTTTTCTGGTTTTGGGTGAGGATCTACTATTAAAGTGCCTTTATCACTGTATTTGTAGTATTTCTCTAACTAGGACTGCCTGAGTTGTTTATTTATATTGATTAAATTAGAAGTAACACCTGGGGGAGGTGCACTAAAATTTGATGAGAGCTCAGGTTGGGGACGTTGTCGGATCTGTGTCAAAGACGCATTCCCAATATGCACTAACATGTCTCAGGCATCATATCCCATCAATCATCCCTCAAAGCCATAAATCCGCTATGCCTTTGACAGGTTGCAATTTTCCGCTTCACGTGTCAACTGGCTAATTTTGCATATGGAAATGCAGGATAATAAGCCATTGTCGTATGCATGTGGTTGTGTTTATATGTTAATGTGGTTGTTCACCAAATGCACTAAGCTTTGATAGCTGCGTCTGCTGTCAGAGTTTACAGTCCCAGGTTGCCCACCTGAGGCTGTTGATGTTGGCATCTTCTTGTAGCTCCCTATGGAGCCAGTTTACTGTCTTTGCTAAAGATCAGAGACAGCAGATGTCCTCCTGTAACCAACCCTTTCAGTGCCATACAGAAGTGCATTGCATACCACTGTGGCACTGAAAGGGGTAGAAAAGTTGTAGTAAAAGTTGAAGATGAGAGGCAAGATAGAGAACTCAGTAAGACAGGAATACCACCTAAAGAATTCAGGCACTGTTTTGCCTGGGAATTGTATAGCTGCATAGAGAAGACTTGTTACTGCACATTGTGTTATAGTTTCTTTGAACACAAGCTATACTGATACTTCACCAAGCTACCACGCTGGCATCCCCTCACATCACCAGCTTGTACAGTGTATCTGGTAATGAGGAAATGTGACTTTGCCTAATGTTGCAGCATACAAGTTCTCCTTTCCATCCCTTTCCCCACCTGCCATCCTTCCCTTTCACTTACCATCCTTTTTTACCCATTTATAATGCCCCTTCCACTCTCCCCTTCACAGAGCAATGCGGCACTGAAAGGGTTAAAGCCCCATCTCCCCCACTCTAGCATATCCTTTCACTAACATAATTCCTATGAGTAGTAGCAAGAGAGGAACACGAGGAGGAGGACAGGTGGAGCAGTGAAGGGGACTGTGGAAGGGGCACTATGAATTGGCGAACAGGTGGTGAGTGAAAGGGGAGGCTGGGAAGAGGGTAAAGGGCAAGGAAGGACAATGTGTGTATGCTGCAACCCTAGGCAAAGTCTCATCACCAGACACACTATGCAAGATGGTGATGTGAAGGGATATCAGAGGGGCTGCTTGCCAAAGTATCGGCATAGTCTGTGTTCAAATAAACCTTTCCACATAGTGAATAACAAGCTCTCCATTTAGCCTCTCATTTTCAGCTTTTACTACAACTTTACTACTCCTTTCAGTGACACTGGGGTATGCGATGCACATCTTCTCTGCTCAGTGGTGGACCGAATGCACTCAGACTTTAGGGTTGTCATTTTTTGGCAATGTGTAAGGAAGGTGCATCTTCCCCCTCATAATCATTTTTACGCATAGGCAAACACTTACTTTACCGCGGCCAGAAAACGCTAATGGCCACTAGGAATTTTGACATTTTACGTTTGCTTAAGAGATGAGATCCAGTATTGATTTACATGTTATGTCCATGGATGCAGGCAGAGTGCAAAGAGGGGTGAAAATTGCAATATGTTTCACAGCCCTCTGGTCCATATAGGGCTAAGATGACCATGTGCAGTGGGCAGGGATTGTGTCCTGAAAGCAAGTGTACTTTCTGCCTCCATAGAATTTACATACAACACTGACTGAAGAGGTTAATAAACATTTAACCCATGTTTGTTTATGTAAGCTCCTAAGGTGACCAGGCTTCCTCGTTAAATGCAAATGCCCTAATAATAAACCCCACTTACCTCTATATGGGCATTAAATCCTAATGACCACTATAAGTCAATTCTAAAAGGAACAGCTTCTCGGAAATTAAGCTTTAAAAAGATAGTAACACGTATCAGTATATATATATATATATATATATATATATATATATATATATATATATATATATATATATATATATATATATATATATATATTGTAGGGAGTAGGATAAATCCTACAATATATATTTTTTTACACATTAACTTTTTTTTTAAATCATGTACATGGAAGCAGACATGATTCTCTTTGCAGGACTCTAGTGGGGAGATTCACAAAGCAGTGATAAATTGGAGATAACTTCTCCAGTGATATCACTTCTCCAATTCCTATGTTAGTCTATGGAGCCTACGCACTAAGATTTCTTCAGCTTTGGAGATCTTAGGGAGTAGGCTCCGTAGAATAACATAGAATTGGAGAATTGATATCCACTTCATCACCTCTTTATCACCACCACTTAGTGAATCTCTGCCTAGGACTCCAACTCCTGCCATTGAATTCTTCATAGGAATCTTTCAGTGGATGGAATTTAAGGTCCTGGAGTTCTTCAACAAAGAATGTCTGTCTCCATGGTCATAATATCCACTACTAATGAAAGATTTATTCTGGAGAACCAGTCCATGGAGAATTGATTTATAGTGGACCGTATGATATAGGGAAATGGGGCTATTGTAAGGAGGTGTTATTGTTCCTTTAAAGAAATGGGTAATATGTCCTGTACTTCATGTTAGCATCTGTAAGAAATACAAAAAAACCAAAACCTTTTTTCCTGAGCCCTAAAATGTAGTCTTATATATGCATACCTGGGAACTTTTTCTTCTTATGTGATACCAGTAGGAGGATATAAATGGCACGATTTGTGTCAGAAATGGGTGGGGTTTAATCACAGGTGGGGCAGAGATTAATGGGCTGTGTAATAAAGTGGGCAGAACTTGGTGGGGAAGGAGGAGAAGTGAACAGGAAGTGGGAGGAACAGGCTGGGAACGAGCAGAAGTGGGCAGGTTTCATAAAAAACTCCCCACCACCGGAGAATCGGCATCTCTCCCTGGAAACCCAGTAATTCACTGCAAAAAATCAGAGCAAATCCAAGGGATTTTCTTTTCTAGTGCTCCCATTGATTGTCCAGGATTATCTGTAAAAGGGTTGAGAATTGAGAACTGCTTTTCTGAATACAGGAGCAATGGGTAGCCTTTAGCTCCTAACTCAATACAAACAGCACAAACAACATTTAAATAAATCGGAGTAGGGAAATTTACACATAATAAAGAGCAAGTATATGGCTATATTTGGAATGTAACATGAAAAATAAACTTTTACATAATGTAATCTGCAACTATACGAGTGCAACAACCGAGAGAGAAAAAGCACTCTAAGTGTAATATTTATTGATTAAACACAATTCAAAAACGGATGCCCCCTTCTCCCATTGCACTTACAAGATGCCCATCTTGGGCTTTATGCACCTCAGGGGTCCCTACCCTTTATTGCCATGAAGCTGTGCCCTCTTTGTGTTCTTATCCAGTGCTGCAATTTGTCTGTCATCAGAGTGATAATCCAGTGATGGATATTGGTTACTTAGTGTCCCAAATAAGTTCATTTACTCAGGAATGTTAAAATAGTTGCATTTCTGTGCAGGAGTGGCAAGTGTTAAAAATTGTGCGCTAAACAAGTCCAAAAAACTGAATGAATGAGGTTTGTAACGGGACTTCAATAAAACATCTTGTGGAATGGGGAAACGCTGAAACAGCTTGACTGGTAAATCCTCGGCCTCACAGGTCGAAACTCGGTGTTCTCACAGGGGACGGGGAAGGGACCAACTACTATACGTGCAGGGGGAGAAACCCAACGCGTATCGTGGATACTCAGATCCACTTCTCCAGGGGAAGTTACATAATGTAAGCTGCAAATATATGACATTTAAAGTTCTATCAGCCTATTTCTGTTTTCTGGTGTCAGTGATCCTTTAAGTACAATCTGTCACAGTTGAGGTAAACAAACAAATATAAGTTTCCGTGAACTGAAAAGGGAATAGTTATAATCTAAAACAGTGGATCTCAATCTTATTTTGCGCAAAGCTCCCCTAAAACACAGTCTGGAATTTTCAGGGCACCCATAGCATATGTTAATCAAGGGCATCATGAAAGGTACAGTACATACATATATATTTACTCTTCGTTTTCATACAAAAAATATATAAAAAAAAAAAAGTGCATAGCAATCACCATAAATATGCATTAGAAACTCAACAGTCATGTTTTTGTAAGTCTTAGTACAAAATAAGGATAACCGTAAAAGGAAGTTACTGGGACACAAAAGCAGCATGGCAGCCTTGTTGAGAACTGGCTAAAAAAAATAATACATATATAATATATATATATATATATATATATATATATATATATATATATATATATATATATATATATATATATATATATATATATAAAATATAAATTATAATGTGTGTGTGTGTGTGTGTGTGTGTGCGCGCGCGTATAGGTGCAGCAATTGGACCATGCCGGGGACTACAAACTGCGACACTGAGGTTTGGTTTCATTTATATATAATATCATTTGATTTATTTAATTTAGGGATGGTGCGGTATCCTTTTGAAATGTCTCAAGAATAAGCGTGTGCAACATTTAAGCACTATAACTAGGTTGCTGGCTTCCTGAGTGCTATAACATAATCTCGTAAGAATAAAATGGGTGAGAATATATGGCGCCTCGTAAAACGTCGCCACTGCCTTCAATAATTAATGCCCCCATACCTTCATTAAGCTCCCGCCTCGTAAAAAGTTTTAAAGCACATAGTGAAGTACTCCCACACTGCTCCTTTCATTGTCTCTCCTGGGTACTGCATACTTTAATTAAAATGAAACGCTTGGATGCTATGCAGTGTAGTGAGTTGGAGACCTCACCAATGAAGTTAAACCAGGGCTAGTGAATTGTCAAACCACCAGCTGTTGTGCCTGGTTGAGGATGCTGGAAGTTGTAGCGTCCAACGTCTGGAGGTTTCAGTAAAGAAAGTGATTCACTTTCTCTAATGAGGTGTGTTGAGTGAGTTGCTACCTTCATTCAGCACATACAAATCCCATCATCCTTACCTTGCATCTTTCAGTGCTGCCCAGCTCTCTCTCTCTCCCTGTTCTGCCTTGTTGATCCTTATTGTGCACCATGAGCAATCTTATTTAATGCCTCTTAAACACAACATTGTTCACGGTGCATAATAACAAGGCACAGCGGATGGGGAGAGAGCCGGGCAGCGCTGAAAGATGCAAGGTAAGGATAATGGGAGTTGTTACCTTAATTCAGAGCATACAACATTTCAATAAGCGACATGAGAACCTCTCAGTTTTATCCAGCATGGGATTCTCATGTCGCCATTTTAAACGCAGCGACCTGGTTAATGCAGCTGATAGTCGCTCAATATTTTACATGTGCCATTTTAAAAGTGAGCCCGATGGTGCAGGGCGTTACCTGTACGAATGGGGACTCTGTGCAGTTTGGAGACTCGCTGAACTGCTGCTACTGAGGCGAGTCTCACTGCAGTGATTTTCACAGGAGCGGGCAGACGTTATATGAAGCTGATCTCCACCACAATGTGGACAGAGTATTGGGAACCCCTAGACTTACCCTTAGGCCTCCAATGCAATACGTTGGATAGCTCCCTGGCAGTCAAATATTTAGAGACCCATTTATATCAATTGGCATTTTTGGAATTCCGTTTGACGCACCTGGTTCTCTGTGTGGAGTGATTTACTTTTTCCTGTGGTACAGTTGGTTTGTTTATGAATTTCTCCTCTTTAAAGGGATAAAAATGTTTAACAAAAAAAGCAGCTCCAATTAATCTTCATAGTATTTGGGCTATGGAGAGTGTTATTTCAATACTGTCAGAATTGTAGTTCAAGAGTAATTGAATGATAAAGTATCCCCCTCCTGCCCCTTTTACCTAGCGTAAGCCACCTCCCCTCAGATGTGGAAGCTGGTCAAGACCAGACAGGTCACAGCAAGGGAAATCTTCTTACTGTGAAGAACCTGCCCCCCTTGACAGGTATTGAAGATTGTCCCTCACTGCAAGCCATCTGGACACACCTTTCTATTCTGAGGTGAGCAGTGTTACATCAGTAAAAGGGGCGGGAGTGGGATACTTTATCATTCAATTACTCTTGAATTACAACTCTGACAGTATTGAAATAACATGGCCCAAATACTATGAAGATTAATTTGAGCTGCTTTTATTGTGAAACATTACTATCCCTTTAACTTACTGAATATGACACAGCTCTGGGGAACATGTTTGTATAATTTGCAGGAAGCTCTATATTTAATATTAATAGTGGTCATCCATTTGTATTTAAATTATTAACAAATTTGTCAAAGATTGGTTCTATATAAAAAGCAGGTGGAATTGGGAGCTAAAAATCAGTTTATAGCTGGGAATATTTTAAACAAAACTGTTGCTTCCTGTCCATTATTTTGTTTGGGTATAACTAGTACATCAGTACTGGTACCATATTAATATTTATTATCCTCTGAGTGCTACTTTGCCAGTATAATTATATCATTATCTTGTTTAGGCATTACCAGTGCAACAGTTGTGGTGACATTATTATTATTTAATCTGTTATGAATTGAGTACCACTATGCCAGAATACTCTGCAGCTCTGTATAATGGGGTGAAAAGCAAAGATGGTAACACTAGCAACAATTATTGCAACAGATAAAGCGGGATTGAGGCCACTTCCCAGAAGAGCTTACAATCTAGAGGTGATTTATCCCATCCGTACTTCTGTCTAGAGGCTAAGTTGAGCATGGCAACATTTGGCTGTGCAGCTGTTGGGAACTATCGCTTCCATCATCTCCCACCAGTTGTTGGCTGGTGGGGGATGATGTGAGTATTGGTTCCCAACAGCTAGAGAGCCAAATGTTGCATAACCCTGAGATAAGTCTATCCAAAATTGCTCTGGAGCATGGAAGGGTCACTTATAGCCAACCATCTGCTCTTGGGTTCCCTCCTTCCTACTGCTAGTGGTCTTGTATTAATTACCCTTTGAGAGCATGATATAAAAAAAAATGGTAAACCAATTGCATCTTTCATGACAAAAAGAATTCCCATTAATTTAAAAAAAAGATTTTTTTTATCCGTACAAATGTTATACGTCTCCTACACATTGTCTACAATGAAATTTACATCAAGTATCATATGAAAAATATAATCCGTATTGATTTTATTTTCATAATATAATACATGATTATGTATATTTCGTTTTTATTCTAGTAATGGAATACCAAACAACAAAGGACGAATGTGGTTCCAGCATGTGGTTAAGTTAGAGACCAATTGATATGTAAAAGTTATACATTGTTGTATTGGTTGCTAAGCAATATACTATCACACATGATTTGTTCTACGATGCACATCATCTCACACACAATGATGAGGGATTTGGTGATTAGAGGGTGTGGGTTTTAAGAACGTAATATTCTATTGGTGTATTATGCAGGTTGGAGGGAACATTGAGAAAGGGGGCAGTGTCCCCAAAATGTCTGCATTATTCGTAAGAATGAAGATAACTGGTAGTGACTTGCTTCAGTACACAGGCAGTTGAGGCCTCCTGTTCTTTTTAAATTAGTCTCACTACTCTAGTGTTCTGGCTATAATGAGTAATGGATTCATGAAATCATTCAAAATCCCACATAAGCGAATGTCTTGGAAATGTGAAGTGTCATGTTCCCATTTGTAAACAGTTGTGGCACAAATGAGTAATCCCTTCCACTATACAAGTGGTCCTAAATCTTTTTTGGCTCTGGGCACCCCTAACACAGAATATGACATTTTCAGCATTTAATGGATCTTTGTAAAATACCTAATGAAAGGGACTAATACATAAATATATACCTGTTCTTAGGTCTCACATTGAGAATGATAAAATGAGCGTAATATGTCTAACAATTTCCACAGATATATATTGTAAACTCAACATTCACATTTTTGCTAAAGTGTTCCTAGAAAAACAAGGGTACCCTAAACTGATGTCAAGGGCACACCAAAGTACCACGGCATCACGACTGAGGACCACTGAACTAAGCCCTAAACCATCTCATAAAGAAAATCACCCAGAGTATGTCACGTTCTGTAAGCTCTTTGGCAACATGTGAGTCCCCCACATGACACCAATGAGCTTTGTCTGCAATGTTTGACTTGCATGACATCAGAGTATACAGTCAAAAACAAATTGCCTACTGTTGGTTAATTCTTGTCAAATACAAGCTCTGCGGTGCTGTCAGTCACTTGCGTGGTGCCAAACTATGCAAACTGGTTCATGGCCCAAATGACATCACAGATCTTACTGTTTAAAAGGAATCATCCACTTTAGATTATTTCCTGTGATGTGTAATTTCTGTGGTGTAATGAGGTTGACCAACATGGCACTACAAAACTTATAATTATGACCCACTTAAAGGGATAGTAATTTCAACAAAAGTCCATCCGATTGTTGTGTCATTTTCTATACTAAATGTTCTGAAAATCCATTACCTCCTGCCCCTTTTCAGCACGTCACACTGACTTCTGTCAGATCAGGAGGCTGGTCCCGTTGCATCATAACAAGGGACAATATTGTGTCAGCATATGGAAAAACCTGCCCTCCTTCGTCAAGGGGGGTAGGGCTTTCCTTACACTGACAAACACAATATTATCCCTCATAGTGCTCCGTCCAGTCAAGCGACCAGCTTTCGGATTTGAGGGAAGTTAGTGTGACATGCTGAAAAGGGAGGCAGGGGGACTTTTAACTGGATTTTCAAGCCAAATATAAATAAATATTAAGGTAAGGGATTTTCAGAACATAGTATTCAGTATAGAAAATTACACTGAGCAATCGGATGGACATTTATTTTGTGACATTACTATCTCTTTAAAACCACATAGCAGTATATGACCCATTATGGTACCACAGAGCTCACACTCTAAAAGGAATTACCTACTGCGGATTACATCCTATGAAGTGCAAGTTCTGTGATGCCATGTAAGTCAAAGACTAAAGATTGTGAGCTCTATAGTGTTATTTGGTTGGCCCTCATGGTGCCACAGAGTTTGCATTTCATCTTAAATGACCCACTGTGAGTAGTTACTTTTATATTGTAAGCTTAGTGGTGCCATGAGGATCACCCACATGATGCTAAATCCTATATAATAATTTGGTATGATGTTTGTCAGAACCCTTCATGCGCAGTAGAGATTGCTTGAATGCTTGAATGCTCAGAATGCTGGGAGTTCTGTGCTGGGGGCATTCTATATGGAATGCTGGGAGTTCTGTGCTTGGGGCATTCTATATGGAATGCTGGGAGTTTTGTGCTGGGAGCATTCTGTACGGCATGCTGGGAGTTTTGTGCTGTGAGCATTCTGTACGGAATGCTGGGAGTTTTGTGCTGGGAGCATTCTGTGCGGAATGCTGAGAGTTTTGTCCTGGGAGCATTCAGTGCGGAATGCTGGGAGTTTTGTGCTGGGAGCATTATGTGCGGAATGCTGAGAGTTTTGTTCTGGGAGCATTCTGTACGGAATGCTGGGAGTTTTGTGCTGGGAGCATTCTGTACGGAATGCTGGGAGTTTTGTGCTGGGAGCATTCTGTGTGGAATGCTGAGTTTTGTGCTGGGAGCATTCTGTGTGGAATGCTGAGTTTTGTGCTGGGAGCATTCTGTGCGGAATGCTGAGTTTTGTGCTGGGAGCATTCTGTGCGGAATGCTGAGAGTTTTGTGCTTGCAGCATTATGTGCGGAATGCTGAGAGTTTTGCGCTGGCAGCATTCTGTGCGGAATGGTGGGAGTTTTGTTCTGGGAGCATTCAGTGTGGAATGCTGGGAGTTTTGTGCTGGGAACATTATGGTACCACAGAGCTCACACTCTAAAAGGAATTACCTACTGCGGATTACATCCTATGAAGTGCAAGTTCTGTGATACCATGTAAGTTAAAGACTAAAGATTGTGAGCTCTATAGTGTTATTTGGTTGGCCCTCATGGTGCCACAGAGTTTGCATTTCATCTTAAATGTCCCACTGTGAGTAGTAGTAATAGTAGTAGTAATTTTTATATTGTAAGCTTAGTGGTGCCATGAGGATCACCCACATGATGCTAAATCCTATATAATAATTCACTATGATGTTTGTCAGAACTCTTCATGTGCAGTAGATATTGCTCGAACGCTCAGAATGCTGGGAGTTCTGTGCTGGGGGCATTCTATATGGAATGCTGGGAGTTTTGTGCTGGGAGCATTCTGTACGGAATGCTGGGAGTTTTGTGCTGGGAGCATTCTATGCGGAATGCTGAGTTTTTTTGTGCTGGGAGCATTCTGTGCAGAATGCTGAGTTTTGTGCTGGGAGCATTCTGTGTGGAATGCTGAGAGTTTTGTGCTGGGAGCATTCTGTGCGGAATGCTGAGAGTTTTGTGCTGGGAGCATTCTGTGCGGAATGCTGAGAGTTTTGTCCTGGGAGCATTCAGTGCGGAATGCTGTGAGTTTTGTGCTGGGAGCATTATGTGCGGAATGCTGAGAGTTTTGTGCTGGGAGCATTATGTGCGGAATGCTGAGAGTTTTGTGCTGGCAGCATTCTGTGCGGAATGGTGGGAGTTTTGTTCTGGGAGCATTCAGTGCGGAATGCTGAGAGTTTTGTGCTGGGAACATTCTGTGCGAAATGCTGGGAGCTTTGTGCTGGGAGCATTCTGTGAGTTTGGGCAGTCTCTACAGCGCATCGCATGAGTGATGGCAGTAAGCAGAGCAGTACCCCTCTGGCACTCAAAGGGTTAACATCTCACAGACCTTGGCCCATGTTCATGGCCTTATACACTAGTAGATTATAATTGATGATTAGAAACATCATAACAACCCCAATAAAATAAACTGTACCTGAAAAACTTAAGTTAAGCAACAGTTAGTAGCTCTTTCTGACTGTTTCCTAGTGGCTATCCCTGACCTGATGCACCCAGCATGTACCGATGAGGGTGCAGTGGGGCACAATTTTCAGAGATCTTCACTCACATGATATCATTGGAAAGGGGAGACTCTCCTTTTCATTGAAACCACAGATAAGCTTATTGACGTAAGACAGAACAAGGTATGAAGTCCAAAATGCCCTCCCCTCATGCCTCCTTTTTTCCTTTCAATTTTTAGCCTTTTTTATGCTTGGTGATCTCTCTGCAACAACCCCAACATGCTTTAAATAATTGGAAAGCGTAGACACTTCCCTTTCCAACAATAGCACTCTGATCTGATTTGTGCAGGGTAGCATAGATACCTATTCTGAAAGTAGCAGCCTCTGCATCTATTGTACCTGTGAAGGGTGCCCCCTGCTGCATGGTGCCCATTGTAGCTGCACACTCTGCACTGCTCTATGAAATAGATCATTTTATTGATTAAAAAAAAAAAAAAAAAGTTTTACCCATTGAAGGCTAGAGCTCTCATTTTTTCCACATATAACTGGTTAAAATGGCTAAAATCCCCATTTAATCCTTTGAGTGCCAGATAGGTATGCAACACATTTCGCTGGATACCTCTCTGACACTCAAAGGATTAAATCAGTGATAATTTGATGAATATTTATTTTCTCCCACTGTGCATCTGGTTTGCTTCAGAATTGCTTCAGTTCATGTGTGTTAAAGTCCTCTCAAGCCGAGTAAAAAGCCCATTTATATCAATGGAATTCTTGTGTTTGTCCCAGAATTGTTCCAGTTCTTCTCGGTACATCAGCTTCAGAATCTCTCTCTCTAGACATTGTCATGATGATTTACAGCCTGGCAGATTGAGACTGGCCTCAATATAAATAGCAGAATAAGAATCGGGGGCTTTAAATATAGGGTGTGCAGCCTTGCCAGCCAGAGGAATTCTTGGCTCCCCTGCAGTAGGCGCGAGAACTTGGAGAAAAATTGTGGGGGAGGGGAAAGGCTAAGGTGCCAAAGAGAAAACTTAACTTACCAAACAAAAGACCGAAATGAAAAGTGACTCTATAAATTAAAGTGATTTGTAATGTTTCACAAAAACAGCAGCTCCAATTAATCTTCATAGTATTTGAGCCATAGAGAGTGTTATTTAATTTCTATGAGCTTTTTAGTTTAAGAGTAATTGAACGATAAAGTTCCCCCTCCCGCCCCTTTTACCTAGTGTAAGCCCCCACTCCTCAGATGTGGAATCCAGTCTATAGACCAGACAGCTCACATCAAGGGTCAATATTCTACTGTGTGAACAATGAAAGCCCTGCCCCCCTTGACAGGTTTTTCAGCTTTTTCCCTTATCTTAATTGAAGATTGTCCCTCTCTGCAGTCTACCTGGGCACCTCCCTTCTGATCTGGCTGAGCAGTGTAACATCAGTAAAAGGGGCGGGAGGGGATACTTTGTCATTGAATTACTCTTGAACTACAACTCTGACAGAACTGAAATAACACTCTTCAAGACCCAAATACTATGAAGATTAATTAGAGCTGCTTTTATTATGAAACATTACTATCTCTTTAACCTTCTGAGTGCTAGAGAGGTATCCAATGCATTGCGAAGCAAAGGGTTAAACAAATTGACCTCCTGGACCGTCATGGGTTGTTCTCTCCTTAAGGACCCATGACGGTTCAGGACCGTCATGGCTTAAATGATAGCAGCGTGCCTCCGTGCACGCTGTTATCATTAATTCCAGGCTGAGACTGAGAGCTCCGAGACCGAGGCGTTCAGTCTCAGCCCTTCTTGCTTGTGCCGATTCATGGGATCACCGTAGCAGCGATCACATGTACTGGCATTCTGAGAGACAGAGGCAGCACACAAAGCATGCTGTCTCTGCGTGTCTCCTCTGCTTCTGTCTCCCTTGCTATGAAAGTAAGGGAGACAGAAGTAGAGAGGAGACACCTAGTGGTAAATGAAAATACAGCAGCTGGGGGTATTAACCCCTTCACTGCTGGTGCTGGAGGCTGGCTAAATGCAGGCCAATTTCTGACCTGCAATGATGCACTTGTTTTTTTGTAAAAAAAAATAAAAAAAATCATTAAACAATTTTGGAAGTGTGATTGTTGTGGAGCTATGTAATACACTTATACACACCGCCAAATGTAGGGATAAAAAAGTGACAAAATAGGGTGGGAAAATGGGACATGGAAATTTTCACCTGGGGGGACAGTGGCAACTTTAAACTGTGCATTTTGTAGGTATGACTGACTGGTCATACCTTTCTTGCAGTCTCCATAAAAATGTAACCCTTTGTGCCCAATTGATCCCAAGAGAAAAAACAAAAATGGTGGTTTTTTTACTTTTTTTTTTTTTTTTAATTTTAATAAAGTAAATGGTGGGTTATCCATAAAAGTGGTGTATCAAAAGAAAGCCTTATTTGTGCTTTAAGGGATAGTAATACTTCATTTTATCTTTATTTTGTTTTATAGGCATTAATAAGACGAAGAACGATATAAGTCTTATCTCTCAAACCTTTACGGTTTGAGAGATATTCACAAGCAAAGTTTCCCCTCCCGCCCCTTTTACCTAGTGTAAGCCATCTCGTCTCAGATGTGGAGTCTGGTTGTAAGACTAGACAGATAACAGAAGGGGACAGTCTTCTTCATATGAGAAAAATGAAAGCCCTGCCCCCCTTGACAAGGGGGGTAGGTTTTTCCCTTATCTTAGTTAAAGATTGTCCCTCTCTGCAGTCTACCTGGGCACCTCCCTTCTGATCTGGCTGAACAGTGTTACATCAGTAAAAAGGGCGGGAGGGGGATACTTTGTCATTGAATTACTCTTGAACTATAACTCTGACAGAATTGAAATAACACTCTCCAAAGTCCAAATACTATAATGATTAATTAGAGCTGCTTTTATTATGAAACATTACTATCCCTTTAAAAAACAGTATATAATTTATGGGGGTAGAATAAAAGCCTTAGAGGGAAAACACTGTTGAACAAAGACATAGTCAAAAAGGTCAGAATTGCTCTGGTCCTTAAGGGAAAACAACCTCAGATTTCCCCGGTCCTTAAAGGGTTAATATTATATATTCTTTCCTGCTAACTAGACCACAGCAAACTAGTCACTGAGCTAAATACCTAGTTTCGGTTCACTGAAAGCAGGGCTGATATTCTTTCAGGTCATGCCAGTCTGACCCTGTACATTTTGTAATACATGGGCAGCAGAGCAATACAACATTACATTCCACTAGCAGGGTAATGCATCTTATTTTTGTAGACTACAATGTCTCCCACTCTTTCTGCAAAGTGCCCTCTCATATAGCCTCAGTGGTAAAACCTTCTCATGGTTTTCCTTCTCCTTACTAATTGTTCTTATAGCATTTCCTTTTCTGGTTCTTCCTGTCACAGTGCCTGGCTATGGTGATCTCAGACTCCACAAGAAGCTAGAGTTTGGTGCTTGAGAATTATGGCAGAACACTATGCAGTCTTGTGTTGGTGTTAGCCAGGCAAAGATGCCAACCTCTAGGTTGGGTAGCACAGACCAGCTGAGCCAGCTTCTGCTCAGGATGACTGGGCAGGATCTGTAGAAATGGTCAGGAGTATTGTTGCTTGGCAGTTGGCTCTGCAACCCCAGACAGGACTAGACAATATACTGGAAACTGACTTCAGTACAGAAACTGAACACTTGGAGCAGTAGCTGGAGTGAAGCTACAATAGAGAAACTGGACACAAGATGGAATTTCTGGAGACAGGCTACAATACAGGCACAGAACACTGGTGGCAATGTAGAGGGAGCCATCAGGAACAATATTGGAAAGAATCTGAACAGGACCTCGAGAGCTTAATGGTACAGAGGTCCACAATACCCAAGCGACAACGGCAATTGAGAATTAGGAGCAAATAAACATCTGGGATAAGAGTACAGCACACCTGAAGCAATAACCAGGCTGGAAGTAGCAAGGAAGCAGCACAAGTCAAACAGCAAATAACTGGAACAGGTTTGGTTCAGCAGCAACAGGCAAAACTGCAACAAGCACAATGAGGCAGTGAAGACAGGAACAGTTTAATAACTGCAGATCAGTAGAGGAACAAGTAACAACCAATACCATGATCAAGAACAGAACTTGTTCAGCAAAAGCAGATCAGTTCATGAACAAGCAGCACACAATACTGTGGTCTTAAAAAGGACTGGTTCAGCAACAGCAGATCAATAAAAGAACAAGCAGATAACAATACTGTGGCCAGGAACAGGGCTGGTTCAGCACTGCGGATCAATACAGGAACAAGCGGCAAACAAAAGCATGGTCAGGAACAAAGCTGGTCAGTAACTAGAGAGCAGGAACAAACCGTATACACTGGACAAGGCCAGACAGGGAGCTTTGAACAAGCGCCACTGCAAGAAAGAGGCAGCTCTATAGAGGAAACTGAAGTATTCACAAGGGTTGGACTGCATCCCGATCAGGTCGCAGGTAGGTAACTGGTAATCGGTGGACTAGACTGACACTTCCATTCCTCTTTCATTTGGTGAACTGCAAGGACCAGGCCTTCGCCCTTTTTCATTGTTCAGCTGTACTTCCACCCTTTTGAAATTTCTGGACGCCTTCTGTCCTTCAATATCCCCTTTGTGTTGACGACACTCAAATATACATTTCCTCCCAACCTACTCTCCAGAGTCGCCAGTTGTTTATCTATAGTTTCCTCCTGATTTTCCCTAGACCACTGAAAAGTATATTTATCATAAACGGAAAACCCCAGTACTACCACATCCATACTTTTATATCACCTGCTATACCTGCTCCTGCTGCCTACTGGTCATTTTTGATTGTGCCTTCTTCTTCACTACACATACTGTTGTACACAAAGTCTATAACGTGAACCTCTGGAACATTTCTCTAGAATAAAACTTTTTCTTACACAGGATAGCACACTACCAAATCCCTAGACACCTCCCTCATTGTGTCTTCATTTGACTATTGCAACACTTTCCTAGCTGGTCTTCCTATTGTAAGAATGGCATCACACCAGTATATCATGAATTGTGGTTTTAAAGGGATCGTAATGCATGAATATAAATGCAAAAACATATTAGGAGTCATCGGAGATGCAAGTGAACCTCTATATTTCAATATCCTCCTTTGTGTCCTTCTTCTAGACTGTAAGCTCTTATGAGCAGGGCCCTCTGATCCTTCTGTTCTCCACATTTGATTGTACAATTTAATACCTCTGTATGTCTATTCTCAGTTGTACAGCGCTGCGGAAATAGTTGGCGCTATATAAATAAAGAATAATTTTAAAAAAATAGTTCAACAGAAATACAACACTCACTCAAGACTGACAGCGCTCAGCGAGGGATAATCTTCTGTGAGTATAAGGAAAATCCTGCCCTCCTTTGTTAAGGAGGGCAGGGTTTTCCTTATGCTTACAGCGAGAAGATTGTCCCTTGCTTTGAGCTGTCTGGTCATGTGACCGGATCCCACATCTGCAGGGAGATGTCAGGGAAGAGGTAAAAGGTTTGGGAGGGGGATTCTTTATAATTGCATTTCTGTTGAACTAAACGTCGGAGGATATTGAAATATAGTACGTGTGCAAAAGCATATGAGGAGTCATCAGAGATGTGTTTATATTGGTGCATTACTATCCCTTTAAAGTGGAATTGTCAGTGTGTAACAAATACATGATTTTTGAAGGTGCTCACACTATCACCTGTACTTTTGTTAGCCATTTTTTAAATTCAAACATTAGTTTGAGATATTTATCCTTATTTATTTGTCAGTGTATGCAAATTAGCTACTAATGGCCAGGAGGGACTGGCAGTCGGGATGGAGAGCAATGTGGAATGTTCGTTTCTTGCAGGCATACCTGTGAGATTTGCATTAACTGACAAATAAAAAATAAAAACACCAAGCTAGCATAAATAACAGTGCTTTTTCAAAATCATGTGTGTTACAAAGCGACAGTTTCATCTTGCTTGTCTAACTTCCTCAGCAACCACACTCTATCAGGAGCTGCAATGGATCCCTGTATCATCAAGGATTAAAGAAACAGTCACCTAAAAATTAATTTGGATTATCATTTCTAAATATAATGTATTTCCACGCATCGTCTATAAAATGTCTATTTTATGTTAGAGCGCTAAAATCTAACACAAAACTTACAATTTAAAGGAAAACTCTCATCTCTGTTAAAGTTGTTCTTATGTTAATGTTCCCTTTGACTGAATCTGTTATATGTTCTTTTTTTTCTTTTTGTAATTTAATACTATATTGCCCAAGATATTACCTTGTAAAGATAAGCCTGTGACGTCAGTTCAGTACAGGCTGTGGTACAGCTCTATACTGCAGTCTGTCAATCTTTGTCTCTTCCCCTCCCCAGTTGTTCCTCTTTATCGCCACCTCCTCCTCTAGAAGTTGTAGTCTCCAACAGCTGGAGGTCCAGGAATTGACTACCCCTGCAATACACCATTACCTTATTCCACCAGCAAGGCAGAACACCATTGCAGAGTGAGATGGTTTGGTTTCTTTATTATTAGGAAATAATCCAAGAATCCAGTTTTCTACTGGGAACCAATTCACTCCATTCCTAGCATTAAGAGACTGTCACTACTAGCCAGCTTCACTTTCTAGGCACACTGTCACTACTGACTGCTTGCCTCATTTAGTGCCCACTGTCATCACTGGTAGCAGTGGGTTAAAAAAAAAAAAAAAACAGAAACAAAACACAAAGGCTGCTGGGATCCAAATTGACTTTTAAAGGGATAGTAATTCTTAAAATGTAAAAAAAAATATGCTGTAGGGTTTATCCCCCTGAGTAAAACGAGGGTACTCCCACTGCTGAAAGGTGTTTTATTCAAAAGTTATTAATTTTCGAAGTTGAATTTTTTAGGTGCAGTATCACAGTGGCCTGAAATTGTACAGTGTCGCTGTTGCTACACAATCCTATGGACAGCTGTGGTCCCAGAACCATAAATCTCCATAGGATGGTGTAGCAACAGCGCCACTGTACAATTTCAGGCCACTGTGATACTGCACCTAAAAAATTCAACTTTGAAAATTAATAACTTTTGAATGAAACACCTTTCAGCAGTGGGAGTACTCTTGTTTTACTCAGAGGGATAAACCCTACAACATATTTTTTTTTTTTACATTTTAAGTATTACTATCCCTTTAAAGGGCCACACTGTGTGTACATGATGCCCAGGATGAGCATGTCAAACAGGGATGTATTTATTAATGAAGGTATGATTCTTAAGATATTTACAAAAAAAAAAACATACGAAGGACCTTAAGGGTGGAAATTTCCTAGTTACAGTAGTATACAGTGTTCTTTCTCCTATTCACCAAACTGAATGCACAGGAGGCATAGCTAACATTCAAGTGTTTGTTTCCTTTGCTGAACCTACTTTTCCATGGAGTTCTTCAGTACTGCAAGTTTATAGGAACTTAAAATGCGTCATGCAGGTTGTTCACACAGCCAGTACTTATCACAAAAATACATTCAATAACAGCCCTCATAGGCATCAGCCAATCATGTTTGACTGGTGCTGACATGGGCTAACAGCCATTCACTACCCTGTAATACTGGGAGGATGCGAGCCTATCACAAGTAAACAAACAGGTGATATGATAGGGTCGGTATCACTGCCTTCCATTAGCTCAGTGAACTAGGCCTTAAATTGTACTCCAAATGATACCATATTTTGACGCTCTTATCTAGCATAGAATATGTAAAATACTGTGTTTCAGGGACAAACTGAGGGCACAATGAGGCTGGTGTACTATTAAAGCAGAATTTTCATCAGATAACAGTAGAGCCTCATATGATGATAATACTAGCGATATGCACATACCTAGCTTTATTTTCAAGAATAATTGCAGCATTAAACAAAAATAGAACGTTCAATACAGGCAGTGCTCTGCAAGATGCCTGCGCTGGTGCCCTGTGCCTGCCTGCATAGAAGGTTCTATTTTTGTTTAATTCCACAGTTATTCTTGAAAATACAGCTAGGTATGTGCATATCGCTAATATAATTATTTATCTGATGAAAGTTCTGCTTTTTGAAGTGGAGCAATTCTGTGGCAAACCAGCAGTTCCGTAGGGAAGAAAATAAACATTCCCTTCGGTAGAATTAGGATTTGAAATACATTGGAGACCTAGAATTCAAGGGGTTAAAATGCTCACTTAAATCAGAGGGGATGTTTGAGATTTTTATTTGCTATCTCCTGTGTTGCTGAAATAAAAGACAAAGGAGAAAAAACCTGGGGGCACCCCTGTGTAAATCACCACAGACCAATTGGAGATCACCATCAGCATCACCCTTAGGTGTCTATTCACTAGACATAATGGCTGGGGACAAGCGTATACCCGTTTCCGCCACTGGAAATAATAACTGGTCCCAGATGCAGTACACCCGTGCTCTTGTCCCGAAAACACAAGGCTACTCTCCCAGGAACTCACTGTACTCAGTGGCAGAAACATATAGTAGAAAACAAACAGGATCATCCCAGTAGTGTAATATTGTAAATAAATGATGATAAAATGAGAAACAAATAATAATGAACTCACATTTGGATGTGGTCAGACAAGCGATACCAAAGAGTCTGATAAAAACACACATACAGAGAAAACTTACCAGTCTCCGTTCAGGTCATCCAAATGACAAACTTCAGATTGAAGAGAGCACAGGCTGATGAGCTTCCAAATAAAAACACATTTTTAATAAAAACATTGTTTTTATTAGTTTAATAATTTTTTTTTTATTGGATCAATTTAAATCTTGTCATTTGGATGACCTGAACGACGGGCAAGTTTTCTCTGTATGTGTGTTTGTCAAACTCGTTGGTATTACTTTCTCATTTTATTATCATTTATTTACGATATTACACTTTAGGGCGCATCCTGTTTGTTTTTTTACTATACATCTCTTCTATGTATGTTGCAATTGGCATGCTCCATGGGGCTTATGCATACTTGGGAACTCTCTGGATCTGCCCCAGAACTCCCAGTTTTTAGTGCAAACTACTAGATCTCCGGGGATAGAGGCTGATTCTCCAGCTGTGGTGAGTTTCCTGAGAAACTTGGCCCATTTTTCCACCTACTACCCTGTTCTGCCCATTTCCTGTTTAAGCCTCACCCACCTTATGATGTGAATTGTGTCATTAACTTGAGTCTGGTCACAGCCCTTTAGCCCTCTCTGGAAGAAATTCCCAGGTATGGGCTTATGTAAAGAGACGAAAAAAATGACTATCAATATAATTTCACCTTATAGATCAGGGCTGTCCAAGTCCAGTCCTCAAGGGCCACCAACAGGCCAGGATGTAAGGATTTCCCTGATTAAGCATCGGTGAGTTAGTCAGTGGCTCATTCATTTTGATTGGTTCGTCTGTGCTAAATCAGGGAAATCCTTTTAATCCTGTACCGTTGGTGTCCCTTGAGGACTGAACTTGGACTGCCCTTTTATAAATCATATTCAATAAGCTACAGTGGAACACTTCTGGAACAAGCAAATTGCACAGTAGAGGAGAAAAGTATGTTCCCCAAATCCATATTTGTTTACATGGGACTTTTGACCCCTCAAACATTGGTAGTCTCCATGCTTTGTTCTCTGTAGCATTCAAGGTGTTACAAAGCCTTATTTACATTATTGGGAATGTTAAATTCTTCCCTGTGGTACAGTTCGTTTGCTCCAGAATTGTTCAAGTGGACCTGTCCACGGGTGCACGCCGTTCGGGGAGCCCAGAACTGGATGCAAAAGAAAAAAAGGGTCCGTGGTCCTTAAGTGCCGGCCGCGTGTGCCCGTGGCCGGTCCTTAAGGGGTTGAGGACCACTTTGGTCTTTCTGACACGCTGGTACATGTGACCTGGTACACGTGACCTGTTACACGTACCGGCACGCCGCATTGGGGACTGAGAGAGACCCGCTCCAGTCTTGGATCACTCAATTTCAGTCCCCGTTTTTACTTACAGCGCTCCTGGAGGAAGTAAAATGTATGTGACGCGTTATGGCAAAAAATGCATGACTGTCATAGCACAGCACGTGGTCCTTAAGGGGGTTAACGACCAGCCGCGCAGCCCGCAGTTAAGGACCACAGAGCTTCTTTTTTTTTTTTTTTTTTTTGTTTACATAGTGAATTCAGAGGTCCCCGAGCGGCATGCAAAAAGATGGTATATATCTAAGAATTGATAGACCATGGCATAAGACTTTTTTATTCTAATTACAAACAATATGATACCACCACTTTTTTTAACATCTCGCCCTTAGGCTAACCTGTATTGGGTAAGCTATATCATGTAATTATATCTGATAATATTGTTTTTATAGAAGAGCCTAGGTTATAATGCTTATTGTAGGAGCAATCAGTGGTTCTCAGATGCAGCCACCAGCTTATTTGCATGCGCACCAGCCCCGCATTGATGTGGTGTGATACAATTGTGCTAATGATGTTCCCCTGGTTTCATGTGAGGAGATAATGAAAATCTGCACTGTTGATGTGTTCCGAGATCTGGTTTTGGGAAACGTTTCTATAGACCATCATACTTATAAGGCATGGTAAAACGTGTTTGTGCCAATGCACGAACATTCTGCGTTATGGTGTGCTGCACTAGCTAGCAATCACGTATTTGAACAGCACCATAGGGACCAATTTGTTTCACATGGGTTAGTTAGCTCAGTGTTTAAACTTATAGTTGTTGCACATATTTATATACAATTTTTGTATGTCTTAATCCTCTTATAGTACCTTTTGCGCATGTAATATCCTAGGTGGCCACCAAAATATTGCTGTCGCTGTAGAATGGCCACCAGAACATTGTTGGCCGCAAAAAAAATCCTTTGAGAACCACTGGGAACAATCTAACAGAAACTAAAACTGCATTGTTTGAAAGATTTTGTCTTCCGCTGGAGTCAGAGAACCACACTTATTGTCTAATACTTTAGCCTTGTTCCGGTGTCCGCCATTAATTAATTACATTTGCTCCGAGGAACCTCTTCTACTTCTTCATGGGACCCTCGGTTTCCACAGAACTCCGTTAGAGAACAACTGTCTTGGAATCATGGCTACTCCCCTCTGATGGAAATACATTGAGATAGTCATTGAAAATACAACAGAAACAAATGTATGGGGACATTTCTCTTCAGCATGCACTGCAGTCCACGGCCTGATATAATGTAGCAAAAGCAAATAGGTATTCTTACTTTGTAGCAGCTAGAAAGTACTAAAACCACTGACCTGTATAAGCAGTCATAGTGGTGATTAACCCACACCTGTGCTGAGTGCAAAACTGGAAGGTGGCCATGAGGTTTTGAATTATAGGAGACAATAGTCCTCTTGCAGCTGTTTGCTGTTTATTTTAATGAATGGTCAGTCACACTTAAAGGAATGTAAAAAAATAATATATTATAGTGTTTATCCCCCAGAGTAAAACGAGGGTACTTCCACAACTGAGAGATGTTTTTATTCAAAAGTTATTGCAGCTCAAACTTCTTTTTACATGTTAAGTATTACTCTCCCTTTAAAGGGAAGCTGTCATGTTGATTGTTGCCCCATTGGTAGATCAATTCTACTAGGAGCACACCTGCTGATGAAACTTGGGCTGCATCGTTGGGGACCAACACAGATGCTTCCCTGTTGGATGTGTGATGCATGACTCCTATCCTGCATGATTCAGGTCCCCATAGACACACTGTATCAGGCTTAAAAGCCCAGCACACTATGCTTGAGAGCCTCTGATTTCTGGGATGCGTTTCAGCTGAGGGGGGCAGTATTCTGACCCCCCCCCAAATGGTTGGGACTTCTCAGAGCAGGGTCAGGCTTTTCTGCCAAGTCTTTTCTTTGTTTAAATGGCAATTATTACATTTTACTATAAACCCATCATTTTTGTTATGTGAAACAGAACTATATCCTATCATCAACCTCCCCCCCCCCCCCACAATTTTTTTAAGAGCTTTGCATCAGTGATGAGAGCACTACCATCATGGCTACATCTTCGCCTACCCTTTGTCTCAGGGGCTGATGCTTGGCGTGCAGGTAAAGGGCATTCTTTACTGTTAGTGGGTATGCCTGGCTGGAGGGGAAGCCAAACATTGTAGTTGGATGGCTGCGGTACAGCTTGTACAGCAGATAACCTCCTGCTAACGTAATTCCCTAGACTTGAGGTATGTTTTATATCGAGCACATAACAATAAGCATATTCAGGATAATGCTAGTATGAATATGCTTATTGTTATGTGCATAATTATTTGGGGGTAACTTTGATTTGGGTGATAGTTCCTCTTTAAAACATATTTTATATAAATCTCTATATATCCTCCAAGGTTGGTACTCGCGTATTCCAACAAAGCCTGCCTGCGTGCTTAGCTTAAAATATTCAATCACAAAGGCGAGCACTCACAGGTCTTAAAATGCAAATTTTTTTATTACTGGCCAATGTTTTGGTCCGGTAGAGACCTTCATCAAGAACAAATAACACAAAACAATGTTTGTTATATATACCTTATCGTATGCTTACCTAGCATGCAACTCCAAAACAAACTGTGTGACGTGTACGTGCACCTAGTATCCAGTGAACGAAAAGTGAGTAGACAAGAGACGAGCAAACAGCCCCTGAGGTAACATGCTCGCTCTAGTGAATCAACTGTGTATCAACTCAGTGGGAAATTGAATTGTGAGTGCAATAAAGTTGAGTGACAATGTTATTACTAGAAAACTACACTGTGTGCACAATTATTAGGTAAGTTGTATTTTTGAGGATTCATTTTATTGAACAACTACAGTGCTCTCCGTCGATCTACAATGTTAAGAAACCTTAAACCTGAATATTTAAGAAGGTAAAAGTGAGGTTTTGGCTTTCTTAGGAGAATATCTATGTGTGCACAATTATTGGGCAACTATTAGTGTGCAGAATTATTATGCAACTAAATGAAAAACGATAATTTTCCCATCTAACGTGTTTGTTTAGTATTCTCACTTTTAATAGATGGAAATAAACAACTTATAATTTACAAATAAACATTTGTGACATTTCCAAAAAAAACAAACAAAAAACAAATCTGTGACCAATATAGCCACCCTTCTTTTCAATAAGTCATAAGCCTTCCATTCATGGATTCTGTCAGTTTCTTGATCTGTTGATGATCAATTTTTTGTGCAGTAGCAACCACAGCCTCCCAGACACTGTTCAGATAGGTGTACTGTTTTCCTTCGGTGTAAATCTGCCGTTTAAGAAGGGCCCACAAGATCTTAATAGGGTTTAGGTAAGGTGAGGAAGGGGGTCATGGCATTATTTTATCATCTTTAAGGCCTTTACTGGCTAGCCACGCAGTGGAGTACTTCGATGCATGCGATAGAGCATTGTCCTCCATAAAAATCATGGTCTTCTTGAAAGATGCAGACTTTTTTCTGTACCACTGCTTGAAGAAAGTGTCTTCTAAAAACTGCTAGTAGGTTTGGGAGTTGAGTTTGCGTTCATCTTGAACACGAAAAGGTCCAACTAGCTCATCGTTGACAATACCAGCCCATATCAGTACTCCTCCTCCACCTTGCTGACTTCATGAGTCGAAGTGGAGCTCTGTGCCCGTTACTGATCTAGCCATGGGCCCATCCACCTGGACCATCAAAAGTCACTCTCATCTCATCAATCCATAAAACCTTTGAAAAATCTGTCTTCAGATATTTCTTGGCCCAGCCTTGACGTTTCAACTTATGTCTTGTTCAGTGGTGGTCGGGTTTCAGCCTCCCTTACCGTGGCCATGTGTCTGAGCACTGAACACCTAGTACTTCTGGACACTCCGGGTAGGTTGCAGTTCTGGAATCTGACAGCACTGGAGGATAATGGGTTTCTGGTAGCTTCATGTTTGATTCTTCTCAAATCTCTGGCAGTTAATTTGCATGTTTTTTTCTCAACACGTTTCTTGCAACCCTGTTGACTATTTGCAACAAAATGTTTGATGGTTCTGTGATCACGCCCCAATATCTTAGCAATTTCAAGAGTGCTGCATCCCTCTGAAAGACTTTTTACAATTTTTGTCAGTTATATCCTTTTTCTGCCCATTTTGCCTGAGGAAATGAAGCTACCTAATAATTATGCACACCTGGACATAGGGTGTTCATCTCCTTAGGCCACACCCTCTCACATTACACAAATACACATCACCTGATATGCTTAAATCCAATAAGCTTTCAAGTTTATACAGCTTGGCGTTGGAAAATACGCATAAAAATGATGATACAGTCAAAATACTCAATTGCCTAATAATTGTGCACACAGTGTATATATCTTTATATGGTGATGTTAATAAAAGAAGAGGTGTCTGGTTTCTCCATAAATAACTAAGAGACAAAATTATCATTGTAAAACTCAAAATGTGATGAATAATCCGGAGATAATCAATGTTCATCAAGGGGGGTCGTTCTAAATGGCAAGCCATAATACTATATAAATGCCAAAGAAGTATATACCACCCTACTGAGCAAACTATCAACGAAAGAATTAGTGACAGAGTGTGTTACACTCGATTAGACAAACATAACTCCCCTTCCATACACTTAAACAAAAAAAAAAAATTTTTTTAATCACAAACAGGAAAAAATTTAAACAATTTTTGCTCAAGAAATTCAAATCCCATGTCCCAAAAATTCGTAGGACAAAATAATGATAAAAATAGAAATCGGGACAAAAAATTCTATGAGACAGAACAATCGGATCTGTATAGCCAAAAGCTAAAAAAAAAAAAAATAGCAAAAAAAAAATGAAAAAATAAAAGTATATACATATTCTTCAGAAAAACATACTGACTTTCATTTTCAAAAAAATTCAAAGGCAGCCTGAGGGATTAGTCCTTTTATTAAATGACTAGTTTTAAAGCCCGTATACATGGGCCAACACTGGCGGCGCTGCAGTCATGCGCAGTATTGACTGTCCAAATGTGCTGCAGCTGATACGGAGCGGGGTGCTCCGAATTCAGACTGTAGTCCTCTCTGCGCACCTTCTGGTGTGCAGAGAGGACTCCGGTCTGAATTTGGAGCGCCCTACTCCGTATCAGCCGTGGCGTGGGCAGCCTGTATTGCGCAAGACTGCAGCGTTCTCAGCCGTCTCTACTGCGCATGACGGCTTCTGACAAACATTCTTAACGAATTATAATATAGGATTCAACGATCATTCAAAAACATGGAGAAGTGGACAGACTGATTAAGGCCATATTTTGTGATAGTGTCCAGTGTCCTATTCCAAAACGTTTCCTTTTGAAGAAGTAACTTGCTTCTATTTCCTCCTCTCAGTAGCAAAGGGATGTGATCAATTGCCATCATGCTAAAGGACGGGGGAATGACCTATTTGTAGAAAGTGCTTTGCCACTGGTCTGTCAGTGGCACCATCTTTGTGGGCAATTTTAATTGCCGAGCTGTACCCAGTGATCAGATCTTTTAGCATACCATTCATTTTGCCTATGTACACTAGGCTACTGGGACACCTCAACAGATATGACATGGTTTGTACTACAGATTAGCCTGTGTCTGATCTTGAACATTTTGCTGGTATTGGGGTGTTGGAAAATCCCTCCTGTCGTCATCTGTTTACACATTGCACAACCTGTGCATTTAACCTCTTAAGGACCGGCATGCACTCACACGGCCGGCACTTAAGGACCACGGAGAATTATTGTTTCATAATCCGATTCTGGGCTCCCCAAACGGCATGCAGCTGCGCGGGGAGCCCTGAAATCCATGACATACAGGTATGTCATGGGTCCTTTAGGGACATTCACACATGACGTACATGTACGTTCTTGGTCACTAAGAGGTTAAAAGCTTTGTTTTTGGGATCCAATTTTGTGTGACCTTGGCCGGTGTGTTAGAAATGGTTTTTACCAGCAAGTCCTTCAAGATTTTTCCTTTTTTGCAACAGACAATAGGTCTCTCCTGAAATCTATCTGGTAAATTGATGTTCTTCTGCAGGATCGCCCAATTTTTCACAAGTGTGTCATGGGCTACAGCAGCTGCGAAAGAGCAAAAAAATCTTCAGCTTAATTGCGACTTTGAGGAACTGTGATTATGTCCCCCTTTTTGTTGATATTGTGTGTTCATAATGCATGTGTTTATTTAGACGGTATATTGCAGAGCCTTTTACTAGCAATGCATAGTTGTGTATAATCCCATTCATGCTACTCCTTTAAAGGGATAGTAATGTTTCACAAAAAACAGTAGCTCCAATTAATCTTCATAGTATTTGGGCCATGGAGAGTGTTGTTTCAATGCTTTCCCAGTTGTAATTCAGGAGTAATTGATGAAGTATCCCCCTCCCTCCCCTTTTACCTAGTGTAAGCCAACTCCCCTCAGATGTAGAATCCGGTCTCTTGACCGAACAGGTTGCAAAGGATAATATTCTTACTGTGAACATAAAGAAAACCCTGCCCCACTTGATAGGTTTCTCAGGTTTTTCCTTATATGACTGAAGATTGGCCCTCTCTGCAATCCATCCAGACAGTCTTGCTGCGCTGAGCAGTATTACATCAGTAAAAGGGGCAGGAGGGGGATACTTTATCATTCAATTACTCTTGAACTACAGCTCTGACAGTATCGAAATTGCACTTTCCATGGCCCAAATACTCTGAAGATTAACAGGAGCTGATTTTATTATGAAACATTACTATCCCTTTAAGGTCCCCACTTCATCCATTTAAAACCAATGAAAAAAGCTGTTCATCAGGGTTTCATGGAGGCCATTGTTAGCCTGTAGTAATCATTATAGTCCTGCAGAGTACATTATTTTCTTATGCAGTTATAAAGGGATGAGGTGGCAACCTTTTCTGCATTATTGAGCTGTTGTGTAGGCTTTACTTTTCTTCATTTTCAAAACTTGAGGGTTTGCAGATAATTCAGTTAATTACCAAGGCATTGATTACATTACATCTGGCTAGGTGTTATCAGCTGGTTTTAGCTAACAGATTTCAATTGAAATCTATAGATAAATTTGTAGCTAAAACTGATTGATAGTAGTTATCAACTGCAGTGGCATCAGAGCTACTTTAGAGGCACTGTGGTTGGATCTGTCAAGGGGTTCACAGGTGATAAAATGGGGCACACCAACAGTGTAGGTTTTCAGGTTGTTCCTGCTTAATCACAGGTGAGCAATTAGTGGCTCAGTCATTGTGATTGATTCACCTGTGATTAATTGGGGATATCTTGAAAACATGACCTGTTGGTGTGCCCCGAGGACTGGAGCTGAGAATCACTGGTCTAAATTAATGTGACCAGATTGTTATTTTATTGTGGGAGGTTTGTTGAATTGTCTTTCTGCTGTCCTTCCCAGCATAATGTATTAAAATAGTGATCTTGTCACAATTAAAAACTACTGTTGGGGCTACCCACTTCAGATTTGTGAAGCTTTTTATTGAATCAAAATACAAATATGTATGTTTGCCGGAGGTGGGGCAATTCAAATGAATGGGTGCAAGGTATAGTTATGGCTTCATAAAATAACGGATGGGCTTTCTTCCAAACTGGTTGGGCTTTTACTTAAAGTGAAACTGTAACTGTGACTCAGATGATATTTTTAAAACTTTCTAGATCACCTATATAAGTACATTAGCTTTTTTTTTTTTTTTTTATTTCAAACAAGAGTTTGAGATATTTTGCTTTATTTATTATCAATCCATATAAGTGAGCTAGTACTTCCTGGTAAGAAGTGGCATTTGGAATATTGAGCAGTGTTGGAAGTACTTGCCTGAGTTTCACTAAGTGACAAATGCTTAAAGGGATAGTATTACTTCAAAATTACTATCCCTCATATTGTAGCCCTTAATAAACTGAGTTAAATGACACCAGCGGCATCTCTCAAACCTTTATGGTTTAAGAGATAGCCGCTTTCAAAGTTTCCTCTCCCCTGCTGTCAGCGTTCTGCTGCCAGCAGGAGAATCCGGTCTCTGAATCAAGAGGAGGCTCTTCAGCAGAGCTGATATCTCATTATGGAAGGAAAAATGATTAATTGAAACAGTCTTCTACGTGTGCTTGGTAACCAAGCACACATAGAAGACTGTTTCAATGGATCATTTTTCCTTCCATAACGAGATATCGGCTCTGTTTAAGAGCCTCCGCCTGTCCCGGGACCGGATTCGTCTGCTGGCAGCAGAACTCTGACAGCAGGGGACAGGAAACTTTGAAAGCGGCTATCTCTTAAACCATAAAGGTTTGAGAGATGCCACTGGTGTCATTCAACTCAGTTTATTAAGGGCTACAATATGAGGGATAGTAATTTTGAAGTAATACTATCCCTTTAAGGTTAAATATGTCAAAATATTGTTTTGAAATAACCAACATAAGTATAGGTGTTTTGAAAGCTATTTTAAACTCGATTACAAAGTGACAGTGACCATTTGTTCATTTTAATGCAAGACATAAAAAAACCCCACACACACTGCAAGACCCTTGCATTAAAATTGCCATCTGATCACCTTCTTACGGATGATGCATGGTGGTTCTCAACCCATACACAGATATAGGAAAGGACTTGTGAATTTCCCTGCTAGAACATGTGTTGGATAGAGTGTATTTGTATTTGTTTGATTAATTCACCTGTGGTCTACCAAGCAAATCATTAAATCTTGGCCTGTTAGTAGGCCCTGAGGGCACAGGTTGAGAACCACTGCTACTTCAGGGCAAGACTGGGAAGTCATTAGCATATCCAACTCAGATATAGCTTAGTTCACAACACTTAACTATTCCCTCTAAAGGAGTGCCACAACAATGATTGCTGAGGTCTTCCCCACAAAATAAATGAGGAAGTTTAGGGAGGATGAATTTTAAATACTTGCTGCTCTGCTGTGGCTGTTCTGATAATGACCCTCTTGCTTACCTTTGGAATAGAGTTAGGTAGGCAACCTTTTGGCTCTCGAGCAGTTAAATTACAAATCTCATCAACCCCAACCAGCCAACAGTTGGGGGGGCAAAGTTTTCTACCCGTTCTAAGTGACCACAAGCCAAACTGATATAAATTATAATTGGGATCAGAAAAGCTGTATTTTTATTAAAATGAGAAATCTTTTGGGGGCTGTGTGTTTGACATGCCTGGCCTAATACTGATACCATGTCTGTAACCAGAAGTCCACTTAGAAATGTGTCTGCTATTGACATGCAAAACACACCTAATTAAGAAGCAGGGTAATCCCAGGCTCCTCCTGTGACAGATGCTACTCTTTACCATGCAGCTGAAGCTGTGTTGATAAATAAAATAGAGAAACGCCAATTTGAAGGTATTTTGCACTCCGATCTTAGTTTCCCTTGATAAGTGCCTACCAAATCTCGCATGATTGTTGCTTTCATAAATAGCCTCCTATGTAGCCCAAGACTAAAATATATATATATTTTTTTTCTTGATTACATTTTGTGTGTTCTAGTTTATAAGAATGCAGATTCTTCTCATGTCCAGTCTTTGGGACACTCCAACCAACAGCTCAGGTTAAATGAATATTTAACCCTTTGAGTGCCAGTGGTATATGCATACCCCTCTGGCACTCAAAGGGATAAAGGAGCACAAACAACTCCTAGTAAATATTGTGACCGGGTTGCCATTTTAATAAGGGACACTATTGAAAAATATACATTACAGGGTTATACAGGTTGTTGTGCAGTCAAGCAAAGTGAACATTTTGTAAGTCTCACAATGAAATGGCAATTTGGTCACAATACTAATAAAATACAATTTATCTTGATGTAATTAGAAAATCCTAATTGTTACTATGTGTCAATTGTGTGTTGACCTGTAACCTGAAATGTAATATTTTACTATTGCTGATCATCTTGTCCATTGAGAATGGCGTGATTCTTTTATCACTTTATGCTGGTGCGATGTAAATTGTGGTTTTATTGATATTTACAATCGACATACCAATGTTTGTATTATCAGGAGTAGTAGACATACATGTAGTTACTGAACCGCTAAAAATAAATTCTGAGACAGACCATACATCCCAAGTGTTCCTCTTTAGGAGGGAGAGTCCCTCTTTGAGACCCAAATTCCTCTGTCCCTTTTTCCCACCCTGATGTCCCTCTTTTTAGAAGATCAGAGTGTGTGGTGTGTAAATAAATGTATCATATTGCCCCACAGCAATATAGCTCACATGAATGCTTGTATAAACTACAGTATGTGTTTATAAACTAGTCTATGTAAATAAAATAGTTTTGGTCTTGTTATAAATAATTTATTCATTTACACAAAGATGTGTCAGTAGGTCAGGCCACCAGCAACACCACCCAAAACACTGGTGTCCCTCTTTGGCCATTTGAAAAGTTGGGAGTTATGACAGAGCATATTTCCATTGTAGATTATTGTGATTGGCAATTTCGCCTCTTGCCAGCAGGTGGTAATATTGATGAGGCGTCACTGCTTCATGACCATTTATGAGCTTATTGTAGGGGCAGTTTATCTTTAAGAATCCCAGTTTCCATTCTGTCAATCCACAATTTGTGTACTTTCATTGGTCTAATGCACCAACATCCCGCCTCCCTTTATTTTCAATCAGGGTTTCCTGCTCAAGGTTACAGGGTCTACATTTCTTTACAACCACACTAGATGGGCATAAGCAGCTGCTTGGCCAATAAGCGTACGGGTCTCTTCCAGTCATGGGTATCAATGGTTTATGCGTATTTTTCTGTTGTATAGTGCTAGACTATTGGATGGCAGGTATAGCTGTCGCTCGCTGACTTTCGCACACTGAGACAGTGCTGTATGCTTATTGGTTCATCAAACACTCACTCTATCAGATGCCCTTCCTCTTTTAAGATACTAAACCAATCGTGTTCCGAAGTATTGGAGACGCTATACCCGATTGGAAAACTGAGCGCAGCAGTTTTGGTTGCGACCGCAGTATATGTAGCCGGCAGCTGAGCACGCCGTTGCTTGAGCCGACGCTGTGTGAGGTAAAATACCAGGCTTCTCCGGTGCGTCGAGCCCGCCCCAAGCCGGACCTTCAGCAGGTAAATAGACCTCCTCTTTTCAGTAGTCCAGTTCAGAACCCCAATTAAGGAGTGTATTTTAGGACCCACATCAGTGGTCTCGGTTTTTTTTTTTCCTTCTCTACGCAACGCGCGCCTTTTCCCGGGAGACTGCGGCCGTATAAATATAAGACGGTCTCTAGACGCTATATAGAGGTTAGATGTCGCACGTATTGTGCGAGATGTTGACCCAGTTGCGCTATCTGGGCCGCGCTACAGCAGTAAACGCCGGGAGTGGGGGTTAGGCCGCTAAACACATCCGCCCTATAGCTCGCTGTGCCGTTCGTACGTTTAAATCCCAAACTGGAGCAGGCCGTACACTTCAACATAAACGGATTAAAGCAATTTACATATACGGAACACTAACACTTCAATTGTTTTGAAAAGGAGTTGGCCTGTTTTAATCCTGCGATAGTTGGAAGTGTAGTCGTCAATGGATTATAAGAATAATTGAAAGTGATAGTTAAATCCAAACAAATGGATTACCGGTTTATGTTGTTGAACCTGTACTCTTTTGGAACTGTGGGAATGGTTGCAGTATTGCATTACAGATTTCCTACAATGTCAGAATTGAATAAAGAAAACGGTGCTGCAGGGATTGTTACATTGTGTCGCTGCCCTGCTGCTTGATGGTCGGCTAACCGGAAAACTTTGGAAATAGATCCAGGGAGCTTCATGTCAAGGACACTATATGTTAAAAGGGGCACATGTTGGTGTGATCCACTGCTGTCAGATAATGGCCCATTATTGCCCCATTGGATGCAAGGAGAGGTGTCCAAAGCCTTTGAAGGAATGTGTTTGAGAACTGACATTCCATGTTGGTGTAGAAAGTGTAAGCCCACAGTAACTGTCCTATAAAGTAACCTGTAGACATTCACGGTAGCATTCATTCAAGTATATGCATTACAAATGTTTATCAGATTGTCTCGTGTTTACAATGGCATCTTCTAGTTTAATATAGGAACAGCAGTAAATGTCGTGCTAATTGGAATGGATCCAGGAAATTGAAGCTTTTAGGTGGCTGTAAATTTAAGTATATTGGCTAACTTCACCTTAAGGACAATAGGAATTTTTTCTGTATATATTTCTGGAAATTGACAAAATTATAGAAAATGCTTTACTCAATACAATCTTAGTTTTGGAAAGCATGGCATGTAACCTTATTTGATTTGATCTTCTTGAATACTGATTTGTATGGAATAATGACACACTTATACCACTTTCTTACATTTTTGCCCTCCTATACTGTCAAAGGGCCTTGTGTATAAGAAAACCAGTGCAATATTGGGGAAATCCAACTACACAATAGGGGACAAATAAAAATCCCTAACTTCTCTTTGCTTTAAATGGGTCTTTTGACACCTGGAATGCTAGATCTACAGTGCATTATAAAGTCATATGGTACAGATCTCTAATTCCAGGGGTTATAAAATCCATTTAAATCAATGGAAAGGTTTATTCAGCTCCTATGTTAGTCTGCTAGCCCTCATAATTGCTCCAGGGTGTGTGTGTTTAAGGCCCATTGAGGAGAGCTAATTTTTAAAATTAAGAATTGTTTTTAAATAAGTAACAAGTTGGCGATAACGTCAGGTCTTATTTATAAAAGAAGCCATTTTTATAAATCTCCCCATTATCTTCAGAACTTGAGCCATGTGCTACTTACAGAAAATGGTGTAGGGTTGGCTGCCTTGTTTCTCTCCCAAGGACTGGGCATAAACTTCCACTTTGTTTGCAAGCTGGACCTGGGTGCATAATGAACTGCAGATTGTCCATTTCAATCTTTTTAATGTAAACACCTGAAACTGAAAAGGAGACTTCTATAAAATACAGCTTGTACTAAGTGACTTCTCATCAGAGAAATCCATGTATATCCTCTTCCTACTGTGATGGTTTTTAGTGGGCTAACTTAATAAAGGTACATACACGTCTTCGAAAACCTCATTTCTTTTTGTATCTGCCGAATGGCAATTAATGGTCCCTTGGCAACAAACTGTCAAATGCCAGGGGCTGTCCAACATGTTGCTTAACTTTATGCTGGCCACACAACCCATTTTATACAGGAACATGGATCTTGCTGATGACTTTGATATGGTGGGTTATGGAATCATTACCAGCTCTGAAGCAGCATAGCAGTAGCTCTAGTACTTCTACTATGTGTAGCTGGTGCTGAAATAACAATTTTAACACAAGTGTTTACAGAACACTGGCTCCTGCAGAATCATGTGATGGGAAAATTTGTCTTACAGTGATTTTCTGTGTCTGTCCATTGACTTGCTTTATAATAGTACGTGCCAGCCATCCTTAGAATAAAACTAGAGCTTTTAGACCTTTTTCCACTGAGATACTATAAATTCTAGGAGCTCAGTCTTTTGTTCCTAAAATGTGGATTATAATTTGAATCTTTGTATATGCACCCATCTACTGGTCACAGAATTGATGTGGGTTTGTGTGTTTTCTCAAAAGACAGATGCTGGTGGGGATGGCGTTAGTTGTAGTCCCAGATAGCCAGATCCAATGGTTATCTAATCCTGGCCTGAGAATTTTGTGATCAAAATTGCTGTTTGCTGCCACTTTCACCAATATTTTATAACTTTCCAATGTATGAGGGTGAGAATAAATAAATTGGAACCTTTTTTATCAGATGTGATCATCCCACCTAATCTCTGCTAGTAATGTCAGTCATGTTTGTGCCTAAGGGGATTTTGTTTTAATCTATTGTACTTTGTTGTCATCCTGTGATCACTACATGCACGTTGTGGCTTTACTAACTTTATACAGAATGGGCATATGTATTAGCGCTGACACATTTTCATTAAAAAAATTTTTTAAATGTTTCCAACTCTTTACAGAAAAGTAATGGCACTGAAAGTTTGATATAGTGACCTATTTGACAACTTAGAAAAAAAAATTGGTGACTTTACAAATTAACTGCAACAATCTAGCAACTCTTAACCTTTGTGAGCACCAGATGGAGCAATGCATTGTGCGCACCTCTGGCACTCAAAGGGTTAAACGGTTTGACACCATAAGTGGTGTTTGGCAGTTTTGATGTATAGGGATGTCAGTCTCTAATAGGAACATGTTTAACCCTTTGAGTGCCTGAGGGGTATACAGCACAATAGAGTAATGCATTGTGTACCTTTCTGGCACTCAGGGTTAAGGGGCACAATAAAATTTAATGGCATGAGACACATGACCTAGTATTTCTTACAGCTAGAAAATAAAAATAAAATTAAAAAAAAAAATAGAGCTGGGGTTACATGCACTTAATTACCCCGAACTTCACAGCAGCATCTATAAACATCTGTTTTGAGACCTAGAATCTCATTTAAAAAAATGTTATGTAGGAGCAGACGTTCTTGCAGTTTACAAAGTACCTCCACAAACAGGTGACTTTCCACTGTTCTTTAACCCTTTAAGTGTCAGATGGGTATGCAACTTGTTACTCTGGTACTCAAATTAAGTAGACTGATATCTAGTTCCAGCCAATCTGAATACAAGAGTGGTGAAAGTTAATCTCACACTTGCTCTTGCCTCATTAGTCAGTGAAAATTAAGTGTTTCATTTTATGTGAATTAAGTTTACATAGCTAGTTATGCCAACCATCGTAGAAGTTGGAGTTCATTTAACGGGAAATTCTTGAATGTGCAATAACACTTATACAGCTGAAGCCATGATTTTGGCATTTGTAACTTGTGCAGATGTAGAAACCTGACTTAATGATTTTTAAAATACAGATTGCAGAAACCAGGTACTTTCCTGTAAACTAGCTGGCCTGACAGTCTGGAAATTATAGACTTTGCTAACTTTACTGAGTATAGTGGTTCCTTCACACTTTGTCCTGCCTTTCCTTGAATAACTAGCAGCCTTAAGAAATGTGAGCAGTTAGTTGCCATAAATAGTGCTGCTTGACTTTACTCTGTCAGCAGTGTATCTTGCCTTATAGGTGTATACTTAAAGGGATAGTAATACAGTACTTTAATTTTACTAATCCCCGTCTTGTAGAACTTTGTCCCCCCAATCACATCTCTGAAACCTTTTGTGGTTTGAGTGAAAATCTATGACATCAGCATCTAGGTGTTTGCAGGGGAATCTGATACTGGGGCCATCCGGCGGCTCTGCAGCAGAGCCGAAATCACTTTTAATGAAGAAAAATCCATCACTGAAATTGTAGTATTGCAGAGCCCTGGATGGTCGTATGACGGAATGCTCCTGGATTCAGCTAGAACGCTGATCTCAGAGAAAGGGAGGGAGGGGGAGGACTTTGACATCTATTTTCTCTCAAACCATAAAGGACTGAGAGATGTGATTGGGGGCATTCATTTTTTTTTTTCTACAATATGGGGATTAGTAAAATTAAAGTATTACTATAGCTTTAAACTTGGTCATACATACATTTGTGTGGGCGCCTTCTCCCAATTTTGTTGTATGGGGGTGTACAGTGCTTTGCTTTGCAGTGCATTGTGCTATGCTATCTGTATGAATGCTACAGTCTCATTTTTGCTTTTGGTAAGTTGTTTCTAGAAACTTCTCTGCTGTTAGTAGCAGAAATTTGTACATATAACACTTAAAGGGATAGTAATACTTTATTACTATCCACCATATTGTACGTATTTGTAAAATAATGTAATAGCCTCCAGGTTCATCTCTCAAACCTTTATAGTTGTTGTACTGACTGCGCGGGGGGGGGGGGGGGGGGAGTCTGTCGTACGACAGGCTTGCGGCTCTGCAGTTGAGCCGAGATCCCGTTAGTGACAAAGAATTAGTTCACTGAAACGGTCTTGTGCATGTAGCGCATGTAGAAGACAGTGACACAGAATTATTTCACTGAAACTAACTGGATCTTGCCTCAGCTGCAGAGCCGCAAGCCTGTCGTACGACTGACTTCCCCTGCAGTCAGTACAACACTGACTTCAGGGAAAAGGGAGGGGGGAACTTCAGTTATCTCTTAAACTAAAGGTTTGAGAGATGAACATGGGGGCTATTACATTATTTTACAAATATGTACAATATGGGGTAATAAAGTGTTGCTATCCCTTTAACTAGTGGTTCATATTTAGTGTTACTGACAGGTCTGGAAGTTTTAAAATGGAACTTCACATTTTTTGGTGCTTGAAAGTTGTAGTCTTGTGTAACGCATGGTGTTTGGTTTTCTTAACCATAATTCTTTTATTCTATTGGTAGAAATTCTGGGAGCCAGTACTCTGGAAACTTTCCTTTCTAGCTCTTAAAGGGATAGTAATACTTCAAAATTACTATCCCTTATATTGAAGCCCTTGAAAAACTGAATAAAATACCACCAGTGGCATCTCTCATACCTTTATGGTTTGCGAGAGAGACACTTTTAAACTTTGCTCCCCCCTGCCTGTTTTAGTGAAGGATCTCGTCTTCTATAACGAGATCTGCCAGCACTTAAGGACCATGGAGGATTAGCAATTTGTATTTATTGGATCTGATTCGGGGCTCCCTGATCGGAGTGCACTTGTGTGGGGAGCCCTGAAATCCATTATGTGCTAGGACTGTCACTGGTCTTTTAGGGATGTTTTCCCATGACTGTTATTGCACATCATGGGTCCTTAAGGGGTTAAGAAATCTGGATGTTGCAACAAACACTTTTTTCCTTCCCTCCCCTTGTCTACCACACACACCGATTCTCTTAACAAAATTGCTTGAAACTTCACAGTAACAACTTAAGTGCAGAGTTAGTAATGCGTGCACTAAATGTACATTTTTATGAAAGCTGTTGCCCCAGTGATTCTGATCAAACTGACGGCTGCTTTGTAGGATGTTACAACCTGAAGACATTATGTAATATCACATTTCAGATTGACTGGGCCTCCCATCCAGGTAACTTGCCCTGGAGATATTGAAGACTGCTCATTACAGCTTTCAAATAGCTGGCTTGCCCAGATCTGTGAGAGAATAGTATACATCTGACTGTCATGTGGCCCAATCTTGTGACACATCACCTTGAAGTGATGTCACACGAGGCTCACCTGAACAATTCTTTATTTCATAATACACAAGGATTTGTAAGGCATTCCCCTTAGGTATAGGGAATGCACCTACAAAATTGTTTATAATTTCTGACTTTGGAAAACCTAATAAGCGATAGACCGAAATTTTAAGGCTTAATGAGTCTTTAAAGGGATAGTAATACTTCGTTTTAACTTTATTTTATTTTGTAGGCATTAAAAAAACATGAAGAATGATATAAGGCTTATCTCTCAAACCTTTATGGTTTATGAGATATTCACAAGCAAAGTTCCCCTCCCCGCCCCTTTTTCCTAGTGTAAGCCATCTCTTATCAGATGTGAGTCTGGTTGTATGACAGTACAGATAACAGAAGGGGACAATTTTCTTTGTATGAAAACAATGAAAACCCTTCCCCCCTTGACAAGTTTTTCAGCTTTTTCCATTATCTTAATTGAAGATTGTCCCTCTCTGCAGTCTACCTGGGCATCTCCCTTCTGATCTGTTTGAACAGGGGGGGGGATACTTTGTTTGTGAATATCTCTTAAACCATAAAGGTTTCAGAGATAAGACTTATATCATTCTTCATGTTTTTTTTAATGCCTACAAAATAAAATAAAGTTAAAATGAAGTATTACTATCCCTTTAAACTGAATCCATTCTGAGTAGATGTTTTCAAAGATGTAGATAGCACTGGATATCATGTTTATGGATGCAGGACTCCTGGACCCCGACTTGTTCCCATGGAAGGCTTTGAAGTCCTGCAATAAAGAATATTTTCCGAAGACTTTATAGAAATAGTCTAGTAATTAGAGTACTTCTGGAGAACCGATAAACTGTGAAATGATTTGTAGCGAGCATCGAGGATATCTGCACAAAGTAACATAGGTGTTTCTATGCCTTTTAGCATAAGCAACATGTATTTTTGGTAAAGTTAATATTGCAAACAGCTTGTGGCGGCGGTTGGTCTGTAGTGGCTGCTTCGACCTACATGCATGCACTTTAAGGGAAGGACAGGTACAGTGATAGGCTTGTTGAATACTTTGCAATATGTTGTTCGCTTTCACAGCTTTAATGTGATTTAGTATTTAGGTGGTGGCCATTAGTTACCGGAGTTGAGAATTATCTTTAAAGGGATAGTAATACTTTAATTTTACTAATCCATATTTTATACAATTTAACAATCCTTCCTTTTTTTTTTTTTTTTTTTTTTTTTATATGCTCCAAATTGCATTGAGTGAATCTATTTCAAAGTTTCCCTTTCCACCATATAAGCTTCTTCCTGGGGCCGTCTGGTGGCTCTGCAGCAGCGCAGAGCTCTCGTTAATGAAGAAAAAATCTTTCACGTCAGTGGTCTTCTACTTGTGTTTGGAAACCAAGCAGAGCCCCGGGTGGTCATCTTGGGGAAAGGGGAGGGAGGGGGTAACTTTTAAACTGATTTTCTCGAACTATAAAGTTATGAGATGTGATTTGGAGCATTAACAATTTTTAATTGTATAAAATGGGGATTAGCAAAATTTAAAGTATTATTATTCCTTTAATGACCTAATGAGCACCTGGAGATCAGACGTTCATCTAACTTCTCATTGTGGTTGAAAGATATCTGGGCATTTTTTCTTCTAAGAAATGTAAATTTCTGCGGTCATTTTTTTGACTCAAATCCTAGCTTAGTGGTTCCCAACCCATTCCCTCAGGTCTCACTAACAGGCCAGGGTTTAAAGATTTCCTTGTTAGAACACAGGTGAGTTAAGTAGAGGCAAAGTGAACTTGATTAACTTGCATGTGATCTTCAAAAGGAAAGCCAAAAATCCTGGCTTCTTAGTGGGTCTTGAGAGTATGTGTTTGCAACCACTGTCCTAGATGGTTTTTAGTCCTGTTTGGCTGCTGCAGCTTGCAATGTTAGCATTTCAACCACAGGTGCATTCCTGCGTACTTGTAAGCATTATTACATAATTTGTCTCCCTCAGGTGAGACTCACCCAGAGGAGGCAGTAAGGAGGAGTTATGCAAATCTCCCCTATACTGCCTGTCCCATTTGGTGTAAGCATGGGGGGGGTGACTTCAACAAGAGTGGCCAGGGGGTGTACTCCTGTCAATCTTTGCTAGAAAATGTGGGGGTACACTGTATACACACACACTCTGCATGTACGCACATGCTCCACACACAAACTGCTATATGAGAAACGCAATACACCATGTTATATGCCAGGCACAATACTCAAAACATTATAAACAAGATACAGAAAACCCAATACACCATACGACAAGGAACAAATGCAAAAAGCAATTTGCCAAACCTACTTGAAACATACACACAATTCTTTATGGAATGAGTAATACTCTAAAGGCTATGCTCAAGATGTTATATGCAATACTACAAACGCCATATGACAAAAACCATATGAAAAAACGCAATTTTCCAAATGCAGTTCACTAAACCTTAAAGGGACAGTAATGTCCCATTAAAAAAATGTTTAGCGTTTTTGTAGAGATAAAAAAAAAAAAAAAAAAAGCTAAATGCCACATCCTATCTCTCAAACCACTGTGGTTTGAGAGCTCCTCTGCTAACATTCCTCTTCTGATGTCCGCTGTAAAGCTGACTGAAGGAGATCCATGTCGGCCAACACGAGGAGGCTCTTCAGCAGAGCCACACTAGCATGATCTAAAAAGAAATACTTCTTTGGAACAGTCTTAAAGTGTGCTTGCAAACCAAACACTTTGTAGACCGTTCCAGAGAAGTATTTATTTTAAAAGGGACAGTAACGTCCCCCAAAAATTTCCAGATTTGTAGAGTTTAAAATAATAAATATGCTCCAAACATAGCGGTCTGAGAGAGAGAGGGGGATTCAGTTGCCGCCCCCCCCCCCCCCCCCTACAGCTGACAGCAGTAGGTTCGAGTCATACGACTCGAGGAGGCTCTGCAGCAGAGCTGAATTTGCATTAATGCAAAAGCATTCATTGGAAAGGGTCTACAAAGTGTACCTGGTATGCAAACACATTTTGTAGACCTTTCCAATGAACGAAGTAATGTGATTTGGTCTCTGCTGCAGAGCTGCCTGCTGGTCCCCGGACTGGGATCTCTTTGTCAGCTAGACGCTGACATCAGGAGAAGGGGAGGGAGGGGGGAACTCTGAATCCCTATATCTCTCAAACCATAGTGGTTTGAGAGGGAGGGTTTGGAGCATATTTATTTTAAACTCTGCAAAACTGGATATATATTTTCTTGGGGGGGGGGGCACATTAAAACGGAACTGCTTAGCTTAATTAAGTCCTCATCTGGCGACTAGCTGCTTAGTAGCGCTAGTCGCCAGAATTATTACCTTATTAAACAGATTTATGCTTTCTTCCATAGCTGACAGTAGGATGGAGAGCAGACATCTTGCCATAGTGGCATCTGCGCTGTCAGTACCTTTTTGGAGCCGGCCAGCTCCTAGCGATGTTGCCTAGACCCGACTGTCACTGACGGCGCAGGTGCGCGGACGTCACTATGGCAAGATGTAGCGCTCCATCCTGCCTGTCGCCCATGGAAGAGAGCCTAAATCTATTAAACTAGCAATGTGGGACGGCGTTGCCCGTCATGTTATGACCATTGGGCGCCCGCACACATACCACGCCGGGAACCACAACACAGTCAGGTCTGTGTCGCTACAGAGCTCCCTCATCTGGTCGGATCTTTAGTAATGCAGAGCGCGTTGGGAGTCATGATCTCCCGCCGCGCTCTGCATTACTGAAGAGAAGACTGCGCGGGAGCTACAGGTATGTGATGGGGGGCAAGTTGGAGCTGAGGGGGCATAGTGGAGCTGAGGGGGCAAGTTGAAGCGGATGTGGGGCAAAGTGGAGATGATGGGGGCAAGTTGGAGCTGTTAGATGAAAGCTGGAGCTGAGGGGGCATAGTGGAGCTGGTGGGGGCAAGTTGTAGCTGATGAGGGTCAAAGTGGAGCGGAGGGGGGTCAAAGTGGAGCGGAGGGGGGGCAAGTTGGAGCGGATGGTGGCAAAGTGGAGCTGGTGGGCCAAAGTGAAGCTGATAAGGGGCAAGTTGGAACTGGTAGGGGGCATCTCTTACAGGCATCTCCAGACCAGGGGCAGACTGGCCCAGGGGGCAGAGAGAGGACAATCATGAAAAGAGGTGGGGTATAAGTAGGCAGGGTATAAAGGGGTGGGACACAAGGGGCGGAGCGAAATGGGCGGCAAAATTAGGTTTTGCCTAGGGTGGCAAAAATCCTTGCACCAGCCCTGACTGTGTGGTGTGTTTTACTTTGCTCTCCAGCAATAAACCAATAAACTTCAGTATATGTGTTTATACATTAGTCTGTGCAAATAAAATACTTTGGTCTTGCACTAAATCATTTATTCAGTTACATAAATAGCCAGTAATAGGTCATGAAATAACCTAAAAATTCTTACTAATGCCCTGGCCACCAGCCATGCCCCAACAATATCACCTAAAACTACAGTGTCCCTCTTTGGCCATGTGAAATGCTGGGAGGTATGCACATACACACAGTGAGCGGCAGAAACATGCAAAAGACACGCACACACACAGACTCACTGGAGATGCACACATATGTAACAGATGTACACACACAGACACACTGGAGATGCACACATGGACACATATATGTAACAGAGGTGGACACAAACACACATGCAACATATATGAGCAGAAACACATGCACTCATGAGTTGTGCACCCCTCTGGCAGTCAAAAGGGTTAAGATATACAGAGGCATGTCAGAGTTAAATAGCAGTGGGAAGTGTGTTCATACCTGGGAACTTTGACTTGTGGAGTCCCGAGAGGGGACTGATGTGGTGCTGATGTGGAGAGACAAATGGGGCAATCTGGGTTAAAAGGGGGCGGGGCTTAATCGCGAGAAGGGGGTGGGGCTTAATCGCGAGTAGGGGGCGGGGCTTAACATAAATGTGGAAAAGTGCTAGTAATAGGCTGTGGAAGGAGGAGATGTGGGAGCGAAATGCAAGTTTACAATGCGAGGGGTTTGAACACACTCCCTGAGGGCTAAAACTTGATACACAACCCTGTGGCAGTCAGTGAGTTAAGTGTGTACCTGATGGCTGTCTGTCCTGTGTCTTGCATGGCAAATGATGACAGTGAAGAAATAATTGAGCAATGAGGGCCTACCTTAAACCTTTGAGTGCCGTTTTGTTCTTCTGGTGCTGCACTACAGGTCCTGCTGAGGCCACTGGGAGTCAGAGTGAGTGAGTGTGTGTGTGTGTCAGCCATATTTCTGGCTTTGTGTGTGTATGTGGTGCTGTGTGTGTGTGAGTGGGGGCATGTGTGTTTGGTGCTGTGTGAGTGGGGGCATGTGTGTGTGTGGTGGTCTGTGTGTGTGTGAGTGGGGCATGTGTTTGTGTGGTGCTGTGTGAGTGGGGCATGTGTGTGAGTTTGGTGCTGTATGAGTGAGGCATGTGTGTTTGTCTGTGGTGTAGGAGCAAGTGGCGGCCATATTGTTTTTTTCTGACTTTGATAGTGGTGGGGGAGGGCCAACTCCCTGCATGATTGAATCACCCAATAGGAATAGTAACTCCTGCTTTATGCCTCCCCTGGGTGTGTTTTGGCAGGCACAAAGTCTTCTTTTATATATATATATATAGATAAGCTAATCAGGCGACTAGTACTACTAAGCAGCTAGTCGCCAGATGGGAACTTAATTAAGCTAAAGATGTTGTGCGTTGGTAATTCCTCTTTAAAGGGGAACTACCACCCCGCAATAACTTAACATGCATTCATTCTTCATCTGGCGACTAGCTGCTTAGTAGCGCTGGTTCCGAAGCTTTTGCCATTTTACCGATTCTCACAGGAGCAGGAAGCACGGACATCTCGTCACACTGACGTCCGTGCGCCTGTGCTGTCAGTCCCTTTTGGTAGTTCCCCTTTAATGTCCCTTTAAATCGCGCTATTGAGGCTCTGCTGAAGAGCTGTTTGTCAGTCCCAGACCAGTAACTCCTGGGGGGAAGATTCAGTAAGCGGTGATAAAGAGGTGATGTAGTGGAGATGACTTCTCCAGTTTATCACTTCTCCAGTTCCTATGTTATTCTATGGAGCCTATTCACTAAGACCTCCAAAGCTGAAGAAATCTAAGTGCATAGGCTCCATAAAATAACATAGGAATTGGAGAAGTGATACAGTGGAGATGACTTCTCCAGTTTATTGCCTCTTTAGCGCCGCTTAGTGAATCTCGCCCTGCTGTCAGCTTACAGCTGAAGTCAGAAGAAAAGAGAGGGGGGACTTAAACGGAGGATACCTCTCAAACCATAGCGGTTTGAGAGAGGTTTTGTGGCATTTAGCTTATTTTTTAAAATCTCTACTAAGCTCTAAAAGTTTGTTTAAAAAAAAAAAAAAAAAATTCCTTTTTTTTTTTTTTTTTTTTTTTTTTTTTTCCTTTGGACCAAATGCACAGCTATATGCAAAACACCAGTGTCAAACACTGTAAGCATAAAGCTATGCACAGTATGCAAAATTCAATACATCATACTTCAAACACAATATACGCCATGCTTCTGATAATGCTATATGAAAACAGCCAAATACTATACACAACACTCCGAATGCCATACGCCAAAAGTTATACACAAAACACATGGTCTTGCTCTCACCCACACAAATGTGCACTCACACTTGCTGATGGAGAGTTACGTAATGCAGTGCTTTGCAATTCGTTACATTTTTTTGAGCTGAAGGGACTGGGCACTGAAAATTCAAAAGCTCGCCAGTGTGGTGTGTGTATAGCTGTAGCTAAATAACAAACGCTAGAATGCGTTGCTCCCTGTGTGTGTAACCGCACATGCGCAGTAGGAAACCATGCAGTCCTGTGCAGTAGAGACTTCACGAACGCGCTGGCTTGCAGTCAGAGGCATTGCTGATCTGTAGCAGGGCGCTCCGAATGGCTCTGCTCCGGGGCAGCAGCCAAGGCTGTTAGCTTCCACTTTGACCCGTGTACATGGGCTTTCAATACTAGATGTATAGTAGATATATACTTTGATTTTTCATTTAAAAAAAAAAAAAATAATAATAATAATAATCAAACCATGTGTAGCAATGGCATTCAAAGTCCTCCTGCTCAACCAAAGCATTGATGGAACACAGGGTTGAGAATGTAAAGGGAAGGCGTCTATCGCCTTCCTGGTCACTGTATTAATTTCCTAGCCTGACAGATCACCGTTCCCAGTATATGGGAGGGGTCTTCCCCTCTCATAACTTCTGACTTGGGGGAGGGGGGGGGGTTAATTATAATAAAGTGGCTGACCTAGAAGCTGTCCTCATTAGATTTTTATTTCTGAATCTGCAGATACAATGCAAAAAATTGATATGTACTTCACTCTGTGAAGGCGCCTCCAGCACACTTTTTCACCTGCGCTACACTTGAGGTTGGCAATTGTGAGGAGCACTGCAATCGTTGGCTCACCCATGTGGGTGCCACTGTGTATTTGCCTGTTTCTACCATGGGCTGGCCATCAGCCACATGCCTTCATCTGCCCAATAGGATTGTCAGGAAAATTAAGGGGAATAAGTCATATAACATACTAAAGTGTGTGAGAAGCTCTGAGAATTATCAAACACATGTTGCTTGTTCTACAGCTGGTCACCACTCAGAAGCTTCATGTTTTACCTCTCTTTAGTGTGATTTACAGAGAAGAAATTTCTGTGTAGATATTGAACTAATTCCATTCAAAATTGGAACTGGAAGGACAATATGTGCGGAAAACTCAAGATAACTCTAGATGTGTGTGCTTTCCTTTTTGGTGAAGTACAACTGGCTTCCCTAAGCACTGATTGCTCAGGTCAAAACCATCTGCACCTCAGTGGTGTGGCTGAAATGTACGTTGGGGGTTTGTGTACCTATACAGATGGGTCATGTTGGAACTGGACTGCCCTTTTGGGCGGGACTATTCTGTGTATGTAAACTTCCTTGTAATGGTGCTAGAAAGCAAAAATATCACGCTTTTGACTGGTTACTTGACATAGCGCAAGCAACATGCTTTTTTTTTGTCCTCCCAGAGCCGCTCACATTTGGGTAAATCTGTCATATGCCAACATTCCCCCTTTCCTTTCTGACTACCACTTTCTACAAGGAAGTAATGTATAATTTTCATAAGCTGACAATCTCAGGTATCTCAATCCATAGCTTTACATAAAGAGTGGCTGACAGGTGTCTTGTTTGAAAACTTTAATTAAATGTTCTGTAAAGACCAGAATACACTCTTTAATCTTTGAATTGAAGAGCAGTGGATATTTCTCCGAAATAAATTGCTTTATCCTTTTCATTACAAATCTAACCAGAATGTGTTTTATGACAGTGTTTAATGTACATAATTATATAATGACATTTTGTTCTTTGCTGTTATAAATCCAGTTGAATTAATTTTATAATATAGTTAAGGATTCCTTTTTATCTCTACAAAGGTGTAATTTATTTTTTTCATCTTTAGATTTCAGTTGACCAAAGAAATGGTGATGGAGAAGCCAAGTCCCCTGCTTGTCGGGCGGGAATTTGTGAGGCAGTATTACACCCTGCTTAACCAGGCACCAGACTTTCTGCATCGGTATGAGTACAGTGCATAACTTGAGTAATTTAACTTAATTTGTAACCACCTGAATCTGTGCATGCATACAGTCGGGAAATAATCTTCTGTGATTACTTAATGTTTTCTTAGGTTCTATGGCAAAAGTTCTTCTTATGTTCATGGTGGATTGGACAGCAATGGAAAACCTGCAGATGCAGTCTATGGGCAGACTGTAAGTAGCGTTTGAAGTTAGGTTTGTGATGCTGTGGTCTTTCCATGTATTTTTGTATTGATCTACTGATGTTCCCCCTCTTTAGGATATCCATAAAAAAGTGATGTCTTTGAATTTCAAAGATTGCCGAACAAAGATCCGCCATGTCGATGCACATGCTACTCTCAGTGATGGTGTAGTTGTACAAGTGATGGGAGAGCTGTCCAACAACAGGCAACCTATGCGTCGATTCATGCAGACATTTGTGTTAGCACCAGAGGTAAATGTTGGACTACTGGGATAAGGATTTCATCATGTATTTTTAGGACCCCATGGTCAAAAGAAACTGGAGCAAGCGGACTGCACCCTGGGGAACCAGAAACTCTCCAAATCCCACACTGACTTAACCCCTTAAGGACCCATGATGGTCCTGGTCCGTCATGGAATTCCGGGCTTCCTGTGCGGCTGCACACCGTGCGGGGAGTCCGGAATCTGATCCAGAACTAAAAATGCTCCGTGGTCCTTAAGTAACCACTGCGTGCGTGAGTGGCCGGTTCTTAAGGGGTTAAACTGAGACTTTTTATCAAGTGAATGCTAGGTCAGCAGTGCATTGTGAATGCATTGGATACCTCTGTAGTACTGAAAATGTTAAGATCCATAAGTCTCTGTGGAGCTTCATGGAATTTTTCCTGTTCCCTGTGGTACAGTTGGCTGAACCTAAAGTGGTATCCACACCCAAAAATAAGTTTAAGTTCTGAGCATCTTTATTTAAATCCCTGTGATACACAACTTTTTTGGGGGATGTGCCCCCATGTCTGGTTTTAAATAAAGATGCTCAGAGCTTAAACTTATTTTCATGTGTGGATAAAATTATTTTTTTTTTTATTAAAAATATATAATATTGTGTGTGTTGGACCATCTGTAGCACTGGTCTCTGGTATCCTGCACCAGTCCGCCATGATGTGCTAGGCTAAACTTTAGAATTGGTTGAATCTAGAACTATTGCAGCTTCTTTGCCTAAAATACAACTAAAAGCCCTATGTTTCAAAGTGGAGTGGGCCTGGGGGATGAAAGATTGGCATTAATTGGAGACCTTTAGCATTCAAGGTATAACCCCCCCCCCATTCAAATGAGGATTGATTTATTTATTTTTGTTAATGCATATTAGGTTTGAATTAATTATTTTGTGGCATAGTATTTGAGATGTTTGACTTGTTCATGCTTCTAATTTAGTCATCCTTTCTTTTGACTACATACATTGAAACTTTTCCCTCCATTGTGGAACTTTTGAACCAAGGGGTAAAGTAGTCTCTGGCCAGGAGAGCAGGGCATATGTTTATTTTTATTTTAAACTTTATGGAGGCAGAGACTCCCTCTCTGCTCTAGTTTACCTCCACCAGTCATCTTTGCACAAATTTATAAATAATATCGCTGGCCAGGAACTCGGACTGTTTTGCTTCCTGGTACCCTTTCTGTGGAAGAAGAGTATACCTGAATGCTCAAGGACTGTGGTCTTTGGAGGAAAGTCTCCTTCCCAACAAGGTCTTGGAGCTTCAGGCGATATTACATGCCCTTCGCCACTGGATTTGCCAGCGGGAGGACTGCCCAGTCCGGGTTCAGTCCGACAACCCCACGACAGTGGCTTACATCAACAACCAAGGTGGAACAAGAAGCCTCGCAGCTTGGTTAGAGGTCAAGACTATTTTGTCCTGGGCAGAGGAATATGGTCCTGCTACATCCACAGTTCTTAATCCCGGCGTAGACAAATTCCTGGCAGACCTCCTCAGTCGACACACAGAGGACAGCGAGCGTGGAAACTGCATCCTGAGGTGCTCTACCTCATTGTTCAGAGGTGTAGTCTTACATGCATCGACCTGATGGCGACAAGACACAACCGGAAGACTCAGACGTTCTGCTCTCGCTGGAGGGCTCCTCTGGCTTCCATCTTTCCTCCCATTCCCATGTTGCACAGGGTGATAGGGGAACGGGGACTGGATCACTGTCCAGTCTTTGATTATTCCGTTTTGGCCTCTCCAGGCTTGGTTTCCGGAGCTTCTGGATCTACTGGTGGCGGAGCCTGTCCGGATATTGTTATACAGGGTTTCCTGTGGAAGGAGGATGTCCATAGTCTAGCTTTGATGGCTTGGACATTGAATCCTCACCACTGTGGTAGAACGGGTTTTCTCTGTCGTCCAATACAGGTTACTGGTAACTCTGGGTAGGCGATCTGCCCCCTTAAGTAGGCAGGAACAACTCTAGAAGTGTATGCAGGGGGTGGAGTCTACCTTCCCTCCTTGGCTGCAGCTAGCCAACCAGCTCCAGAAAGATTTGTTCCTTGGTGACAACACCAGGCTGAGAAGAGTTCTGCTATAGTATTTAGAAACTTTATTCTTTTAGATATGGAATACCACCATTAGGCGGCTTACCATGACTGACAATGCCCTTAGATGTAGATAGCTCAGTATCCAGGTGCTTTTTGTGGCCCTTAAGCCCGGGGGGGGGGGGGGAGAATCTTGATTCCAAGTGCTTCTCCAGAAGTTACCCACTGAGGTTACTTCTTACTACATGGTAATCTGAAGTTAGTAGATCTACAGGAAGTGTGAGCTACCCTATGAGTGCTGCAGGTCCACTTGTCCCACAGTGCCCCTCCACACAAGGGTGTTTTCATTTGGCGTTCCTATTGCACACTCCTGCACTCATTGGGTCTATCTGTATGTCTGTTGGGTGTTTTGGAGCAGGTTTATGTGGTAACTTAACACTTTAGCTGCTGGATTGACACTTTGGGGGGCTTTCTAACACTTTTCCTACTGTCTTAGTGTTTTTTGGGTGTCCTCATGTTCTAATGCTGTTTTAGGCATTTTAGAATTACTCAGTTTTGTCAAATTTGAGTTAAAGGAGTGCTTTACCACGTAGACGTCATTGCTCCATTCACTTCTATGGGACTGTACTGTTTGGGACATATCTCTGCAGCCGTTTAAACTAGCGACTTCAGAGATGGCTCATTTTACTTGTCTGCCCTTGCTCTATCATCCGGTTCATGTTTCTACTGTGTTGGGGGGGCTCTGGGCTTTGGGCACTGTTTGGGGTACTTTTCTGGGAAAACTACATTTCCCATGAGCGCTTGCTTCGTGCGCTCTTTTCTGATTGGCTCCCGCTGTGGCTGCCATTTTGTGATCCTTCCAGAAAGAGTATCCTAGGCAGCGCTTTGACTCTCGCTCCTCTGCTGATTAACCCTGCAGGAAAGGTGAGCAACCCTTTGAGTGCTGCAGGTCCACTTATCCCACGGTGCCCCTCTGCACAGGGGTGTATTCCTGGAGTTCCTATTGCACACTCCTGCACTCATTGGATATATCTGTATGTCTGTTGGGTGTTTTGGAGCAGCTTTGTGTTAGCTTAACCCTTTAACTGCTGGTTTGGTATCTTTTTGGGTGTTTTCTAACATGTTTCCTACTGGGTTAGTGTTTTTTTTGGGTATCCTCACATGTTCTATTGAAGTTTTACACATTTTAATGTTTTACCTTTAAAATTTGTAAAAAAAAAACTGTGTACATTACTCCATTCACTCCTCTTATGGGACTGTACTCTTTGGGAAGTATCTCTGCAACCATTTAATCTAGCGACTTCAGAGATGGTTCATTTTACTTGTCTGCCCTTGTTCTTTATCTGGTTCATGTTTGTAGTGTGAGGGCCTCAGGGGGCTTTGGGCACTGTTTGGGGTACTTTTTGGGAAAACTACATTTCAGATGAGCACTTGCTTCACACCCTTGTTTCTGATTGACTCCTGCCGCGGCAGCCATTTTGTGAGTTTCTGGGCGAGTATCCTATGCAGGGCTTGGACACTCCTCCTCTCCAGATTAACCCTTCACCTGCCAGATAAGTTTATTTTAGTGGTTTCTGGGGTGAAACGTTAATCCTACGCACTATAATTGGGTGATTTATTGTACAGTAGGTTATTTTACACTGTGAGAATGTCTGTACCGCTGGAGCTTGGGGCTAGACCTAAGACTAAGGAGGCTGGGGTCTCTGTATCCCCCATTGCGCATTGCTCTTCCTGTCACTCAGGGCTACCTAGAGAATTCTTAGGTCACTTATGCCCAGCATGTTCTGATGTCCCTGACAGCATTCCAGGGACCTACAGCCATGCCATAGAGCCCGCTTGGGTGCAAGAGTTCATGGCTGCGACTAGGGACCTTAGGTCCACATTGCAACTCTTTCCATCCCAGTTACAGGGGGCTTTTCAGTCTTGGCAGGCTCCCTCCTCGGTCAGATCTTCACTGCCCAAACCTTTGGAAGTACCTGAAGTGTCAGATTCCTCTGAGGAGGAACTGCTGGTGGATTTGGATGTTGAGGCATGTTCTGTGTTGGGGTCCTCTCAGTTTTTTGGGGACCCTTTTGAGGCTGATCCTGAGCCCTCCGCTGAGGGGCTCTGATCAGGGCCATCTTAGCTACTCTTAACATTCCTCTACTTCAGGAGTTCCCTTCTGATCCCTCTGATGTATTCCAGGAGCCTGCTAAGCCCCTTACTTTCCACCTAATCCCACACTTGATCTTTCTGTCTGAGGAGTGGAAATCCCCAGACAAAGCATCTCTGTCCAAGAAATTTGCCAAGATTTACCCCTTTTTCTGAGGCTGCGCTTGCTCAGTGGTTTCATCCCCCCCCAAAGTGGATGCCTCTATCCAGGCTATCTAAATCTACTACCGTGTCAGTCTCTGATGCCTCTGCTCTGAAGGGCTGGACTGATAAGAAATTTGAGGTTTCTCTCAAATCCATTTTTGCCACAGCTGGTTCTGCTATGCGTTCAGAGTTTACCACAGCATTGGTGAACCGGGCCATTGAGGTCTGGACTGAACAGCTCACAAAGGCTTTCTATCAGGATGCACCTATTTCTGATAAATTGCGCCTTCTCGCTAATATTTCTGAGGCACAGCACTGTTTCTGCTGCCTTATTTGATGCTATCCGTTTAACGGCTAGGGTTTATACCATATCTGTGGTGGCCAGACCAGCTCTTTGGCTCAAGATCTGGTCTGCTGATACTGCCCCTACGATTTCAGGGTACCTCTCTGTTTGGGCCAGATTTTAAAGTCCTGATCAGTGAGGACACCAGGGGCAAGAGTACACTTCTACCCTTGGTTCCCAGGAAGAAATTTAGCTCCTCCTCCCCCAGCTCCTCATACCTCCTCCAAGCCCAAACAATGGTCTCCGCCAAGCCCAAGGCTTCCAAGACTACTTCGGCATGACTTGCCAAACCCGGGTCCGCACTCCGCTGTGGGTGGTTGTCTACGACACTATATCATAGCATTTGGGGGGTACTCGGTGGCGAACCCATGGGTTTTACGGGTGGTGACGGAAGGATACAAGATCCCTTTCATTTCTTTTCCTCCATCTCGCTTTCGTCCTTCTCACACACCTCAGGGTACAGAGAAACGCTGTCTGTTCGACGATGGTGTTCAGGCTCTTCTGGACAAGGATGTTCTAGAGCCGGTGCCTATCCAGGACAGGGTTTAGTGTTTCTACTCAAACCTCTTTGTGGTCACCAAAAAGGATGGTAGTTTTCTCCCTATTTTGGACTTGAAGGATCTCCATTCCTTTGTGATCCGGACTCATTATCGTCAGGAGTCTTTGCGCCCAGTGATTGCTGCCATGTCCCCGGGGGAATTCCTTGCTTCTCTGGATCTTCAGGATGCGTATTTACACATTGCCATTCATCCAGAGCCGGCAGTACCTCTGGTTTGCCTATGACAGGGGACACTTTCAGTTTTCAGCTCTTCCATTTGGTCTGACGCTGGCTCCTCAGGTCTTCAACAGTGTCCTGGGTGCCTTGATATCCATTCTCCACCGGAACGGCATCAGTTACTCCATACATGATATATTTGCTTCTGAAAGCCCCCTCTGCGGAACTTCTTCAGCAAGTTCAGAACTTCATTCGGGCTCTCGCCCATCACGTGTGGGTCATCAACTTGGACAAGACGGATCTTGTCCAGTCCCAGCGTCTGGTCTTCCTGGGCCTTCTCTTCGACACTCAGAAGAGCATGGTGTTCCTCACAGACGAGGTGGCTCACCAGGGTTTCTGTAATTCTGTCTCGGGGTCCAGTCCCAGTCCAGAAGCTATCCTCTCTGTTGGAAAAATTCATATCCACCATAGAAGCGGTTCCGTTTGCCATGACGCACAGCAGGGAGCTCCAGAGGTTCGTGATCTGGTTGATCTTTGCACACCTGGATTTTCTGAAGACTCTTGTTTCTCTTCCTCTTCATGTGTAACTGAGCTTGTCATGGTGGCTCGTCCTTTCCAACCTGCTGAAGGGCAAGTCCTGTCTGGTACCCTTCTGGACCAAGGTGACGACGGATGCCAGCCTCTCCGGCTGGGGTGCGGTCCTGGGTCGCTTGAGCGCTCAGGGTCGTTGGTCTCCGGAGGAGTTGCTCCTCCCGATCAACTTTTTGGAGCTTCGGGCGATGTTTCATGCCCTGCGACATTCGACATCAGTTGGAAGATTGTTCCGAGTGGAGTCCGACAACGCCACAGCTGTGGCTTGCATCAGCAAGCAAGGAGGAACAAGAAGTCTTGGTTAGGGGTCAAGGCTATTTTGTCCTGGGCAGAACACGTTCCTGCCATATCCGCAGTGCACATTCCAGGCTTAGGCAACGTAATGGCAGACTTCCTCAGTCGACACACAGTGGACAGCGGAGAGTGAGAACTGCATCCAGATGTTCAGGAATGGGGACCCCCTTACATCGACCTGATGGGGAAAAGACACAACAGGAAGGTTTCACTGTTTTGCTGTCGGTGGCAAGACCCTCTGGCTCTAGCAGTAGATGCGATGTTCTTTCCTCTGGCTTACATCTTTCCTCCCCTGGCCATGCTGCACAGGGTGTTACGGAAACTGCGGCTGGAGCGTTGCCAAGTTATTCTGACTGCTCCGTACTGGCGTTGTCAGTCTTGGTTTCCAGAGCTTCTGGATCTGTAAGTGGCAGAGCCATTCCGGCTCCCTTACCGTCCAGACCTTCTACAGGGTTACCTGTGGAAGGAGGATGTTCATAGTCTAGCTTTGACGGCTTGGAAATTGAATCCTCAATACTGAAGAGGAAGGGCTTCTCTTCTGGTGTGGTGGCTACTATGCTCAGTGCCTGCAAACCTGTTTCTTCCAAGATCTACCATCGTGTCTGGTCGACCTTTCTGTCCTGGTGTGCTGACAGGGACCTGTCTCAGGAATTTGATGTGCCTACGGTCCTGGTCTTTTTGCAGGATGCTGTGGATAAGGGCCTCAGTTTGAGTTCCCTTAAAGGGATAGTAATACTTTGTTTTATCTTCATGTTTTTTTTTAATGCCTACAAAATAAAATAAACAATATAAATCTTATCTCTCAAACCTTTATGGTTTTAAGAGAGATTCACAAGCAAAGTATTCCCCCCGTTCAGCCAGATCAGAAGGGAGGTGCCCAGGTAGACTGCAGAGAGGGACAATCTTCAATTAAGATAAGGGAAAAACCTGAAAAACTTGTCAAGGGGGGGGGGCTTTCATTCTTTTCATACAAAGAAGATTGTCTTCTGCTGTTATCTGTCTGGTCTTACAACCAGATTCACATCTGAGAAGAGATGGCTTACACTAGGAAAAGGGCAGGAGGGGGAAACTTTGCTTGTGAATATCTCTTAAACCATAAAGGTTTGAGAGATAAGACTTATATCATTCATGTGTTTTTTTTTTTTTTTGTTTGTTTTTTTATGACTACAAAATAAAATAAAGTTAAAACGAAGTATTGCTATCCCTTTTAAGGTTCAGACTTCTGCTCTCTGTTTTCTTTGAGGCACATTGCCATCCTTCCTGATGTCAATGTTTTCTTCCAGGGTGTTGCTCATACTCATCCTGTTTTTCAAGTCTCCCACTCCTCAGTGGGATCTTAACTAGGTTTTGGGTGTCCTTCAGTGCCCTCCCTTTGAGTCTTTGGCTACTATTCCTCTGCGCCTGGTGACGTGGAAAATGGATTTTCTCCTTGCCGTGTCGTGGAGTTACATGCTCTGTTCTGTAAACCACCCAGTACAAGGTGGTGCTTCGCACTTCTAAGGAGTTTCTGCCGAAGGTGGTCTCTGAGTTCCACATCAATCAGGAGATTGTGGTGCCCTCTTTCTGCCCTAACCCCATCTCTGACAAGAAGGATCTTCACTTGTTAGATGTGGTGCGTTGTATCAAGTTTTATGTGCATCACACTGTCCATTAGACAGTCTGACGTGCTGTTCGTCATTCCTGAGGGCCCCAGGGCAGGGAGACCTGCATCCAAAGTGACTATTGCGTCTTGGATCAAGTCCACTATTTGTAAGACTTATGAGCTAAGGAAGAGGCATGTTCTCTTTCAGGTCACTGCTCATTCTACTAGATCTGTTAGGGCTTCTTGGGTTTACAACAATCAGACCTCCGCTGATCAGTTGTGCTAGGCTGCCACTTGGTTGTCTGTGCACACCTTTTCGAAGCACTACCATGTTGATGTGCTGGCATCGGCTGATGCCAGCTTTGGGAGGAAGATCCTTGTGGCAATCTTGCCTGTCTGTGATCTTTGGTGCTTCCTTCTCTTTTGAGCCCTGTTGGCTCTAGTTCAGTGTGCTGTGTGACAGTTCCTGGGGTGTTGTTACCCCTGTTAAGTGTCCGTTGACACTTCATTGTTTTGTTGGGCTGTCTCTGATTTGATGGTTCATATCTGCTCTGGTGACTTGGGGGGCCTGGCGCCTGGTCCTTGCCTTACTTCCTGCCTCTGGGTAACTCAGTGGTTGGACATCCCAAAGTTACCAGTAACCTGTAGTAGACAACAGAGAAAAGAGGATTTTAGTCTTGCCTGTTAAATCCTTTCTCTTAGTCCATATAGGTTACTGGTCTCCCACCCTGTCAAAGGACCAATGCTTGGCTGTCCTGTGGCAGAACGTGGGGGTCCTTTCGGGTTCATTCTCAGTCGTCTTTCCTTCTCACTACCCAGTCAATAGTTAGTGTCTCAAATCTTACTGGAGCTGATTGGCTAGCAGCAGCCAAGGATGGAAGGTAGGCTCCACCCAGCAGTCACTTCTCAGAGTTGTTCCTGCTTATTTAAAGGGGCTGATCGCCTACCCAAAGTTACCAGTAACCTGTATGGACTATGAGAAAATGATTTAACAGGTAAGATTAAAATTCTCTCATCTTCCTCCACAGCTATCAATTTCACATGCGCACTACCACCACCACAACATATTATTTTTTTTTTTTTCTTCAAAGTCTTCCGTACAACCGCTACAGGTCAAATACTTTCCCCGAGCTCACTGCATCGGATCTTTCAATTCCTTAGCCACCCAAAGCACTCGACTCATTTGTCATGAAACTGAGCCCTTAGACCCACATCAGTACTGCAAGCTTCAACTGTCGCCAGTGCGCCCTTTTCCCCTTTTGTGGTAGGCATCTGAAATCCGTGCTGATGTGGCACATCAGAAGTATAAACCTGCCCTTCTGTCTGTGCCCTTACTTGCTTAGGGACCCCTTATGGTTGGCTGACTGACAGATGACATTTAGATTATCTGTATCTAAAACCTGGTTAACGACTACAGATGCCATGGGGGCTATGGGCACTGTTGTGTACCACTGCTAGTGCTCTGGGGACTGCTCTCTACAAACTGATTCAGGTAGGTCAGTGTCAGCTGCATAAGTATAGATTGTGAAATCTGATTTCACATATTATACTGCTGCAAAAAATATCTCCAAAAAGGTGGTTTCAAAGAAAGTTTAATTGCTTTTCTTCAAATATTTTGTATAATTACATTTTATTTATTTTTTTAATATTTTTATTTATTTTTACCACAGGGGTCGGTGGCAAACAAGTTTTATGTCCACAATGATATATTCCGTTACCAGGATGAGGTTTTTTGTGATTCAGACACCGAACCTCCGGAAGGTATGTTTTATGAACAGTGTCTGTGTCCTATTGTGCCCCCCCAATCTTTGTCTTTATAATCAATGCACTTTCCCCCACACATTCCTTTTCTGGACCAGAATAAGTCTTAAGTGCTGTAAACCTCTTTTACTTGCTGCTTTGTGTTGGATCCCAAACATGCAAGCCAGGTGTCACTGTAATGTGCATCCTTAACACTTTTTACTCTGGTTTTCCGGTTATGCTTAAAGAGATAGTAATGTTTCATAATGAAAGCAGCGCTAATTAATCCTCATAGTATATGGGCCTTGGAGAGTGGTGTTTCAGTTCTGTCACAGTTGTAGTTCAAAAGTAATTGAATGATACAGTATCCCCCTCCCGCTCCTTTTTACTGATATAATACTACTCGGTTTCGAGCAGCAGGGAGGTGTCCAGGTAGATTGCAGAGGGACAATCTTCAATTAAGGTAAGGGAAAAAGCTGAAAAACCTGTCAAGGGGGCAGGGTTTTCATTGTTCTCACAGTTAGAATATTGACCCTTGATGTGAGCTGTCTGGTGTATGGAGAGGCTTACACTAGGTAAAAGAGGCGGGAGGGGTAAACTTTATCATTCAAGTACTCTTGAACTACAACGCTCACAGTAATGAAATAACTCTCTCTATGGCTCAGATATGACGATTAATTGGAGCTGCTGTGTTTTTTTTTTTTTTTTTTTGTGAAACATTACTATCCCTTTAAAGGCATAATAATGTTTCTAAATGCAGCTCAATTTATTCTTAGTGTTTAGGCCATGTAGAGCGGTATTCTTTTCGATGTGTAGTTCCAGAGTAATTGAAGTGTCACCCTCCCACCTCTTACCTATAGTAAGCCGCCTCTCCTCAGATGTGGAATCTGGGCTCTTGACCAGATCGCAGCAAGGGACAATCTTCTGCCTTTGAGCATAAGGAAAACCCTGCCTCCCTAGAAGGAGGAGGGCAGGGTTTTCCTTATGCTAACAGAAGATTGTGCCTTCGTTCGATCCATCCTGGCAGTCTTGCTGTGCAGCTTTACAATGGGTAAAAGGGATGGGAGGGAGACATGTTATGATTCAATTACTGTGGAATTACTCAGAGAATAATACCGCTTTACAAGTCCCAAAAACTATAAAGAGTAATCGGAGCTGCATTTATATTGAACCATTACATGACTTTAAGTGAACAGTGGAATTGATATTTTGTAATTTTACTGTCCTTTAAATGGGCACCAAATGTGCCTATATAGAATCAAAAGTGGAGACGTGGGCAAATAAACATTTACACTGACAAAATAGGGCTTTTAACCCCCCTTTGAGTGCCAGAGGAACTACCTTGCGCACCCCTCTGGAACTCAAAGGGTCATAATCCGCATATTACTGCATGCATCTGAATATTTAAAACGGCTTATGTTGGAAAATACCCCCAGAATAGCATGCAGGATCAGCCAGGGAGTTTATTGCTCAAAGCAACAGTCGGCTTTTGGCTGCAGATGCAGCCCCATATGCTCCTAGGAATACACTGGATCTGTTTCTAGTGGCCTGCAAGGCTTGGTCACTATTGTGGAAATAATTTCTCCACCCCCACTTCTAATTAGTATGTTTAAATATATTTCACTAAGAGGGATGATTTTTATATTTTACATTTGTTTAAAGAATCAGATGAGGAAGTAGAAGAGCCGGAAGAGAGGCAACAAAGCCCAGAAGTGGTGGCCACTGATGAAGGGGCATATTACGAACAGTCTGGAAGGTAAATATTTTGCTCTGGCTAACATTTTGTATCTTGTAGGAAAGACGTGGGTTGTACTTTGTATTGTTAAACAGCTGTTTATCCTTCTGTGCAGAGGTGGCTGGTGTCTGCTGCACTGCAAATCTGAGATCACCATGGCATTCTTTATAAAATGAAAATTTGTTGACTACATATTGCAAATACGGACTATGTAAAGCCAAGGTGCCTAAAATCTGTATCTGGCATTTTGTGTAGTGTTCCTCTCAAGGCTTCTGCCGCTTTACTTCAGACCACCCCCTGCCCACCCTCCCCTGAAAATCCTTGGGCACTCACCTGAAGAATAGAGGAGCTATTCTGGAGAAAACTGTCACAAAATTGCCCATTGATTTGAATGGTTCTTTAAAGGGATAGTAATGTTTCACAAAAACAGCAGCTGCAATTATCTTTATAGTATTTGGGCCATGGAGAGTGGTGTTGTAGTTCAAGAGTAATTGAATGATAAAATATCCCCCTCCCACTCTTTTACCTAGTGTAAGCCACCTCCCCTCAGATGTGGAATCTGGTCCACAGACCAGACAGATCACAGCAAGGGATAATCTTCTTACTGTGAGCACAATGAAAACCCTGCCCATTTTGACAGGTTTTCCCTTATGTTAATTGAAGATTGTCCCCCTCTGCAATCCACTTGGACACCACCCTGCTGCTGAGCTGAGCACTTACATCAGTAAAAGTGGCGGGAGGGGGATACTTCGATTCATTCAATTACTCTTGAACAACATCTCTCACAGTACTGAAATAACTATCCATGGCCCAAATACTATGAAGATTAATTGGAGCTGCTTTTGCTGTGGAACATTACTATTCCTTTACTATTGTGGTCTGCTCAAATGTTGAAACTATTTACATTCACTATACTTCAACTTTCCCCTGTCATACCAGAGATGTCCGTGGCCTCCATAGGCTTATTATGAAGTCTTTCTCAGTGTTGAGCTAAGCCATGTGTCTAAATTAATCCTTTTAATGTTAGAGGCATTTTAATGCGTTTGATGCCTCTGATACCTCTCTGGCCCGCAAAGGGTTAAAGGGACAGTAATGTTTCACAAAAAAGCAGCTCTGATTTTAAACTTTGTTTGGTCCATGGAGAAAATTTCAATACTGTCAGTTTTAGTTCAAGAGCAATTGAATGAGAAGGTATCCCTCTCCTGTCCCTTTTACCTAGTGTAAGCTGCCTCCCCTCAGATGTGGAATCTGGTCTTGGGACCAGACAGCTCACAGCAAGGGACAATCTTCTTAGTGTGAGCATAAGGAGAACCCTGCCCCCCCCCCCCCCCCCCCCGACAGGTTTTTCCATATGCTCGCTGAAGATTATCCCTCTCTGCAATCCATCTGGACAGTCTTGCTGCTCTTATGTGAGCAGTGTTAAAGTATCCCCCTCCCGTCTCTCTTACTGATTTATCATTCAATTACTCTTTAACTACAACTCTGACAGTATTGAAATAACACTCTCCATGGCCCAAATACTATGAAGATTATTTGGAGCTGCTTTTATTGTGGAGCATTATCATCCCTTTAAAGGGACAGCAATGTCCCATAATATTTATTTACTTTTTTTTTTTAAGGTGCAATATCACAGTAGCCTAAAATTGTACAGTGGCACTGTTGCTACACCAACCTATGGACCGCTCTGGTCCGTAGACCATAAATCTCCATAGGATAATGTAGCAACAGTGCCACTGTGACATTGTACCTACAAAAAAAAAAAAAAAAAAATCAATTTTGAGCTGCAATAACGTTTGAATAAAACACCTTTCAGCAGTGGGAGTACCTTTTTGTTTTACTCAGAGGGATAAACCCCTACAACTTTATTTTAATTTTTTTTTTTTTTTTTACATTTTATGTATTTACTATCCCTTTAAGCCTTTTGTCCTTTCTCACAAATGGAAAGCTGGGCAACTCTAGAGCAAACTGCTTGTTAACAAATTGAACGGACCTATCATTCTCCTGTGGTTCAGTTTGTTCTATTCCAGAATTTTTCCACTCCTGTTTTGTTCATAAAATCCTTTGGAGCTTAAATGGCCTTTTAATCTGTTAGAAATGCTGGTTAATTAAAGGAGACCTAGCATTGCATAATATCAGACATGTTACTGTGAGAGGAAAATCCTAATGGTGCCTGATTTTGCCCCCCCCCCCATTCATTGCTTTGTGACTTTTTACACCTCCAGTCTTTAAATGGCTAAGTGGGTTCCGTGTAAGACTGAAAATATCTTCTTGGAAATGGAGCTAGGGCAAGTGTGTGTGCGTGTTGAATTGTAATCCCTCCATCAAAATGCACACACTGCGTAAAACCAGGGTGGTACTCCTCCTGTGAGGTGTGTTTTTATGCAAGAAGACTTTGGTAATTGTTCACACTTCTATTCCTCTGGTGTCCATCGTGAAAGTTTGAAATCGATCATTCCTTACTGAACTGTTAAAACTTTGAATAAAACTGCCCGCAGTGGGACACCTTATTCTATGCAGGAAATGCCCTGTAATGTTATAATAAAGCTTTACTACTCATTTAAGTCTGTTAATAAAGGTGTGAATGGCTGCGTGCAAGAAAATCAAAATTTACTGTGCATGATACTTTCATCTGTAGTAGTTTTCTGTCTGGCCATCACTTGTCTGAGCTCCACCAATGCCATTCTCAAGCTGAGCTGTCACTGTGGCAAATGCACATACACTGTATTGCAGTAGTGTCACCTCTTACACTTTTTTTTTTTTTTTTTCTCCTCTCTCTCTCTCTCTTCCTCACAGCAACAACGATCTTGATGAACCACTGGACGAACAAGTTGTGGAAGCCGAACCAGAACCGGAGCCAGAACCTGAACAGGAGCCAGAGCCCGAAATAGTTGAAGAGAAGTGTGAACCAGTCCCTGAGGAGCCAGCACCTGAAGAGGAGGAGGAGGAGGAAACGGTGGCAGAGAAAAGCCCCTCTCCACTTCCTGCAGATCCTGCCCCAGCAGTTCAAGAGGACTCTAGGGTAATTTAGTTATGCCAGTAACACAGAATCAGACTCTCCATAATATGTGGCTCACAAGCCCCATAGGTCACTTGGAAACAATTTAAGGTCTAGAAGGGTGTGCAGCAATTTAACACTACAATTTAAGTTGTGGTCCTTACACTGCCCATGGTGCCATTTAAAAAAAAAAAACACAACAAAAAACCCAGTGATTCTATATCATTATAGTGTTGAGTGCATATCCATTTGCCCATTTATATATATATATATATATATATATATTACACTCTTTACCTTATCCACCACTGACTGCTAAAGTGTGAATCAGTGGCCAACTTGTGTCCATTTTTTTTGAAAGCTCACTCTAGTCCTACAGTCTTTTGACTTTTCACTAGGATGTGAATCGTCATGTGTCCAGGGAGAGTGATACCAGGCCTAAAGGAAACATATCAATCTCTAATATTGTTGCGTTATTACATTTGCGCTAAGTCAAAATGGATATCAATCTGTCTGGTATCTGCGTGACTTTAACTTCTTAGTGTTGAACTTCCAGCCATCCAGTTGTATCTTGCAACCATCCACCTCTTCTGTGAAACATGGTCCTCTGTCCCAGTTGATTACTAGCTTGCCTAAATCTCAGAGGTTGTTGGCTGATGCTATTTATGAAAGGGCAGCCTAGACCATGACGCATCCTTTTCATCAGATTTCTTCGAGGAAGAGGGTGAGACCAGTTAAAATACAAGGGAGTTTGACCATTTTCCATCTGTCTCTGCGTTAGATATGCTGAAGCCTATTCTAGAATTTGCTTGTTTTATTTGTTTCCGGAGGCCTTTCATGACCTAAAAATGGTACCAGATGACTGGACTTAAAATCCAGATACAATTGTTTCCAACTAGTAAGATGAGTAGAAGTCACCAGAAAGCAAACTGATCATTTACAGAAAAATTTTTTGAGATGTAGTATCTAACACACTTTGTCCACGTGTGTCAAACTGTCCTCTTTATAAAAAAAAAAAAAAAAAAAAAAAACGTATCTGCCCCACTGCTGGTTGGATGTGAATTTCACGATTGGAGTCCATGTCAGGTAGGAAAGAACAGCACGGACTGCTTCTATGAGTAGTAGTCTGTGCAAATGATTCCCACTTGTCATATTCATGTGTATATCCACTCACCTGGTCTAGAGAAGGGCTGTCCAAGTTCAGTCCTCAAGGGCCATAAACACAGGATTTAAGAATTTACTTGATTAAGCACATGTGAGTCAGTCACAATGATTGATCCACTGATTAACCTGCGCTTAAAGTGGAACTACCACCCCTTAGCACCATGGGCCGAAATAATTCAGTAGCGCTAGTCGCCAGATTTTTTACTGTGTTCAAGAGATTTGTAGACCTCTCCAGAACGGAGAGCAGACATCTTTTCTTAGTGAGCCCTGCTCTGGCAGTCCCAGCCGGCTCTAAGAGCGCAGGCGTGCAGACGTCACTATGGAAAGAGGTCTGTGCTGCATCCTGCCCGTCAGTCCCGGAGGAGTCTACAAATCTCTTGAACATGGTAAAAATTCTGGTGACTAGCACTACTGAGCAGCTAGTCGCCAGATGGGAAATTATTTTGGCCCATGGTGCTAAGGGGTGGTAGGTCTGCTTTAATCAGGGAAATCCTTATATCCTGGTCAGTTGGTGGGAGTCATTTGCATAGACTACTACACTTAGAAGCTGTCTTCTCTGTCTTCCTTTTTTCCAAGAAAATTTTCTAACACTTGTCCACGCTGGCTTTAGGAAATGGATACATGTATGGATTCTGTTCTGGTAGGCGCTCTTCCATTTGGCTGTCAAAACTTGTTAAATTACTGCTACAGGATGCAGTGGCCTTTTTAGAGACCCGGCTGACAGAGGTTGAGAACTTTATATAGCACTGTGGCATTAAGGGTATAATGCGTCCTAAGTTCGATGCACTCTATTTAGTGTCCTTACAAAAAGAAAATACTTATGGTGAAGTTGTGCTTTAAATGGCTAGGATGTTGAACAGATGTTCTGCTACCTCTATAGTTGCACGCAGAACCTTATGTTTTAGGATCTGGGCAGCAGAGTCCTCATCAAAGAAATCCCAGTGAATGTATCCCTCTCAGGAAAGATTTGAGTTTTGGACCACAATTGAGAGATGCTACAGGAGGCAAAAGCATTATAGTTTTATAATGGCTACAGCTTTACAACCCTTTCTCAGATAATCTTTTCATCAACTGCCAAACAACCAAATGGTCCTGGCACTATCAGAATCCAAATTAACCTATTTACACAATTCTGATTTCTGCCTATGAAGATTGTGCTATGTCTTTCAGACCTGCCGCCGAGATGAACACTGCCCCTCCACTGTTGGTGTCCATCTCAAATTTGATATTTATCAGATGCATCTAGCTTCGTTTTTACCAAACAGATTTTTCATGTTGAGTCCCAAAAGAATCAAAGCAGCCCTCTTTCACATGCTGACCTGCCATTACCACTGTCTCTGAAACTAGATGAATTTCTCATTTTGATATAGACTACTCCAAATTCATATCGAACCTGGACATAGTTATATTTTTATTCCCAAAGTCACTACCAACTTATTGCTTTCTCCTTTGAGTGTACAGTTCCACATTAATGTTTTCATACCCTGATACCCCACTAGAAACACAAATTTCAAACTTGACTCCCACCCGATGCGTAATTATCCTTGTTCCTTAGTCTTGGTAATCCCATAAAAATTTGTTATGGCTTTGTAGAGGATGGAAAAATAAGCTTTAATGCCGCAAACCGCTATGGTTCAAGAGATATAAGCATTGAAAGTCTCTCCCTCTCCCTCCCTCCCCTTTTCTAGTGAAGTAATTCTTTTGCAGTAACGCGATTTCAGCTCTGCTGCAGAGCCTCCTGCTGTCAGCTTTACAGCTGACATAAGGAGAAGGGGAGGTGTAGGGGGCAACTTTCAATGCTTGTATCTCTTAAACCATAGCGATTTGAGAGATGGTGTTTGCGCCATTAAGCTTTTGTAGAGGGGGGAAAAAAAACTTTTTATGGGACGTTACTAACACTTTTTAAAGAGAAACTTTCACATATGCAGTTGTCTGCTTGAATCTGTCTCCCATATCCTATATAATAATTCGCTAAGTTGTGTGTAACGTCCGACATGCGCAGTGGAGACTGGCCGCGCCGCGGCTGATACAGAGCTGGGCGCACCGAAGCAGCGTCCAGCTCTGTATCAGCCGAGGCGCGGGCAGTCTCCACTGCGTGTGACTGCCCCGCGACCGGCTGCCAGAGGCACTGTGGCCCGTGTAACGGGCTGTTCAACTAGTTAACTAATATTTTTGTAGTACTCTACAGTCTCTGCCAAGTTGAAACATCGGTCTGCCCGAACTAGGAGGAGCTCAGCCGTGTTCATGATGATGTTGACTGGCATTGCTCTCCCTTCACCTCTTTCACTGGGTGTTGAAATGCTTGCACCTTCTCTTGTACTGGAGAGAGAATGTAATGTTTAGCCATGCGGTACTGCTTGTACTGCACGGAGAATCAGTTTAAATTTTTTTTTACAGGTCTCAATTTTTATCCATTTTGAATTAAAGAAAAAAAGTATACAGCATTTGTAACACATGAATAGATTAATATTGGGTTTACTGGGTGGGGCAGAGATGTGTGTAGGTGGTGGTTGTGTTTTTTGTTTTCCCCCTCTCTGTTCCGCATGAGACACACAATTAGACCCTTTTCCAGAAGCGAAAATATGGACTTCAACCGCCTGAATAAACTGCACATGCTTATCATTGTGCCTGGTCAACAACCAGAGTCGCATCTCCAGTGAGGCAGAAGTTTCTCCACTCTGAAGTGGCCAGTGATTGCCTCCAATATCAATCTTTTCAGCTGGATGTGGCTTATTCTGGTCAACACCAGACTCTCCCGACTACTAGTACTGAGAGCAATCGGACATCAAGACCTAGACGTCCCTCCTTAAAAGATCAATTTCTTCTGCTATATAATCCCACACCACCATGATTACGTATATAAACCATTAATGGGTACATAGGGGCAAACAACTTGGTTGGAAGCCCAAAAGATTGGGCAGGGATGAATGACCCAAAACCTTCTACCATCTGCATCCCAGGAGTGGGAGGACGACTAACTTAGCAGGACAAACCTCAATCCCAGCAAATAGTAGCTGAAACAACTTCTATCAGGAGCTTGTCACATGATGTCCAGAAATGGTTCTGATGGTGTCCCAATGCAATTGCCTGGTAGTTTTTCATGGGTATCCTTTCGAAATAGTATGGCACACCTGTTTCTCTCTAATGGCAGTGATTCCCATAGTCTATGCAAAGCTTGGATGGGATAAGGCTCATGTCCTGATCATAGTATCTGGGCCCATGATGGGCATGGTACCATTCACTAGTGGAACTCTGTAGAAGCACCATAGCGACTCCACCATCCCTCAAAGTCTAATACGTCCTCAGTCTTTACACCTCATGATAAAGGTTTTAAGTACCATGCTGCTAAAGGTCTGTTTGAAGTTCTCAGATTTGACAAGAGTGTGGAGGACTTGTCAGACTTGTTGCTCAAAGTTAAACTTTTCATTTCAAGCTTCCTGTTTAGGCCCACCTGAAGGAGCTTGAGACTACTTAAATGTGGCTCCCTGAAAGTCCAAATTTCTGCCTTCTCTCCGTGCTCTTCTAGAAGACTGGAGATCCTGGAGCGACAGCCTTTCTTGCAAGGCGTGTATGTGACCACCTTCTTATGATCCAACACTACCACCTTGGGACTTGATCTTTGTTCTGGAAATCTTGCAGGATGCTCTCTGAACTATTTTAACCCTTATGTTCCTGAAGTGCTTTATATTTAAGACTCACTGTTGTTTTTTTCTAGAATAGCTAATGCGCTGAGCTCAATCTTTCAGACCACTCGTCTCTTTCAAGCACTTGAGGACTGTTCCTGTGTTTCTACCCAAGGTGGTGGCTTTTCATATTAAACGATGATTCTACTTTCTCTATGCCCTAGCCATTGAGGTAAAGTGGAACAGCTACACCCTGTTTTCAGATTACTAAATCGTTTTGTATATAAGTTGGCCACCACTAGGTAGGGCAGAGGAGAGAGGTAGGTATAATGTATTTCCTGAATGGTTTGCCTTTCCACCTGTGGTCTGTGTCGTCGCCCCCCCCCCCCCCCATTAATGGTGAGGAAAAGGATTTATTGGTTAGTACAAAAATCCCTTGTCCACTGTTGCCCATCACAGAACAAATATGGCAATTGGGTTATATGGGGATTGGTTTTATTTCAGTGGACAGAACTAGCTTCTCCTAAGACAGTGTTTCACAAGATTTCATTCAAGTCACATTTCACATTCAGTCTTGATATTTCAGGGCAACCATGACATTTTATAGTTTTGTCAAAGATTTAATAACTGGGAAAAATATTGAAGCTAATGGGTCTTGCAGTTCAAATGACAGGCAAGCATACTGTGAATAAAAAAAAAAACATTCAATGTAATTTAGTCACTATTCATATCTATCATACTAAAGGGCACTCTAAGCTTGGTACACCAAACTTCCATGGCAACCTGCTTGAAAAGCACTGTCCTAAGGGCTGACTTGCACTGGGGATCATGTAAATTACACCCAGGAGTCTACTGCAGTGGTTCTCAACTAGGGTGCCGTGCTTACTAGTTAGGTTTTCCAAAATTTAATACACACACACTTGCCATATATTTGTTTTTCTGATTGTGAGACCCAAGAATGTTTATACACAGCCTTCATTAAGCCCTTGACAAATGACACAACATTTGTGTAATTTATATTAAAAAGAAAAGAAAAAAAAGTGGCGGAAGTGTGTTTTGAATGAGAGAATGGGCCCTGTGATGTGGTATAGGGAAATTATATTCCTATTCTACCAGAGCACAAGTTGGGAGGCTGCGGTTCCAGGACTGCCTGTTGGCCACCACTATAATGTATGCATTACTAGAACAGAATATTAATGGTCCCATTTACTGTTTTCTTTCAGGCATTCTCTTGGGCTTCAGTAACAAGCAAAAACCTTCCCCCAAGTGGAGCAGTTCCAGTGTCTGGAATTCCACCACATGTTGTCAAAGTCCAAACATCACAAGTAAGTTACTGTCCTTTTATATCTGTTTCAGAGGTGAGCAAGATTTGTCAGGCAACCACATCTGGCCGGCAGACCACCTAGTTACTTTTAGTCTTTCTAAGGAAAATTTTGAAATCTATTTGCTCAAATACCTAAGCCACAACATGATCCGTTTCTCTTTGGAGTACTTACCTCCACACGACTGTATGATTCAGTGATGTCAAGACTACTTCTAAAGAGGAGCTGGATCTTGATTCAGGGGACCCTGCTTCCCAGTGTTTTAAGTAAAACTATAAAGTGTATATAATGAGTCTCTTTATATTTACAACTTCCACCTGTAGATAAGTTAAGGTTGCCGCCATACTCGTATGTACATAAAACTTTAAATGTGACTTTTGGACAGGTTTGCCCACCCCCTGTTTGTGTGTAATGGATTTGTGGCTTGATATTTCATTGCCAGTACATTATTACAGGATTTTGGGAAGATCGTCTTTTTAACTTATTGAAGGTAATGTTTCACAAAAAAGCAGTTCCAGTTAATCTTCATAGTATTTGTTCCATGGAGAGTGTTATTTCAATAATGTCAGTTGTAGTTCAAGAGTAACTGAATGATAAAGTATCCCCCTCCTACCCCTTTTACCTAGTGTAAGCCACCTCCCCATAGATGTGGAATATGGTCTCTGTGCCAGACAGATATCTGCAAGGGACAATATTCTTACTAGTCACATAAGGACAACCCTGCCCTCCTTGGCAGTTTTTTTCCTTATGCTCCCTGAAGTTTGTAGCTCTCTGCGATCCATCCGGACAGTTTTACTGCTCTGAGGTGAGCAGTGTTACATTAGTAAAATGGGTGGAAGGGGGATACTACATCATTCAATTACTCTTGAAATACAACTCTGGCAGTATTGAAATACCACTCTGTGGCTCAAATACTATGAAGATTAATTGGAGCTGATTTTATTGTGAAACATTACTATCTTTTTAAGATGTTCATGGATCATGAGTTAAGAAATGTAAAGTGCCATACTGTAGCATTGGGGAAAACTATGAACACCCTTGTCAAAGAGCCTTCAGTTTATTGCTTGACATGAATGGTGTAGAGAAACTAGCACTTAGACGTGAACTTTCAAAAGCGCCAATATTTGGTAGCTATACTTTTTGTAGAACTCTTTGTGATTTCTGTTTTTCAGTTTATGTAAATTGACAAGTAATTCCTGGTAGGAAGTAACAATTGTGAGGTTTGGAATGTTGGTAAATTTCACACCAGCCAGTACTGCCAACTTTGCATAACCAAAGCAAGCTATAGTGTTGTGGTGTTTTTGGTTGCTAAAACATATGCTTAGCGCGCGCGCGCACACACACACACACACACACACACACACACACACACACACACACACACACACACACACACACACACTGCTATTTTTGTCAGTGCTGGACTGACAAGAAGCTTGTGACTTCTCTCCAGGCTAATTTTGTGACAGCGGACTCTGTCCTTCGCCCTACCTTTGCTGCTGCATGGGTAAATAGGGCTGTGGCTGTTTGGATTAAACAGCTCAATTCTGCTTTGTGTCAGGGAACCCCTACTTCTGACATGCTGCATCTTCTCGCTAACATTGCTGAGGCTCAGAATTCTCTCTGCCATCCAGTTTGATGCTGTGCATATGGTAGGCAGGGCATCTTCCATGTCTGTGGTAGCCAAAAGGGCTCTTTGGCTTAAGATCTGGTCAGCTGACAGTCTCTAAGAATGCTCTGCTGTCTTTGCTTTTTCAGGGTTCTTCCCTGTTCGGGCCTGAACTCGAGGATCACATCAACGAGGCCACTGGAGGGAAGAGTTCTCACATGCCAGTGGTCCTGAGGAAGAAGGCACCTGTTAAAAGGAATCTGCTTTTTTGTTCCTTTCTGGCAGACTCAGGCCAAGCGACCCAGATGGTCCCTCGGGCTCCACGCTCCTCATCCAAGCCTAAGCAGCAATGGAGACCCAAGTCCTCCACAAAGCCCAAAGCTTCCAAACCACAACCTGCATGACTCACAGAACCCAGGTCCCCACCCGCAGGTAGGTGGCCGCTTACGCCGCTACCTTTCAGCTTGGCAGGCCTCTGTGGCAGACCCATGGGTTTTACAAGTGGTGGCCTCGGGATGCAGGATTCCCTTTACCTCTTTTCATCCTCCAAGGACCTTTGTTTCTCGTTCTCCCTTGGGAGAAGAAAAGATGCCTTTTCGAGGAAGCTATACAGGCCCTTCTGGACAAGGCGGTCCTGGAGCCAGTTCCCCCTCAGGAGAGGGGCTTGGGATTTTATTCCAACCTCTTTGTGGTTTCCAAGAAGGATGGGGGCTGTCGCCCCATTTTGGATCTGAAGGATCTCAACTGCTTTGTGGTCAGGTCCCAATACCGCCAGGAGTGTCTACGCACAGTGATAGCGGCCTGGGGAGTTTCTGGCCTCTGTATCTTCAGGATGCCTATCTGCACATCACCATTCATCCAGAGAGTCGGCAGTATCTCCTCTTTGCCTGCGACAGAGGGCATTTCTGGTTCTCTGCCCTCCCCTTTGGCCTGACCATGGCTCCTCAAGTCTTCAACAGAGTCCTGGGAGCTTTTGTCTCCATCCTACATCAGAATGGCATCGGGGTGACTCCATATATGGACAACCTCCTTCTGAAGGCCTTGTCTTGAACTCCTTCACCAGCTGGTGCAGGACTGCATTCATGCTGTCTCCCATCATGGGTGGATCATCAACTTGGACAAAGTCAGACCTTGTTCCTTCTCAAAAGATGGTCTTTCTTGGTCTCCTCTTCGACACTCAGAGGGATGGTGTTTCTGACAGACGAAGTGGCTCATCAGATAGCACTAAAGGTCCAAGCTGTCCTGTCTCAAAATCCAGTTCCAGCCAAGAAGTTGTCATCCTTGGTGGGGAAGTTCATTTCCACCATAGAAGCAGTCCCATTTGCCATGGCCCACACCAGGGAACTTCAGAAGTTTCTGATCCTGGCTTGCAAGGGCCGTCTGGATCTCCTGGAAAGATCCCTGTCGCTCCCTCTTCAAGTGGAGCAGAGTCTCTCAGAAGATTGTTCAGGTTGAGCCATGCTAGAAAGGCAGACCCTTCCTGGTGCCCTTCTGGGCCCCTGTGATGTATGCCAGCCTCTCTGGATAGGGAGCGGTGTTGGGGCACTTGAGTGTTCAGGGCAAGTGGTCTCAGGAGGAAACTCTCCTTCCCATCAGTGTCTTGGAGCTTCGATATTTCATGCCCTACATCACTGGACATGGCAATTGGGGGATTGCCCGGTCAGGGTACAGTCAGACAACGCCACAGCAGTAGCCTACATTAACAAGCAAGGCGGCACAAGAAGTCTCGCAGCTTGGCTAGAGGTGAAGGCTATATTGTCTAGGGCAGAGGAGCATGTCTCTGCCATTTCCGCAGTTCATATTCCGGGCGTAGACAAAGTTCTGGCAGGCTTCCCCAGTTGACACACTGTGGACAGAGAAGAGCGAGAGCTGCATGCAGAGGTGTTCAACCCCATCATCCAGCAGTGGGGTCTTCCATTCATCGACCTGATGGCAACCAGACACAATAGGAAGGTTCCAACATTCTTCTCTCGCTGGGTGGATCCCATGGCTCTGGCAGTGGATGTCTTGTCGATCCTGTGGATGTTTCCTTTGGCTTACATCTTCCCTCCTGTTCCCCTGTTGAACAGAGTCCTTCGGAAGCTGAAACTGGAGTGCTGCCCAGTCATTCTGATTGCTCTGTACTGGCCATGACAGGCTTTGTTTCTGGAGTTTCTGGACCTCTGTGGCGAAACCTCTTCGACTAATCTCCTCCTACAGGGTTACTTCTTGAAAGAAGACGTTCATAGTCTGGCTTTGACGGCATGGAGATTTTCTTCTGGTGTGGTGGCTACGAACTTCGAAAGAAGCCTGTTCCCTTCAGGGTCACGGCTCATTCTGCAAGGTCTATTGGGGCTGCTTGGAACTACAAGACCCAGGCCTCAGCTGATCAGTTGTACAAGGTAGCCACTTGTGCACAGATGAACACTTTTTCTAAACACCATCGTGTGCTGGCTTTGACTGATGCCAGTTTTGGGAGGAAGATCCTGGAGGCAGCCTTGCCGGTCTAGGATCTCTTTAGTCTCTCGGTACTCTTTCACTTTTGAGCCCTGTTGGCTGTAGTTCAGTGTGCTGTGTAACAGTTCATGGGGTTTGTTTTTATCCCTGTTCAGTGTCCATTGAAACGTTGCAGTTAGTGTTGAGCTGTTCATGATCTGTAGGTTCATTGGTGCTCTGGTGACTTTGGGGGCCTGCGCCTGGCCCTTGCCTTTTTTCCCACCCTGGGGAACTTAATGGTTGGACATCTCCAAAGTTACCAGTAACCTGTATTGTACGACAGAGAAAATAGGCTTTTAGTCTTACCTGTTAATCCTTTTCTATTGGTCCATACAGGTTACTGGTCACCCACCCTGTCAAGTGACCATGCTTGGCGCTTCTGCGGCAGAACGTGGGGGTCCTTTTGGGGTCATGCTCACAGGAGTCTTCCTTTACCTTCTTACTACCTAGTCAATAGTTGGTCTACAAATCTTACTGTTTGGGGATTGGCTAAGCTTCAAGCTAAGGAGAGGAGGTAGGCTCCACCCAGCAGTCACTTCTCAAATTGTTACTGCCTATTAAAGGGGCTGATTGCCTACCCAAAGTTACCAGTAACCTGTATGGACTAAGAAAAGGATTTAACAGGTAAGACTAAAATCCTGTTTTTGAGGAGATTAAATAACATGGCAGAGGGGATGACAAAGTTAAGGCTGGTGAAAAGGGAGATGTTTTGGATCTATACTCTGCAAACCCTGGCACCAGTGGGGTTAAATGAACAGTAATCTGATCAGCTGAGTTTCTTTGGCTTTGAACGGTGATGTTTTAGATCTGTAATTTGAAGTATTATCTTTGAGATCTCCATCTTTGGGTGGGGCGCCATATTCAAAGATACAGTGATATAAACTGACTAGGCGGATGTTTCTGTAAGAATTTGTCCCTGATGAGTCCTAAAGAGGACTGAAAGGTTAAGTTGGATGTAGCAATTTGAATGTTTTAATAAAGACTCCATTTAAGGATGGCAAGCTCTCTGCTTCATTGGCTTACATTGGTCAGAATGTTTTACAGGCTGTGATGCATGAATAGATGTTCTTTGTTCTTCTTCTGAAATTGGAACGTATTTGGGTTTGGCTCATAACTTTGGTATATCCCCATGTTTCCTGTGTGTTCTACACTGGATGATGGGATTTTACTGAACTTTACTGCTTCTATCGTTTTCTATCCATATGTAACACCGTATTCCCTGCCAGAGGAGGGGGAGGGGGAACCTTTTTTCTTTTACTCTTGGCCTTGCTGTATGTTAAAACTGAGCTTAGCAGGCAGGGTATAAAGTGGAGGTGGGGGAGAGTGTCTCCCTCCTGGCAGAGTACACATTACCGATATGGACTAAGAGAGAATTAAACGGCAAGTACACTAAAATCCTTTTGCGCTTACTACTTCATAGCTCTTGAATAAAACTACCAGTAGTGGGGGTAACCCTTTTTTTTTTTTTTTTTTTTTACTCTGCATGAAAAGACTATCCTAGATTTTCTTTAAATAACACAAAAAAAGAGTAGTTTTTTAAATATGCATTGTGCAGGGCCATGGATCCTTTTATTTACACGTGTTTGCATGGGCGTTTCTTAGCCTGCCTTGTCACCTTCTATTTGTCGACCCTTAAAAGGGCAAAATCATAATGTCGCCTACATCAATAGAGCAACATTTTGATGTTGCATGATTAATGGTCTGTCTTCTCCTTTGCTGTGTAAAACTGAATTCTATGCTAGCTGTTTAGTCAGACAGGTACTCAAACAGGCTAAAAATCTACCTTAGCCAGCACACAGAATTTGAGTTTAATGCCATATTGATAAGATAGCCAGCTTACAATGTATGGCCCCCACAAGTAGATTTCTAGCCTGTTGGAGTATGTTTCTCTACTGACTAAACGGCTAGCTTAGAATGCGGTTTTATACTTTTGGGGAGCCAATCTGCATCTGTGACTGTTAGTATTTTCTGCACAAATTAGACTACTTGTTCCTTTGTGTCATTAGAAAATAAATATAGTACAATACTTTGTTAAATAAGGTGCTTTCACTTTAGCCACGGCCAGACTCTAAACTGGAAACTCAGACCGCTGCAGTTCAGAGACCACCACAGCGTGATCAGAGGGTTCGCGAACAAAGGACTACAGTACCACCTCCACGAGGACCCAGACCTGGTGAGAGTACTTAATGTTTTGTGACTACAAAGTCTATTTGTGTGCATTGTGTAAAATGCACCTAGGGCTATGTGAACAAATGGGACATTTTTGAGCAATGTGAGTAATTCAAACTAATTGGAGCTTTTGACACTATAGATCTAGCATTGGAAGGGTTAGTATGTTGTAGACCTCATATTCAGGGGGTTAAAAGCTCAATTTAAATCTTAAATTGCCAAGTCTGGAGTAGATGGCTTCCCCAATAATGACTCCATGTACAAAACAATGTTCTGGAAGAAATTAAAGCAATCATTGTTCACCTCTAGCATTTAATGGATTAAAAGCTCTTTTTAAAATCTGGAGGTGGGGGTTCTTCCTAAGGTGCTTTGTTCGAGTTGCTTCACTCTGTACACAAATACCAGTCTGATGTGAGAAACTAATTGCATGCAGTATTAACCCTTGGTTTTTTTCCCTGTGTAGGTTTGAACAGACAATCGAGCCTAATGTTTACTAGTAACTTTTGTCTCTACAGTGAGAGAAGGCGAACCTGGAGAACTGGAGACTCGTAGGATAAACCGGTATCCAGACAGCCACCAACTCTTTGTTGGCAACCTGCCCCATGATGTTGACAAAGCAGAGCTCAAGGAATTCTTTCAAAGTTTGTACTACTTTGTGGTGGTCCCTTATGAGACATGGCCCAAGTTTCACAATCCATTATGTCACTAGAATCCTAGTTAACATAACTAATTATTTGACCAAGTTCCCTCTTACATGTAAAGGCACGCTTGCTGCAGAACATAAATTTAAGATGTTTAGCAGTGAAGCACTCTAAGTCTGTATATGTTGGAAAAATTGAAGGTAGATTAACTGTACTGCCCTTTGGTCCTTAGTAAAGCTAACTATGGATTGGATGCAATACTCGTTTAAACTGTTGTGCATTTTTGCCTTTAAAGCCATTGCATCTAGTAGTAGTCCTTGGTCTAAGTCTGCCAGTTGATGTGTTCGGGCACACTTTGTTTTGATTCTTTTCTAATGAAGAACTTATTTCACAGCCTATGGAAATGTCGTTGAACTCCGTATTAACAGTGGCGGCAAGCTTCCTAACTTTGGCTTTGTGGTATTTGATGACGCTGAACCTGTTCAAAAGATCCTGGGAAATCGGGTACGTATCTTTCTGATGCATAATTTTGGAATAAGGCTTCACAAAAACAACTTCCCTCTCTGCACAAGTTAGAATGAAATATCCAGATTGCAGCCAGGGTGCCCTATTGTCAACGGACCTGTTGTAATCTGTAAACTTCTATTCACTGATGAAACTGCAGTATATCACAAACTTGTGTTTTCAGCATGCCAGTGTAAGCCTTTTCTCTGTACTACCTGGTTAATATGTGCTGTCAGCTGTAGATTATAACCTCCTAAGGTGTGCAGAGGACCATACCTTTTTCCTCCCCCCTCAACATGCCAGGGATAGAGGAGTCAAGGGCATTCGCAACCCTTTCTACAAACTTCTGCTAATGCTTAAAGGGATAGTAATAATTTATTACTATTCCCCATAGTTTAGATATTTGCAAAAGAATTAAATAGCCCCCAGGTTCATCTCTCAAACCTTTATGGTTTGAGAGATAACCGAACGCAAAGTTCCCCACTCCCTCCCCCTTCCCTGAAGTCAGTGTTGTACTGACTGCAGGGGAAGTCTGTCGTATGACAGGCTTGCGGCTCTGCAGCTGAGCCACGATCGCATTGGTGAAAGAATTTTCACTGAAACGGTTTGCAAGCACACGTAGAAGACAGTTTCAGTGAAATATTTTTCATGAACGTGATCGTGGCTCTGCTGCAGAACCGCCTGATGAAAGTCAGACTCTATATCCCTGCGGTCAGTACAAATAAAGATTTGAGAGATGAACCTGGGGGCTATTGAATTCTTTTTCAAATATCTACAATATGTTGAATAGTAATAAAGTATTACTATCCCTTTAAATGTGTAGTCTCATGAATCTCTTGGCAGCTGCATATAACCAGTATGTTGGATTATGAAGCCTTATGCAAAACAGTTGTTAAGTAATTCTGGAGCATGCAAACTACCATGGAGTCAGTTTCCATTGATTTTAAATTGGTTTTTAACTCCTTGAATGCTAGAGGTGTTGCATTTTGCAATTCATTAATTGGAGACCTAGTCAGCATTTTAGTAGTTTTAAAGTGCCATTTAAATCAATAGGAAAAAATTATTTTATTGCATCATTGCTTAGTTGGTATGCTCAAATGTCTCACCTTTTGGTGTCTGCATAATGATTTTACAGGAAAATTGTAATCATAGTTTTGTATTGTGTTGCTTGTAACTAATATGGTCTTTCTTCCTACACAGCCCATCATGTTCAGGGGAGAAGTGCGTCTGAATGTTGAAGAAAAGAAAACTAGAGCTGCCAGGGAAGGTGACCGACGTGGTGACAGACCCCGTGGCCCTGGAGGACCACGTGGAGGTCTTGGAGGAGGTCTGAGGGGTCCACCTCGTGGTGCAATGTCTCAAAAGCCTGGCTTTGGGACTGGAAGAGGGGGCATACAAGGCCCACGCCAATGATCTTTTTGGGGTTTTTTTTGTTTTGTTTTGTTTTTGTTTTTTCTCGAGGCTCCCACCATCAAAGGGGTCTTATTCAACAGCCTTCTGAAACTTGGGCCTGGGGTATCTTGGCATATTGCCCGCGCGTGACAAACTGCTACAATTCACTTGTCCCATCCCAACCCTCTTGTGTTGAAATTTTATGGATTGATTTTTTTTTTTTTTTTTTTTTTTTTTTTCTCCCTCCTTTTCTTGATCTCTGTCCCAGAATCCAGCATTTGTTGAACAATTTTAAGGGTGAGTGGATTCAAGAAATAAACACAATCCCCTTCTTTCAGGAGTGAAATGGACTGAATTTTCCACCAACGTGGAAGCTGGTTACAAGCTCTGGGTTTTGGGCTGATGGAATATTGTCATGGCACATTGAAAGCCTCTGGTAGGAAAGCCTAGCTCTAGGCACACAGTATTCAGGTCTTGATAGTATATCCATTGAAGCTGTAAGTAGAGGTGAAGAAGGCTTCCCAAACGGCTACTGAAAAATTACATCCTTGCTGTTTACTGCAAAACAATAAAAGGTTTTCATTGGAATTTCTATATTCTTTTTATACAGCACGATCAAGGAGTTTAAAAGGAAAAAAATGAAACTACTGTTTTACCACTCAAATTTTGGATTTTGGGATAATTTTTAAATGTTTAGCTACTTGACTCTTGTAACACCTGAATTTGTGAAACATTTTTTTTCTTTATGATTTTTAGTTTATATTTGTAAAAAAGAAAAGAAAAACTTCAAGAGAGCAAAATTGTTGTGCCTTCTATTTATCTCTCATTCCAGTCTCGGCAGATTATTAAAATAAAACACAAAAATTTAAGTCTGACCATGTCTTACTCTGGATTTTAAAGTGGGTGCATTTTTTTTTTTTTTTTTTTTGGATTTACTAATCTTTAAGAAATTGGCAATAAAGAGGCATTAATGCCTAAACATATAGTACTTTGTCTGAAGAAATTCTAATTAATAAGTGAAAATGTTATTTTTCACCTTCTAAATTGGCGTTTTAAGAGTCAGCTGAAGTCCTCACGCTCTTGTTTGAGTGGCTCATAATTTGTGAGCAGCTACTTGTTTTTACTCTAGTAGATCTGAATTCATAATGGATGTCTGCCTCTTAAAATTCCAATTTCTCTCAACTTTCATCTTTGATTTATTTGAACGTATCCAAATGCACCCTTAGAAGTTGCATGTTTAGATTTATGCCTCTTTAAACCCATGGATGCAAACCTTGTTTTGCAGTGCATTAGACCAGTGGCTTTCAAACAAATCCTGGACATTTAGGATTTCCCTTTTGTGTGCAAGAGGGCTCACCAAAATGACAGCCTCTAACCTATCCTCAAGCAGGCAAATCCTCACCTTATCCTAGAGGCCAGGTTTTAGAACTACTGTTTTAGAGGTCTCAGTGTGTGTGTGTGTGTGTGTGTGTGTGTGTGTGTGTGTGTGTGTGTGTGTGTGTGTGTGTGTGTGTGTGTGTGTGTGTGTGTGTGTGTGTGTGTGTGGCGGTGGGTTGTATACAGGCCAGGGTTTCAAAAGGACTGATTTTGATCAACCCTAAGAGTGGTTTCAGGTCTGAACCTCACCTGTGTTTGAAGGTGATGTGATGCAGGACTTTTATACTTTAAAAAATGCTTGTTAAATTTTGGAGACTTCAGGGCATATGTATACCAAGAAAAGTGGAGAAATGCTTGTGAAAACTACGCCATAAGGAGCAAATATTAAATTCCCAAGACTTTGAACCCTAGAAGTCTTCAGTTTAAGTCCCAATTTAGAAGGATTGTTTTTATTCTTTATTGTGCTTTTTTTTTCTCCCACAATTGATCCAGTTAGTGAAATTAATCCAGGAGAATGGGCCCTTGGGATAAGTAATGTCACAAGTTGCCTATTCCAGAACCATATATAAAAGTTTTAAATAATGCCATCTCCTGAATCCATCTCATAGTAACTGGATTTGCCTACCTCTCATCTAGTGTTTGTGGTGATCATGTTTCACTACATCTACCTTAAAATTAGATGTCCAAAATATTAAATATGGTCTTAGAATCCATGCTGTGAAAACATAAACATGCTTGTTTTGTTACGCACAAACAGTTTGTAGTGGCTACAGCAGAAAAATGTTGATAACACGCGCAGTAACATATAACCGTTACAAATGAAGGAATATAAGACTTGAGAGGTTGTCGGATGAGTGGCCTGCACTGAGCATCCTGGTATTGATCTAATAAAATTATTTTTTCTGTCGTCTAATTCTAGAATTGTGTGCAGGGGCTGGAGCCTACCTTCCGTCCTTGGTTGCAGCTAGCCAACCACCTCCAGAAAGATTGGTTCCTTGGTGAAGACAACACCAGGCTGAGAACAGTTCTGCTATAGTATTTAAAAACTTTATTCTTTTAGATATGGAATACCACCATTAGGCGGATTAACATGACTGACAATGCCCTTAGATGTAGATAGCACAGTATCCAGGTGCTTTTTGTGGACCTTAAGCCCGGGGGGGGGGAATCTTGATTCCAAGTGCTTCCCCAGAAGTTACCCACTGAGGTTACTTCTTACTACATGGTAATCTGAAGTTAGATCTACAGGAAGGGTGAGCAACCCTATGAGTGCTGCAGGTCCACTTGTCCCACAGTGCCCCTCCACACAGGGGTGTTTTCATTTGGAGTTCCTATTGCACACTCCTGCACTCATTGGGTCTATCTGTATGTCAGTTGGGTGTTTTGGAGCAGGTTTATGTGGTAACTTAACACTTTAGCTGCTGGATCGACACTTTGGGGTGCTTTCTAACACTTTTTTCCTACTGTTTGTGTTTTTTGGGTGTCCATGTTCTAATGCTGTTTTAGGCATTTTAGAATTACTCAGTTTTGTCAAATTTGAGTTAAAGGAGTGCTTTACCACGTAGACGTCATTGCTCCCTTCACTTCTATGGGACTGTACTGTTTGGGACATATCTCTGCAGCCGTTTAACCTAGCGACTTCAGAGATGGCTCATATTTTACTTGTCTGCCCTTGCTCTATCATCCGGTTCATGTTTCTACTGTGTTGGGGGGGCTCAGGGCTTTGGGCACTGTTTGGGGTACTTTTCTGGGAAAACTACATTTCCCATGAGCGCTTGCTTCGTGCGCTCTTTTCTGATTGACTCCCACTGTGGCCCCCATTTTGTGATCCTTCCAGAAAGAGTATCCTAGGCAGGGCTTGGACTCTCGCCCCTCTGCTGATTAACCCTTCGCCTGCCAGATAAGTTTATTTTAGAGATTTCTTGGGTGAAACGTTAATCCTACACATTATAATTGGCTGACTTCTTATACAGTAAGGTTATTTGACACTGAGAATGTCTATACAGCTGGAGCTTGGGGCCAGACCTAAGAGTAAAGAGGCTGGGGTCTCTGTATCCCCCATTGTGCATTGCTCTTCCTGTCACTCAGGGCTACCTAGAGAATTCTCTGATCCTTTATGCCCAGCATGTTCTGATGTCCCTGACAGCATTCCAGGGACCTCTAGCCATGCATTAGATCCAGCTTGGGTGCAAGAGTTCAAGGCTGCTACTAGGAACCTTAGGTCCACATTGCAACTCTTTCCATCCCAGTTACTGGGGGCCTTTCATTCTTGGCAGGCCCCCTCCTCAAGTCTTCCCTGCCCAAACCTCAGGGATTACCTGATGTGTCAGATTCCTCTGAAGAGGAACTGCTGGTGGATTCAGATGTTGAGGAATGTTCTGTGTTGGACTTCTCTGTTTTTCGGGGATCCTTTTGAGGCTGATTCTGAACCCTCCGCTGAGGGGCCTGATCAGGGCTGTCTTAACTATGCTTAACATATTCCCTTAGTTCAGGAGGTTCCTTCTGACCCCTCTGTATTCCAGGAGCCTAAAAAACCCCCTTACTTTTACACATAACGCCACTTTTGACCGCTTTGTGTCTGAAGAGTGGAAATCCCCGAACAAGAAACCATCTGTGTCCAAGAATTTTGCCAAGCTTTATCCCTTTTCTGAAGCCGCACTTACGCATTGGGTTCATTCTCCCAAAGTGGATGCTCTTGTTTCCAGGCTTTCTAAGTCTACTGCCTTACCAGTCTCTGACTCTGCTCTGAAGGACTGGACTGACAAGACACTTGATGTCTCCCTCAAGTCCATTTTTGCCACTGCTGGTTCTGCCATGCGTCCAGCATTGGCAGCAGCATGGGTGCACCGGGCCTTTGTGGTCTGGACTGAACAGCTCACCCGGGCTGTCCGCCAACACGTGCCTACCTATGATAAGTTGCGCCTTCTCACCAACATTTCTGAGACACAGCACTATGTTTCTGCTGCCTTATTTGATGCCATCCGTTTGACGGCTAGAGTTTCCACCGTGTCTGTCGTTGGCCTGACAAATTCTTTGGCTCAAGATCTGTCTGCTGGCACTGCTTCTAAGAAAGCATTGCTCTCCCTACCCTTTCAGAGTACCTCCTTGTTTGAGCCTGATCTTAAAGACCTGATCAGTGAGGCCACAGGGGGGTAAAAGTACTGTCCTACCCTTGGTTCCCAGGAAGAAATTGCCGCTTAAACGTAATAGGCATTTTCGTTCCTTTCGGAATGAGACGCGTCCAGCAAACTAAACTGTTCTATCAGCTCCGCATACCTCCTCCAAGCCCAAACAGTGGAAGCCCAAGGTCGCTTCCAAGCATTCTTTGGCATGACTCGCAGAACCCTGGTCCACACTATGCTGTGGGTGGTTATCTGCGACACTATCACAGCATTTAGGAGGGTTAAGTGGCAGACCCGTGGGTTTTACAGGTGGTGACGGAAGGGTACAGGATCCCTTTCCATCTCTCTTCCTCCCTTTCGTTTTCGTCCTTCTCGCACGTCTCTGGGTGCCGAGGAACGTTGTTTGTTTGGCACTGTTTAGGCTCTTCTGGACAAGGATGTTCGAGAGCCGGTGCCAGTTCAGGACAGGGGTATGTGTTTTTACTCAAACCTCTCTGTGTTCTCCAAGAAGGATGGCGGTTGTCCCATTTTGGACTTGAAGGATCTCCATTCCTTTGACTTATCACCAAGAGTCTATGGACGGTGATTGCTGCCATGTCCCTGGGGGAATTCCTTGCTTCTCTGGACCTTCAGGACGCATATTTACATATCGCCATTCATCCAGAGAGTCGGCAGTATCTCCGGTTTGCTTGCGACAGGGGACATTTTCAGTTCTCAGCTCTTCAATTTGGTCTGACAGCTCCTCAGGTCTTCAACCATTTTCTGGGAGCCTTAGTGTCCGTCCTCCACTGGAACGGTATCAGTTACTCCATACATGGATGACTTGCTTGTGAAAGCCCCCTTCTCAGAACTTCTTCATCAGCAGGTTCAGCAATGCATTCATGCTCACCCATCACAGGTGGATCATCAACTTGAACAAGTCAGATCTTATCCCATCTCAGCGTCTGGTCTTCCTGGGCCTTCTCTTCGACACTCAGAGCATGGTGCTCCTCACGGACGAGGTGGACCACCAGCTGGCTCAGGATCCAGTTCCAATCAAGAAGCTTATCCTCTAGTGGGAAGTTTCATCTCCACCATAGAAGCGGTCCCGTTTGCCATGGTGCACACTAGGGAGCTCCAGAGGTTCGTGATCCAGGTGTGCAAGGGTCGTGCGGACCTTCTGAAGATGTCAGTTTCTCTTTCTCTTCATATGAAATTTTGTCATGGTGGCTCGACCTTTCCAACCTTCTGAAGGGCAAGTCCTTCCTAATATCCTTCTTGACCACCGTGATGACGGATGCCAGCCTCCCCGGCTGGGGAGTGGTCCTGAGTTGCTTGATCCCTCAGGGTCGGTGGTCTACGGAGGAATCCCTCCTTCCGATCAACATATTGGAGCTTCGGGCAATATTTCATGCCCTTCGACATTGGACATCTCAGTTGGAAGATGGCTGTGGCTTACATCAAGAAGCAGGGCGGAACAAGAAGTCTCTTCGCTTGGTTAGAGGTCAAGGCTATCTTGTCCTGGGCAGGCAAACACGTTCATGCTATAGCCGCAGTGCACATTCCTAGCGTAGACAACATCATGGCGGACTTCCTCAGTCGGCACACAGTGGACAGCGGAGAATGGGAGCTACACCCAGAGGTGTTAAACCTCATTGTTCAGAAATGGGGTACTCCTTACATCGACCTGATGGCGACAAGACACAACAGGAAGGTACCGAGGTTCTCATCTCGGTGGAGAGACCCTCTAGCGGTAGATGCGATGTCCATTCTTTGGTTATTCACTCTGGCCTACATCTTTCCTCTCCTCCCAGTGTTGCACAGGGTGTTACGGAAATTACGACTGGAGCGTTGTCCAGTTATTCTGATTGCTCCGTACTGGCCTCATCAGTCTTGGTTTCCGGAGCTTCTGGAGCTGTCAGTGGCTGAGCCATTCCGGCTCCCTTACCGTCCGGAGGATGTTCATATGCTACCTTTGACGGCTTGGAAATTGAATCCCCAATATTGACGAAGAAAGGGTTCTCTTCTGGTGTGGTGGCTACTATACTCAGTGCCCGCAAACCTGTTTCTTCCAAGATCTACCATTGTGTCTGGTCTGGTTGACCTTTCTGTCTTGGTGTGCTGACAAGGACCTGTCAGGATTTTGATCTGTGTACAGTCCTGGCCGCCTTGCAGGACGGTGTGGATAAGGGCCTCAGCTTGAGTTCCCTTACGGTGCAATCTTCTGCTCTTTGTTTTCTTTTAGAGGTGCATTGCCATCCTTCCTGATAAGGTTTTCTTCCAGGGCAATTCTCATGCTCATCCTGCCTTCAAGATTCCTGCTCCTCAGTGGGATCTTAACTTGGTTTTCAATGTTCTTCAGCGCCCCCTATTTGAGTCTTTGACTACTATTCCTCTATGCCTCTTGATATGGAAAATGGCCTTCCTCCTGATGATTGTCTGTCCGCCGTGTCGTGGAGTTGCATGCTCTGTCCTGTAAACCACCCTATTTGGTGTTTCACAAGGACAAGGCGGTGCTTCGCACTTCTCAGGAGTTTCTGCCGAAGGTGGTCTGAGTTCCACATCAATCAGGAAATTGTGGTGCCCTCTTTCTGCCCGGACCCCACCTCTGACAAGGAGAGGGATCTCCACTTGTTAGATGTGGTGTGTTGTCTTAAGTTTTTATGTACATCATACTGAGTCTATCCGGAAATCAGACGTGCTGTTCACGTTCCTGAGGGTCCTAGGGCAGGAAGACCTGCATCCAAGGTGACTATTACTTCTTGGATCAAGTCCACTGTTCGTAAGTCTTATGAGCTGAAGAAGAAGCCTGTCCCCTTCAGGGTCACTGCTCATTCTACAAGATCTATTGGGGCCTCTTGGGCTTACAAGAATCAGGCCTCCACTGATCAGTTGTGCAAGGCTGTCACTTTGTCGTCTGTGCACAACTTTTTGAAGCACTACCATGTTTGTGCTGGCATCGGCTGACTCCAGCTTTGTAAGGAAAATCCTGGAGGCAGTCTTGCCTGTCTAGGATTTCCTTCGGTTCTTGGCGTTTCCTTCACTTTTGAGCCCTGTTGGCTCTAGTTCAGTGTGCTGTGTAACTTCCTGGGGTGGTGTTACCCCTGTTCAGTGTCTGTTCACACTTCATTGTTTTGTTGGGCTATCTCTGATCTGATGGTTCATATCTGCTCTGGTGCCTTTGTGGGGGCCTTGTGCCTGGTCCTTGCCTTCCCGCCTCTGGGGAAACTCAATGGTTGGACATCCCAAAGTTACCAGTAACCTGTATTGGATGACAGAGAAAAGAGGATTTTAGTCTTTCCTGTTAAATCCTTTTCTCTTAGTCCATACAGGTTACTGGTCTCCCACCCTGTCAAGGGACCATGCTTTGCTCTCCTGTGGTAGACTGTGGGTCCTTCGGAGTCATGCTTACAGGAGACTTCCTTTCCTTCACTATCTAGTCAAGTTGCCTCAACTCTTTCTGGAGCTGGCTGGCTAGCTGCAGCCAAGGAGTGAAGGTAGGCTCCACCCCCTGCATACAATTCTAGAATTGTTCCTGCCTACTTAAAGGGGCGGATTGCCTACACAGTTACCAGTATCCTGTATGGACTGAGAGAAGGATTTAACATGTACAACTAAAATCCTCTTCTCTGTCGTCCAATACAAGTTACTGGTAACTCTGGGAGGCGTCAGCCCCTTTAAGTAGGCTGGAACATTCTCCAGATGTATGCAGGGGGGTGGAGACTCCCTTCCCTCTCAGGCTGCAGCCCAGCTAGCCATTTCCAGAATTTTGTTCCTTTGATGCGACAACAGAAGGTGGAGAACATTTCGTCGTTGGTTTTAGTTTTTTTTTTTTTTTCTGTCAGATATGGAATACCACCATTAGGCGGATTACCGTGATTGACAAATGCCCTCCAATGTGGCTAGCTCGGTATCCAGGTGCTTTTTGGTAGACCTTAAGCCCTGAGGGGGAAATCTTGGGTACAAGTGCTTCCCCATGGATTACTCTCTGAGGTAAACTTTTGATACATGGTAACCTGAACACACAAGATCTGCAGGAAAGGTGAGCTACCTTTTGAGTGCCGCACGTACACTTGTCCCACAGTGCCCCTTTGCTGGGCTTGTATTTGGGAGTTCTCATTGCGCATTCCTGCACTCATTGGGTATATATGTGTGTCTGGGTTTTTGGAGCAGGTTTATGTGGTAACTTAACCCTTTGTTGGTTTTACATGTTTTGGGGGGTGGGGTTTCTGACACTTTCCTTACTGGGTTAGCTTTCTCAGTATGCACACATGTTCCCTGTATGTTTTTAACTTGCATTTTAATTTTTATTGTGTACTGTGCCTTTAAGGAGCGCTTTACCGCATAGACGCTATTGCTCCATTTACTTTCTATGGGACAACACTGTTTGGGACGTATCTCTGCAACTGCTTCACACAGCAACTTCAGAGAGGGCTCATTTTAATTGTCTACCCTTGCCCGATCATTCGGTTTATAGTTAGTGTGTTGGGGGGGGGCTACAGGCACTGTTTTTGGGAAAAACTACATTTCCCATGAGCTCTTGATTCGCGCCTAATTTCCGATTGGCTCCTGTCGCGGTAGCCATTTTGGGAACTTTTCTCAATGAGTATCCTACACAAGGCTTGGACTCCTTTTCTCCTCTGCAGATTAACCCTTCGCCTGCCAGAAGTATCTATATTTAGCGTTTCTGGGGTGAAATATTAATCTTAATCACTAAAATTGGGTGATTCATTGTACAGTTGGTTATTTTGACGCTGTGAGAATGTCTATACCGCTGGAGTTAGAGGCTAGACCTATGACTATGGAGGCTTGGGTTATCAGTATTCCCCATTGCTCTTCCTGTCACACAGTTCTCTGGTCATTTATGCCCTTGCATGTTCTGAAGTTCCTGGCAGCAACCCAGGGCCTTCCAGCCATGCTATTGAGCCAGCTTGGGTGCAAGAGTTTAAGGCTGCAACTAGGTACCTTAGGTCCACTTTATGGCTCTTTCCATCCCAGATACAGGGGGCACTTCAATTATGCAGACCCCCCTCTACTTTCAGATCCTCCCTGCCTCAACCGCAGGGAGCACCTGATGTCAGATTCTTCTGAGGAAGAATTGTTGCAAGATTCAGATGTTGAGATTGGTACTATTTCGGAATCTTCCAGGTTTCTTTGGGGGACCCATTGGAAGCTGATCCTGAAACCTCTACTGAGGGCCTGATCAGGGCTGTATTAACCATACTCAATATTCCCTTGGTTCAGGAGGTCCCTTCTGATCCCTCTGATGTTTTCAGGAGCTTGCCAAGTCCCTTACTTACTTTCCTCCTAACCCCACTCTTGACGTTTGGGTTCTGATGCGTGGTAAAACCCGGACAAGTCTGCTTCTGTGTCCAGGGAGCTGGCTAATGGGTTCATCCTCCTAAGGTGGGTGCTCCCATTTCTAGACTATCTAAATCCACTGCTATACCTGTCTCTGATTCTGCTCTGCTAGACTGGACTGACAAACTTGAGATTTTCCTCAAGTCCATTTTTTTGCTTCTATTGGTGCCGCTAGGTGCCCAGCCTTTACTGTTGCGTGGGTTAACCAGGCTATTGCAGTCTGAACTGATCAACTCACTACGGCTGTCCGTCAAGATGCGCCTACTTCGGAGAAATTGCATTGTCTTGCCAGTATCTCTAAAAAGCAACACCATGTCTCTGCTGCTGCTTTTGATGCCGTCCGCATGATGGCAAGGGCTTCTGTTACTTCTGTGGTGGCCAGGCGTGCTCTTTGGCTCAAGATTTGGTCTGCTGACACTGCTTCCATGAAAGTCTTACTTTCTCTGCCTTTTCAGGGTACTTCCTTGTTTGGGCGTAATCTTAAGGAACTAATTAGCGAGACCACTGGGGGTAAGAGTTCACTTCTACCCTTGGTCTTTAAGAGGAAGTTACCGTTAAAACAAACTTTCCTTTCAGACTGTGACGCGTTCGACGAACCAGGCGGTTCCATCAACTCTGCGTCCCTCCTCCAGGCCAAAGCAGCTATGAACAAGACTGCTTCGGCATGACTCTCCGAACCCGGGTCCGCATCCCGCTGTGGATGGTTGTCTCCTCCTCGCCTCTTTCGCAGGGTTTGGTTTAGGATTCAGTGTTGGACCCATGGGTTGTACAGGTAGTTTCAGAGGGGTTCGAGATCCCTTTTTCTTTTATTTTCCTCCTTTTCGCTTTCATCTTCCTTGCTCTCCTCAGGAAGTCGAGAAAGGCCATCTATTTGAAGGCGCCATTCAGACTGTTCTGGACAAGGATGTCCTGGAACCGGTGCCCCCTTCAGACGGGGGTTGGGGTTTTTACTCAAACCTCTTTGTGGTGACCAAAAAGGACGGCGGACGCTGCCCTATTTTGGATTTGAAAGATCTCAATTGCCTTGTGATCAAGACTCTATTGTCAGGAGTCTCTGCGCACAGTGATCGCTGCCATGTCTCCGGAGTTTCTTGCTTCTCTGGACCTTCAGGATGTGTATTGCACATCCCAATTCATCAGAGCCGGCGGTACCTGAGGGTTGCCTGCGACGGGTCATTTTCAGTTTCAGCTCTTCCATTTGGTCTGACAATGGCCCCTCCGGTTTTCCAACAGGTTCTGGGGGCCTTTATCTGTCCTCCATCGGGACGGCATCAGAGTGAGTCCCTACACGACTTGCCTTTGAAAGCCTCCCCTGCGGACCTTCATCTGCAGCTGCATTCAAATCCTTACCCATCATGGCTGGTTATCAATTTGGACAAGTCCATTCTTGTCCCATCTCAGCAACTGATCTTCCTGGGTCTTCTGTTCGATACTCAAAAGTGCATGGTGTTTCTACCGGACGAGGTAGCCCATCAAATTGCCAACAGAATCTCAACAATTCTTTCCCGGTGTCGGGTCCCTGTTCCGAAGTTGTCTTTTCTCTGGTGTGGAAGTTCATTTTCACGATTGAGGCGGTTCCATTTGCCATGGCACACAACAGGGAACTTCAGAGGTTTGTTATACAGACATGCAGGGATTGACCAGATAATCAGAAGCTGTCAGTCTTACTTCCTCCTCATGTAGAGTTGAGCTCGAAGTGTGATTTGACCTTTCCAATCTCCTGAAGGGGAGATCCTTCCTGATTCCCTACTGAACCAAGGTCACGACGGATGCCAGCCTATTGGGCTGGGGAGGAGTTCTGGGTCACTTCAGCGCTCGGGGGAAGTGGTCCATGAGGAGTCCCTTCTCCCTATCAACATTCTGGAACTTCAAGCAATATTTCATGCTCTGTCATTGGGTGACTCAACTGGAGGACTGTCCAGTCTGGAGTCCAACAACGCCACGGCAGTGGCTTACATCAACAGACAGGAAGGAACAAGAAGTCTCGCTGCTTGGTTTAGAGGTCAAGGCCGTTCTGTCCTGGGCAGAGGTCCATGTTCCTGTCATTTCCGCGGTGCTCATTCCAGCCGTAGACTTCATGGCAGACTTCCTCAGTCGTCACACAGTCGACAGTGGGAGCTATGTCCCGAGGTGTTTGAACTCCTAGTTCAGAGATGGGGAATGCCCCCAGTGGATCTGATGGCAACAAGACACAACAGGAAGGTTCCGGCGTTTTGCTCTCGGTGGAGACTCTCTAGCTCTGACTGCCAATGCAATGTCCATTCCTGGACATTCTCTGGCCTATATCTTTCCTCCTCCTCTCCCAATGTTAATAAGGGTGTTACAGAAATTGAAATTTGTAAGTTGTCCAGTAATTCTGACTGCTCCAGATTGGCATCGTCAATCCTGGTATCTGGAGCTTCTGTGAAAGAAGACGTTCGTCGGATCAATTTGATGGCCTGTAGGTTGAATCTTCTATTTTAAGGAAGAAAGGGTTGTTTTCTTCTTCTGTGGTGTCTATGCTTAGTGCCCGTAAGCATGTTTCTTCCAAGATCTACCACCGTGTCTGGTCGACATTTGGGTCTTGGTGTGTTGACATGAATTCTGTCTCAGGGACTCAGTCTGTGTTCTCTCAAGGTTCAGACTTTGGCGCTTTGTCTTTTTCCAGAAACTCATTGCTATTCTTCCTGATGCCAAGGTTTTCTTCCAGAGCATTGCTCATGTGCATCCTGCCTTTCGAAGCCAGCTCCTCAGTGGGACCTTGAATTGGTCTTGGGAGTTCTCCAACCTCCTCCCTTTGAGTCTTTGGCTACTATTCCTCTACGCCTCTTGACATGGAAAATGGCTGCTTCTGGCGCTTGTATCTGTTTGCTGGGTTGGGGAGTTGCAAGCTCTATCCTGTAAACCACCTTATCTGGTGTTTCATAAGGATGAGGTGGTGCTTCGCACCTCTACGGAGTTCTTGCCTCAGGTGATCTCAGAGTTTCACATCAATCGGGAGTTTGTGGTGCTCCCTTTCTGCCCTAATCCCTCCCCTGGCAATTTGTGTGATTTCCACTTGTTGGTTGCGGTGCATTGTCTCAAGTTTTATGTCCATCGCACTGAATGTGTCAGGAAGTATGACACTCTGTCATTCCAGGGTGTCCTAGGGCAGGAAGACCTGCATCCAAAGTGACTGTTGTGTCCTGGATCAAGTCCATTATTCATGGATCCTACGAGTTGTGGAATGAGCATGTTTCCTTTCGGGTCACAGCTCATTCCACCAGGTCCATTGGGGCCTCTTGAACCTCTAAGCTTCTGCCGATCATTTGTGCAGGGCGGCCACTTGGTCCTCTGTGCACAACTTTTCGAAGCACTACCGTGTTTATGCGCTGGCTTGACTGATGCCAGCTGTGGGAGGAAGGTCCTGGAGGCAGTCTTGCCCGTCTGGGATATTCTCTTTAGGTTCTTGGTGCTTCCTTTACTGTTGAGCCCTCTTGGCTCTAGTTCTGCGTGCTGTGTCACAGTTCCTGGGGTGTTTTTACCCCTGTTTCGTGTCCATTGACACTTTAGTTTATTGAGCTCTCTGACCAGTTGGTGTTTAGAGATTCTGGTGACTTTGTGGGCCTTGCGCCTGGTCCTTGCCTTCTTCCCACCTCTGGGGAACTCAATGGTTGGACATCCCAGAGTTACCAGTGACCTGTATTGGACGACAGAGAAAAGAGGACTTTAGTCTTACCTGTTAAATCCTTTTCTGTTAATTCATACAGGTTACTGGTCTCCCACCCTGTCAAGGGACCATGCTTGGCTATCCTGTGGGAGTCCTTCAGGGCATGCTCACAGGAGTCTTTTTCCCTTCTACTCTCTAGTCTAGTTAGTTCTCAAACAATTCTGGAAATGGCTAGCTGGGCTGCAGCCTGAGAGGGAAGGGAGGCTCCACCACCTGCATACATTTGGAGAATGTTCCTGCCTACTTAAAGGGGCTGACGTCTCCCAGAGTTACCAGTAACCTGTATGGACTAAGAGAAAAGGATTTAACAGAAGACCAAAATCCTCTTATTTAAACTCTAGGCAGTGTCATCCCTAACAGAGTAACTCTTGGATCATTTTTCAGAACACCATGGTTTGCACAGGTGGGTGAAGTCACTTTTTGGAAAGTAACATTGCTATTTTTGTTGAAATAATACATTTCTATCATCCAATATGACATACAGACACCATAGGGGAGGCGACAGCTCCTGCCTGTAGGCTGAAACAATTCTGCAAAGAAGTTGTGTGGAGTCTCCCCTTCTTCCTTATCAGGCTATCCCACTAGCCCAACCCCAGATAGACTTGTTCCACAACCTGTATGTAGGCTTAAAATATTTCTGCTTAGTTTTTATATTAGTTATATTGGGTGTCCAAATTCCCACATAAGGATGATTACCATTCCTGGCTTCCTCTAGAGTATTGACCAGTTTGCAGGTGCTTTTGTGGACCCTTGCAGCCCTGTGTGGTGAATCATGCAAACAATGTTTCTGTCCCTTCAAGGGATGTGTCTGATGCTTTCCTATAGTGGTAATCTGAAGAAAGAAGTAAAGTAAAAAGGTGAATAACCCTTTGAGTGCCATAGTCCACTTGTCCCACTCTTTGTCTCCATACAGGGGTATTTGGGTACTTTTATTCACTTTTCTGAAAATGTGTATTACATTTTTTTTTTTTTTTTTTTAGTATTCCACGCCTTTAAGGCTCACATTACCGCCTGGCTGCACTTGGTCCCTTGACTTCTATGGAACAGACTGCTTAGGGACGTATCTCTGAAACTGTTTTTGTTTGAGTTGAGGGCTCATTCATCTTGTCGCCTCTTGTCCTATGATCTGGCTCACATCCCCAGTGTCTTGGGGGTCCCCGCGGGTTCAAGTTCAAGCATTGCTAGGCAATGGCAAAAAAAAGACTATTCCCAGAATGCCTGTTTTGCAGGATTTCTTTTGATTGGCTGTGACTTTGGACGACTATCTTTGCTGGAGTATCCTCTGCATAGGCTTGTCTCTCCTTACTCTCCTCACGTTAACCATTCACCTGCCAGATAAGTACTTTTTTGGGCTTTCTCTGAGATCTTTTAATCTGTGTTACAGTATTAAGGTTTACTATACTGTTTAGACACTTCTGTTAGGATGTCTGATCAAAGGGACATGGGGCTAGACCTAAGGTTAAGGACTTGGGGGAATTTCTGACAACACCCCCCCCCCCCTTACTGTTCCTTATGCCAATCGGAGCTCCCTAGAGAGTACTCAGGACACTAATGCCCCTACAACACCACCAGGGCCCTCAAGCCTTGAACAAAAGCCATTCTGGGTCAAGGCTTTAAAGTTCTCTATGGCACAGTTTTCACTTTCCTTTCAGGGCAGTGGTTCTGTCCTCATGACTCACTAACAGGCCAGGACTTAAGGATTTCTCTGCTAGAGCAAAGGTGTGGTGATCAGAGCCTCATTCATTGATCAACTCACCTGTGCTCTAACAAGGAAGTCATCAAATCCTGGCCTGTTAGTGGGTCCTGAGGACAGGTGTTGAGAACCACTGCTCCAGGGGGTCCTCCAATCTTGGAACCACCCCACTCTGTTCAGGTTTGTGGCCCCTAAGGTCCCTGGCATTCCTGACCTCACTGAAACCTCTGAGGAGGATTCCTTTGAAGCTGATACAGAGGAAGGAGAGTGTGAGGAAGGGCTTTCTTAATATGCATATAGAGACCCCTTTAAAGCTGACCCTGCACCATCTTGGCCAGTATGACTGAGGCTTGGACTTTTATTACTGACGTTCTTTTTTTTTTTTTTTTTTTTTTGATGCTGTCAAACTTGCAGCTAAGGCTTCTGCCTTCTCTCTTGCTGCCAGATGCACTTTGTGGCTTAAAATTTGGTCTGCAGACCTGTCATCTAAGAAGACGCTGATTTGTCTTCCATTTCAGGGCAAGTCTTTTTGGGCCCGAACTGTTGCCTCAGGTCTCCAAGCTCCCTAACCTGGCAATTAAAGGGGTTTGGTTTCTATTTTGTCCCCACCAAAACAAAGCGCAAAGGCTGAATCTGAGTGTGTGTCAGCCCAGCACCTCACATCTGACCACCAAGCCCAGACAGCAGTGGCACTCAAAACACTCCAAGCCCAAGTCTGCCTCCGCCTGACTCACAAAATCCTGGTGTGCAGCTCCATGTGGCTGGACACCTGCGTCATTTATCAGATGCCTGGGCAGCTTCTTGTGGATCGGTGGGTTTTGCAAGTGGTCTTGGGTACATGATTCCCTTCAGATCCCTTCCTCCCTACAGATTCTTCCAGTCCAGAACTCCTCTGGGCCTAGAAAAGCTGCATCTTTTCAACGAGGTGGTTCAGGCTGTCTTGGAAAAGGGAGTCCTGACTCCAGCTCATCCTACGAGAGAGGTTTAGGTTTTTATTCAAGCCTGTTCATGGTGGCCAAGAGGGAGGGCGGCAGTCATCCTATCTTGGACCTCAAGTCTTTTGTGGAGACTTCTTGCTTCAAGATGGAGGCTTTGCGCTCTGTCATAGCAGCTGTGTGTCCAGATGAATTTGTGGCTTTTCTGGATCTGCAGAATGCTTATTTACATGTCCCAGTTCATCCAGACAGCTATAAATACGTCAGGTTCGACTGCAAATTGGGGCACTTTCAATTCACTGCTCTGCCCTTTGGGCGTACCTCTGCTCCTTGGGTATTTGCTAGAGTACTAGGAGCACTGATTGCCTTTCTGCATCTCTGAGGGTTTCAGGTGACTTCCTATATGGATGACCACCTGCTGAAGGCCCTGTCCAGGGAATTTGTGGACCAACATGTCCATTGGTGGATTCTGAATACGTAAAAATCTGCTCCAGTCCCTTCAGGTCCTGGTTTTCCTTGGATTTGGGTTCAATACTTGCCAAGTATCAAACAGGTCATTCATCTGGTGTCTCAAGCTCTGGAGTGGCCCTCAGCTCCATTCTGCAAGTTCTTGACCCTGACTGGTTGCATAGTGTGCTTCTTGGAAGCACTTCCATGCTTCACACCAGGGAGCTCCAAAGATTCACTATCTGTGCTTGGCATGGGAATCCGGATCTATTAGTTCTCAGCATGTCTCTCCCCCAGGAGGTCAGGCAGGACCTGCTAGGGTGGCTGGACAGGTCCATCCTGGATAAGGGGAAACCCTATTGTAATTCAGAACTGGACCTTTGTGACGATGGACACCAGCCTCAGGGGCTGGGGAGCATTTTTAGGTCACCTGGGGAATCTGGCGTATGGACTGTGGCTTACTGGTCCTCTCCACTGAGGCGTTGTCCAGTCGGACCATGCCACAGCTGTTGCTTATATCAACCCGCAAGGAGGCTTAAGAAACGCTCCCGCTTAGGCAGAAGATCACGTTCCAGCCACTTCCTCTGTGCACATTCCAGATGTAGACGTCCTAGTGGACTCTCAGCTGCCAAAGCATGGACCCAGGCGAGTGGGAGCTACATCCAGCTGTTTTCTAACTGTTGGTGCAGCGGTGGAGTCTTCCTCAGACCTGATGGCTACAAGGTACAACAGGAAAGTTCAACTCTTCTGTTCCTGTTGGAGTTACCCTCTAGCCATGCACACCCTGGTGATCCCCTGGCGCTTTCGCCTGGCTTGCATATTCCCTCCAATTCCTCTTTCCCAGAGTTCTGCGGAACCTTCAGGTGGAAGGTCCAGCAGTCATTTTGATTGCCCTCTATTGGACCAGGAAGCCCTGGTTCCCAGAACTAGTGAATCTCTCCATTCAGGATCTGTTTCCACTGCTACTCAGACTGAATCTCCTCCTTCAGGGTTGTCTGTGGAAAGAGGATATGGAGCGGATGGCTTTGACGGCATGGCTGCTGAAGCCGCCATCCTAAGGAGAAAAGGATTTTCTCCTCAGATAGTCACAAAACTGTTTCTTCTAAAGCCTGTCACAGGGTTTGGGCTATTTTTCATTCTTGTTGTGTTGACTGGGACCTGCCTTCACAAGAGTTTGATCTCCCGGTAATCCTGTCCTTTTTACAGGATGATGTGAATAAAGGGTTCAGACTTGGCTCTTTGAAGGTTCAGACTTGAGCTCTCTTTGGCAATGTGTCTCTGGAAAGAGACATTCTTCAGATGTCAAGGTCTTATTTCTGGGTGTTACTCATGCTTTCTCTGCCTATAAGACTTAATTTGGTTTTGGGAGTCTTGCAGCGGCCTCCCTTTGAGTCCTTGGCTACCATTCTCTGCATCTTCTGATGTGGAAGATGGCCTTTTGTCCGTTTGTGGTTGCTGTCAGCAGAGTTGCTGAATCGCAGGCCTTGTCCTGCAAAATGCCTTTACTTGTGTTTCACAAGGCTGTTATGCATACCTCCCAGGAATTCCTTCCTAAAGTGGTCTGAGTTCCATATCAGTCAGGAGATTGTTGTGCCTTCCTTTAGCCCATACCCCGAATGTGACAAGGAGAGGGATTTCCACTTTTTAGATGTTGTAGGCTGCCTTTAAGTTCTGTGTGCACCGTACACAGGCTTTCCGTAAGACCGATATCTTACTCGCCATTCCTGAAGGTCCCAGGGCAGGTATGGCTGTCAAAGGTCACTATTGCATCTTGGATTAAGTCTCTCATTCGCAAGACTTATGAGCTCAGAAAGAAACCTGTTCCTCTGCTCATATCGCATTCAGTCAGGTCTTTTGGGGCCTCCTGGGCCTACAAGAATCAGTCCTCTGCTGAACAGCTGTGAAAGGCGGCCTCTTGGTCTTCTGTGCACACCTTTGCAAAGCACCATTGTATTGATGTCCTGGGTGATCTGTGGGAACTTAGGTATCATGGGGACTGGCACTTGGCCCTTTCCTTTTCTTCCCACCATGGGAGCTCAGTGTTGGATGTACCGTGGTACCTGTGTCATTGGATGACAGAGAAAAGAGTATTTTAGTCTTTCCTCTGTCGTCCAATACAGGTTACTGGTAACTTTGGGTAGGCGATCTGCCCCTTTAAGTAGGCAGGAACAATTCTAGAAATGACTGCAGGGGGTGGAGCCTACCTTCCCTCCTTGGCTGCAGCTAGCCAACCAGCTCCAGAAAGATTTGTTCCTTGGTAAATATAACACAGGCAAGAGAACAGTTCTGCTATAGCTTTAGAAACTTTATTTTTCTCTTGGATATGGAATACTGCCATTAGACAGATAACCATAATTGACAATGCCCTTAGATGTGGCTAGCTCACTATCCAGGTGCTTTTTGTGGACCTTAAGCCCTGAGGGGGAAAATCTTGATTCCAAGTGCTTTCCCAGGAGTTAACCACTGAGGTTACTTCTTATTACATAGTAATCTGAAGACAGAAGATCTGCAGGAAAGGTGAGCAACCCTTTGAGTGCTGCAGGTCCACTTATCCCACAGTGCCCTTCTGCACAGGGGTTATTCCTGAGAGTTCTTATTGCACACTCCTGCACTCACTGGGTCTTTCTGTTATGCCTGTCAGTGTCTGGAGCACTTTGTGGTAAATTACCTCTTTAACTGCTGGTTGCCATCTTTTGGGGTGGTTATTGGCACTTTCCCTACTGGGTTCAGTGTTTTCTGGGTCTGATTACATGTTCTAGATATGATTCATGTATTTTTATTTCTCAGTTCTAACTTTGATAAAATTGAGTTAAAGGTGCGCTTTACCGCATAAACGCCATTGCTCCATTCACTTCTATGGGACTATACAGTTTGAGACATATCTCTGCAACCGCTCAACCTAGCGACTTCAGAGAGAGCTCATTTTAATTGTATGACCTTTCTCTATCATCCAGTTCACATTTCAAGTGTTTTGGGGGGCTCGGGGGGCTTTTGGCACTGTTGGGGTACTTTTTCTGGGAAAACTACATTTCCTATGAGCGATTTCTTCACGCGCTTTCTTTTCTCCCGCCGTGGCCATCTTGTGAGCTTTACAGAACGAGTATCCTACGCAGGGCTTGGACTTTCCTTTGCAGATTAACTCTTCACCTGCCAGATAAGTGTATTTTAGCAATTTCTGGGGTGAAATTTTAATCTTACACACTGTAAATTGGGTGATTATTTTGAACGTTGTTGACACTGTGAGAATGTCCACTCCATTGGAGCTTGGGGCCAGACCTAAGACGAAGGACTTTGGGGTCTCTGTATCTCCCATTGAGCATTGCTGCTCATGTCATACAGGGTTGCCTAGAAAATTCTCAGGTCATTTATGCCCAGCATGTTCTGATGTCCCTGAGTCTATCCCAGGGACCTCCAGCTATGCATTAGAGCCAGTATGGGTGCAAGAGTTCAAGGCTGCTACCAGGAACCTCAGGTCTACATTGCAACTCTTTCCATCCCAGTTACAGGGGGCCTTCCATTCCTGGCAGACCCCTTCCCCAGTCAAATCTTCCTTGCCCAAACCACAAGGAGTTCCTTAAGTTTCAGATTCCTCTGAAGAGGAACTGTTGGTGGATTCAGATTTTGAGGAATGTTCTGCTATGGGCTCCTCAGTGTTTTTTTTTTTTTTGTTTTTTTTTTTTTTTGATCCCTTTGAGGTTGAGGGCCTGATCAGGGCCGTGTTAAACACGCTAAACATTCCACCAGTTCAGGAGGTTTCCTCAGATCCCTCTGATGTATTCCAGGAGCCTATAAAGCACCATACTTGTTTTCCACCTAACCCCACTCTGGACCGCCTAGTGGTTGATGAGTGGAAATCTCTGGTCAGAGATTTGTCTCCAAGAAGTTTGCTAAGCTTTACCCTTTTCTGGGGCAGTGCTTGCTCAATGGGTTCATTCCCCTAATGTGGACGTTCCTGTCTCAAGGCTATCTGTCTACCGCCTTACCAGTTTCTGATGTGTCCTCTCTGAAGGACTGGACTGACAAGAAGCTTGAGGTTTCCCTCAAGTCCATTTTTGATACTGCCATGAGTCCAGCATTCGCTGCAGCATGGGTTAACCGGGCCATTGTGGTCTGGACTGAACTACTCACCGTAGCTGTACGTCGGGGTGATTCATCTTCGGATATGTTGTGGCTTCTTGCCAACATATCTGAGGCCCACACTAGGTTTCTGCTGCCTTATTTGATGCTATCCGTCTGATGGCAAGGGTTTCCACCATGTCTGTGGTTGCCAGACGAGCTCTTTGGCTCAAGATCTGTGCTGCTGACACGGCTTCTAAGAAAGCCTTGCTCCTTTGCCTTTTCGGGGTACATCCTTATTTGGGCCAGGTCTTAAGGATCTGATCAGTGAGGCCACTGGGGGTAAGAGTACTCATCTGCCCTTGGTTCTCAGGAAGAAACCTCCTCTCAGGTGTAACAGGTTTTTTTGTCCTTTTCAGACTGAGACACGTCCGTCGAACCAGGCGGTTCCCTCAGCTCTACGTGCTGTCTCCAAGCCCAAAACAGCAATGGAAGCCCAAGATCTCCTCCAAGCCCAAAGCTTCCAAGACTTCTCCGGCATGACTCGCCGAACCCAGGTCCCCATTCAGCTGTGGGTGGTCGTCTTAATCACTATCGCAGCATTTGGGAGGATTCAGTAGTGGACCTGTGGGTTTTTACCCTTCCGCCTCTTTTCCTCCTTTTCGCTTTTTCCCCTCTCATACGACTCAGGGCGTGGAAAAACGCCGTCTCTTCAGCGCTATCCAATCTCTTCTGGGCAAGGATGTTCTGGAACCTGTTCCAGTTCAGGACAGAGGTACGTATTTTTACTCAAACCTCTTTGTAGTGTCCAGTGAGAATGGCGGTTGCCGTCCAATTTAGGACTTGAAAGAGCTCAGTTCCTTTGTGATCCGGTCTCATCACCAGGAGTCCCTAAGGACAGTGATTGCTGCTATGATTCCGTGGGAATTTCTTGCTTCTCTGGACATTCAGGAAGAGTATTTACATATCGCCATTCATCCAGAGAGTCGGCAGTATCTCAGATTTGCCTGCGACCTTAGGGCATTTTCAGTTCTCAGCTTTTCCATTTGGTCTGACTATAGCGCCTCAGGTCTTTAACCGTGTCCTGGGAGCCTTAGTGTCCATCCTCCACCGGGACACCATCAGAGTTACTCCATACATGGACGACCTGCTTCTGAAAGCTCCATTTGCTGAACTTCTTTGTCAGCAGGTTCAGGATTGCATTCACGCTCTCACCCATCATGGGTGGATCATCAACTTGGACAAGTTGAATCTTGTCCTGTCCCAGCGTCTGGTCTTCCTAGGCCTTCTCTTAGTCACTCAGCAGAGCATGGTGTTTCTCACGGAGGATGTGACTCACCAGATCACACACAGGGTTTCGGCTGTTCTAACTCAAGATCCAGTTCCAGCCAAGACGCTATCCTCTCTGGTGGGGAAATTCATCTCCACCATGGAAGCAGTCCCCTTTGCCATGGCTCACACCAGGGAGCGCCAGCAGTTTGTGATCCAGGTATGCAAGGGTCAGCCCGGACCTTCTGCAGATATCAGTATCCCTCCCTCTTAATGTGGAACTGAGTTTGTCGTGTTGGCTCGACCTCTCCAATCTCCTGAAGGGCAAGTCCTTCCTGATATCCTTCTCCCTCCGGATGGGGAGCGGTCCTGGGTCGTCTGAGTGCTCAGAGACAGTGGTCTCCGGCGGAATCTCTCCTTCTCATCAGTGTTTTGGAACTTCAGGCGATATTTCATGCCCTTTGTCACTGGACTCCCCAGCTGGAAGAATGCCCAGTCTGGGTTCAGTCCAACAACGCCACGGCTGTGGCTTACATCAACCAGCAGGGCGGGACAAGAAGTCTCGCTGCTTGGTTAAAGGTAGAGGCTATTTTGTCCTGGACAAAAGAACACCTTCCTACCATATCCGCAGTGCACGTTCCAGACGTAGACAACGTCATGGCGGACTTCCTCAGTCGACACACAGTGGACAGAGGAAGAGTGGGAACTGCATCCAGAGGTGTTCAACCTCATTGTTCAGAAGTGGGGTCTTCATTGCATCGACCTGATGGCGACAAGACACATCCAGAAGGTTCCAAGGTTCTGCTCTCACTGGAGGGATCCCCTAGCTTTGGCAGTGGGTGCCATGTCCATTCCTTGGCTATTTCCTCTGGCTTACATCTTCCCTCCCCTTCCTGTGTTGCACAGGGTGTTACAGAAATTGAGACTGGATTGATGTCCAGTCATTCTCGTTGCTCCGTACTGGCCTCGACAAGTTTGATTTCCAGAGCTCCTGGATCTCTGTGGCAGAGCTGTTCCGACTCCCCTCTCGTCTGGATCTTCTCCTCCAGGGTTACCCGTGGAAAGAGGGCATTCATCGTCTAGCTTTGACTGCTTGGAAATTGAATCCTCAATATTGAAGAACGGTTTTTCTTCCGGTGTGATGGCTACCATGCTTAGTGCTAGCAAGCCAGTTTCCTCAAAGGCCTACCATCGTGTCTGATCGACCTTCCTATCTTGGTGTGCCGATAGGGACTTGTCAGAAATTTGATCTGCCCAAGGTCTTGGCCTTCTTGCAGGACGGTGTGAATAAGGGCCTCCGTTTCCGTTCCCTTAAGGTTCAGACTTTTGCTCTGTTTTCTTTCAGTGGCTCATTGCTATCCTTCCTGATGTCAAGGTGTTCTTCCAGGGTGTTGCTCATATTCACCCTGACTTTAAGACTCCTGCTCCTTAGTGGGATCTTAATCTGGTTCTGGGTGTTCTTCAGCACCCTCCATTTGAGTCCTTGGTTACTAATCCTCTACTCCTTCTGGTGTGGAAAATGGCCTTTCTCCCGGTGATTGTGTCTTCGCTGTGGGACGGGGTTGCATGCTCCTGTAGAGCATAAGGGCAAGGCAGTGCTGCACACCTCTCAGGAGTTCCTTCCAAAGGTGGTTTCGGAGTTCCACATGAATAAGGAGATTGTGGTGCCCTCTTTCTGCCCTGACCCCACCTCTGACAAGGAGAGCGATCTCCACTTGTTAGACGTAGTGCGTTGTTTCAAGTTTTATGTACGTCGCACTGAGTCTGATCAGGCAATTAGACATCATTCCTGAGGGTCCCAGGGCACGAAGACCTGCATCCAAAGTGACTATTGCTTCTTATATCAAGTCCACTATTCCTAAGGCTTATGAGCTGAGGAAGACGCCTGTCCCTTTCAGGGTCACGGCTCATTCTACGCGATCTATTGGGGCCTTCTTAGGCTTACAAGAATCAGGCCTCTGCTGATCAGTTGTGCAAGGCTGCCACCTGGTCGTCTGTGCACACCTTTTCGAAGCACTACCGTGTTGATGTGTTGGCATCGGCTGATGCCAGCTTTGGGAGGAAAATCCTGGAGGCAGTCTTGCCTGTCTAGGATCTTTGGTTCTTGGTGCTTCCTTCACTTTTGAGCCCTGTTGGCTCTAGTTCAGTGTGCTGTGTAACAGTTTTGGGGGGGTGTTACCCCTGTTTAGTGTCGACACCTCATTGTTTTTTCGGGCTATCTCTGATGGTTCATATCTGCTCTGGTGACTTTGGGGGCCTTGCACCTGGTCCTTGCCTTACTTCCCGCCTCTGGGGAAACTCAATGGTTGGACATCCCAGAGTTACCAGTAACCTGTATTGGAAGACAGAGAAAAGAGGATTTTAGTTTTACCTGTTAAATCCTTTTTTTCCTTATTCCATACAGGTTACTGGTCTCCCACCCTGTCAAGAGACCATTCTTGGCTCTCCTGTGGCAGACGGTGGGGGTCCTTCGGGGTCATGCTCACAGGAGTCTTCTTTCCTTCCACTATCTAGTCATAGTGTCTCAAATCTTTCTGGAGTTGGTTGGCTAGCTGCAGCCAAGGAGGGAAGGTAGGCTCTACCCCCTGCATTAATTTCTATAATTGTTCCTGCCTAGGGCGCATCACCTACCCAAAGTTACCAGTAACCTGTATGGACTAAGAGAAAAGGATTTAACAGGTAAGACTAAAATCCTCTTTTCTCTGTCAATATGACAGAGGTCTCCCACCCAGTAACAGGAGCCAAGCTTTGTCTTCTTTTGCTGGACATGGGAGTCCACTTGAGTCATTTACTTACAGGAGTCTTTCTCTTTTCCTACTGTCCTGCTTTAGTTGGCTTGTCACAAGTCTAGCTGGGGTAGGGCTAGTGGGATAGTCTGATAAGGAGGAAGGGGCTGCTCCACCCACAGCTTCTTTGCAGAATTGTTCTAGCCTACAGGGAAGAGCTGTTGCCTCCTCATGCTACCTGTAGGTCAGATGGACTAAGAGAAAAGGATTTAACAGGTAAGGCTAAAATCCTCTTGTCAACATTGGCCTTTGGCAAAGAACAGAGAACATCCAGCAGTGTAGTGTGTGAATAGTTGGTGACTCTGCTTTGTGGATGAATGGTATGTGCTAGGAGAACAGGGGAGTAGGGCAGAAGAACAGTAGAAACTCTGATGTTGGAAGTTACTTGTTGGCTATGAAAATAAAGGCCATTCCAGCCTTTAAAACTTTAATACTGATTTCTCTAGCATCATTGAGGGGTGAAGGGGCTATGGTGTTAAGTAGCATACCTATAGGAGGTAGGGAACTCTAAACTCCTGTCCTAGCTGCTAATGCCTCCCTTTGCATAACTACTAAGTCTCCCTCAAGGAGCTTCAGGGTTTCTTTCTGTGAAAGCCAATGCTTACCTTCTATAGATATGTTATTCTTACATTTATTAAGATTGTGGGGGTCCCCACAATTTAACCAAGCCACTAAAGAGAGGCTAGTTTTGTTGGGACAGCAACATTTATTATACTTAGGGTGGAGGCCTCCTCAGCTGAGAGGAGCTTTATTTAGATGCAGCCTCCATGGGACAAATGTCTGGCCAAGTTATCTTACAAAAATTGTGGTCTTGGTGAAACCAGGATTGGTGGCAATCAAGGAGGGAGGTATATTAACTGGGCAGAACACCAGCAGACGGGGCATGAATCTGCTCCCTCAGGCCTTCAGCGTAACCATAATGGAATGGAGTCCCATTGTAAGAAGTTACGGGACAACTGCATAGAAAGATAAAAGCATATGTGGGTGAATTTCATATAGAAGGGAGTGAGGTGATACTGTTGACTCTGTCCCTCCAGCCACTGTGGTGAATTGCTGCTGCCCCAGTGGCAAAAGCCTGAAGCTGGATTGCTGATGATGTTGGACCCAGAGAGGGCTTACAGACCCCATAAAAAAAGAATGTGGACTGGACAAGGAGGTGGGTGCGATCCAGATCAGGGGAACCTGGAGGTTTGTACAAATGTGTGTCTGCAGAGAAGACTTTAGTGTGGACAATGTTGTAGACTCACCCCCCCCCCCCGAGCAGAGACCCAGAACAAAAAGCAAGGTAGTTTGATGTGAATCACAATGTACAAAATTATTTGAATGTAATAAGCAAGGCATGTCTCTTTATAACACAAGTAAAGTTAAAGAAAAGGGTGGGGGAGGAGGATCTGACCATCCATTTCCTGTGGCAGTTCAGCTGTGGCTCAAGGGTTTGGGAAGAACAGTTTGCAGAAGGAATATGACCTTAGGGAGGAGAGAGGGGACTTTGAGGCAAGTGGTCAACTTGCAGGTTTAAATGCCGGGGAGGTCTTGCCTGTAGTGAGCAAGGTGGAGGAGAACAAGGCCATGGAGGATTATGTGGCTGACGCTTTATCTAGGGGCATTATCCAGAAGTTCTTCTCACCCGCAGGTTTCTTTTTCATTAAAGGGATAGTAATACTTAAAATGTAAAAAAATATATGTTGTAGGGTTTATCCCCCTGAGTAAAACAAGAGTACTCCCACTGCTGAGAGGTGTTTTATTCAAAAGTTATTAATTTTCAAAGTTGAATTTTTTAGGTGCAATATCACAGTGGCCTGAAATTGTACAGTGGCACTGTTCCTACACGATCCTATGGACAACTCTGGTCAGTTGACCATAAATCTCCATAGGATGGTGTAGCAACAGCACCACTGTACAATTTCAGGCCACTGTGATATTGCACCTAAAAAATTCAACTTTGAAAATTAATAACTTTTGAATGAAAGACCTCTCAGCAGTGGGAGTACTCTTGTTTTACTCGGGGATAAACCCAACAACATATTTTTTTTTACATTTTAAGTATTACTATCCCTTTAAGAAAAAAGATGGGGAACTCAGGCCATGCATTGATTTCAGGAGTCTAAACAAACTGATGGTGAAAAAAAACACAAAACAAAAAACACACTTACCTGATTCCATTGATCACAGAGCTATTTGATCATATCAAAGGCTCGACTATTTTCATGAAAATTGACGGCTGCATTTTATTTGTACCAAATTATAGGTTATGATTGGAAGACTGCATTTAACACCCGGAGCGGGTACTATGAATATTTGGTGATTCCTTTCGGGTTGTGCAACGCTCCTGCTGTCTTCCAGGAATTCATTAACAATGTGTTGAGAGACCTGCTACAGAGTTGTGTTGTGGTACAGTTGGACAATATATACATTAATTCTCCTACCTTGGAGGCACATAGAGCAGACGTAGCCCGGGTCATACAACTTCTCAGGGAGAACAAATTGTTCTGTAAGCTAGAAAAATGTGAATTTCACAAATCCCAGGTGACATTCCTAGGATACGTTCTTTTATCCTCTGGCCTAGCCATGGTCCAGCAAAAACCATCTGCTGTATTACAGTGGACACTTCCAGTGGGGCTAAGGTCTATACAGAGGTTCCTGGGCTTCACCAATTACTACAGGAAGTTCATATGAAACTTCTCCACTGTAGTCAAACCTCTCACGGACATGACTCAGAAGGGAGCCAATACTTCAGACTGGTCACCTAAGGCCTTGCAAGCATTTGAGGATCTGAAAGCAGCTTATGCTAAAGCTCTGATTTTGTCCACCCTACCTTTCACCCTGGAGGTTGACACCTCAGAATCTGGAGTAGGTGCATTGTTGTCCCAGCGCGCAGGCCCTGGGAAACCTTTGCTTCCGTGTAATTTCTTCTAAAAAAAAATAAAATAAAACTGCCCAAGACTGAGAGTTTATATTATGTAGGCGACCGGGAGTTACTCACCATCATCCTTGCCCTGAAGGAATGGTGATATCTGGAGGATACCATGGTTCCTATCCTGATACTAACAGACCACAAGAATCTATCGTACCTGTCAGAGGCGAAGACGTTATCTCCACGTCAGGCCAGATGGCCCCTTAATACTCTTGAGGTTTAATTATGTGGTCTCCTACCTCCCTGGTACAAAAAATATTCAAGCAGATGTTCTGCCTCAACAATTTGGGGCTCAATTCCAGGAGGAATCTCTTCCGGTACCTATCATTCCTCCTAACCTCATCTTGGCTACGATATGTACCAGTATTACATCTCCGTTGTGGGAGGAGATTTTGGCTGCTCAAGCTTCTGCCCTGGCAGATAAGCCAAATGGAAAACATTTTCCACCTGAATCCCTCTGTACCAGACTGCTTGAGACCTACCATTCCTCGAAGGCTGCAGAGCACATTGGGAGAGACCAACTAATATGGTCTATTACTAGACTCTTCTGGTGGCACAGCCTGAGGGCAGATTGTTCCGCATTTGTTGCCGCCTGTGCTCGGGCTAAGGCCCCTACACCTTCCTCTTGATCTGCTTCAACCATTCCCAATGGGGAGCGGCCTTGGTCACACTTTTCCATCGACTTTATGGTAGACTTGCCTGTCTCAGAGGGTTTCACGGTCATCCTCATGATTGTGGATAGATTTTCTAAGATGGCCCATTTAGTTCCACTCAAAGGACTACCTTCCTCTAAGGAGCTGGCTGAGATCTTTACCAAGGAGGTGGTTCATCTCCACGGTATACCCAAGGTGGTAGTCTCTGATTGTGGGAGCCAGTTTGTCTCGCGTTTTTGGAGAGCATTCTGTGGTCAGATGGTTTTCCAGCTCTCGTTCTCCTCGGCTTACCATCCACAGTCTAACGGTGCTGCAGAAAGGTCTAATCAGGCGTTTGAACAGTTCCTCTGTTGTTTTATCTCGGACCACCATGACAATTGGGCGAACCTGTTACCGTGGGCAGAGCTGGCCAGAAATAGCGCAGTCAATTCCTCCTCTCGGAACTCACCCTTTCTGATTAACTACAAGTTCCAGCCCTCACTCCTGCCAGGGTCTTTCGTGCCTCACAATATTCCTGCTCTGGAGGATCACTTGAGGGGGCTTTGCTCCACATGGGTACGGGTTCAGAGATCCCTGCAGAGTTCCACTTTGCGCTATAAGAGACAAGCAGACAGACGGCTAGCATCTCCAGTGTTCCAGGTTGGAGAGAGACTATGGCTGTCCTCACACAATCTCCACCTCCAGGTGCCTTGTAAAAAGCTGGCTTCCCAATTTGTGGGCCCCTTTCAGGTTCTCCACAGGATTAACCCCTTAACCTATGCTCTTGAACTCCCTGCTAATATGCTCATCTCTAATGCTTTCCATGTATCGCTACCAAAACTATTGGTCTGTAACAGATATACTACTGCTCCTGTCCATCCCAGACCTGTCTAAGTGGGGGACCATGAACAGTATAAGGTACAAAGTATTTTGGACACTCGCAGGGTCAGAGGCCAGGTACAATATCTAGTTAATTGGAAAGGTTATGGACCTAAGGAGCGTTCCTGGGAATCTAAGAAAGATCTACATGCTCCAGCCCTTCTCCATGAATTCCACTCCCGCACCGCCTCTAGTGCTGGTCCTCTTCCTCGGAGGAGAGGTCATTAAGGGGGAGGGTACTATCACAGTCTCCTTTGGGCTATCCTGTGCTTCCTTACCTCTGTATGGCCACCGGCCAGCGTGGCCTCTGGCAACTTCCTCATTGCTACAACAGGCACTAGCATGGATGCCTGTTCTGGGTGGCCTAATTGGATCCCACCTCCTTCTGCTCCTTTATAAACCTCCCTGGGCCTAGGAATCATTGCCCTTATGTGGTGTTTCTGCTATTGTGTTTTGTGCTCTGTCGTGACCTGTGCCTTATCTGAGAATCTGCTTTATGTATGACCTCGGCTTGTCTGACTACCCACATTGGTTCTGACCTGTGGCTCTGGCTTACTACTCGCTCTGTGTATGATCCGGCTTGTCTGACTACCCACTTCGGTTCTGACCTATGGCTCTGGCTCACTACTCGCTCTGTGTATGACCGCAGCTTGCCTGACCAGTGGTCCTGGCTACTACCCACTCAGTGTAGCCTCCGATTGCCTTCCCTGTGGCCCTAGTTACTTTCTCTCCTTGTAGTCCTCTGTTTGCCTAACCAGTGGCCCTGGCTCCTACTCACTCAGCATAGTCTCCGGTTGTCTGACCAGTGGCCTGGTTACTCTCGCACCATGTAGTCCTCGCTTGTCTGACCTGTGACCCTGGCTGCCTACTCTCTCCCTACACTACCTGCTTGCCTGACCTCTAGTCTCGGTGCCTACTGGCTCTGGTCGGCTTTCGATCTCTGTTGCCTCTGTTTGCAGACCAAGTGGTGACTTACTCATATTCTACCGTTGTCTGTAGTCCCACTTGAGTAATGCAGTGCACAGCACAAAGTGCAGCTGTGGGGGGACCTTGGGTCCTATTTGCTTGTCTGGGATTGTGTGGGCTATACTTTTATTGCTGTACATTATAAATAAAGGTGGTTATATTTCATACTATTGTGTCTGTCCTTCCTTTGCCTGCACACCGTGATAAACATGCCTGATAAGAGGTTATCTCTTTGAGATTCTCTTAGCTGTACCCCTTCTCAGTGGCAGCTTTGGCACATTGGGCTTCTCCTCCTGTTGATGCCCCTATTTCCAGGCTTTCAAGTCCACCACTCTGCCTTTGGCAGATGCTGTGGGTCTTTAGGATGTGACTGATAGGAAGCTTGAAGCTATCCTCTAGTCCAACTTTTCTGCCATTGACGCTGCATTGAGACCTATTTTTGCGTCTGCCTGGGTTACCCAAGCTATTGCAGTTTGGGGAGAACAACTTATGGATGCTGTGTCCATGATGACTTTCCTAAGGAGGACCTTTTGGCCATTACGTCCAACATGTCGAGAGGGCAGACGTATGTTACTGATGCTCTTTTTGAAGCTGTCAAGTTGTCAGCACTGCGCGACGCACTTTATGGCTCAAGATCTGATCCACAGACCTCTCTTCCAATAAGTCCCTTGTTTCCCTGCCCTTTCAGGGAAAATCTCTTTTTGGTCCTGAACTGAAGTAGATCATTAGTGATGCTACTGGGGGCAAAATCACTTGTTACCTCAGATGTCCAAACGCCCTACTTTGGCAAAAAAAACTGTTTTGTTTTGGGTTTTTTTTTGTCCCCACCAAACGGAGGAGCAGAGGCCGCAAGTTTCTTAGGCCTTCACTCAGTGCGCCCCCCCCCCCGCCGCTAAGCAGCAGTGGCAATCTAAGCGAGTCACTGAAAACCCCAAATCTGGCAAGCCTGCCTCCGCATGACTTGCAGAATCCTGTTCTGCAGGTCCCCATTGGCAGACGTCTGTGCCATTTCCACAGAATATGGGCAGAGTCTGTTGTGGGCGATTTCAGAAGGGTACAGAATAGCTTCAAGTCCCTTCCTCTTTTCAGGTTCTTCCGGTCCAGGGTTCCCCAGGGCCAGAAAAAGCTGCATCTATTCGAGGAAGAGGTTCAGTCTGTTCTGGAGAAGGGAGTTCTTGTTCCAGTTCCACAACAAGAGAGAGGTTCAGGTTTTTATTCAGACCTGTTTGTGGTGTCCCAGAAGGACGGAGGAAGAGTTGGTTTTCTGGGGCTCAGGCTCAACATCCATCTGGGGAAGGTCTTTCTAGACAGGACACCGTTCTGCAGATAATGTGACTGGTGTCCTAAGCTCTAGGGTGCCTGGAAGTTCATGAAACTCGCGGGCCGCATGGTGTCCACCATGGAAGTGGTGCCTTATTCTGTGTCCCACACCAAAGAACTCCAGAGATTTATCATCCTGTCTTGGTATGGCAATCCAGATCTCCTGAATCAGCAGATCTCCCTAACTCCAGAAGTCAGAGAGGATCTGCAGTGGTGGTTGCACAGGAGCAAGGGAAACTGCTTGTGATTCCAGAGTTGACCTTTGTCACAATGGAGTCTGAGCTGGGGTGTGGTTCTGGGTCATGCTTTCCCTGCCTACAAGGCTCCCATGCCTCCATGGGACCTTAATCTAGTTCTGGGAGTCTTGCAATGGACTCACTTTGAGTCACTTGCTACCATTCCTTTATGTCTATTGATGTGGAATATAGCCTTTCTTTTGGCTGTAGTCTGTGCGTAATCGCTGAGCTGCAGGCTTTGTCCTGCAGGCTGCCTTTCCTGTTGTTTCACAAGGGCAAAGCTGTTCTTCGAACCTCTCTGGAATTCGGTCCTAAGGTTGTCTGAGTTTCACATCAGTCAGAGGATTGTTGTGCCTTCCTTTTGTCCTGACCCTAAATCTGACAAGGAGAAGGATCTCCACTTGTTGGATGTGGTGCAATGTCTCATGTTTTATGTGCACCGTACCAAATCTTTGCTTAAAACTCATGCCTTATTTGTCATCCCTGAGGATCCTAGGGTAGGTCAGATGGCTTACAAGGTCACCATTGCATCTTTGATTAAGACTACCATTTGCAAGGCATATAAACTCTGGAAGAAACCTGTTCCTGTTCCATCTTGTGTTACAGCACATTCCACCAGGTCTGTTGGGGACTCCTGGGCCTACAAGAATCAGGGCTCTGCTGATCATTTGTGCAAGTCTGTGACATGGTCCATGCACACCCTTTCCAAACTCTATCGTCTGGATGTTCTGGCTTCGACTGAAGACAGTTTTAGCAGAAGGGTCCTTCAGGCAGTACTGCCTGTGTAAGGGACCACTCCTTCCTGTGCCGTACTGTTCTTTAACTGTTTGATCCCTGTTGGGTCTTGTTCTATTGTGCTTTGCTTACTGTTTTCAGTGTCCGTTGACAGTTAAGTTTGGGCTGTTCATAGTTCTGGATAGTCCTAGGGAAGTCCGTTATCTTTGGGCCGAGCAATATGTCCTTTCTATTACACCCCACAGCTGAGAGCCTTCTGTTGGTATACCTCATGGTACCTGCTCCAAATTGCACAAAAGAGAAAACAGGATTTTAGTCTTGTTAAATCCTTTTCTCTTAGTCCATATGGAATACAGGACTCCCACCAAGAGAAAGGGGACCTCACTTGGTTGAACATGGGAGACCTTCTTGGATTTTTTACTCACAGGAGCTTACCTTTTCTTCTCTCACTGTCCTATCAAGTGAGTTTGTCTCATATCAAAACTAGATGGGCAGGACAGGCCTAGCCTGATCAAGAGGGAAGGCTCTACCTTCAAGACCTTGTCTTCTGAAAATGTTCTGCCTTCTAAGGAAGGAAGGAAGATTACCTCCCATGGTACTTGTATTCCATAAGGACTAAGAGAAAATAATTTAACATGGTAAGACTAAATTCCTATTTTATTCTTTCATTTGATATGTCAGGCAAGTAGTAGAAGAAAACTAAGAGCAATAAAAGTATTTCTAACATATGTAAAAATTGCAATGTAAAGGTCACAAACAATGTGTTCTAAGTGTACGTACTTAGAGGCTAATGGGGCTTCCATATCTACTGATGCCCCCCCCCCATGTTTGAACCAGAGTGGGCCAAGGTATTACCAGGTTCTCTTGCCAAATAAGAGTATTTTTGACAGATGGTCTACAGTAGCACCTTGTGCACCAGTTAAAAGACAAATAACCAAAAAACCCATTAAATATTTGTTCACCCTCATTCTGATGATGGTGACTTGGCTAGTGACATTTCTTAGTCCCCCTCATCCATTGGATAGGTTGCCCTAATTGATGACTCACATTCAGAATCCATGGACTCTAATTAAAGCTATCCTGTATGTTCCGGAAGTTTCTGATGTCCAAGCCTCTAAGTCCTCTGTCAAATCTCTTAAACGTAAAAAGAAATCCATTCTTTTCCTGATTATGAAGAGCTTGATAATCATGGATGAGTGGGAAACCCCAGATAAAGCTGTGGTGATTCAAAAAAATTTTTTGCTAAGGTATATCCCTTTCCTAAAGCCAAGGTTGACCCTACTGTTTCTAGATTATCCAAACATTCCACTATTCCTCTACAATCTGCAGCAGCCCTTAACAACCTGCCATGGGGCTGGTAGTTAAGGACCATCGTGTGGTGTGCAGCCACCCTTGAATTCTATGATGCAAGTGTACCCATGGCTGTCCTGGCATGTCATAGGCCCTTAAGGGGTTAAAGATCCTGCTGACAAAAAGTTTGAGACCTTGACCAGACTGATTTCTGGACTAGGAACAATCATTTGGTTTTCCTTTGTTTCAGACTTGGTATGCAGAGCTGCTGTTCCTCATGATAACCATTTCCCTCTCATTGGCTACCTCCAAGAGTCCACCTGCTTTGTTAGGGAATCTACTTTGGAAATGGCTTAGATTGACATCTAAATGCTTAGCATCAGCTGTTACAGCATCCCATGCTATGTGGTTAAAGATCTGGAATACAGATTGTGCTTCCAAAAAAAGCACTAATAGCTTAACCTTCAAAGGATCCATTCTTTTGGGGCAGAGTTAGACACTTGAGGTAAAAGTACCTTTTTTCCTCAGACTAAACCTAAAAGGTTTGACAATAAGAAAATGGCTTTTACTTAGAGGTAAAACTTTCTCCAGACATATATAATCATTCCTCTGGAGTTTCCTTTCATTTCAACAGAGCAATAAAAATGTGCTCAAGGCTTTGGATTCCACAACCACAACAGCGTGAAGGTTGGAGTAAGGAGTCTCCCACACATCCTCCTCTAAGGAGAAGACTCCGTCACTTCACACATCAATGGAGGATGTCGATTTCAGACGAGTGGGTACTATAACGCATTCAAGAAGGGTACAGAATATCTTTCACAACCCTTCCCCCTCCATTGTTTTTTCATGTCCTGAGTACCAAAATAAGAGGTTACAAGTAGCCTTTCATCATGCTAGCTATCAGTTCTTAGATAATGGTGATCGTTCCAGTACCAAAATCAAAATTTAAAAGACTTTTATTATAATCTTTTTATGGTTCCCAAAAAAGACTGAGGATTCAGTCCTATCCTGGACCTGAACAAACTAAACTAGTTTCTCAAAGTTCCCAGGTTCAAGATAGTACCTATCAAGTCCATGATAGCAGCCATGGAACCAGAGAAATTTTTCACATCTTTAGGCATCAAAGATGCGTACCTACACATCCCTATTTGGCCCAAACACTGGGAATATCTCAAAGAAACATTTTCAATTTGTGTCTCTGCCTTTAGGCTTAGCCACTGCTCAAAAAGTTTTTTTTTTCCCTAAGGTACTGGCTCCATTAAAGGTTTCGTTTCAGTTCGGTGGGAGTAAACCTGACTCCTTACTTGGATGATCTGTGGCTAAAGGCTCCATCTTAGGAGCTAGTTCAATAACATACTCATCTTCCTCTGTTAACTCTGAAGGATCACAGTTGGATAATCAATCTAAACAAGTCTCAGCTAGTACCAGCAGATCCTCTTTCTAGGCGTGAAATGTAATACCAGCCTCAAATGAAGATTTCAGATCTTCAGAACAGAGTCAAATCCTTTTTCTCCCTACCAGAAGTTTCTGTAAGACACTGCATGAAGATTGTGGGAAAAATGGTAGTTACAATAGAAATGGTCCTATTCACTCCGTTTCAGTTCAGGCCTCTTAATTGGATCTAATTCAAAATTGCCAAAAATCCAAATCATCATCATATGATAAAGATATCACAGCCCATTGGCCAATCTCTTCAGTGGTAGATCATAAGTTCAAATATCCTAACTGTGAAGCCTTTCTCCATAACACAGTGAGAGATAGTCACAACAGATGCCAGTTTGTTCGGATGGTGAACTGTGTATAAACATCTCTCCATTCAAGGTCAGTTGACTCCACTGGAGTCCCATAATCATGTTGGAATTACATACAATTCACAGTGCACTATTGGCATGGAGGTCTGCTCTGAAGAATCTTCCCATTTGAATTCAGTCACACAATGTCAGAGCAGTGGCATACATAAACCATCAAGGAGGGACAAAAAAGCAAAACTGCCTGGACTTCCCGTCCACAGAAAACTTTTGGGGTGAGGATGTACTGCCTTTCATGGCAGATCTGTTTGTCTGCTTTGATGCCATTCCTAAGAGAAAATGATTTATCCATTGTGAGACATAAAAAATCCCTAGATCCCCAATCTATCCAGATACAGATCTAGGAACACAGGAGGCTGATTGACGTGGGTAACCATCCTGGGGTTTATATTTTGAGATTGAGAGGTGATCCTGAATAGCCTCTCTAACAAGTAAGTACTACTTCAAGAGCACTGGGTGCTTGGTGTCAGCTAAAAGTTACCTAGCATACTACACTTAGAGGATCCTTTCTGCCCAGCCCCTCACATACACTGTGTGATCGCCACCAGCCCCCTGCCCACTGATAGCCACAGATTCCCCACATACATCGTGTGACCCACCTCCAGCCTTGTTCTCCTGCCCAATGGTAGCCACATGTTTCCCACATGCACTGTGTGACCCCACCAGCCTTGTTCCCCCTGCCCACTGGTAGCCACAGATTCGCACATGCACTGTGTGACTCCACCAGCTTTCTTCCCCTACCCACTGGTAGCCACAGATTTCACTCAAATGCTGTGATCCTCCCCCAGCCTTCTTCCCCTGCCCACTGCTTTGCTCTCAGTTTCAGTGAGGCTCCACATCGCCTGCATTTCTGGGTGTACAGTGCACCAAGAAGAAGTAGAAGGACCAAACTGAGTCTGCAAACAGTGCAGGACTCCATTACCTACAGAAAATGTAAATATACATAATCTCTTGTGGGCACGCACATTTCTTGGGGACCCCTGCTACACCTCTCAATAATCTGTGTGTTGAGCTGCAATGCATTACATTGCTGGGGCTTTCTTAACGCCGTAAGAACCATGCTGGTTTTTTTTAACATTTCATCTGTGATCATATCGTGCCATGCAGGTGCGCTGTGATTACAAACTACCATGACTTACCAAGAACATCACCATCTAACGCCCACATAGCAGTGACGGTCCTGGCACGTCATTGGTTGTTAAAGGGATAATAATACTTAAAATGTAAAAAAAAAAATTAAAAAAAATAAAAATGTTGTAGGGTTTATTCCCCTGAGTAAAACAAGAGTACTCCCACTGCTGAAAGGTGTTTCATTCAAAAGTTATTAATTTTCAAAGTTTAATTTTTTAGGTGCAATATCACAGTGGCCTGAAATTGTACAGTGGCGCTGTTGCTACACGAGCCTATGGACAGCTCTGGTCCTGGGACCATAAATCTCCATAGGATGGTGTATCAACAGCGCCACTGTACAATTTCAGGCCACTGTGATATTGCACCTAAAAAATTCAACTTTGAAAATTAATAACTTTTCAATGAAACACCTTTCAGCAGTGGGAGTACTCGTGTTTTACTCAGTGGAATAAACCCTACAACATATTTAATTTTACATTTAAAGTATTACTATCCCTTTAAGGAAAATATAGTGGGGGTTGGATGCACTCTCACAGAGTCTCCAATTCCCAGGTGCTGTAGTGTGGCTAAATATCAAATTATTTAAAAGGACTGCAGTACACACAGGTCTTAAGTGATGCACCTTTTTTTTTTTTTGTATGCAGATCGAAGTTTCGGCCAGACACAGCTGTCCTTCCTCAAGTCAAGTGTGTCAAAAATAGTAATAAACCATAGGGCAAACTTTACAGGTAACTCCCCATGTTGTACGCTAACCGCGTGAACAAGAGCACTCACAAGGCAGCGAAATAATAACTAGTATTTATATAGCGCCTTTCTCCCAGTAGGACTCAAAGCACTTTCAGCACACGCTCTCGGAAATAACCAAATCGGCAGCTGAAATAATAGGTGTTGTTATTACCCAATTATTGTACTTATTTATTGACCTCGGAAGGATGAAGGGCTGAGTTGACCCTGCCGGGATTCGAACCTGCAACCCTTAGGTTGAATAGGCTCCATAGTCGGGGGACTTACCACTGAGCTATCGCACCAACTATAGGTATAGCAATAGATACAGTGTGTCCATACCGTGAGCAGGGATTAGAGGTGCTTGAGCAGGGCACACTGCTCTATGGTTTATTGCTATTTGTGACACACTTGACTGCTTGGCGTACTGGGACACGGACCATTGCTTATCGTTATTAGCCCTGTATGTGCTGTGCGATGCTTGGGAGTACCGGTGCTTGCATAACAAATGTAGGGCTCCAGTCGTAGGATTCCAAGTGCCCGAGTACTTAGATCCCTTCTTTATCAATGTTCCCAGACAGATATGCATATCTGAATGTGAGGTTCTGATACCCTTTTTTATCATGATGCCGCTTCACAGTATTAGATATTGACTGGAATGTGTGCATTGCAATGCGCTGGTATCCCGATCAGTCTCAATGCTGAGTATGGGTCTGGACCACTGGAAATCCTTATGTTATGCTTTTACCTACGTCCTTCTAGGATTTCTCTCTTTGTCTAACCTAATTTGAGTTTCATTTACATTTTGGCTGGTTTATTCTCCATTTATACTTCCAGCAGAGTATGTTTATTATGCTATTTTTTCCCCTATAGTGTATTACTATTTGTGGGACACTTTACTGATTGGTGTGCTGGGACACGGGCCACTGCCTATCGTCACTAGCCCAGTGTATGCTGCTCAATGCTTGAGAGTACTGGTAGGTGCACAACACATGTATCAGGGATATTAAATTGACTGTACTAATGGGACAATTTCGCAATCAGAGAGACAGAAAATTATGGGAGGTAAAATTAATGTTACAATTTGACTCTTTGACCTATGGCATGAACAGGGACAGGGAATTCCTATCACAGTACTTAATGGTGAATTAACTTTTACGACAGTCCCTCTGGAATCATAAATACCTGGACCCAGAGGAAGAATGCTATTTAAATCACATCCTCTACCATTGACTGATCAAGGAATTGGTATCTGGACTAACGTTGTTATCTGATTTCCATTATAAACAATGTAATGTGTACTTGTATTTAAGAGAGAAGTTTTCATATTTATCTGTATAACATGCCTGAGGAAGAGACCTAAGAAGTCTTGAAAGCTTGCATTTTAAATCTGTTTAGTTAGCCAATAAAGGTATCAACTTTACAAAAAAATTTTGCAACACATGTAGGACTCTGATCTTAGGATACCATTTGGCCAAGCAGTTATAGCCCCTCTTTATCTATGTTCTCAGACAAATGGGCATTTCAGAATGTTAGGGCCTGATACCCTTTGCTTCTACGATGCTGATTTCAGTATCAGATACTTGAAGGGAATGCAGGTGTTGTAATGCGCTGGTGTCCCTACCACTCTCAATACTCTCAAGCAGAATTACCCCACTTTGCTTTTATACATAAGGCCCATTAGTCCACAGAAATTACTTGATTCTATTAAAGCCATCTCACACACTCATTTCTCCTGTGTACCTGCAATGTATACTCACTGTCCTCACACTCATCTCCCCTGTATAGCTGCAGTGTATACTCACTGCCCTCACACTCATTTCCCCTGTAAACTTGCAGTTTGTACTCCCTGCCCTCACACTCATTTCCCCTGTAAACCTGCATTATAAGCTCACTGTCCTCATACTTTCTGCTTCATTACAAACACGTCACTCAAATCAAATGACAGTGTTACACCGCCAAATAGACATAAATAAAGACACTGAGGTACAGGATACTCTAATTGAACTTATATTTAGTCTAAATGCCAATATAGGTGACCTCATTTATTAAGAGTCTCCAGCACAGCCTTTATTTGACCCAGAGGGCTGTGTATTACCATTTCACGTATGAGTGCATTACAGACCTTTCTAGCTTCCAAGGGTTAAGAGGAACAGTCCCCTCTTTTTTCTGATTCCTTTGCCCTAATTTACCCTCGAATCATTTAAATATTAAAGTTTAATGCACCCAAGACAGAACTGTATGTTACACTCTGTAATTTCCAGACAGTCTGGTGTTTCACTGCGCTAAGATCTTCATTACTATCTCTTCCCCAAGAAGCTGTGCGATCAGACTATATTGGTCATTGGTGCAAACAACATTCTCTAGATCAGCTCTAGTGGTGTCATACACTGCAATTTACCCACTGGTTCTGTTTAGTTGAATATGATGCCCCTCTTTCTACCAATTCACTTCTCTCTTCCATAACAGTCCCTATTTATACACTACTAGACCGAGGGGACATGAGGGTTTCTGGTTCACATCTACCTGACACACGCGGATTGCCTCTCTATCTATGTTTATCACTAGCAGAGACCATAATACTGCAGTCCATATGACCCAGCATTTCCTTGTGTCCTATCCATCTTGTTAGCCTATCACTTTACTATTTTTTTCCCCTTAACTCACATACACTTTCTTCAGACCACATATGATGTATCCCTCTACCCCTTTGCTTTCTGTAGGTCACACTTCTCCGTGTGCTACATTACAGATTTTCTTCTATTTAGCTCTTCCCTAGCACATGGAACTACCAAAGTACAGTGAGGCACACAAGCTGTGTGTGTCCAGCTGCGCTGCAATGCGCAGGAGTCCTGCTGGATCTGTCTCCTGAAACGTAGCAGCACGCTCTTCTGTATATCCATTTTTACCCAGATTAGCCTCTTCCAAAATTATATGACCACAGTATCGGCTGACTCATTGGGACAGCTCTTTGTCTCACATTGTGATCATCCCATAAAATGTGCGTTGCATACCCCTCTGGCACTCAAAGGGTTAACATTATACGGACCTTGGCCTTGTACACAGGCTTTTACACTAGTAATGTATATTACTGTACACACAGAAGAGTATATATGATGTATATTAATCTACACAGTGTATACATTCATATACATTATATATACAGTGGTGTATGTACAATGTGCACATTATTATACATCATATATGCACTCTTGTGTGTAGTGTGTACATTAATATACATTATATATACTCCTGTGTGTACAATGTATACATTATATATTCCTGTGCGAGTCAGCCCTGAGAGATGGATAAGTTCAAGTTTTATATACATTGTTTTATGCATTTTTATACTGATATTTGTGGTATTTAGTTTTATTGACAGGTTATTTTTAGTATATAATTTTTTTAATCCCGAATTGTGTGATTATAGTAAAAGATCCATATTGTTTTTAATAACGCGTTCCATTGTTGAAAGGCAAGCAGTTGATTCTCTCTATTATACTTCGACTAACAGGAAGTGATGTGCAGACAGGAAGTTTGATGGCTGTGTATGATAATGGAGATGGCTGTGGGATTCAGAGAAGCAATTAATCAGGTATACATTTCTTGTTGCCTACTATATGTGTAAATTCATTTTATTCTAATGTGGCCCTTGAGAAAGTGTCTAAGTGCCATGAAATGCTTCAGGCATTATTATTAATTGATTATAATATTTTTTTACCGTATTATACTATTTTGTAATGTACTGAAGGTGAATAAACCGAATTGTTATACTAAACCTGGGATATTGTGGAAAATTGATTTTGTCTGGAGAAGATCCTTTTAGATGATCATTGGACTCCTGATATGCTATTATTCTTGGAACTGGTGAGCTTATATATATAATGGGGCTTATAAATTAATCAAATACACAGATATACTCATCAAGCTACACCTTCCACCAGTGTTTCCAAAGGGTAAGCATTAAAGGCTGACAGCAGGACGGATCGCGGACATCTTGCCATAATGATGTCCGCACGCCTGCGCTGTCAGTCCCAGCTGGGTCTAGGAGGAGTTGCTAGGAGCCAGCCGGCTCTGGAAGGGACTGACAGCGCAGGCACGTGGACGTCATTATGGCAAGATGTCCACGATTTGTCCTGCTGTCAGCCTTTAATGCTTACATGCACATTTCTTTGGAATAAGGTAGTAATTCTGGTGACTAGTGCTACTAAGCTGCTAGTCACCAGATGGGAATTTATTGAAGTTAAATTCTTGTTGAAGAGATTGTAGTTCCCTCTTAAACCTCTTTGTTTCAGCAGGGTTGCTTCAGATGCTCAATGGACAGAATTGCAATGAAAGGCTGCTGGTGATGCAGAATGCCAATGTAAGCTGGATTCAGAGGGTGGCACTGTGGGGGTGGGAGTACAGTACAGTGCAGTAATTTTGCATATGTAATATGCAAGATCTTGTACAGCCTGGACAGAAACTGAAAGGTGTTAGGATACAGGGCCAATGCTTGCATGCAGATACAGCCTCACAGCTCACAGCCTCACACCTAGCAGGATTTGTCTGTCACTCATGCCTAGAGACTTAAATGGATAGTTTCTCATCATAATGAAAATATATTTTGCAGGTTAATCCTGCAGAGTAAAACAAGGGTGCTCTCAATGCTGCAATGTTATATTCAAAAGTTATTGAAGCTCAAACTACAATTGTTGGGTTGCAGTATCTCCACTGCCTAAAAATGTACAGTGGCACTGTTGCTACAGTAGGCGCGGTGGGATATTATCATTGAGGCTGATGTACAAATAAATGCAGTACAATTCTGGTGTAAGAAATATAATTCTCCAATTATAAAATCTTCCACTGATTGGTTCCAACATTTGCGTGCCTTATTTGTGATGTGCCTGTAAACATACTTCAGTCAGCTGTACCAAAGAAGTCTCCGGAAAGGTTTTTTTTTTTTTTTTTTGCCAGAAGTGAATGATTACAGTCTGTGGTGGGAGTGGTTTTTGCTGTTTCCTGGGTTGTAAATGGTAGCTTACTGCTATATAAAGCAGAGAGAAGTGAGTACTTGAATGTATGAATCTTGAGCAGTGTGTAATTGCAGCAGTGTGGAAAGTGCTGGGAGTTTAGGTAACAAGGAGACTAGTGAGTAACTCTGTGAGTGCTTTGATCCACATTTGTCCCATTCCTGTGCCTCTCCATATAGAGGTGTTCTGAGCCTTGGTCAGGCTCTTGCACGCATGTTGGGTATTTTCATTAATACTTTATAATACTTCCATAAGGTTTGGAGCAAGGATGGTTGCATTTTTGAATAATGATTAACGATTTCTTTGAAATGTTAGTTATTTTAGTGTTACAGAGGGTCATGGGGTCTGTTTTCATCTTCCTTTTACTTGTACTTTACTTTTGTATCCCCTAGGCTGTCCCCTGGGATATTTGAGTCTCTGGGTCACATTAGTAATTTTTATCAATTTGCTGTAATGGCCCCTTTAAGAACTGGAGCCTGCCCACCACCATCTTTACTTCATTGACTTTTATGGGAAAAGTTATGTGAGACATATCTCTGCAACCTTTTAAAAGACGGAATTCAGAGAGGGCTCTATCTTCTTGTCTCCTCATGGTCTTTTATCCGGTTCATGTCCTGAAAGTTCAGGGGATTTGTTGAGTTTCCACGAACGGAATTGTGGGCATTGCTAGGCAACAGAGAAGACTACATTTCACAAAATGCCCATTTCATGGGCTTTCTTCAGATTGACTGTCAGTTTTTTAGTTGCCATTTTACTTCTCTCTTGCTGGTCCTACATAGAGGCAGTCTTTCGTTTCTCTCCTTCTCCAGATTAACCATTCACTTTGCCAGATAATTGTATTTCTGGGCTTTTAAGGATGACATTTCAGTCTGAGATTTATTCTAATATTTTATACTAGTTTTTGAGACACTTTATTGTCAGTATGTGTAAATCTAAGGCTAAGGACTTAGGGGCTTCCCTTACCCCCGTCCGTCACGCCTCATGCCAAATGGGGCTCCCTAGAGAGTATTTAAGATCTCTCTGCCCCTCTTGCGCTGTGGCCCCCACTACTCCTATGGGGCACTACAGTATAGATCAAGAGCCAGCTTGGGTCAAAACACTTCTGTCCTCAGTGGCCTAAATCACCTTCTCTCTCCAGGGGTTCTTCAGTCATGGAAGCCCACCACTACATTTAAATATGCAGGTCCCATAGCTAAGTGTTCCTTAGATTCTATTGGCCTCCTCAGTGGAGGAATTGGCTGAAGGAGAAAATGAGGAATATGAAGATATAGACTCTTCCTACTCCTATAGGGAGCCCGGTGAAGCTGACACCCTACACTCTGCTGAGGGGCGCATTAGAGTAGTCTTGAAGGCCATTCAGGTGTCTGGCACCTCTGATGAGGGGTATTTCTCTATAAATGTCTTCCAGAGGCAAAATAAGGCTTCCAGTGCCTTTCCTCCTAATGCTACTCTTGATTAGATCCTTCTGGAAGAGTGGAAAACCCCAGATAAAAGGCTGTTCATTTATTAAGGGTTCTCTAAACCGTATACATTTTCTGAGTCAGCTTTGGTGCAGTAGGACTCACTGCCAAGCGTGGACCCCCCTATTTCCAGGTTGGGCTTGAGCTGTTGAGGTAAAACTACTGTGCTGCCTCTGGCAGATGCAGCAGGATTGAAAGAACCAGCTGACAAGAAGCTGGACTCCATCCTCATAGCTGTGTTTGCTGCTACTGGAGTGACACTTAGACCTATTTTTGCCACTGCCTGGGTGAACAGCTAGAAGAGGCTGTCCTTGCTGATGTCACCAAGAAGGATTTTTTAGTTCTTATGGGCAACATTAAAGAGGCCAACAACTATGTTTCTGAGACTCTTTTTGATGCAGTCAGATTGTCTACTAAAGCCTCTGCTTTTTCTATTGCTGCACAACGCACTCTGTGGCTTAAGATTTGGTCTGAAAACCAGTCTTCTAAGAATTCTCTGGTTTGCCATTTCAGGGCAAGTCCCTCTTTGGGCCACAGCTGAATCAGATTATCAGTGATGCTACTGGTGGTGAGAGCACCTTATTGCCTCAATTGCCCACCAAAAGTCTGGCCATGGAGAGGGAACTGCATCTTTTTTGTTCCCCTCCAAATGGAGGACCAGAGGCCGCAGGTTTTTCAGGCCTCTCACTCCGCCGCCAAGCCCTGGCAGCCCTATTGTACAGCTACAAGGGCTAAGCCTTTCAAGCACTCTTCCGCATGAATCGTGGAATCCTGGTCCATTGTTACCTGTAGGGGGTGGTCTCTGCATTTTTCAGGATGCCTGGGAGTCCTCAGTCGGGGACCAGTGGGTTTTGCTGGTAACCTCAGAAGAGTACAGGATAGATTTAAGGTCCACTCCTCCATATCATTTCTTTTGTCCAGGGTACCAAAAGAGCAAGACAAGGCACTGCTGTTTCAGGAGGCAGTGGATTCACTGCTGGCCAAAAAAGTTTCCAGCTTCAGTACTTCTCCTGAAGCGTGGTTCAGGTTTTTACTCCAACCTGTTTCTGGTGCCAAAGAAGGACTACTGCTGTTGTCCCATTCTGGACCTCAAATGTCTCAACAACTATCTGGTGACTGTGCTCAGCAAAGTGCCCAGTGGAATATCTGACTTTGTTGGACCTTCAAGATGCATATCTACACATTCCTGTTTATCCAGACAGCCAACGCTACTTGCGTTTTGCTTTCAGCTTGGATCATTTCCAGTTCACAGATCTGCCTTTTGGTCTGGTTTCTACACCTCAGCTAAGCTCTTCAAGATTGAATCTTTGCATTCTCTCATAATGGCAATGTGCCCAGGGGAATATCAGGATGTGTGTCTACACATTCATATTCATTCAGACAGCCAACGCTACCTGTGTTTTGCTTTCAGTTGGTATCATTACCAGTTCAAGCTTTGCCGTTGGGTTTGGCTTCTGCATCTTGACTATGCACTTCAAGACTGGTGATAGGGTCCTTAGCTGCCTTTATCCACACGCAAGGCATTTTCCTGACACCCTATCTGGATGATTTTTTGCTCAAGGCTCCCTCAGAGGAGCTTTTGATCCATCATGTGAGGAGTGCTCGACTACTGGTCCACGACAGGTGGACCTTGAACATGCTAAAGTCCTCCCTGGTGCCTTCCCAGAATATTGTGTTCCTGGTGATGAGGTTCGACGCCCATCAGGGATAAGTATTCCTGCAGGGGGAGAAAATTCTTCTTGTGATGCAAGGCCCTGGAGTGGCCCTCGGATTTTGGGCAGACTGGTGTCAATACTAAAAACACAGAGAAAGGAGCGTGATAGTAGGAGATTTTCTTCTGCTCTTCTCCATTTGCCTTGTTTATGTGGCTTCGGTCACATTAATTCTGGGTACTTGCAGGGGAGGGTTAAGCTGGAGGAGGGAGTTTTTACCCATAAGACTCTGTCTTTTGAGATGTGTTCTACCCTCCAAGAGGAGGGACTCAACCACCATGGTACCTGTGTTCCATATGAACTAAAGACAAAATGATTTAATAGATAAAACACTAAAATCCTATTTTTTTTCTGCCTGCCTTTTAACTTGTGGCAATTGCCATAATTTGAGTGATAGCATGACTATCTGTTTAATTCATTGCACAAGCTGCCATATATTTGCACACTTGGGGCAACCATTCCAGGGTGCATACCTCTGTGGGAGATGTGAGCAAGCAGCCTCTCAGGAAGCTCAAATTAGATATCATAAGCAAGTTGCAACACTGAGGGAGATGGCCAGTCTTGAGAATGGTTTGATTTTCACTGAGGAGAAAAAAGCTATTGTAGGAAGTTCTGGGGATGGAAACTTCAGAAAGAGCAGGTCGCTAGGTGGGTTACAGTTAGATGTAGCAAGGGTGGGAGGAGAATATTTATTCACCCTAATAGACTGGCTACATTGAGTGATGATGTTGGCACAGGAATGCCTTTGCTGGAAAGGACTGTTCTCTCCAACAGCTGGGAAAACAGCCCCTCTAGCACTGATTGGATCTGGGATTCAGGCAGACCTAGAGAGATGGTGGTGGTAGGGGATTCCACTATTAGGAAGACAGGATAATCTGGTGCCAGGATCTCTACAATAGAACAGTTTGCTGTCTCCGATGTGCTCAGGTTCTAAATGTGGCAGATCAGGTTGATAGATTGCTGGGAGGTGTGTGTTGGTACCAGTGATGGTCAGTGGAAATTTGAGTTCCGTCAAGAAGGATTTCAGGTATTTAGGCTATAAGCTTAACCCTTTGAGCGCCAGAGGGGTACGGAACTCATTGCAAAGCAATGTTCTTGTACCCCTCTGGCACTCAAAGGGTTAAGTAAAGGAACCCTAAGGTCATATTTTCTGAAATGCTACGTGTGCCACATGCTACATCAGAAAGGCAACGGGAGATTAGGGAGTTAAATGAGGGCTAAAGATTTGGTGTAAGCAGGAGGGGTTTGGGTTCCTAGATTACTGGGCAATCTTTTCCTTTGGGGGCAATCTGTACAGTCAATATGGATTGCACCTCGGCAAATAGTGGGTTATGGTGCTAGGGGTTAGAATGGTTAGAGGGTTGGAGAAGAGTTTAAACTAGGAAAAGGGGGAAGGGTGATGCAACATAGCATGTGAAGGCAGTGTAAATCAGAAAATGGGATTAGAGAAGCGGTAAAAACGGAAGATGAGCTAGTTCATCTAATAGGGAGGTGTCAATGTTACAGCCTAATAAAAAGCAAATGCATATTTCAAAGAATGCAGTTTTTCAGAATGACAATCATGGCATAAAATGTATTTATGTAAATGCTTGTCGTCTAGCTGGTAACATGGGAGAACTGGAACTGATTGCAATGTATGCGCAATATCATCTGATTGATGTGTCTGAAACCTGTTTAGATGATATATATGACTTGGCAGTCAATCAAGAGGGTTTTTCCCTTTTTAGGACGGATAGGGTTAATAAAAGTGGAGGGGTATGCCTATATGTAAAGCATGTCTTAAATCCTAGTATAAAGGAATATATTAATGTAGGGTCCAGTTAGAATGTAGAGGTCCTGGGGTTGAAATACACACTGAGGGCATACATAATATAATATGTTCAGGGCTTATAATTTGAAGTCCTTTGCTACTAGCCAGACCTGAAAAGTTACTCGCCACTGCAAGCCATAACATACCCACCAGGGCTGAATTTCTGCTCGCCAGGGCTAAATTTTCACTCGCCATTGGCTAGTAGCGAGTGGGAATTTTGAGCCCTGATATGTTAATGGGGATTTGATACAAGTCACCTAATATAGAGTAGTTTGAAGTAGCTCAACTGTTAATGAAAATGGAAAAGGCTTCTTCTCTGTCAGGAAATGTAAGCATAATGGGAGATTTCAACTATCCTGAAACTGACTGGAGAAATATGACTTCCAGCACAACAAATTCTGACATGATAAACAATATACAGATAAAGGAACATTTAGGCATCAGTGATCGCAATATGATATCCTTTGAAATGTGTTATGAGAAACCCATTAGCAAGTGTTTAATCAAAACACTGAATTATTCAATTACTCTTGAACTACAACTCTGACAGTATTGAAATAACACTCTCTGTGGCTCAACTACGAAGATTAATTTGAGCTGCTGTTTTTGTGAACCATTACTATCCCTTTAAGCATGTAAAATAGTCAAAAATGTAATTAATTCTGGGGTAAAGTGGCAAACAACTACACTGTATGTATCAAATAAGTATTATTAATGTTAATAATGTTTACTGGCTGTTCTTCATTTATTCCCAAATCAATGTGTTGACACTTCCTCAATCCTGAAGGGGTTAATGTTTCCAAGATAGATACAATTTATATGTGGCAAACACAGGATTTTCCATATTTCAGATGTCAGCTGTAAATTGCAAATTGTCTTTTCTTTTTTCAAACATTTATTGTATGAAGACAATGGGGGAAATGCAGTGATTCTCAACCAAGGTGCCGTGGCACTTTAGTGTGCCACGGACATCAACTTAGGGTGCCCCATGTTTTCTATGAAGACTGACAAAAATGGACTTTTAAATAAAGATTTATAGAAATTGTTATGCACATTAATTTAGTTTTGTTATTATGATTATAAAACCTAATAATAACTGTATATTTATGTATTGTACCCATCTTATGTCCTTGATAAAGTACATTTATGTTAGGGGTACCCCGAATGTTGTAGATTATGTGTTAGGATGCCCCGAACAAAAAAGGATTGAGAACCACTGCACTATGGGGTGATAAAGAGGTGACTGACTGGAGATGACTTCTCAAGTGTTAACACTTCTCCAATCACTAAGTTATTCTATGGAGCCTATGCACTAAGTACTATGCTCTAATAAATCTTACTGCATAGGCTCCATAGAATAACACAGGAATTGGAGAAATTATATCACTAGAGAGGTCATTTCCCATACCTTACTGCATTTCCCACAATGTGTTTGTCAGGGGAGGGCTGGCCTGGGGGGCAATTTCCCCCTGGGTTCGCCATGTGTCTGGGCTGGTGGGCCAGTGCCTCACTCAATCTCCCACTTGCTGCTGTAAATGGAGCTACACTAGTGATACCACAGAACTTATGAAATGAATCTATATGCAAGTGATACTGCAGAGCTACAATCCAAACATAGCTGCACTAGTAGCATAATCCATTTCCCTTGCAAGCTCTATGGCATCACTATTCTATCTTTACTTAACCCTTTGAATGCCAGAGGGGTACACAACGCATTGAGAAAGCAATGTGTTGTGTACCCCTCTGGCACTCACAGGGTTAAATTGTAAGCACTGTAGTATCACTAATGTAGCCTCATTCAACAACAAGCTCTGTGGTATCACTTTAATTCACAGCATTAAAGGGATAGTAATACCTAAAATGTAAAAAAAAATATGTTGTAGGGTTTATCCCCCTGAGTAAAACAAGAGTACTCCCACTGCTGAAAGATGTTTCATTCAAAAGTTATTGATTTTCAAAGTTGAATTTTTTAGGTGCAATATCACAGTGGCCTGAAATTTTAAAGTGGCGCTGTTGCTACACCATCCTATGGAGATTTATGGTCCTGAGACCAGAGCTGTCCATAGGATCGTGTAGCAACAGCGCCACTGTACAATTTCAGGCCACTGTGATATTGCACCTAAAAAATTCAACTTTGAAAATTAATAACTTTTGAATGAAACATCTTTCAGCAGTGGGAGTACTCTTGTTTTACTCAGGGGGATAAACCCTACAACATATATTTTTTTACATTTTAGGTATTACTATCCCTTTAAGGACAATTTTAAAATTAAGGAAACAGGGGTGGGCTGGGACAATGGGCTTGGACAATAGTAGATATGGGCCATTTAATTGTATTTGCCCCTGGGCCGTATGTTGCCAGCCCTCCCCTGGTGTTTGTTGACTGCTAGTTACCTTGTTACCCACTGGAAATACATTAGAAACTGTTGGGCTCAGTATTATTTCACCTGAATGGATTCGATAAAGATTTCCTTACTATTATCTCATTATCACAAAAATACAACTTGGGTGGCGCTGACTGCAAAACAGGAGAGATCACAACTCTCAGCCGCCCGACTTGAACCCAAACTCCACAGGTTCAAACAAACATACAAAACAATCAACACCTGTCTGGCGCTCGAATAGTTGTAGATCCCAAATATTCAGTCTTGACAGAGGAACACAGACTTAAAATATATATAAAACATCTTTAATTATCACAGTATACATATAACATATAATCGATACAAAAACAAACAGCAACACTATATAAAGAGTCCCATAGAGATATGAAAAGTAACAATATTTCAGGTGAATAACATCCCCACCTCAAAATGACGGGATATAAACAAAGTGCACCACAGTCACAAAAAGACTGGGATGCGCCAATACAATCCCTCTATTTACTGTATTAGTGTAACCAGTGGACAAAACTATCTCATCCCCTGGCAATAACCTCAACACTGTGACAAAAAAAAAAAAATGCCAACTCACTATAAAATAACCACATCCTACACTACCAATTCCCCATAAACAACTACACTTTCCCTCACTATATACCGGTATATGAAAAAGAAAAATAATTAAAAAATTAATTAAAAAATCGCACCACTTGTGGCACGGAGCAATATGTCCAAATAGCCGTTGCGGTCACTCTGGTAAGTAAGTTTCCAAATGTCTCAATAATAAGAAATTCTTATAGCATGCATCCACACCTCGATAGATCTGATCTCATTACTTCACAAACACAGTTCGCTTATTAATCCGACATCTATCAGGATAACAGAATGAACACACAGGGTAATCTTCATTAAAGGCGCATTAGCACATACTCTTCTCAAGATTTCGCTTGATACATATACGGCACAACTAGGTAAGGATACAATGTGTCATTAGAAAAACACCGTACCTCTATTCCCTTTGCTTCCCGTGCCAAGCTGTATTCATAGTGCTAATTTACTGCCTCTGAGATCGATTCACTTTTCCACTACAGTGCCTCATATTGTTACAATACCTCCTGTGTTTCACATCCACCGGATATATCTTCTCACACCTCGCAAATGTGATGTGCTTCCACAATTATTGAGATCCTCCGACGTCCTCTGGTATCACACGTTCCGTCAGATGAATTTGAAAAGCCGTTAAGCAGATCAGATCCGTAAACATGCCAATTAAGACATATAACTATATCTTGCACAATACTGGTGCCGTGTTATACATCCCTCATTCATGCTCCGTGTCCACCCTCCAACGCGTTTCAAGACACTTCTTGTCTCTTCCTCAGGGAGTAAAAAATAGATGTCAAACACTTCTAACTCTCCCTATATAAACTAAACGCTCCTCCCCACAATATACAACACCTGTCTACCCAAATAAAATACACATAGAATAAAATAAAATAAAAACAAAGTATCAAACAAATATAAAAAATATATATTAAAAAATAAACAAAATTATACAATGTATACAAATCCTGGAATCATCAAAATGTGGCTTACTACCAGAAAAACACTAACCATACATTTGGAGAAAGCTTATTAACCCCCAAGCTGCCAAAAAATATACTCTTGCAGTCTTCTAAAAAACATCAGAAAACCACCCATATATCCACCCATATTAAATTAACTCTACAGACACCCCAAATAACCCAAGAAACATTTAAACAACACTGCCCCTGTTTGGTAACCACCCAAAAAGGGGACAAAAACCACCCTCGATTTTGAAATAACTGGGTAACAAATACATATGTGAAAACCCCTTAATGATAAATATGTGAAGAACATTTAAATCCCAAAAAATAATATAAAATGATATACATAAGTATAAATATACACATATGTATATTAACCTATCATGCTACCTTTCCTAACCAGAATACAAAAAACCTGTATGGCACATATCTCTTTTTATAATTCCTGTGAGTGTATCTGTATGCAATCAAAATAAGTATGTTCATACACAACATAAACCAACATCTACTTTTTTTCCCAGACATGAAATAAGTGATCCAATGATTGTGTTTGCTAGTTCAATAGAGAGGGATATTCGAAAAATCAATAGGAATAAGAGAAGGAGCTATAATATGTCATATGAGGAGTATCAAGCCATTAGGAGTTTACAACAGAATGAAGATATAGTGATACGCCCGGCAGATAAGGGCGGCGGGGTTGTTATTATGAATTATCAACAATATAATAACGAAGCTGTTAGAATTTTGTCAGATGTGACTACATATAAGGTAATGGCAAAAGATCCCACTCTGGAATTTAGTGAAGAACTTAAGTGTCTTTTGCAAGAAGGCTTGGCGAAAGAGATATTGTATAAAAAGGAGTTTGATTTTATCAATAATGCGCATTCTAAATTACCAGTGTTTTATTTCCTTCCTAAGATACACAAATGTTTAGAAAGACCACCTGGTCGTCCCATAATTTCTGGAATCAATTCTTTAACGGCAAATTTAAGTAGATATATTGATACTTTTTTACAAGATTACGTTAAGGAACTTAAGGCTTATCTAAAAAACACCACTCACATTATTAATGTACTCCGTGACTTTGAATGGAGGGATAATTACATTTTAGTTACGGCTGATGTGACGTCACTTTATACAGTGATTGATCATGAAAAGGGAATACAAGCTACCAGATATTTTTTGGAAAGAAAGGGAAAATTAGAGATGGTCCAGATTGATTTTTTGTGTGATCTTATTAGATTTATATTGACACATAATTATTTTTGGTATGGTGGAGATATATATTTACAACTTCAGGGTTCGGCCATGGGCACCAGGTTCGCGCCGAGCTATGCTAATTTGTATATGGGATTTTGGGAGGATCAGTACATTTGGCGTGGGCTCGGCTCGGACCTGGTGCTTTGGTATAGATATATCGATGATGTGTTTTTCATTTGGGGAGGGACTCTAGAATCCCTGGATGAGTTTAAGAAATACATTAATGATAATCAGTTGAATCTGAGATTCACAGTGACATCCAGTAGATCAGAGGTTGAGTTTCTGGATTTGAATATTTACATAGAAGAAGGAAGGATTAAAACAAAAACATTTTTTAAACCTGTTGATTGTAACAGTTACATTGCCCTCAATAGTTGTCATTTCCCTCCTTGGTTAAACAATATCCCAAGAGGAGAGATGATGAGGATCAAACGCAATTGTACGGATAAGGATGTGTTTGAAAATCAGGTTGCTGTTATAAAGAACAGGTTTAGGGAGAAGGATTATCCCGTAGATATGTTAGACAATTGCCAGAGGGTAGTTTCAGAGATCAATAGGGATAGTTTGCTGGAAGAAAAGAGAAATAGAGTTAAGAAGGATGGCAATATATCTATAATATTGCCATTCAATTCAGGTTATGGCAAAGTTAAGCGTATTGTTGACAAACATTGGGAAATACTAAAGGGAGATAGATGGTTGAGGGATTTATTGCCTAATAAACCTACTATTTTGTTTACAAAAGCAGCTAATTTAGGTAATAAGTTGGCTCCTACAATACAGAGAAAGAATGGTGGAAGTAGCTCTAGAAGTTGGTTGAATATGGGGACAGGTTTTTTTAAATGCGGTAAGTGTCAAGGTTGTTTAACATGTAGTGAAAATAGAAGTGAGAGTGAATTTGAGTCCCAATCCTTGGGTTTGGTATTTAAAATTAAGCAATTGATTACTTGTCACACAAAAGGAGTGATTTATGTAATTCAGTGTCCTTGTAAAAAACAATATATTGGTAGGACAAAGAGGAAGCTTAAGGATAGAATACGTGAGCATATTTATAATATTAAGATCAAGTTTAGGAATCATAGTTTGTCTTGTCATTTTTTGGAATGCAAGGAGGCTAAGATTGAGAAGTTGAGATTTTGTGGTATAGAGAAGGTGGAGAGAAGTTGGAGAGGAGGTGATTTTATTAAAGAAATGTCTAGAAAGGAAAGCGAATGGATTTACAATATGAACACTCTTGCCCCTTTTGGTTTGAATGCTGAAATGGAAATATTTGGATTTTTATAAATTGTTTTGGAGTTATGGTTTTGGGGGATGGTATTAGTGTATTTGCCATATGTTATGGTTATTGGGATTGTCATTCACAGGAATTATAAAAAGAGATATGTGCCATACAGGTTTTTTGTATTCTGGTTAGGAAAGGTAGCATGATAGGTTAATATACATATGTGTATATTTATACTTATGTATATCATTTTATATTATTTTTTGGGATTTAAATGTTCTTCACATATTTATCATTAAGGGGTTTTCACATATGTATTTGTTACCCAGTTATTTCAAAATCGAGGGTGGTTTTTGTCCCCTTTTTGGGTGGTTACCAAACAGGGGCAGTGTTGTTTAAATGTTTCTTGGGTTATTTGGGGTGTCTGTAGAGTTAATTTAATATGGGTGGATATATGGGTGGTTTTCTGATGTTTTTTAGAAGACTGCAAGAGTATATTTTTTGGCAGCTTGGGGGTTAATAAGCTTTCTCCAAATGTATGGTTAGTGTTTTTCTGGTAGTAAGCCACATTTTGATGATTCCAGGATTTGTATACATTGTATAATTTTGTTTATTTTTTAATATATATTTTTTATATTTGTTTGATACTTTGTTTTTATTTTATTTTATTCTATGTGTATTTTATTTGGGTAGACAGGTGTTGTATATTGGGGGGAGGAGCGTTTAGTTTATATAGGGAGAGTTAGAAGTGTTTGACATCTATTTTTTACTCCCTGAGGAAGAGACAAGAAGTGTCTTGAAACGCGTTGGAGGGTGGACACGGAGCATGAATGAGGGATGTATAACACGGCACCAGTATTGTGCAAGATATAGTTATATGTCTTAATTGGCATGTTTACGGATCTGATCTGCTTAACGGCTTTTCAAATTCATCTGACGGAACGTGTGATACCAGAGGACGTCGGAGGATCTCAATAATTGTGGAAGCACATCACATTTGCGAGGTGTGAGAAGATATATCCGGTGGATGTGAAACACAGGAGGTATTGTAACAATATGAGGCACTGTAGTGGAAAAGTGAATCGATCTCAGAGGCAGTAAATTAGCACTATGAATACAGCTTGGCACGGGAAGCAAAGGGAATAGAGGTACAGTGTTTTTCTAATGACACATTGTATCCTTACCTAGTTGTGCCGTATATGTATCAAGCGAAATCTTGAGAAGAGTATGTGCTAATGCGCCTTTAATGAAGATTACCCTGTGTGTTCATTCTGTTATCCTGATAGATGTCGGATTAATAAGCGAACTGTGTTTGTGAAGTAATGAGATCAGATCTATCGAGGTGTGGATGCATGCTATAAGAATTTCTTATTATTGAGACATTTGGAAACTTACTTACCAGAGTGACCGCAACGGCTATTTGGACATATTGCTCCGTGCCACAAGTGGTGCGATTTTTTAATTAATTTTTTAATTATTTTTCTTTTTCATATACCGGTATATAGTGAGGGAAAGTGTAGTTGTTTATGGGGAATTGGTAGTGTAGGATGTGGTTATTTTATAGTGAGTTGGCATTTTTTTTTTTTTTGTCACAGTGTTGAGGTTATTGCCAGGGGATGAGATAGTTTTGTCCACTGGTTACACTAATACAGTAAATAGAGGGATTGTCTTGGCGCATCCCAGTCTTTTTGTGACTGTGGTGCACTTTGTTTATATCCCGTCATTTTGAGGTGGGGATGTTATTCACCTGAAATATTGTTACTTTTCATATCTCTATGGGACTCTTTATATAGTGTTGCTGTTTGTTTTTGTATCGATTATATGTTATATGTATACTGTGATAATTAAAGATGTTTTATATATATTTTAAGTCTGTGTTCCTCTGTCAAGACTGAATATTTGGGATCTACAACTATTCGAGCGCCAGACAGGTGTTGATTATCTCATTATCGACTATTTGATATGGACATGACATTTTCAATGCCTGCTTTTTAAAAATGTGTTAAGGACAGTGCGCAAGGCAAAGGTGACCTTTAGCTTTCATTTAAATTCATATATAGCATATATTGCACTAAATGTTGTAATATCAATAGTATTCAAACGCTAGGCATCAAGATAACATACCAGAAACCTTTCTCACAATAGTGTTAAATGATAACAAAAACTTGGCCTTTGGACATGGAGTCATCAAAAACTAAAATGTATCTCTCCAGAAAAATGTATTAGAGGTACATTTTAACCCCTTTGATGTTAGAGACATCTCCATTGCATTCGTTTGCAATGTACTGAATACTTCTCTGGCAATCAAAGGGTTGAAAACAGTTTATAAACACTCAACCTCCCCCACCTCAAGCATTAGTACAATATGGATCTTCTTAATTAAAGAGGACCTGTCAAATTTTAAAATTATTTCATAGAAACATCAATCTTGATTGATTTCATATCAGGGGTAGCCAACCTTGGTCCTCAAAAGCTACTAACAGTGCATGTTTTCATGCTATCCCTGAATAAGCACAGATAGATCAATTAAAGTGACTGAGCCACTAATTAGTCCTCCAGCTGGGATATCCAGAAAACACGCACTGTTGGAGTTTCCTGATCACCAGGTTTTGCTACCCCGGGTTTATATAATTGTTCATCACCATTAATATATACTACCCTTTGATGAAAGCTGATAAGTTTGGCTTCAGAAAGATGAGTGAGGACAAGGAAAACAAACTCAGGATGGACGAGTAATTATTTATGCTGGTTGTGCCACACAGATCAGAGAGTACAGCTGTGCTGAGTTTAAAGAATCCCTAACTACTAGAAAAAAAATATCTAAAACCATTACTTTGATTGAAACACAAGAAGCACAAGTCAGTTTATATAAATACATTTAATGAGATGTAGGTCAGAGATCCACTTTAAAGGAATAGTAACAGTTTATTTTGATTTTAAATATTCTGCAAGTGGGTAGTATGTACAGTCAAACTGATTGTACGTTTAATTATTTTTTACACCTTTATGTCCTTGACAGTAAGCTTCATGGATTTCTGTTTCCAGAGACGATTCTGGTCAGTCGACCATTAAAGCAAAATTTAATACACACTGTTAAACTATAATCTGCAGCACCGAGTGCTCTGTGTGCTTTTTCATATTCTGTCTTTTTTACATTGTATCACTAGACTGCCTTTATTATTTCCTGACAACGTTCTCTGCAAAAGGTTCCAGAGAGCTTATTGTCAAAGACATAAAAGTGTACAAAAGTAGGGGAAGATATAAATAAATAGTATAGACAATTTTATTTAAACTATTATGTGATTTCAGAACATGTGAAATCAAAATAAAGGGTTACTACTATTCCTTTAAGTAAATTTATACACTTGATGTATTGGCCACATTTGTTTTTTTTTTTTATTAAAGTATTTTACTAGGAAGGATACATTGAGATTGGCTGTTGTTTCCAAGTATGTCCTGGGTACTCATTTTTTTCTGCCATAGAAGGATATAAGGCTGAACTGACCTCAGACTTTGCTAGAACTAGAACCAGCTGAGCTATCTCACCAGAACTAAGTCAAGTTTAGTCTTTGATTCTTCAGGTGAAGCACCAGAAAGTACTTCCTATAGTCAGAGGCAGATTCAATGGTGCTGCACCACTAGAATACCTGGAAACTTCATCCTCTTGAGCCCTGAAGAGTAATCATGTGCTGCTACAAGGTGTATGCCAATGACTTGGTTTGCATCATTAAAGGGGTAGGGCTTAATCAGATATGTGAGGCTTGCCATCATCATGTCAAGAAGTGGGAGGAACAGGGTGGGAAGGAGGAGAAGTGGGCAGAATTTCTCAAGAAACTCACCACCACCCAGAGAAAAAGCCTCTGTCCCTGGAAACCTGGTAATTAAAGGGATAGTAATACTTAAAATGTAAAAAAAAATATGTTGTAGGGTTTATCCCCCTGAGTAAAACAAGAGTACTCCCAACGCTGAAAGGTGTTTCATTCAAAAGTTATTAATTTTCAAAGTTGAATTTTTTAGGTGCAATATCACAGTGGCCTGAAATTGTACAGTGGCGCTGTTGCTACACGATCCTATGGACAGCTCTGGTCCCGGGACCATAAATCTCCATAGGATGGTGTAGCAACAGCGCCACTGTACAATTTCAGGCCACTGTGATATTGCACTTAAAAAATTCAACTTTGAAAATTAATAACTTTTGAATGAAACACCTTTCAGCAGTGGGAGTATTCTTGTTTTACTCAGGGCGATAAACCCTACAACATATTTTTTTTTACATTTTAAGTATTACTATCCTTTTAACTTTAAAAATTGGAGTCTCTGGGGCAGATCCAGAGAGTTCTCAGGTATGACCACCACTCACAAATCTATGGCTTGCTAGCATTGACATTATGTATACTACACATTGAGGTCTCTAACTGCTTTTGTGTGCTGCACCTGCCTGATATCTGTTTACAAAATGGCTGCTTTGTACCACTTTATCCAAGGCATGGGTATCGTGGGAGGGCATGGGAGTTTCAGTGCATATTTTTCCTCTGTTCTCTTGCAAATGTTATACTGTAAAAGGGCAGATTTTAAATCAGAGCAAAATTCTTTCCCAGCTATAAGGTTGGTATTAACGCTTTGAGTGCAAAAGAGGAAACCAAAGCAATGCAATGCCTTGGTTACCGCTTTGGCACTTAAAGGGTTAAGGGATTGTTCACACTGAAGTTGTGAGCTGATATGTACCAAATATATCTAAAGATAAGCACAGGCACTCAATTAAAAAAGTATATATATTTCATGTGCTGCAACAGCATTTGTTCCAATCCCCATTCTGGGTCTCATATACTAAGAAGAATTGAAGAAATTCTGGTACAAACCAAATAAAAATTCCCATTTACTTAACCCTTTGAGTACCAGAGGGGTACGCAATGCATTGTAACCATTTGAATGCTATGCTAGAAAAAAGTCTAATGAATCAGTCAGTGTAATGGATTTTTGATTTCATAGTTAGGGACTCATCCCCGAGTTCTATGACCTGTGTTGCACAGGCTGCATAATTGGTTTCTTACTTATTAGAATTTGTACAGGTGACCGTTTCTCTTTAAATCAATGTAAATTTGGGGAACTTGTATTTTTCCCCTGTGGCGCAGTTTGTTTAGCCCAGAGCTGCTTAAAGGGATACTAATGTTTCAAGATAGAAGCAGCTCCAATTAATCTTCATAGTATTTTGGGTCATGGAGAGTGTGATTTCAATACTGTCAGAGTTGTAGTTCAAGAGTAATTGAATGATAAAGTATTCCCCTCCCGCCCCTTTTAATTGATGTAGCACTGCTCACCTCAGAACAGAATGGTGGTGTCCAGGTGGTTCACAGTGAGGGACAATCTTCATTTAGCATAAGGGAAAAACCTGTCATGGGCAGGGTTTTCATTGTTCTCACAGTAAGAAGATTGTCCCTTGGTGTGAGCTGTCTGGTCTGTAGACCAGATTCCACATCTGAGGGGAGGTGGCTTACACTAGGTAAAAGAGGCGGGAGGGGGATACTTTATCATTCAAATACTCTTGAACTACAACTCCGACAGTATTATAATAACACTCTCCTTGGCCCAAATACAATGAAGATTAATTGGAGCTGCTTTTATTTTGAAACATTACTATCCCTTTAAGTTCTTATTAGTACAGCAAACTCAAAAGAAATACATTGTTAAGAATTCTAAATTTGTAATTTTGAGCCAATGTGTACTCACTACTTGACTTACCCTTGTTCCAGAGTATCTTTCCATTTATTTCTATCTTTCATCCTCTTGATTGCCAGAAAAGTCTGCAACACATTGCAAAACAATGTCTAGGTGACCTTTCTGATATCCAAGGGGGATTAACTGGCCAATCTGCTTATTCTTGCATCTTCCCCCACCTTTTCAAGCAATTATTACAACCAAACAAACATCTGAGCTGAAAAAAAATTTCATAAAACTTTATTTTTATTCAGAAATGCCATGAATGTACGTGGGATAATAAATATATTTTTATGTATATATACAATTACAACAAATATTACATTCCATGTTCAAAAGGAAAATATTATTAAACTATTTTTTTTCTCTTTTACAAGCCAAACAAAAATCAGTAGGCATAACTTTTGCTTTTTTTCCATGCAAAAGATTATAAGTATTAGTTGCAGATTAATTTTCTATCTTTGTTCTGCCGTTATATAAAATAATTGCATAAAGAAAGCGGTTTGCATGTTTTTATTTTTTATTTTTGTCAAGCTGCAGTATATGGAAGCATTTGCCAATACCGACATAGAGATTTTATAGACATCCTAACTGAAAGAAGCTAGGTCTAAAATTTCTCCCCTTACATACAAACACACACATACCCAAGGACGGATTTAGCACTAGGCAGAGTAGACAGCTGCCTTGGAAGCTTTATTGAGAGAGGCAGCTAACCATGCCCATAGTATATAGCTATGGGTGTGGCTAGCCCAATTGCAATGCTCCTACACCAGACAACCACTCCTGTTTCATGCTTCTAAGTTGACCACTTGATTTACTGAGATCTTTCTCTGTTTTATAAAAATATATAGAGAGCAGGTGATTTATTTGGTCAATGTTTCGGTCTCATAGCTTGAGACTTTCCTCAGGACCTTCCCAAGGAAGGTCTCAAGGAGACTGAAATATTGACCAAATAAATCACCTGTTTTGCTGCATCCAAGTCCTATGAGTGCCTTATATAGACATTTGGACAATATTTCAGTCTTCTAGCTTGAGACCTTCCTTGGGAAGATCCTGTGGAAATTCTCAAGCTAGGAGTCCAAAACATTGACCAAATAAATCACCTGTTCTCCTGCATACAAGTCATTTACGTAGCTCTCCTTTAAAGAATTTTTGCATTCCTATTTGCATCTTGTCGTTGAGCACCTAGGCCATTTATCTTCATCAATGCAAATCTATCACCAAGGCCATTTATCTTTATCAGTGCAAAACTATCCTATCCTATATATCTATCTATCTATCTATCTAATCCCAGGAGGAGGCCCTGTCAACAGTTTCATCTGTTATGTAGTACCCTTTTGTGCCCGAAAATGTACAAAAGTAATCATGAGAAGTCAATAAATGTTCAAAAGTAGTACGCACATTTTGATATATATTGCTTTAATGTACATTTACATTTTGGATTTGGGTTTATTTACCAGTTTATTTGTTGAACACTTAAGTCATTGGATGCCAAGTGAAGAACGCAAGATTATTTAACACCAAGCTATTAACTGAAAACCAAGGCTAAATACAAGTTATTCTTATATGAAACAGTGAGGCTGATGCATAAAGAATTAGTGGAGTAATTCTGGAACAAATCCAACTACACCATAGGGGACAAATAAAAACTTCCATTAATTTAAATAGGGCTTTTAACCCAGTGTATGCTAGAGAAAGCTCGAAAGCATTATGTTTACCTCCCTCTCTAGTATTCATGGAGAAACCCCATTTAAGTTAATGGACATTTTAAGAGTATTTGTGGTGCATTTGGTCTGCTCCAGAATTGCTGAAATCCTGATGAGTACATCACCCTCACTATGTTGTGATGTTCCCTGCTATAGAAACATAGAATGGAATGAAAATCAATTGCCCTTTCGAGTCTACAAATTTTGCTATCTATTAAGAAAGTTCAGAAGTAGTTAAACCTTAGAAAAGCCTTGTATCTTAAATGGAACATAACAGCTTTATTATGAACAAACTATATGCTTTAAGTTTTTTCCTGCTAAGTTAAACATAGGTAATCCCACTACGGGGAAATAATGCATTCAAAAATGAATGTAACTCAAACTTCTGGTGTCCATATGGCACGACTTAACTACTGCTCTCTATGAACAAGCCTGGGTCTTAGACTAGGAACGTGATAGCAACACCACCACCTGATGACCACAAGAGGAAAATACAGTATCATTTAACTTTTTTTTTGCGCTGTAATATCTTTTGAATCATCTCCAAGCAGTGGTTGGTTTGTTTAACATGAAAAACTCAGCAGCACAGATGATTAAACAAATCTGTTCCTTGAAATTAATGTATGATTTTAGCTCCTACCATCTCTGCTAGGAACCATTCGTTAGTCTATCACACTTTCTATGATAAATGTAAGGATTTCCACAAGTGTGTGTGTGTATTTGTTTTCAGCCATTGGTGTTCTAAGGATCACAGAAGAGAGCACTCTGAGTATATAAAGCTTATAGTAATTAAGTGATTGTATGCTGGACGTTCTAAATGGCCTCAGGGCCAGGGACAAGAACATTTGTAGGCAGGTGTGTTTGTTTATCTATCTATCCTATCTATCTGTCTATCTATCTATCTATCTATCTATCTATCTATCTATCTATCTATGTGTGTCTGAACGTTGTACCAGACTCATTCTTATAATAGTATGCTGTGTTTTAGCATTATTTCTCCTTTAATAGTTTTGTGTATGTATGTTTTAGGTTATGGGGATTATCTTTACTCTGCAACAGTGAATGGGACTAACAAAGGAGTCATGTGATGAATGGTGCGTGGCCATGGGCACGGTGCTTTACCTAGCAGTGGCTGAAATGTTGTGGTCCTCTGATCTGACTTTTAATTTATTTTCATCCCAAAAACATTAAAGGATGAAATTAACCTCAATAGATTAGAGTCCACAGAATTTCACATATTCCACATTGCACAAAGACCTCTAGTGGCAAATGGCATCAAAATAACTAGTATCCATTATATAGTTGTGTATTGTCTGGAAAATCCTAATACAATAAACACAAATTGCATCAATGCATTACCATCAGCGTTATGGGTAGTTCTGTATAGTAAGTCAAATAAAATATACTGACAAATATATTGCAAATAACATTTTCTATATTTCATCTTACCTTCTATGTCCAACGTCCATGAAAAAGTATATATTTTTTTTATTTGGTTTATAATAGTAGGTATAATGACAGACAGGTATAATTGTTATATATCACAGGCATAGTAATACAAACTGTTTAACTCGTTGTATATAAACCCTTTGATTCTAATGTCTACTCAAAAAAATTGATTTATGTTGAATTAGAGATGTCTCTAGCACTAAAGAGCTTAAATGAATAATAGTTTTTTATGAAAACAAAATAAAAATATGTCTTAGTGTTTATCCTGTTTAGTAAGACAAGGATACTCCCACTGTTGAGAGATTCTTCATTCAAAAGTTACAGCTCAGGTTTGCATGTTATTTCTACTAGGTGGTGCTCCTGATATTGCTTTATATGGAGACCTATAGTCTGGGACAGCCATTCTCAAATGACAGGGAACGAAAAAATGCATTTAGAGAACTGCAATTTAACATGAACCCACTGGATGCGTGAGACATCTGCAATTCATTTCAAAAGCTTTGGCGACAACTCCAGCATTCAAAGGGTTAAAATAAATAAAAAGGCATCATATCAACATTAACCCTTAATCATAACAACATAACCATTTTCAAAAATATTGCAGACCCGTTTAAAGCTTTACTTTGCTCAACAATTTCTTCAAGAATATTCTTAACCCTTTGAGTGCCAGAGGGGTACGCAACGCAATGCGTTGCGTACCCCTCTGGCACTCAAAGGGTTAACTGTTTTTGGAATAAAGAAGAGAGACCACTGTCCTGTTTATAAAAGCTTTCAATACCCAAAAGTCTGTTGTGCTAAGACAGTTTGTATCTTCCATAATGAACTGATTTGTAGTAGTCGTAGCAGTCTAGTTTTAGTAAGACAAAGATATGAGTAATTTGGTATATGGTGATGCTTTTTTATTGAGACTAAGAATTTACAGTTTAAGGCAAGCTTTGGAAATACGCTTGACCAGGTCAAGCAGTACTCAATCACAAACTCTGCATTGTTTTGAACTGGCTGTGTGATTGAACAGACTTTGTGATTGTGTTCCCTCACCTGAGGAAGAGATGATCTCTTGAAAGATTGTCTTAAAATATAAAGTGTTAATTCAAATAAAAAAGGTACCACCAAATACCAATCTATTCATATCTTTGTAGAACCTGAAAGACCCCAGTTGCTGTATAACCTTTTTTAAAAGTGTAGCTGTTGACCTATGTTTGCTTTTTAAGGCCCTGTTCACAAAGGTGACAAAGCAGCATTTCTAATGTTGAATCAATTGTCCTGAAAATGGAATACCTGGCCCCCATTAGGCTGTTCACATGGGTGACTATTGCCTCTCATGAATACAGTCTGTAGGAGGCCGTTGCCACATGAACAGCTGCAGAATGACCTTTGGGGCCACCAAGACGATTGCTAACATGGATGACTAAAACTTTGCAATGCACACTGCAACAGTCCAGTCAATTGCAACCCAGGTGTGTGTTACCTAATCATGTATCACTGAAGTCAAACTTGTAAGTGCATATAAGTCCATTCTCTCTGATCCTCAAAATGGTTAAAATACTAAATGATTTATTTCCTACTAATCCTTTAAGGACCTGAGTGGTGTGAAGTATATTGTGGATGAATGTGCTACACACAACTGTGGTCCTTAAATGGGCCCTAATTATCACATGCCATAATCTGTGTTTTACAATCCCATTTCATTTTTATTAATAATACTATCATCTCTTATCAAAGCATGTAAGCCATTATGTGGTATACGATTTGGAAGATTATAGGGGTATATAACCCGTTAAGGACCAGAGGGGTGTGCAACACCATCCAAGGGGATGATTTAGGGTGCTAAGAAAAGGGATGAGTAAAGTTACAAGTATATGTTCATATGGTGTAACTGTTTATTGCCACTTTAAGAAACATCCACATAACCCTACACATATCTTGGTATGTGTCCAGAACCCAATCTGACCTTTTGTCTTCATGCTGATACTATAAAATTCAAACTTTATCCTAAAGTAGGAGCTTTGCTTAAAAACAAATTCTGTTGAAGTCCCCAGGTAAAACAATGTATTATGCAACAGATGTTCTCTCTTTGAATGTCAGAGAGGCATCCATTGCAAAGGGTTTATGCCAGTCATTGACTAGAGGAATATAATATATGCTTCCATGTAACAAAACCATCTTTGCAAACTCAACACTCTCCTGCTTTGTCCAATGTGTTTACACTGCCCAGCATTGTGATATGTTTAAAGTACTGTATTGTCTATTTGAATCCTGATGTACCTTTCACCTTTCTTGCATAGTTTTTAGCCACTTCTCTTGAGAGGTAGTACACTACAGACTGGATTCTATTACAGGTGCTAATTTTATCACTATTTTTTATCTCCAGTTTACCCATAGACTTCAATAAGAAAATGTTTGCTAAAATGGGTGTTAACATTTAGCACCTGCAACAGAATATATCCCCTCCTGAGCAATATGCTAACTCCAGCTCCCCACACATCCTATAACTTTCTATATTCACTGACTAGTCCATACTGCCTGAGCAGTATGCTTGCTCCAGCTATCCACACTAACTATAACCTCTGCTACACTGCCAACAACTCAATTCTATACTACCTGAGCAGTATACTCACACCAGCTCTCCATACTTCCTATATCCTCTTCTCCAATGCCAGCTATTCACTGACTATTCCACACACTCATTCCACTTGTCATACTTCCTATACCTTCCCCTCCCCCCATTGCCAAAATTCCATGCTACTCGAGCAGTATGTTCACTTCAGCTCTCCATACTTTCTATAACCTCCGCTCCACTGCCAGTAACTCAGTGACTATTCCACACTGCCTGAGCAGTATGCTCACTCCAGCTCTCAATACTTCCTATAACCTCCGCTCCACGTCCAGCAACTCGCTGAGCAGTATGGTCATTCCTGTTCTCCATACTTCCTATAACCTCCATTCCACTGCCAGCACCTCACTGACTAATCCAAAATACAAGAAAGAAGCAGATCAATCCGCCTTCTCCTACATAGCTCCATAAGCCTGGAATAACCAACCTAAAAATAAATCTTCCAGTTTAAATTCCTAATATAACTGCTTCTTTGTATATAAAAGCAACATTTAACTGTATATAAAAGCTAATGTGTTATAAATGTATAATATTAAGTTGTAAGTGCTCTCCAGGGCATACTTAAAAACAAGAGAAATCTCAATGTAGTCTTTCTGGCAAAACACTAACTAATAAATGGTTACCATTCTGACTTGACTTCAACCCCCTACTTGTTGCTTTAAAGAGACGTGTAGTGCACTATGATGCCACAAGATGGCAGGGTTTACTTTACCTTTTATTTTTATTTAGATTTTTGTATTTAATTTGCAGTGTGTTTCTTAAGGAACTGTGGTATCTGTATTATATATTGCTAACTTTATATAAACCTTGAACGAGTTGTATATATTTGGGTCTCCTTGCTATGCACATTCAATAAATGGATATAAAAGCTGTATTATACAGCAGGCCTATGCTTGAAGCGGAAGTGTACAGCATGTGAACGTCCAACTACTGTTGTGGTGTTCATGTATGCCAAGAGTAGGCAGCCTTTAGCATACCAGCTGTCGGAGACTACAATTTCCCCTGCTGTGCAAACAGTTATTCTGTTGCATCCTGTAGAAGAGTTGAGTTACCGACAGCAAACCTCCATAGAATGTGATAATGACAGAGTCAACAGTTTCAATTCTTAGGTAGTACCCTTTTTTTACATAGCAGAAAAAAGTTCTATAACCATACCTCCCAACATTTCAAATGGCCAAAGAAGGACACTTTTGTTGTAGGTGGTGTTGCTGGGGGAACGGCTGATGTGCAGGGCATTACTGAGAATGTTTTAGGTTATTTAATTACCTATTTACACCTCTTTCTGTAACTGAATAAATTATTTGGAGCAAGACCAACGCTTTTATTCACACTGACTATTTTATAAACAAAAATATATTTACCTTTAGCCAAACATTAATGTATTTTTTTTTTTTTTTGCTGTGGAGCAATGTGATACACTTATACACAAACCACACAGTCTGATCTTCTAAAAAGAGGGACATCAGGGTGGGAAAGAGGGACAGAGGGATTTGGATCTCAAAGAGGGACTGTCCCTCCTAAAGAGGTACACTTGGCAGGTATGCCTATAATATACAGGTTTTCATTAAAAAAAAATGACTGCTCCTTTAAAAGAATTCATGTTGAATTATAGACAGTATATGTAAGCAATGCAGCCTTGTCCCCTACATTGCCGTTGGTAGATAAGAAGTGCCATACATAAAAACAAACCAGTGGTTCTATAAGATCAGTTTCTAAAGTGAAAGCAACCAGCTATAGACTTTTACCAAAAGGTATGCAGACAAAAATAACAACTTTTATCTTAAGAATTCTAGCTATGTTCTTCACTCTTTCCTAAAGGTATATTTCACCCTTTAACCCTTAGAGTGCCAGAGTGGGATGGAATGCATTGCTTTGCAATGCATTCCGTACCCCTCTGGCACTCAAAGGGTTAAGTGAGTGATTATAAAACAGTATATAGGACTCAGAAACAATGAGGGAGATGTATAAAACTGGAGTTATAAAATAGTGTCTGTAAAAGTTTCTCAAAGCGACGTAAGTATATGTATAAACATCTAACTACATTGTGCTAACTCCAGTTAGTTGACTTTTTTGAAGAGTGGAGTAGAAATGGTCTTGGCTAAATAAGAATTGTGTCCCAATCCTATATAATAATTTGTCAGAAGCCGTCATGTGCAGTAGAGACTGCCCGAAAGCACAGAATGCTGAGAGCACAGAATGTTGGGAGCACAGAATGTTGGGAGGTGTAGTATTGCTGGGAGTTCTGTGCTGGGAGCATTCTGTGCGGAATGCTGGGAGTTCTGTGCTGGGAGCATTCTGTGCTTTCGGGCAGTCTCTACAGTGCATGACTGTGTCGGCGGCAGGATGCAGAGCAGGACCGGCCTCTTAACCCTTTGAGTGCCAGTGGGCTATGCAACGCATTGCAAAGCAATGCGCTGTGTACCCCTCTGGCACTCAAAGGGTTAACATCACCTGGACCTTGGCCCGTGTACATGGGCTTTTACACTAGTGTATTTATAAGGAAATTCACTAATTGCGCCAAAAAAAAAAAAAAAAAAAAAAACAGTTTTAGGGATTAAATCTTAACGCCAGGTATAACCTATTCTTAACCCCTTAAGGACTATTGACGTACCTGGACTGTCACGCTGGTCCGGCACTTAAGGACCAGTGATGGTCCTGGTACGTCACGTACTTACGTGCAGGAGCGCGGTGAGTAATACTGGGGACTGAAGTTGATCGCTCCAAGACTGGAGCGATCTCTTTCAGTCCTTCATTCGGCGTGATGGCACACGTGATCAGTCATGTGGGGCGGCACGCCGAAATTCCCTATCTGATCCTGGACCACACACCCCAGGACCGCTGGTCCTTAAGGGGTTAATGGAAGTATAAAGTGACGGCTTTGTGTCCAAAAATATATTCGCAGGTGCGAATGTTCTCTGAATATTCACAAATAGACATATTTATAAATTTGACTTTACTCCTCTATAAACATGACCAGGCCTTGTGAATTTTAGCGAAAATTCTTAAGTATACGCTAAGAAAGCTTTTTATACACCTCCCACAATGGCAGTAAGGCCCACGTGCTAAGAAAAGTGGTGTTATTCTGGAGCAAAGAAACTGCATCACGGGGAACTCGGACACATTTCCCAAAATTATCATTGATTTATATGGGGGCTTTTAAATAAATGAAAATCTGCATTTTCTTCCATAGAGGGTTGTTGGTTTGCCCCCAGATTACACCCTTTTGTCTTACTATCAGCTAGGGTTGCCACTTTTTCTTCAAAAACATACTGGCCATGGCATTCCCTCCGTAGACTTAGCATTGGACAGAAGCCAATTTTTTACCGGCGTGTCAGTAAAATACCGGCTGGGTGGCAATCCTACTATCAGCCTTGGCCAGATGTGAAAACTTAGAATTCTGTGAAGATGCGTGTGAGCACTAAGGACCCTATGCACAAAAGAAAAGGGGAACACTACTGTGTGAAAGAAACTGCAAAATAGGGAAAAATAAAAACTCCCAAGACACCCACTAACTTAAAGGGATAGTAATGTTTCATAATAAAAGCAGCTCTAATTAATCATCATAGTATTTAGCTCTTGGAGAGTGTTATTTCAATTCTGTCAGAGTTGTAGTTCAAGAGTAATTCAATGACAAAATATCCCCCTCCCGCCCCTTTTACTGATGTAACACTGTTCAGCCACAGTAGAAGGGAGGTGCCCAGGTAGACTGCAGAGAGGGATAATCTTCAATTAAGATACAGGAAAAACCTGAAAAGCTTGTCAAGGGGCGCAGGGCTTTCATTGTTTTCATACAAAGAAGATTGTCCCCTGCTGTTATCTGTCTGGTTTTACAACCAGATTCACATCTGAGAAGAGATGGCTTACACTAGGTAAAAGGGGCGGGAGGGGAAACTTTGCTTGTGAATATCTCTTAAACCATAAAGGTTTGAGAGATAAGACTTATATCATTGTTCATATTTTTTTAATGCCTACAAAATAAAATAAAGTTAAAACGAAGTATTACTATCCCTTTAAATGGAGATGTTAACCCCTTGAATGCAAAACAGGTCCCCAACACATTATTTTGCAATGCCTTAGAGACCTCTCTAGCATTCATGGGGTTAGAAACCAAACTGAAGTAGATGAGAACCCCCCCATGGTGCAATTTGTTTGCCAAAGAATTCCACCACTTTAATGAATAAGGCCCACAGTATTTGTCTAACCTATTATAGGTATAAGCACTTAACACTGTGTGAAACTCAAAACTGTGTGAAGCTGTTGTAAGTCTCACCAGTCACTATTAGGCCTCATTCATACTGGGGATTTGAATATGTTGTAATGGTTCTGTATTATCTTGCAACATGCGCTATGATTTCCTCTAATGTAAGCAGCCTCAATGGCGCAAATGTCTTCAGTTTGTTGACAATTAGCTCAATATTACAAAACACTGTCTTAGAGTTGCTAATGTGACTGATGCCTTAGCAGGAGCAGAAATTAGGTACTGTTATTATTAACCCTTTCAGTGACAGAGGGGTACACAATGCATTGCTTTGTGCACCCTCTGGCACTGAAAGGGTTAATCCATACTGCATGGGGGAAGGAGACAGCAGAGAGAGAATGATAGAATTAACACTGTAATTCCCTAAGGGCAATCGCATTAACCCTTTTAGTGCCAGAGGGGTAGGCAATGCATTGGTTGCCTACCCCTCTGTCACTCAAAGGGTTAAGGAATATTACAGAATGATGACACATCAGTTCAGATGAGAATGTTATAAAATAGTTAACCCTTTGAGTGGCAGAGAGGTATCCAATGCATTGCAATGCACTGGATAACTCTCTGGCTCTCAAAGGGTTATCTTAATGGGACTGAAACAACAGATATATGTTAGTATCACATTTATCCCATTAGACTGGGAAAAAAACCTTTGCCAGGGCTAATTTGCCATTAGATAGATTAAGCAACTGCCTGTAGGGGGCGCATCCTTTGTGCTGGTCACACCCTTATTCTGAGTTGTGCGTGTGAACAGAGCAATTTAACTGTTCCTCCACAGACACCAGCTCCTGTTTTAAGGTATCTGGTTTACTTATCAGTTTACATAACATTTTACAGGCTGTTATTTAATCTCCCTGATGATAGAGAGATCTCCAGTGCACTGCATAGCAATACAATGCGGGCTTCTCAGGCAACCAAGAACTGTTTGTGCTGATAGGTAATACAGACAACAGTGGATGGGGTTGGGGTGGGATCATATCAGCTGGGGATTTAGCCATATGTATGTGCCATGTGTATGACTAAGTGCACCTAAGGTGTCTTGCCTATGGGTGATTGAGGTTTAAAAACAGCCCTGCCCTACATACTTCCGGGGATCGGGTTAGGTGGCCATCGCCTATTACTCCAATCCAAATTACATTAAAGGAATAGTAATGCCTGCTCTTAACAAACTTTGTAGATATTAAAAATATAAATTCAATGATGTATGTGTTTTCCCATTGCTTCACAATGCATTGCTTACCCCTCTGGCAGTCAAAGAGTTAAGCTAGTGAATGCTAGAGAGGTCCCACATGCATCCCCAACTTCTCTAGCATTCAGGGGTCAAACCCAGATTAAATGAATGGGAACTTTTATTTGCCCCAGTGGTGCAGCCGGGATTCCCCAGAACTGACCCAGTTCTTCTTAGTATGAAAGCCTCAGAGAAGTGAAAAGGGGGACAGGAAAATATTTAAACAGAAATAAATATATATATATATATATAGAGAGAGAGGGAGAGAGATGGTGAGGGAGACAGTGATGAAAGAAGAAAAGAGCCAATTAAGGGAACAGAGAGAAAGAGATGGAGAGAAATTAAAAGAGGGATAGAGACAAAGAAAGAAAGAGGGAGAAGAAGATGAGATTGGCAGAAATGGAAAGAGAGCGAGGGAGAGAAGGAGAGATGGGCTGAAACAGAGAGGAGGGGAGAGAGAGAACACAGAGGAGATATGGGGAGAAAGAGAGAGACAGAAGTAGTGAGTGGGATGAAGAAAGAGAGAGATAGAAAGTATAATGGAGAGGGACAGAGAGAGAATGGGGAGAGACAGAGAGAAATCGAATGGGGAACAGGGAGAGATAGGGGAATGGAGAGAGACAGCGAGATAGAATGGGGAATGGAGAGAGACAGAGAGATAGAATGGGGAATGGAGAGAGACAGCAAGAGATAGAATGGGGAATGGGGAGAGACAGAGAGAGATTGCATAGGGAACAGGGAGAGATAGGGGAATGGAGAGAGACAGCAAGAGATAGAACGGGGAATGGAGAGAGACAGAGAGAGAGAGAATAGGGAGAGATAGAAAGTATAATGGAGAGGGACAGAGAGATAGAATGGGGAATGGGGAGAGACAGAGAGAGAGAGAGAATAGGGAGAGATAGAAAGTATAATGGAGAGGGACAGAGAGATAGAATGGGGAGATACAGAGAGAGATTGCATAGGGAACAGGGAGAGATAGGGGAATGGAGAGAGACAGCAAGAGATAGAATGGGGAGAGACAGAGAGAGATTGCATAGGGAACAGGGAGAGATAGGGGAATGGAGAGAGACAGCAAGAGATAGAATGGGGAATGGAGAGAGACAGAGAGAGAGAGAATAGGGAGAGATAGAAAGTATAATGGAGAGGGACAGAGAGATAGAATGGGGAATGGAGAGAGACAGAGAGAATAGGGAGAGATAGAAAGTATAATGGAGAGGGACAGAGAGATAGAATGGGGAATGGGGAGAGACAGAGAGAGAGAGAATAGGGAGAGATAGAAAGTATAATGGGGAGATACAGAGAGATAGAATGGGGAATGGGGAGAGACAGAGAGAGAGAGAATAGGGAGAGATAGAAAGTATAATGGAGAGGGACAGAGAGATAGAATGGGGAATGGGGAGATACAGAGAGATAGAATGGGGAATGGGGAGAGACAGAGAGAGAGAGAATAGGGAGAGATAGAAAGTATAATGGAGAGGGACAGAGAGATAGAATGGGGAATGGGGAGATACAGAGAGATAGAATGGGGAATGGAGAGAGACAGAGAGAGATAGAATGGAGAGAGATAGAAAGTGGAACACAGAGATAGGGGAATGGACAGAGACAGAGACATAGAAAGAGGAATGTAGAGAGAGAGATAGAAAGAAGAATAGAGAGAGGAATGGAGAGAAAGAGATAGAAAGAGGTGCGCAGAGAGGACGCCAGTCTGAATTTAGAGCACCCTGCTCCATATCAGCTGCGGTGCTGGCAGTCTCTATTGCTCATGACTGCAACAGTGGCACTGTGGCCCGTGTAAACAGGTTTTTCAACTACTTGTGTGTATGCTGAGACTGTTATACTAAGGAAAGTGGTGCAATCCTGGGGCAAACCAATTGCACCACAGGGAACAAATAAACATTTCCCTTGATTTAAATGGGACTTTTTCCTTTAGGCCACTCTGCACTTGGAGCTGTGAACCAATGGCCAAATCTGCTTACACGAAAGTGCTACAGGGTAAATGTATGTAATGAGCCGGCGTGATTGAATAACATGTACACTGTATACTTTATTTTCTCTGTGGCTGCTGAACAAGAATTGTTATGAAGAGTGTTTCCTTGTAATCCACTAAATAGCTTATTATGGGTTTGTGCCATATCAGTGATTAATATGAAACTCACTCGTTTATTAAACACAGAAATAAAGAAAATCCCAAAATTCCCCTTGATTTAAATGGAATTTCTAACCCATTGGGTGCTACACAGGTTCACTCCAGCATTCAAGGAGTTAAAAATTCCATTTAAATCAAGGGGAATTTGGGGATTTTTATATTTATTCCCTATGGTCTGTGTTTGCACCAGAATTGCACCACTTTTTTAAATAAATCAGACTCTGTATTTAATAAACGAGTGAGTTTCATATCACTCACTGATATGGCACAAACCCATAACAAGTTATATTTAAGTGGATTACAAGGAAACACTCTTCATAACTATTCTTGCATCAGCAGCGGCAGAGAAAATAAAGTATACAATGTACATGTTATTCAATCACGCCGGCTCATTAAATACATTTACCCTGTAGCACTTTTTTGTAAGCAGATATGGCCTTTGGTTCACAGCTCCCAGTGCAGCGTGGCCTAAAGGAAAACTCACTTAGTTCTATGGAGCTGATTTATCAGTTATACATGTCTATACATCAGGTCCAACGGTAATGGAGTGAATGTCCATTGTTGATTCTGCACTAAATCAGGAGCGGGGAACGATTTTAACCTTTTGAGTGCCAGAGAGGTATCCAGAGAAAGGCAGAGCAATACATTGCATACCATTCTGGCACTCAAAAGGTTTAAAGGGATAGTAATAGTTGGTTTTAAGAAATGCTAATATTGTAGATATTAAAAATAGAAATACAGTAATGTACCTCCCGTCTCTCAAACCTTTATAGTTTAAGAGATCGAAGCATCTAAAGTTCCCCCCTCTGCCCCTTTCAGACATCTGTGCTCTGGCTGACAGACGGAGATTCTGGTAATTTGACCAGCCGCTGGATCCTCAGCAGAGCCATGATTGCGCTATGTAGAATTAAATACTTCATTGGAATGGTCTACAAAGTGTGCCTCGTTTGCAAGCACACTTTGTAGACCGTTCCAATGAAGTATTTAATTTTACATACCGCTATCTCAGCTCTGCTGAAGAGCCTCCTGCTGGTCAGATGACCAGAATCTGCTTCTATCCCATAGAGTGCTGACATCTATGAAAGGGGCGGGAGGGGGGGGGACTTTAGATTATTCGATCTCACACTGTATTTCTATTTTTAATATCTACAATATTAGAATTTCTTAAAACCAACTATTACTATCCCATTAAGAACTTCTGTGTAATGTCAATTTACTAAGATAAGCACACAAAAATGCTTCCCCTTAACCCTTTGAGTGCCAGAAAGATGTGTTGGCTACCTTTCTGGCACTCAAAGGGTTAATGCTGCTTGTGCCAAAGAGAGTACAATGAGGAGCTCTGCAATATGGGGTGTCACTTTCCTTTATGCCTTGTAAAATGTAGAGAAAATTATGCGAGTGTATGCCAGTTCCTTACATATTCCCTGTTGCAGTTGTATGAGACTTACTGGCCTTAAAGGGACAGTAATGTCCCATAAAACTTTTTTTTAGAGTTTTGTAGAGATTAAAAAATAAGCTAAATGTCACAGATCCTATCTCTCAAACCTCTTAGTCACACACTAAAAATTATTTAATTTTTACTGTTCCCCCTACCTCCCCCTTTTTTTTTTTTTTTTTTTTTAACCTCACCCCCAATAGAAGCAGCTTTTTGGTCACCCAACCGATGGAGCTGGGGTTTTCAGTGTCAGTCTTACAAAGTGATCTGCCAAATGGGACAGTCCAGAGATTCAGTGATTCTCAGCTGCAGTCCCCAGGACACATTGACACGTTAGGTTTTATGAATATCCTTAATTGAGCACAGGTAAATTAACTCCCCTGGGAGCTTTCTTCTGTGGAGATCCCAGAGAGGGCTCATGAGTTACGACCAGACTTAAGCTAATAAAATGATTAGTGTTATAAGGTGGGTGGGGTTTAGTTAGACAGGGTGGGGAAGTGGTCGGAACAGAGCTGGAAGGAAGAGAAGAAGGCAGAATTTCTCAGGAAACTTGCCGCAGCCGGAGAATTCGCCTCTGTCCCCTGAGATCCGGTAATTAACACTAAAAACCGGAGTCCCTGAGGCAGATCCAGAGATTTCCCAGGTATGTAAATGACCCACTGATTACCAACTTGTAATAAACTTAGTATATCTTGAAAACTATAGATTTCCACTGAGGTCTAATGTTGAGAATCACTGTTCTAAGTATTGCAAACCAGTCATGAACAATAAATTGCTTGTGACTGATTTACAATACTTTGAGGCTCTGTGTCTCATACAGAAAACAATCATCTAGTGTTCCCACTGACTGAGATCAGTCACACTTAAAGGGATAGTAATACCTAAAATGTAAAAAAAAATATGTTGTAGGGTTTATCCCCCTGAGTAAAACAAGAGTACTCCCACTGCTGAAAGATGTTTCATTCAAAAGTTATTAATTTTCAAAGTTGCATTTTTTAGGTGCAATATCACAGTGGCCTGAAATTGTACAGTGGTGCTGTTGCTACACGATCCTATGGACAGCTCTGGTCCGGGACCATAAATCTCCATAGGATGGTGTAGCAACAGCGCCACTGTACAATTTCAGGCCACTGTGATATTACACCTAAAAATTTCAACTTTGAAAATTAATAACTTTTGAATGAAACACCGTTCAGCAGTGGGAGTACTCTTGTTTTACTCAGGGGGATAAACCCTACAACATATTTTTTTTACATTTTAAGTATTACTATCCCTTTAACTTTCAACTACTGAATGCATTGAACTCTCATATTATTCGTATAGCTGATTTCTGACTGTGAAGTTTACATTAAATTGCATATTTGAAGTATAACTTTCTTTCGTACTTGCAATCTTTAGAACTGACCCCTCAGAGTTTAAAGTCCAGATGTAGATTTGGCCGCTATACTTTTAATCAACAAGCCAATTGAGCCACAAAACTTGAAAATCTAAAGTTCAACATGATGTTCCGAATGTGATGTCTGTGTCTGCACAACCACCTATATTGCCCACCCAATTAAGGCTGGATTTTCTAATAGGCAACTGCTTAGTGCTCCAAATACTGAGGGGTTCCTCAGCTGTGCTGGCCACACCCTCATTCTGAATTGTGGGTGTAGCCAAATCAGTCTAAATAATGTCCTTGCAGCATTTTATATATATCTTTAACCCCTTGGGTATTAGAGAGATAGACAATGCATTGTATAGCAATGAGTCTGATACACTGTATCTATTGCAGCTGAAGAGTAAAAGCTTTTTTGTCCTTGCTTGTTATAGTTCAAATGTATTTTCTGTGCTGGGACAGAGTGGGTGGGACTGGAGGCAGGGTCAAGTGGAGTGGGGGTGTGGTAATAGGCGGGGCTAAGGAGCCTAGAGTTCCTTGCCTAGGGGCATCTGGGCTGTAAGTCCGGCCCTGCACCCAATGGCCAATTGTAGTGATTGGCTAATAGAGAACAAACAGCAATAATTAAGTTGGTTAACCAAGAATTATATACACTACATATGTTCAACATCAATAACATTTTTGATTGTAGGAATAATTTATATTAATCCAGGACTGTGGCAGGAAACCCTAAGCTGGCCAGACCTTCAAGGGACATTTCCTAACATTCTTTTTCACTGAGACAGAGGTCTTTACCAGAGGACTGTCCCCTGAAAATGCAGATATCTGATCACAATAGTTAAGAGCCTCATTTAACTAATTTGGGAAATGTTATTAGTCCCCCTTTGGTGCAGTTGCTTTCTCCAGTTCTTTTTTAGTACATCAGCTTTAATTGAGCTTTATTCTGAATGTGCAAACAATAGCATCTCTAGAGGTATAGGCTGGGGAGGACTGTACAGTACATGTTTTGCCTTTTCTCCTGGTGGATACTACAGACATCTCCAATACATAGTGAAGCAAGGTGCTGGCAGTATCTGTAGCACCCAAGGGGTTCAAATGAGGTTTAAGCAACCTACTGAATTCCAAAGTGGTGCACAGTGCATTGGGGAGCAATGAAGAGCTCACAGCCTTGTTACTAAAAGGATTAACTTTGTAGCCAGACATGATTCCATAAATTAGCAACCCAAATAATATAACATTTTCCCTTTTCTGAAGAAGATCTTAAAAACAAGACAAGAGGGGTGTAAATGCAGCTTATTAACAATTAAACCATCCGAAAATCATAATTTTGCAAACAATAAATAAGCAAAACTAAATAAGTATAAAACAACGAAGAGGTACATACACGTTTTATTACTTGTAATTGATACATCAAACCAGGCATAGTCAGTCTTTGGACTCCAGTTGTTGGCCACTTGGGGATGATGGAAGCAGCAGCTGGAGATCCAAACATTGACTATCCTGTCTTAAAGGAACACCAACACCTGATAATGATATATAAAATCCAAATGACCACTATAATTCAAGTCTGCATGGACTTGTTCTACAAAATGTATAATTCGTACTTGATGTCATGCTGATAGAGGCCGACATGATTCCTTTTGCAGCCTCAAAGAGCCCAACCCCTTCCTGCCCAGATTCAGGTAAGTGGGAGTGTCCTATTAGAAGGTGTTAGTGTTCATGTAAAATATACCAAACCGTTATTGTTTCAATTTAGAAGTGGTGGATGAACCCCACTGTTACTTTTCTCTGGCATTAACCATTTAGATTATGCTTAATTGACCAGACCTCCCTTTGTAGGGAACACTAACACATCCCAGCTATAAAACTTTACCTTAATCAGGGCAAAAAATCATAAAGGCTGCTATGGATTAATTCTGCATGAACTGGTTCTCCAAAATGTATCCTTTAATTAGTAATGAATATCACGTCCACAATGGCGGACATGATTCTTCATGCCAGGTTCTAGTACTCTCCACCATCCTAAATAAATCTTTTTATAAAGGAAGGAAAACATAGGGGTTATGCACTAAGGTGTGATAGAGGTGATAAAGTGGAGATGACTTCTCCAGTGATATCACTTCTCCAGTTCCTATGTTATTCTATGGAGCCAATTCACTAAGATCTCTAAAGCTGGACAAATGTTAGTGCATTGGCTCCACAGAATAACATAAGACTTAGAGGGTTTAGAACACTGGAGAAGCCATCTCCACTCTATCACCTCTTTATCACACCATAGTGCATCTCCTCCATCACTGCAAAGAATTTGGGGTCTAAGGACAGTAGGTTTAAAAGAAAAGTGGAGGAGTTCTGGGGCAAACCATTTGCACTATAGGGGAGAACTAAAGGTTCCAAAAATTCCCATTGATTTTAATGGGAATTTTAACCCCTTGAATGCTAGAGATGTCGCCAATGCATTGCGAAACAATGCGTTGGATATCTCTCTAGAATTCCAGGGGTTAAAATCCCTATTTAAATCTATGGGAATTTTTAGTTCTCCCCTATAATGCAAATAGTTTGTATCAGAACTCCTCCACTTCATTTGAAAATACGGCCCTTAGAGACCAGAAACAAAAAATCGTAGACTGGGGAATCAATCCTTTCAGAATGTTTTAACAGTGTCCATTGGGAGTAATTGGGGGTTTATTCTCAGTAGTTTTTAGTGTCCTTTTAGTTCTGAATACTTATGATAAATACATACTGCAGGGTTGTGCTGACTGTTACGTGGTCATAATGAATTAACTTTACTTAAGTGTGTGTGTGTGTATGTAGGGGGGGGATCTGGCCACTTTATATATAGGTATACACACAAAAACTATAACATAAAAGGGGGAACAATCAAAAATTCCCAGAATCCCTTCAGTTAAAGCGCACAACCTCATACAGAGAAAATCCAGTCAGAACAGAGTCAATTAGACAATGCCATGCTCCGCAAAATCATCATATTTTTTAAAATCTGGGTTAACAATGGGTGGTATTCCAAAGGTACAATGCAAACTGCTCTAATATCAAAACACAGCTTATTACATTGTCAGTAATATATGTAAAAGTCTCCATATAATTATAGAAATAAAAAGATATGATATTGAATGTGTTTTACTTCAACAGGCTGGGGGATAACATTTTCCTTTGCATCCTCATTTCCTGATCTGGAAGCTATCCTCTACTACAGTGTTTGTCAACCATGAACCTCAACTGCCACTAAAGACCGTGGGGGATATGCACTAAGGTGTAATAAAGAGGTGATAAAGTGAAGATGACTTCTCTAGTTTACCACTTCTCCAGTTCCTATGTCATTCTATAGAGCCTATGCACTAAGTTCTCTAAAGCTGGAGAAATCATAGTAGATTGGCTCCATAGAATAAAATAGGAACTGCAGAAGTCATCTCCACTTTATCACACCTTAGTGCATCTCCCCCCATATGTACAATGCAAAGTTTAGTAGTTTTGGCTTATACCATCTAAACTATAGGTAACTAATATAAATATGAGAACTCCTCACAGAATTAAATGGGGTTTTTTAACTCTTAGAATACTAGAGAGGTCCACAATGCATCAGAGACCTCTCCAACATCCAAAGGATTAAAAGTTAACTTTAAAGGGATAGTATTACTTCAAAATTACTATCCCTTATATTGTAGCCCTTAATAAACTGAGTTAAATGACGCCAGTGGCATCTCTCAAACCTTTATGGTTTAAGAGATAGCTGCTTTCAAAGTTTCCTCTCCCCTGCTGTCATCGTTCTGCTGCCAGCAGGGGAATCCAGTCTCTGAATCAAGTGGAGGCTCTTCAGCAAAGCCGATATCTCATTATGGAAGGAAAAATGATTAATTGAAACAGGCTTCTCTTTGTGCTTGGTAACCAAGCACACGTAGAAGACTGTTTCAGTTAATCATTTTTCCTTCCATAACGAGATATCGGCTCTGTTTAAGAGCCTCCGCCTGTCCCGGGACCGGATTCCCCTGCTGGCAGCAGAATGCTGACAGCAGGGGAGAGGAAACTTTGAAAGCGGCTATCTCTTAAACCATAAAGGTTTGAGAGATGATGCTGGTATCATTTAACTCAGTTTAGTAAGGGCTACAATATGAGGGATAGTAATTTTGAAGTAATACTATCCCTTTAAATAGATAGTAATGTATTTTAAAAAAATAACTAAATATTGCAGCTATTAAAAAATAAACTAAATGATCCCAGTCCCATGGTTTGAAAGATTGAACATTTTAAACTTCCCCCCTCCCTCCCCTTTCCCTGACGTCAGCTGTAAGCTGACAGCAGGAAATCCTGGTCGGTCCGGGGACCAACAGGCAGCTCTTCAGCAGAGAAGAAATACCAACATCTAAAAAGAAATACTTCATTGGAATGGTCTACAAAGTGTGCTTGCAAACCAGGCACAGTTTGTAGACCGTTCCAATGAAGTATTTCTTTTTAGATTTTGGTATTTCTGCTCTGCTGAAGAGCCGCCTCGAGTCGGACGACTCGCATCTCCTGCTGTCAGCTTTGCAGATTACATCAGTGACGGGGGAACTTGAAAACGTTCTATCTCTCAAACCATAAAGGGATTGGGATAATTTTGTTTATTTTTTAATGGCTACAATATTTAGTTATGTTTTAAAAGGACATTACTCTCCCTTTAAATCAATAAGAATTTGTATTAGTCCCCTATGCTGCAGTTAGTTTGAACATATGTCCTTAATGGTGTAGGCTTTAAGAATATCCTTGTCTGAGTACAAATTAACTAATCAGAATGAAAGCATCACTAATTAGTATACCTGGGAAATATTCAGCTCTGCCCTGGAGACACTGTCTTTCAGTGTTCATTACCAGATCTCTGGGGAAAATAGCTGTTTTGCAGACTGGGTCAATTCCCTGGTAACATAACAAAACGAGAGCTTAATTACAGTTTTACTTAATGGGATAGTAATACTTAAGTATTACTAATCCCTATAGTAAAGTCCTACTAAATAAATGTATTGCCCCCAGTGTCATGTCTCAAACCTTTATGGTTGGAGAGATGATCGCTCCTAAAGTTGCCCTCTCCCTCCCCCTTCCCCGTAGTCAGCGTTCTAGCTAACTGCAGGGAAGCAAGTCGTACGACTTTCAGGCGGCTCTCCAGCACAGCCGCGATCGCATTACTAAAAAAGAAAACTTTCACTGAAATGGTCTTCTACGTGTGCTTGGTTTGCAAGCACACACAGAAGACCATTTTACTGAAAGATATTTTTTTAATTAACGTGATCGTGGCTCTGCTGCAGAGCCGCCTGATGGTCTATGACCGGATTTCCCTTCAGTCAGCTACCACGCTGACTTTGGGGAAGGGGGAGGGAGATGGCAACTTTAGGAGCGATCATCTCTCAGACCATAAAGGTTTGAGAGATGACACTGGGGGCAATACGTTTTTTTAATAGGACTTTACTATAGGGATTAGTAATACTTAAGTATTACTATCCCTTTAAAGGTATTTATACCACTAGTCCACTTCATTGAAATCCCTCAGCAAATTACCCTCACATAAAACTGCATAAGTTTTTGCTCCTAATGAAGTGACATATATATGTCCCAAAATGCACTGAGTATTTTTATAAAGTGTATTAACTGTTTTCATTATAAATGAAATGATAAATGTTATTTTTAGTTTTCTTTTTTATTTTATATTTAAAGGGATAGTAATACCTAAAATGTAAAAAGAAATATGTTGTAGGGTTTATCCCCCTGAGTAAAACAAGAGTACTCCCACTGCTGAAAGGTGTTTCATTCAAAAGTTATTAATTTTCAAAGTTGAATTTTTTAGGTGCAATATCACAGTGGCCTGAAATTGTACAGTGGCGCTGTTGCTACACCATCCTATGGAGATTTATGGTCCTGAGACCAGAGCTGTCCATAGGATCGTGTAGCAACAGCGCCACTGTACAATTTCAGGCCACTGTGATATTGCACCTAAAAAATTCAACTTTGAAAATTAATAACTTTTGAATGAAACATCTTTCAGCAGTGGGAGTACGCTTGTTTTACTCAGGGGGATAAACCCTACAACATATTTTTTTCTACATTTTAGGTATTACTATCCCTTTAAAGTATATAATACTAGTGTAGCCGCTCTGGTATGCTTTACATTTGTATTTAAATGTTTTATGGTCTATCCCCCCCACATTTATTTTGGGGTACCCTGGAGATTGAGGCTATATACTAGATACAGTGGCCACAGCAATAAAGATATTGAAATAACTGACCTGGAGGAAGGAGGTTTAAGTGAAACCAGTGATGTAAATTGATGAGTGGAAAGACTGGAGGAGATCCACCATCCTGGGGTGTAGTACCAGGCTATGCCAGTTACCCTAGAAGTAGGCTAAGTCTCATTAAAATGTGAGTAAACCCCCTATTGATCACATGGATGTTGGTTGTGGATCAAGATCAGCTGACTACTGCACTAAGGGCCATACGTTCAAAGAAGTGCGAAATAGCTTATGTCGTTTTTAACGACTTTTCAAAGTACAATGTCACTGTGCTGGAGAATAGTATAGCCATGCCCTAGCCTTGCCCCTTTGCCCGGCAATTCTGGAGTTGTGTCGTACACACAGGACATTACTAGTTTCTTGTCGTGCTTTTTTAAGGATTTTCCTGATTAAGCACAGGTGAGTAAATAAGTGGCTCATTTATTTTAACCGACTCAACTGTGCATAATCAGGGAAATACTTAAAACTGGCCTGTTGCTGGCCCTTGAGGAATGAACTTGGACAACCCTGCTTTAGGGGTAAGCCCTGTCCATCTTTTTCCAGATTAAGCATGGAAATCACATAATTTGGGCACTCCCCTTTCAGCCCTTCTTAGTACTCTGGATGCTGGGATCAAGTATGTTCACACCTGTGGAACTGAAAGGGTTTGTACATGCAATTATAAATGTTCATTTGTTTGTACATCAAAACCAGCAGCACTTTTGGAACTGCTGGCTTACTGCCTCACTGGCACCGAATGGTGGCTTACATTAACCCTTTAAAGTGGAACTTTCAGTTACTAATAAGTCACCCTTTAATTATTAAACATACTAGTGTAAAAGCCTGTGTGCACGGGCCAATGCGTTGCGTACTCCTCTGGCACTCAAGGGTTAAGTGTCCTGCCGCCGACGCAGTCATGCACTGTAGAGACTGCTTGAAAGCACAGAATGCTCCCAGCACAGAACTCCCAGCATTCTGTGCGTTTGGGCAGTCTCTACTGCGCATGACGGCTTCTGACAAACATCCTAGCGAATTATTATATAGGATGGCGACTAGCATCCTAATACATGTATTACCTCTGTAAAGTGCCACATTCTAAAGAAATCTTTCATCTTAGGAGACCGGAAGCCAGGCATCAGCACAAGCATCTTGCCTGTGCTGTCAGTCCCGTTCTCCTGTAAGAAGCATTGCAGCGTGCCACATGGTAACCAGAAAGACTGACGGCCCATCAGTCTCCTAAAATTAAAGATTTCTTTAGAATGCATCACTTTACAGAGGTAATACATGTATTAGGATGCTAGTTGCCATATGTTTAACAATTCAAGGGCGACTTAGTAACTGAAAGTTGCGCTTTAAGGAAAAGAGGTATACATGCATAGCAAAGCCATGCATTGCACATCTCTCTAATCCTTAAAGGGCTAATCTAAGCCTCCATTGAACTCTCTGGTCCTTAAACAGTTAACTCAGAATAAATGTTCTGTTTAAACCTGCATCTCAACCCCCAATCCTTCAAAACAAACCAACTTATTTCATTCCACCATCTACTTCCTGTTGCATCAAAAACAGAATGAAGTTATAACTTGGAAGACAATGTAAAAGCTTTTAAACCCTTTGGATAGGTCTCTAATGTATTGCTTTACCTCTCCACCATCAAAGGTGTTAAGACGAGGAAAGGAAATCTTAACTGTTTCCATGCAGGAATTTGATCTGCATATCAATAGGCCAAAAATATATCTGCAGCTACTGGCCATTACAGCAACCATCATCCCAAACCAGCCATTGACTAGCCTTGTTTAGGACTTTGAAGCTATACTGTATTGTCCTATCTCTGTACCTGGGCACTAAGTAGATCTGGGGCTAGATGCACTAAAGATCGAAGAGGACTATGAATGTCGATGTTCTGTTGGAGCAGTATCGTAGGCACATCCACAGTAGGAAACACATTACTAAGCAGTGCCTTCCTACCTCTCTGGTAGGGTTAAGTTTCGAATGAAGGACAGGTTCTGATGAATAAATGGCAGTTCCTGTTCAATGAAGAGGGGAAGTCGAATGGAGCTATTATGTCGAATATATGCAATATATGTCGACATACTAAGGGGGGGGGCGGTGTCGAAGGGGAGAACATTGTGTAGTGCTTGGTGTACTAGTTCTATTTATTGTAACCCTTTGAATGCCACGGGGTGAGCAATGCACATTCCTATGACATTCAGTGCTGTCCATGGTGCTGAAAGCCTTCTCTGTATTCCCCCTACTGGCTGGGTAGGGAAGCACAGAGAATGCTATTCAGAAATGTCGTAGTATTGGTGATGTGCGAGGGGAGGAGATTCCTTCCACACCGACAATTCTTCAAAAATCCTGTATGCTAATAGGGACCTTCTCCAACCCTCCCCTTCCATCCAACAATTTTGGTGAATATTTCGATGTTTGTGCAGATCGAATTGTTGTAGTGATTCGAACACATCGACAATATCATACTGACACCACATCGACTTTTAGTGCATCTAGGCCCAGATGTTCCATTCTTGGTTACCATGTATGTGGGTATCAGGGACAGCAACTCCTGTTCCTCAAAAGCTACCAACTAGCGTGACTACATTTTCTTTCTGCCAGTCAGGGACATTTCTGAGATGAGAGCATTAAAAGCTTCTCCTCTGGTCTAGCACAACTGTGTGGTAGGGGGTCACATGCCATCACTCCACATTAGTGTACAGCTTATTCTTTTTTCAGAAAAAAACACAGAGTTCTAAACACTAAAGGGGGAACTTTTTATGACAAAGAAGAAGAAAATCTCTCTCAGTCCCAAGAACAGCTATGTAATCTAAAACAATACAATTATACTTTAGGCCAAAAAGAACTCTCTAATGTGTCTAGAATGCCCTAGGATCAGTGGTTCTCAACTCCTGTCCTCAGGACCCACTAACTGGCCAGGACTTAGGGATTTCTCTGCTAGAGCACAGGTGTGGTGATCAGAGGCTCATTCACACTGATTAACTCACCTGTGTTCTAACAAGGAAATCATCAAATCCTGGCCTGTTAGTGGGTCCTGAGGACAGGAGTTGAGAAACACCACCCTAGATGCTGACCAAATATCCAATATTATATATAAAAGAGAGAGAACAAGGGTTATAGGTTTAGAATCAATCAGCATTCAAACATTTTTGGTAAAAAAAATAAAAACATTCATATGACACCTTAAAAACTTATTGTGGTATCCCCCAATTTGCCCTCAAATTAACAAACAAAATCTACCACACTCCTCATGTGTGTTTTTTTTTTTTTTTTTTTTACCAATAAATGTTCTAACCCTGACTGATTCTAAACCCATATCCATTTTCTCTTTTTTTTTTTTTTAATAGAATATTAGATATTTGGTAATCAGACTAGACCCAGTGTACAGTTCTTTTGGTCAGAAAATGGCCATCAAGCCCAAAGTCTTAGTGTAGACTTACACTAGCAGAACTTGGCTCTGCAGTTCTTGTTTGATGTCATGAAGCAGAGCTAAGTTCTTTCCCTAGCATTTAGGACTCTGTGCAGTGGCCATTTTATTGTAGCCCAGTACACCTTCTGTCACAGCAGTCAAGACTCAATGGATAGTTCATCCTGTAACGTTTAGAGCTCTGTTCCGGAGACTCCATTCCAAGGCTACAATGCATTGTCCTGGTAGGGGCCTGCTGCTTGTGGGACACACACTCGTTAAAATATGTGACTGTCCTAGGCACTCAGGACATGAAATCACCCTACTACCAACAGAACATATTTTTAAAGGGATAGTAATACTTAAAATGTAAAAAATAATATGTTGTAGAGTTTATCCCCCTGAGTAAAACAAGGGTACTCCCACTGCTGAAAGGTGTTTCATTCAAAAGTTATTAATTTTCAAAGTTGAATTTTTTAGGTGCAATATCACAGTGGCCTGAAATTGTACAGTGGCGCTGTTGCTACACCATCCTATGGAGATTTATGGTCAATTGACCAGAGCTGTCCATAGGATCGTGTAGCAACAGCGCCACTGTACAATTTCAGGCCACTGTGATATTGCACCTAAAAAATTCAACTTTGAAAATTAATAACTTTTGAATGAAACACCTTTCAGCAGTGGGAGTACTCTTGTTTTACTCAGGGGGATAAACCCTACAACATATTTTTTTTACATTTTAAGTATTACTATCCCTTTAAGGTTCTCTCTGCATGTGCAATCGTTGGATTGATTAAATTGGCTATGGCATTAACTAGTTTAACTGTATTCAAACAGAGATATACTGAAAACATGCACACGTGTTGGCTACATCTGATGTACATTTAGAATTTTTTTGTTGTTGTAGTGCAGTTGTTCTAAGAATTGCCTCAGTTTTGTCTTCATAAATATGTCCCCTAGGGCTGTATTCAAACAGCAATTCTGGTGAAAACCAGTTGCACAATAGGGGACATATAAAAATTTCCATTCATTTAAATGTCACTTGTAACACTTTGAGCGTCAAAGAGTTATCCAACACATTACAAAGCTGGTAGGGAATGATGGTTGGTTGTTATCCACCGCTTCATTGATTTTGGTGCTTCTTGGTGTTTATTAACCCCTTGCATGCAAGTGATATTTACAACATATTGTATTGCAGAAGTCTATTAGCACCAGAGGTTTAAACAGTTTAGCAGTGGAAATTTCCAGGGATTTATTTTATTCAAAGTATAAACTAAGTACCTCTAAATTTGAAATAGAGATTGTGCCCTTACATTCTAGTGATTTCTGAAACACATTGCAGAGCAGTATGTTGTAACAGTCTCCAGCACTGAAGGGGAAAAGAAGACACAGTAAAGAGTTACAAAAGTATGCATTCATAGTTAAAGGCATACTGCAACTCTTTATTGCTCCATAAAGAAACATACCCTTAATTGCTACATAATAGTAATATTTTAATATGAAAAATTCTATATATTTATATATTTTATTGTTATGCTTCTCCTGCTGATGAAAAATGGGAACACCCATTGTGAGATGCTTCATTCAAAGGTTATTATAGCTAGAGTCTGAAAATTTTAATTTTGAGATATGGTCAAGGGTGTCCCTCCTGTTGCTGTTTCTGTCAAAGAAGACCTTTGATCTGTGATGAAAAGTTCTGCATAAACAATAATAGAAACACATTTTTATCTGGTCACAATGTGGCATAATTGTAAACACTTAAAAAAAAAAAAAAAAAAAAAAAAAAAAAGCCAGCAAGTCTGAGCTGCAATAAATTTGAATGAAGCATCTCCAGCAGTAGAAGTACCATGTTTTACTCATGAGGAAAATTCCTATTAAAAAAAAGATAAACATGAAGGCACAATAAAACAGTATTCAATACAATGTATAAGATATCAGATCATGCACTAAACAATGGTCTGGGTAAGAATAATATTATTGGTCACATGTCCTCATACTGATATACATTGTTTCACATCCTGTGTGTGCTTCTGCCTCATGATTATTCTTGGTGGAACCCGAGCTGAGTATATTTATATTTCTTCTATGGGACATACACCTACAAAACCGGGGTTAACCCTTTGAGTGCCAGAGGGGTACGGAAAGCATTGCTTTGCAATGCATTACGTGCCCCCCTGGCACTCAAAGGGTTAAAAGACCCATTTCAATCAATTTGAATTTGTGGAATTTTTATTCTACCCCCCCACCCCCATTGGTGCAGTTGGATTGCTCCAAAACTGCCCCTCTTAAGTTTGATGAATAAGACCCTTAATCTTTCCAGCTGATTGAGCCAAAAAAGGGTTAAATATAAAAAGTGCTGGAGGTATAGCAAATCTGAATCAATGCTCCTGACATCCCTCTGGTACTAAAACATTAAAATGTAATGGCAAGTTATTTTCATTTTATTTAGATTTAATTGGATAGGATGTTTCAACCCAAACAAGGGTCTTTATCAACATAAAGACCCTTGTTGGGGTCAAAACGTTGATCAATAAATCAGCACTTTGATTGAACCACCAACAAGTCCTGGGAGTGAGGCTCATTTACTTAACTATTATCTATCTATATATATATCTATATATATATATATATATATATAAATAAACATAATTTTACTACATAACAAAACATTACTGTTCCTTTAAGAAAATCAGGAGTTTAGTGCTTTAAATATTTAAGGTCATATTTTATAAGCTGAAAAATTACAAATCTTGGAGCACACCAACTGTACCACAGAGAAGAAATTCAAATTCCAATTAATTTAGATTGGTATTTTAACTAACTCAAAGCTAGAGAGATCTCCAAAGGATTGCTTCACAGCATGGTGGAAACCTTTATAACATTCAGGGGTTTAAATCCCCATTTCATTCATGGGGATTTCAGGAATTTGTCCCATGACACAGATGGTTTGCTCTAGAATTTCTTCTCTTTAGCTTACCGAATAGGGCCCTTAGTGAATTGAATTTCAAGGTTATAAGGTGCATCACATATCAGACTTCTACTTCTATATATGTCCATAAACCACGGCTCACGGAGCCTAAAGATAAAGGTTCAGCTAAAAGCTAACAAAAATCTTAAAGAGCTAGGATTATTATGTGGGCGTTTAGGTATATAACTAGGCATGAGTACATGTTGCATATATTACAAATAAGTATCCCGGGCACATTCCCATTCAGATCAAACTCGATCCACAATCCCTCCACTTCAAGGGTTCAATGTTCAGAAGAAAACCCAAGTAATTCTGGGTCAAACCAACTGCACATTAGGGAACAAATACAAATTCCCCAAATCACCATTGTGAAATGGGGGGGGGGGGGAGCTCACCAACACTTTAATTAACCCTTTGAGTATCAGAAAGGTATCCAATGCATTCGATACCTCTCTGGAACTCAAAGATTCAACAATGCACTGTACACTTCTAAAGCATTAAAGGGGTTGCATGCCCCATTTAAGTCAGTAGGAGATTGCATTTGTCCCCTATGGTGCAGATGGTTTGGCCCAGAATTACTCCAGTGTACCTTTGGACCTATGGGCTACTCTTAAGGTTGTTTACAGTTATACTTCTTGATCCCCAGCTTCCTGGATTTAAACGCCCAAATCCTTGATTTAGTTTAAATACATATTGCCACATTCTTAAAATCATGCATTTCTGCATTGCTATTGCACAGACTTAATACATAGTTTGTTTTATGTTTTTTTTTTTTTTTTTGAGAAAATGTTGTTGATTCAGGTCCCTTATATTATTTAAGCTACTTTTCACATTATTTGTTTGTTCTCTTTTCTTTCTTTGATCACTCACCTATCAATTAAGTCCTATTTTTTGTCCAATCATGATGCATCTCATCCCCAGATGTCTATTGTCATGACATTTCTCCCATGCATATCTTCTTCATCCCCATTCAATAACTCTATTCCTCCCTTATTCTATAACCCCCCTTCCATTTCTCTCTTCCATCGAGTAATCCCCACATTCTTTCCTTCCCCCATTTTATAACAACCCCTTCCATGCTTTCCACAATCAATAACCACTTCCTTCTGTACCTTCTCCATTTTATAACCCCCTCTTCTTACCCCATTCTACAATGCTTTTTCTTTCTTTCTCCCCCATTCTATAACCCCCTTTCTTCTGTCCTTCTTCCATTCCACAACCCCATGTTTCTTCCTTCCCTATTCTATTACCATGCCTTCCATCCATTATACAATCAATAAGTTCCTTTCCTTCTGTCCTTCTCCCATTATATGAACCCATTTCCTTCTTTCCTTTATCTTGTTTATAAATTACATTCCACATTCTATAACGTCTTCCTTCCCCATTCTATAATCCCCTTTTCCTATCTTCCTCTCCATTCTACAACTCCCTTCTTTCTTCCCCCTTCAATAACCTAGCTTACTTATATTCCCTCATTTTAGAACCCCCCCATTTTTCTTCCTTCTGTAACCCCTTCTGTCCTTTCTCCCCTCATTTTATAACTCCTTCTGTTATGTCCCATTTGATACCCCTTCCCCAATCTGTTACCCATTTTTTGTTTATTCTATAACCCCCTTCCTCCCCCCACTCTATACCCCCCCTTTCTTCCATTCTTCCCTTAGGGTGTCCTTCATCCCCATTCAATGCCCCCTCCTTCTTCCATACTATAACCCCTTCCTTCTGTTTTCCCCTTACAAATTATATTACCTCCTCTTCCTTCCCCCATTCTAACCCCATCTTTCTTCCCATTTTCTATAAGCCTCCCTTCCTTTCTATACTCTCTAAGCCCCAATCATCTATGATTTAAATTTATAATGGATATCTCTTCTTTCTCCCAATTAAGAATGATTTCCATTTTCTTCTCGTGTCCCCCCCTCCCCCAAATGAACCAGTGTTTATTTCTCTTCTTCACTTGTCCCATTCCCTCCCCATCTCTCTTCAACCTCACTGCTTGTGAACATCCTCACTGCGCACAATCTTGTATATGACCCAGTAGAAGGTGTTGAATATAAGGAAAACCAGAGGGAATCCAATCCTTGACATCTTATCGATCTTCTTGGCTCGGCTGATGAAAAGCTTGCGCATCTCGTCATCTGATTTGGAGGCAGGTGGGGCTGAGCTGGTGGGGTTGTTGTTATTATTTCCTTTCACTGAGATCCCATCCTTGGCCTGGAGACAAGCAGGCCCCATTCCATAGGCAGCAAAGCTGAATCGTCCTTCTGCGGCTTCATCCTCCTGCAAAAGATTGAGCATAGGGCTCTACTCAAAATAAGACATGGACGCTGCACCCTCTTCAACAGGCTTTCTCAATCCTATTTCTTTACTCACTTTATCCTCTCAATCATGCAACCAAATAAGTGAATTTGAAGGTTTTAATTAGGGTTTCATGCCAGGATTATTTTAAAAAACCTCTAAGGCTCATAAAGAATTTGTAAATGGAGGCCCTAAATATGGAGATATATAAATGATGGCCTAAAATGCCCCCCCCCCCATTGCCTTACTATTTCCAGAAAAACCTAATGGCCACTATGATTGTCATAGTGCCTTTATTAAGAGAAAAAATAGGATTTTAGTCTTACCTGTTAAATCCTTTTCACTTAGTCCATACAGGTCACTGGTACCATGGGATGTGTAGTCCCCTTTAATAGGCAGGAACAATTATGCAAATAATTTGCAAGGGGCGGAGCCTCCCCTCTTACTTAAGCCACCTGCTGGCCAGAGCCACCCATATTGATTTGAGACCCTAAACTGACCCCAGGTAAGCAAAAAGAAAGACTCCTGTGAGCATGCCCGAACGGTCTCCCACTAAATGCCACAGGAGAGCCAAGACTGGTCCCTTGACAGGGTGGGAGACCAGTGACCTGTATGGACTAAGTGAAAAGGATTTAACAGGTAAGACTAAAATCCTATTTTCACTGTCGTCCAATACAGGTCACTGGTACCATGGGATGTACAAACATTGAGCTGATCCAGAGGCGGGAAGTAAGGCAAGGACCAGGCGCAAGGCCCAAGTCACTAGAACTGTTAACCAGTTGATAACATAGCCCAAACTGTAAGTGTCAACGGACACCAACCAAGGGAACAATCCCTGAACTTAACACAGCACACGGAACACGAGCCAACCGGGCTCAACAGTAAGGAAGCACTAAGGATCACAGAGCGGAAGACCTACACAGGCAAGACTGCCTCCAGGACCTTCCTTCCAAAGCTGGCATCAGCCGATGCCAGTACATCAACTCGGTAGTGCTTAGAAAAAGTGTGCACAGAGGACCAAGTGGCCGCTCTGCACAGTTGATCAGCAGAAGCTTGATTCTTGTAGGCCCAGGAGGCCCCAATAGATCTGGTGGAATGGGCAGTCACCCTGAAGGGAACATGCTTATTCCTCAACTTATAGGCTTCACGGATGGTAGCCTTAATCCAAGAGGCAATGGTAACTTTGGAAGCCGGTCTTCCTGCCCTAGGCCCCTCAGGAATGACGAATAGAGCGTCAGACTTCCTGATAGATTCGGTGCGGTGAACATAAAACTTGAGGCAACGCACCACATCCAACAAATGGAGATCTCTTTCCTTGTCAGATGAAGGATTAGGGCAGAAAGAGGGAACCACACTCTCCTGATTGATGTGAAACTCAGACACAACCTTGGGTAAGAATTCCTTGGTAGTGCGAAGCACAGCCTTATCCTTGTGGAACACCAGGTAAGGAGGTTTACAAGACAATGCCTGTAACTCTGCCACCCGGCGTACTGACACAATAGCCAAAAGGAAGGCCAACTTCCAAGTCACAAGACGTAATGGAATGGAAGCCAAGGATTCAAACGGTGGTCGCTGAAGAACTCCCAGCACCAAATTGAGATCCCACTGGGGAGCAGGACTCTTGAAGGCAGGTCGAACATGAGTCACACCTTGGAAGAAGACTTTCACATCAGGAAGGATGGCAATCCTTTCCTGGAAAAACACAGACAAGGCAGAGGTCTGAACTTTGAGGGAACTCAGACTGAGCCCCTTGTCCACACCGTCCTGCAAGAAGGCCAGGACAGTGGGAAGATGGAAGTCAAGAGACAACTGCTTGACAGAGCACCATGTCACGAAAGTTGACCAAATGCGATGATAGATCTTGGAAGACACAGGCTTACGAGCACTGAGCATCGTCGACACCACAGAAGGAGAAAAGCCTTTCTTAGCTAGAATCGAGGATTCAACCGCCATGCCATCAAACGGAGAGAGTGAACATCCTCTTTCCACAGATACCCCTGAAGAAGCAGGTCCGGACGGGCTGGAAGTGGGATTGGATCCTTCACTGACATGGCCATCAATTCCGGAAACCAGGACTGGCGAGGCCAGTTTGGAGCAATCAGGATGACAGGACAACGTTCTCTCTTCAACTTCTGAATAACTCTGATCAATAGAGGAAGAGGGGGGAAGATGTAAGCCAGGGAGAAGTCCCAAGGGATCGACAAGGCATCCACCGCTAGAGCAAGGGAGTCCCTCAGACGGGAGCAAAACACCGGAACCTTCCTGTTGTGTCTGGTAGCCATCAGATCCACCACTGGCATCCCCCACCGTTGAGTGAGCATGTGAAACACCTCTGGGTGAAGAGCCCATTCTCCGCTGTCGACGGTGTGACGACTGAGGAAGTCTGCCATGACGTTGTCCACGCCTGGAATATGAACTGCAGAGATGACAGGCACGTGATCTTCTGCCCAAGACAAAATATCCTTGACTTCCCACCAGGCGGAACCGCTTCTTGTACCGCCTTGTCTGTTGATGTAAGCCACCGCCGTGGCGTTGTCGGACTCTACTCTGACTGGAAGACCGGTCAATTGAGACTCCCAGTGCCTCAGGGCCAGCCGGACAGCTCGAAGTTCCAGAACATTGATGGAGAGCATGGATTCCTCCAGACCCCATTTCCCCTGAGCACTGAAGCGACCCCAGACTGCACCCCAGCCCCGAAGGCTGGCATCCGTTGTGACTGTGGTCCAAAGAGGAACTAGAAAGGATTTCCCTTTCAAGAGATGAGAGAGATCTAACCACCAGTGCAGACTCGACTCGACATGAGGAGGAAGAGAAACAGACAGATGTTGATGATCTGGATGATTCCTGCACGTCTGGATCACAAATCTCTGAAGATCCCTGGAGTGGGCCATGGCAAATGGTACTGCTTCTATCGTGGAAATGAACTTCCCCACTAAGGACGACAACTTCGGAACTGGAATTTCGTCCATGTCCAGAATCCCAGCCACTCTGACAGCTATCTGGTGAGCCACGTCCTCTGGAAGAAACACCATGCATTGGCGAGTGTCGAACAGGAGACCCAGGAACAGAAGCCTCTGAGAAGGAATCAAGTCCGACTTGTCCAGATTCAGGATCCATCCGTGACGGTTCAGGGTGTGCATGCACCTCTGCAACTGCTGGTGGAGAAGCTCCGCTGAGGAGGCCTTCAGTAGGAGATCGTCCATGTAGGGTGTCACTCTGATCCCATCCTGATGGAGCACCGCTATCAAGGAGCCCAGCACCCGCTGGAAGACTTGAGGAGCTGTAGTCAGTCCAAAGGGGAGCGCTGTAAATTGAAAGTGTCCCCTGTGGCAGGCAATCCTGAGATACTTCCTGCTCTCTGGATGAATAGGGATGTGAAGATAAGCATCCTGAAGGTCCAGGGAGGCAAGAAACTCCCCTGGAGACATTGCTGCAATCACAGAGCGCAGGGACTCCTGGCGGAAGTGGGAAGTCACCACATAGGCATTGAGATCTTTGAGATCCAAGATGGGACGGGCTCCTCCGTCCTTTTTGGCTACCACAAACAGGTTGGAATAAAATCCTGAACCTGTGTCCCCCTGCGGAACCGCCTCCAGGACCTCTTTGTCCAAGAGATCCTGAATAGCGTCGTCGAACAGACGCCTTTTTGAGGGTTCCTGAGAAGGACGAGTAAAATGGAACCGAAAAGGAGGAAGGGAAGAGAAAGGGATCCTGTATCCCTCTGACACCACCTGAAGAACCCATGGGTCCGCCACTGACTCCTCCCAAGTCCGGCGAAAGATGCGGAGACGACCGCCTACAGCCGGATGCGGACCCGGGTTCGGCGAGTCATGCCGAAGCAGTCTTGGAGGTCTTGGCCTTGGAGGCAACTTTGGGCTTCCAGGACTGTTTGGGCTTGGAGGAGGAGCGCGTAGTGGGAGGACCCGTTTGGGCCGAGGAGCGTGTCTCAGTCTGAAAGGAACGAAAGGACCGATTGCGTTTGGCTGGAAACTTTTTCTTAAAGACTGAGGGTAGAAGAGTACTTTTACCGCCAGTAGCCTCACTGATCATTTCTTTGAGCTCAGAGCCAAAGAGCAAATTCCCCTGAAAGGGCAAGGAAAGCAAGGCTTTCTTAGAGGCTGTATCAGCAGACCAAATTTTCAGCCAAAGAGCGCGTCTAGCCACCACAGAAGAAGTGGAGGCCCTCGCCATCATGCGCACAGCATCAAAAGCAGCATCAGCAACATAGTTCTGAGCTTCAGTGATATTAGCAAGCAGCTGCAACTGTTCAGATACAGGCGCATCCTGGCGAACCGCTTCAGTCAGTCGTTCAGTCCAGGCTGCAATAGCCCTATTAACCCATGCCACAGCAAAGGTGGGTCGCATGGCAGTGCCAATAGAGGCAAAAATAGATTTAAGAGAGAGCTCTAATTTCTTATCCGTCCAGTCCTGCAAGGCAGAGGCATCTGAGACAGCCAAAGCAGTAGATTTGGATAGTCTAGACACAGGAGCATCCACCTTGGGAGGATGAACCCATTTTGCCAGTTCCGCTTCGGGAAAAGGGTAAAGTTTGGCAAACTTTTTGGAGACAGAGGAAGATCTATCAGGATTCTTCCATGCCTCAGAAACCAGACGGGCAAGAGTAGGGTTAGTTGGGAAACAAACAACAGGTTTAGATGGCTTTTTCTGAAAAACATCAGTAGGATCATAAGTGGATTCCTGAGTCAGAGGAAGGTTGAGCGTATTCAGAACCGCTCTGATCAGACCCTCAGCCGAAACTTCAGGGTCACACTCATAGGGGTCCCCAATGGACCTGTTAGATTCAATAACAGTACGTTCCTCAGCATCAGAATCCTGTAAAAGTTCTTCTTCAGAAGAATCAGTGATATCAGGAGCTCCTTGTGGCTTAGGCAGGGAGGTCCTGATAGTAGAGGGGGTCTGCCATACCTGGAGAGCCCCCTGTACCTGAGAGGGAAAGAGTTGAAGCGTGGATCTGAGATCCCTAGTGGCAGCTTTAAACTCCCTCACCCAAGATGGCTCAATAGCGTGGCTGGGAAGCCCAGGGTTGCTATCTTTATCAGTACAGTTAGGGCATAGATCCCCCACATTACCGCAATCCAGCCCAATGTGGCAAGAGGAGCAAAACGCCATGGGGGTAGAAGACCCCCCAGCCTCCTTAGTCTTGGGTCTAGCCCCTAGCTCCAGTGAAGTAGACATGCTCACAGCGTCAATATACCCCACAACAAACACTATCACCCAGAAAAGTGTTAAAGATTAAAGTTTCACCCCAGAAAAGGTCTAAAAACGGACTTATCTGGCCAGCGAAGGGTTAATCTGGTGAGGAGAGAGAAGGCTCGGTCCCTGCGTAGTGTACTCGCCTTGGAAAAGTACCACAAAATGGCGGCCGTCATGACAGCCAATCAGAAACGAGCGCGAGCTAAGCGCTCATGGGAAATGTAGTTTTCCCTATGCAAGTACCCCAAACAGTGCCCGAAGCCCCCCTGAACCCCCTACATTAATAAAACACCAACCGGATGATAGAGCAGGAGCCTAGCATTAAAATGAGCCCACTCTGAAGTTGCTGTGACAAGCGGTTTCAGAGATATGTCCCAAACTGTGAATTCCCATAGAGAGTAAAGGAGCTCTGCTGCTGAGCGGGAAAAAGCCGCGTTTAAAGGCGCGGAACACCATTTTTAATAAAGTTTAGTAAAACAGTAAAAAGTGCCCAAACAAGCATGAAATACATGAGAAACATAAATAAATGAATACCCAATGCTCCAAAACTCAGAGAATAACACAGAAATTGCATAAATAGTGATAATGCAATAAAAACACCCTATGAGTGCTGGAGTGTGTTAAAACTCCCAAATACAAGCCCATCAAAGGGACACTGTGGGGACAAGTGGACCTTCAGCACTCAATGGGTGACTCACCTTTCTCGCAGACTTCTGTCTTCAGGTGACCATGATAGGGAGGGAAAGAACCAGAGGTAATTTCCCCAACAGGGGAGCTGCTTAACACAAGCTGTCCCCTCATCAGGTATAGGTCCACAGAAATCCCTGGAAGCTGCACTAGCCACTTCGGGTGAGGGCATTCACAGCCATGGTCACCCTCCTAATGGTGGTATTCCATATTTGAAGAAAAAAATAATAAAACTCTAAGAAGCATAGCTGTTCTCTGCCTGGTGTGCAAGCACACCAGGAACAAATCAATATGGGTGGCTCTGGCCAGCAGGTGGCTTAAGTAAGAGGGGAGGCTCCGCCCCTTGCAAATTATTTGCATAATTGTTCCTGCCTATTAAAGGGGACTACACATCCCATGGTACCAGTGACCTGTATTGGACGACAGTGAAAAACATATTCAATCATTCTTGAGTGGGACGTCCATGCAGGCAGACATGACAGTTCCTGGCAGTTTTTCTAACTGAAGTAGGCAGAGTCCATGAGCCTACTGAACTGTCTTAATCATTTTAGGTGTGCAGTGCATTGTGTACTGTGGTTCTGCTACCAACTCTCACATCCGCCTCTAAGGAAATGGCATCCAGGACTGATTGAACAGGATATTTTTTGAACCAAGAAGCATGGGACCTATTAGAAAGGTAAGTGGGGATAATTAATAAGAGGAATTATTTCTCCTTTAATATTCATGGGAAAGGAGCCACATTGGCGTAGTGCACATTCCAGACAGCCTTCCTCCTCCCTACTTATCCAACCACAGCATAAAACTGGTTCCTTGATGAGAAACTGGGACTGCTGGTAACCCAGTGTGAGGCTCCCTGAAATAATAAGGCCCTGGCAAAGAACTGACAATATACTGGCACAAACCAACCAGGCCATAGGGGACAAATACAAATTCCCTAAATTCCCATTGAGTTCAGTGGGACTTTTCAAAGCCCCATTTAAATAAATGGGGGTTTTAGTAAAAGGCAGCTGGTTTGTCCCAGAATGTCTACATGTGTTCTTAGTATATGAGCAATAAAACATACGTTCAGTGGTTTTTTGGGGGGTGGGGGGTTGGTACCCTTCCCATACAGAACCCTAGATTGCAAAGAATCTTTCCAAAATCATTAGCTCAGTCCTCAGTTTTGGTGTTCGGCTTCAGGTCTGATCTGATGCTTTGGAGATCAGTTAAACCCTGGGATGCCAGAGAGGTCTCCAATGCATTGCTTTATAATCTGTTAGAGATTTATCTAGCATCCAAGGAATTAAACATGCTTCAGTGAATCAGACATCAACTAATTATTTGCTTTCTGGGGGAAAAGAGTAAACAGAGCCAGGGGGAAGAGGGATGTGAATGCAGACATTGTACGGCTCCCTTGCCTGTAGTTGATATGCTGCCTTCATAATGTTCAGTGAGTATATTACTGTGTTTTAACTCTTTATCCCTTTGAGTGCCAGAGGGGTGCGCAATGCATTGCAAAGCAATGCGTTGTGTACCCCCTGGCACTCAAAGGGTTAATGTCAGAGAGATCGTCAGTACATTTCAAAACAAAAGGGAGATATTTATTTTCAAATTGGCTATTTTCCCCGCTGTGTTTTTAGGTACACATTACATTATCATTTATCAATTTGCAATGCGTTGTGTACCCCTCTGGCACTCAGGGGGTTGACCATTTGTGTGCCAGAGGGGTACACAACGCATTGCAAAACAATGGCACTTAAAGGGTTAAAGGATCACTAATACCACCTAATAATAAACACCCACTTATCTTAATCCTTTGAGTATCAGAAGGGGTGTCCAACTCATTTTGCAATGCACTGATCACCTCTCTGGCACTCGAAATGTCAGTTTGGGCAGAAATGACTAATGGCCACTATAACCTATATTTATGCATTTTTGATGTATGTAAGTAAAGATGCAGGGAGTTGTTACCTGACATTGATCAGTACAATGGCTTCCTCCCACCCCGTTAGCCCTTTATCACATTGTTTCATACTGGACTAGAAAGAGCCATTGAGTGAAACATGATACCTGGCTGAAAGGACAGAGCAGGCCCATTTCTATGGTAGTGTGAAGAATGCTGCCATACTGGGTGCCAGGCAGCAGGGGGAGCCTTTCTCTGAAAATAATAAGTGATAAGTGCAGGGTTTGCTAATTTTGGATCAGATATTGACACTTCTCCTTTGTGCATCTAATGAAGTGGGCTGTTGAGAAGTAGAAAGTCTTCTCTTTCCAATTATACCAATGGGGGTGTAGGGGGAGCAAAGACATCTGGAGGACAAACACAGCAGTTGAATAGGACACGCAAAAGATTTTAGCTGCTTCCACTGAACCAGAGCTCTGTATCTAACCTCTGCTTGCCTGCTGTCTATAAATGAGAAGGTAGGAGGACAGGGGAAGGGCCCACTGGTCCCTGTAATCAGTGACCGCATAGGGCAACAGGACCATTTGGTCTGCTGACTGTTGTTTATGCCTGATGTTAAAAACTCACTGATGACAGGAACGATAGGAATGATAAAATAAAACAGACTAATGTGGATGTGTCATAGAGGAGTGGGACTAGTATTAGGAGCAAGACAGACAACAGTCATCTAATTGGGGTGCAGAGATTACCTACAATAGTATATATCTGAATTTTCTACACTGCTGGAGTTAAAGGGATAGTAATACTTAAAATGTAAAAAAATAAATGTTGTAAGGGTTATCCCCCTTAGTAAAACAAAAGAACTCCCACTGCTGAGAGGTGTTTTATTCAAAAGTTATCACAGCTCAAACTTAAATTTTTTAGGTGCAGTATCACAGTGGTATGAAATTGTACAGTGGCTCTGTTGCAAAACCATTTATGGTCAACTGACCAGCGCTGTTCATAGAATGGTGTAGCAACAGCACCTCTGTACAGTTTAAGGCCACAGTGATACTGCGCCTAAAAAAACAAGTTTCAGCTGTAATAACTTTTGAATAAAACACCATTCAGGAGTGGGAGTACTCTTGTTTTACTCGGGGGATAAACACCACAAAGTATATTTTTTGCATATTAAGTATTACTATCCCTTTAATATGGTTTGGCTGTATTTGCATGTTAACTCCTACAGTTCTGGAAGGTAACTCTTACTTCCTTACAATGCCTGTAGTTGGCCGGTGTAGTTTACAGCTCTTCTGGAGTTAATATGGTTAGTCTATGAATCCATGCTAACACCTACAGTTCTGGAAGGTCAAATCTACCTCTTTAGAGAGCCTATAAGGTGGCAGACCTCTTAGATTACAGCATTTCATGCAATATCTTTTTTTTTTCTTATTAACTCATATAGTGTTGGATGCTATGGGATCTATAAACGTTTGGCACTGTAATGACCTTCCAGTGTTTCAAGAGTTAACATTGACTTCCTCTTCAAAAATGTATTACCTTTGTATTACAGGAGTTGATATGGTTACATGTGGACCCATATTATCCATGGGTTGCTAATATACATGTGATCTAATAATAAGCACTGTAAGGAGGTAGGTATAACTTTCCAGAACTTGATGCCTCCCAATTGTCCCTCTTTAGGAGGGACAGTCCCTCTTTGAGAACCAAATCCCTCTGTCCCTCTTTTCTACCATTTTGTCCCTCTTTTCAGGAGATCAGAATGAGTAGTATGTATTACATTGCTCCACAGCAATAAAACTCACATAATGTGTAGTTAGCCTTTAATATATGTGTTTATAAATTAATCTGTGTAAATAAAATACTCCAAATAATTTATTCAGTTACACAAAGAGGAGCCAGTATGACATGAAATAGCCTAAAAATTCTTGGTAATGTCCCACCCACCAGCTTCGCCCCCATAAATACCACCTAAAACAAAAGTGTCCCTCTTTGGCCATTTGAAATGTTGGGAGGTATGTAACTGGTAGGTTACATGGATATGAATATAGACTTCCACACTGCTAGAAGTGAGAAATCTTCTACTCACTATAAGAAGTCTGATCCTTCCTTCCAGACAGAAGGGATTAATGTAGTCAAATATAATGAAATAATGAAAAAATGAACTGCTTAATAGAACTAATTATTAATACACTGTGTCAAGTATATATGAAAGTCAATATTGCTCCTGATGAGATATTCTTTGTCCCTTGCCTTGCCTGCCAGGGTGCAATCTTAACCCTTTGAGTGCCTGAGTGTTATAAAACGCATGCGCTGCGTACCATTTTGGCACTCAAAGGGTTGGTATTAATTACAACTTTCATTGGGGTCTAAATAATGTTTGTTACTTGAGGTTTTGAGGGAAGCTGTCTCACTCCTTTTAAGCTTTGTATAGGGTGAAGCATTGTCTGTTATTGCTTTTTTGGGATATGCTCTTTGCTACCACTTTGTTTGGGGATGCTATATCCCAATGATTGTTTGGGGAGGAGTGCTTTCAGGCATTTTTAAGAACAGTTTGGGTTAATGAGGGTGAAACTTAAAGGGATAGTAATACTTCGTTTTAACTTTATTTTATTTTGTAGGCATTAAAAAAACATGAAGAACGATATAAGTCTTATCTCTCAAACCTTTATGGTTTAAGAGATATTCACAAACAAAGTATCCCCCCCCGTTCAACCAGATCAGAAGGGAGGTGCCCAGGTAGATTGCAGAGAGGGACAATCTTCAATTAAGATAAGGGAAAAAGCTGAAAAACTTGTCAAGGGGGGGAAGGGCTTTCATTGTTTTCATATAAAGAAGATTGTCCCCTGCTGTTATCTGTCTGGTCTTACAACCAGACTCACATCTGATAAGAGATGTCTTACACTAGGAAAAAGGGGCGGGGAGGGGAAACTTTGCTTGTGAATATCTCATAAACCATAAAGGTTTGAGAGATAAGACTTATATCATTCTTCGTGTTTTTTTAATGCCTATAAAATAAAGTTAAAACAAAGTATTACTATCCCTTTAAGGGGAAGTGGGAGGGAGTTTGATGTGTTTATATCTGTATGTGTTGAATGGTGTTCCACCAACTTCTTGCCCACACTTCTTTATATTGAATCTCAGGTACTGAGATAAAAGTGATAATATGCTGGTCTATGACAATGGTACAGTGCACTGTATGGGAAAGAAATACTAAGGTGAGAGAAGTATAGTAAATCTCTCCAATTTATTTATCATTAAAGGAAGCCAGAGAGGCACTTTAACGAACAAGCTACATAGAGTAAAATATTAATTTAAGATCATTTGCTCATGTGATCTTCAGGTAATCCTGTAGTGCCCCGTTGGTCTTGTGTATTAATATATTGCTGTGCTGTTTGTATATATAAAATGCAGGTCTCATGCACTACTGCTGCAGTCTTGTTTTGTTGCATTGTCCTGCTGGTTTCATGCAATGGTGTACTCTTCTGCTGGGCACGTGTTCTGTCATTTTGTCTCATTTAGTGGTGTATTTCCTTCCTCTCATGTAATGGTGACCCTTTCGTCCCAACCTTAGGGACCTACTCTGTAGTTGGTCCAGTCTGCCTCTTCTAACTAATGGAATCCCATAAGACTGTATATTTTGAGAACTCATCCTACCAACCCCAATAGTTGTCTCTCTCTTTAGGTTGTCTCAGTAACATGGGGACACTCTGTAAAACCCTCTGCTGTCTAGAATGTTTGTGGCTCCTATACCTTTGCCATAGAGCTTATAGTCAGAAAGCAATTACTCCCATGGGTCACTTACTATGGTATAAGCTCAGTGGTGCTATGAGGGTCACCCACATGACACCACAGGACTTGCAATCTCCAATCTGTAATTTTCATGGGACCAGGGAGCTTGCACTATACAGGATGCCAACAGTTATTCCTTGGTGCCATATATATGTAATATATTTAAGCAATGCAGTGTTATGTGAGTCATAGATTGTGATCTCTGTAGTGCCACTCTGGTGACCTCATGGCTTCACAGAACTTGATCTTCACAGGGCATGATGCACAGTGGCAATCATTTTTATATTATTTGTTCTGTGGTGTCATATGACTGAAAGCTCTGGGGAGTCATGTAGACAATCAATTGTAGACTGGAAGCTCCTTTGGACCATGTAGGTGACCCTCATAGAATTGGTGCAGACTAAGTGTACTATAGGTGACAAAAATTCCCATGGATTTAAGTGGAGCCTTTAACCCTCCAGATTTTGAAGGGCTAATCGGGGAATTCCAGAGGGGTAACCTAGAAGTTGTCTAAAACCAAAACACTTACTGCTTTCAAGGGATGTTTGCATTGATATATCTGCTGCAGTCTGTGATATTATCCCTTTAATGTAGGAATTAATAACTGTGCTTAGGGTGCCTCTGCAGTAACCATGGCAAAGACAGCAGCTTTAGGAATGAAGGGCATCAAAGAGCAAATGGCACAAACAGATTACAAAGCTAACAGGTACATTTAAAAGGGCAGTGCCTTCTAGGCCAACACTGAGATAATTAAGGTAGCATGATCCTTGGAAGCTTTCAGTGAAAATATTTGGGGTCCTTGATTCCTGCAACAAAGAATCATGTCTGCCTTTGTGGATTTGATATGCAGTACTATTTAAAAATCAATTTTGGGGAACCAATCCAAGTATAACTGGTTCACAGTGACCATTAGAATTTTTTGCACAGATAAAGATAAATAGGAATTTATTATTAAAAGGTGTTAGTATTCCTTTAATCCTTTAAGAATCAAAGTGATGTTCAACACATTGCACAGACAAGCTTTGGACACTTCTCTGGTCCATAAAGATTGAATGTACCAATTGACATGAAAAACTGAAGTAATGTGATACAGGACATGCATTGGATTTAATATGATAAGTTGTGCTGTTTCAAACAAGCTTTACCATTTTGCCAAATGAGACAATAATTTGGTCAATAGATGTTTTATTTATTGATTTATTATGGAATTGTAGTTGATCTAGAACTAAGGAAACATTTGTGATTGGTTTCATAGGACTATTCAGGGGATCTGGAGCAAACTCCTAGTCTGTGTGACTTGATAACAGAGGGACGGCATGACAGGAGACATGGTGACAGAAGGAGAGGGGAGGGCGCAAAGTGGAGAGTGAGAAGCAAGAGATTGTGGGAGAGAGAGGAAGCTAGGCGTCAATAGGCGTGAGCGAAAAGAGACCGGGGGGAGGGAGAGAGATGGGACCAGGAATGTGAATGGGGGAGCAGGAGAGAGAGAGAGTGGCTGGGAAGGAGAGCAAGCTAGGAAGGAGAGCATGTTGGGACCAGGGGAGGGCTGGCAATTTGTGGCCCAGGGGGCAAATACATTCAAGCAGCCCATTTCTATTATTGTTCTAGGCCACTGTTCCAGCCCACACCCTTTTGTTAATATTAAAATTGGCATTAATGTTGTGACGGAAGTCACGTGATACCACAGAGCTTACAGTTGAAATGGGGCTACACTAGTGCGCTACCACAAAGCTTACAATTTAAGTAAAGCTTACCTAGTGATACCATAGAGCTTACAAGGGAAATGGTTTATGCTACTAGTTTAGGTCCATTTGGATTTTACCTCTGTGGTATCGTTTATGTAGCTCCATTTCAATTGTAAGCTCTGTGGTATCACTAGTGTAGCTCCATTTACAGCAGGAATCGGGAGATTTAGTGAGGTGCAGTGACCTACCATCCCAGACATATCACCAGCCCAGGGGACAATTGCCGCCCTCCCCTGGTTGGGAGATGATAGGAGAATGAGAGGAGTCTAGGAAGGAAAGTGGGCTGAGGAGAAGTTGATTGAGAGGGGCCGGAGGGAGGAGTATATGAGGGAGAAGGAGGAAGGATGGAGTGAGAGAACAGGGCAAGCAGGAAGGAGAAGGTAGGGGGAATGTGGAGATCTGCCCAAATAGAGTCAAATTGCTTATAATTTTTATGTTTTTTCATTTTCAACAATTTTTGTTTTTTACAATTTTAGTTTCTCAATCCAGGGAGATTTCTATTTCTGCCTGAGGAAGTAGGGATTGTTATACAATGTTACAAGTCTCCTTGCAGCACTGATTAATATGTATGCTCAAGAGACAGGCTTTTCTACATTGTTTCACTATGCTTTTTTTTTTACATTGTTACTTTTTAGTGTTGCACTCTGTCCCCACACAGAATGCTTTCTGAAAAAAATGCAGATATCTCTGTGTCAAGGACATAAAAGTGTAAAAAAAAAAAATGTAGAAAGTGTAGGAAATTTGGCTTTATATATTGTGCACTTGCAGCATATGTAAAGTCAAAATAAAAGGTTTACTTCTCCTTTAAAAATGCAGTTGAAACATAAAAACTAAACACCTGTTTTATAAGATATGATTCAGTTCTTGAGAAACAACCTGCTCTGTAAGAAAACTGAACTTTGCTTTGTTCAGGGCAGGATTTACATCCCAGGCTACACAAGGCATTCTAGGTGCCCTTAGTGCCACCCATGGCCACACCCGTGTTCCTGACATGGCCCCACTCCCTAGACCCATCCACTATTTCCTGGCACAGAAAATTCCCTTGGTCTATAAAAAGCAAAACCAAAAAAGGCTTTAACCCTGGTTGCTAGAGAGATCTCCAACACATTGGAAAGCAAGGGGTTAAATAATAGCTTGTAAAGGAGTACAAAACTGGTGCATGGACACAATGTGTTAGAGAAATCTCTAACATTCAAGGAGTTAACCTGAAATTCACAGAGAGTATATCACAGCTAAAAAGCATTTGGGTTATATAGATATCAATTATGTGGTTGCATTGACGGATCCTCTTGTGCAATTCTTAACTGTATCTAGATGAGCCATGTTGAGGGGTGCATGAACGTATGATATGCAGGTGCAAATCAGGGGATAGTTATTAATGTTCCTACAAAGTTAACCCCTTGAAGACCAGAGAGGTGTGCAATGCATTGCAAAGCAATGTGTTCCGCACCCCTCTGGTCCTCAAGGACTTAACTATAAAATGGGAAATGGGAATTCTAGTACCTGGTGGTTGTTATCAGATGCTTATGAAAAATGCACATTGCTGCACTGCATACAGATCATTGTATTCAATGAGAATGCATGAAAACTACTACATAATGCATCTCCAAAGCTGCAGAAAGACCACTGATTGTTGCTGGGCTACATAAAACCAGTGATCACAGGCTGCATAGGGAGCACTGCACACACACTAAATAGGTACAGCTATATGCTGCAGTGCTACATAGGAATTATGCAATAAAGAGTTGCAGATGAACTGTCATATACTGCAGGGATTTATAGGAGCTAATAGATACATGACTCAGTAGCAGCTACTGCATGCTGAAAGGTTGCAATTTAACCACTGCATATTGCAAGACTTCACATGAGCTTTGTATACTGTATGGGTGCTGAGAAACCATTATATAGTTCAGCACTGAAGAGTAATCATTAGGGCTGCATATGATCCAATATATATATATATATATATATATATATATATATATATATATACATACATACATACATACACACAGCATGATTATACAGGAGTCATTAGGGCTGCATGGGAACCAATATAAATATAATACATGCATGGGACCAGTACTTACAATGCAGGGCTGAGTGTCTAAAAATCATTACTTAGTGCAGAGTTATATTGCATACTGCAGGACACCTTAGGAAGCATTCCATAGAGCAGGGCACCATAAGAACCAAGGCTACATAGGAACCATTCCATCCTGTGGGGATGAATAGGAACTATTCTATACAGTTTTATAATAATCACTGTAGCCCTATGAGATTCATTAGAGCTCTTTAATAACCACTGCAGTCCCATAGGAACCATTAAAGTTTTATATAACTATTGTATCCCTATAGGAACCATTATAGCTTTATAATGATCAATGTGGTTCGAATAGGAACCATTATAGCAATAGAGTATACATTTTTCAAAAGGGTCTGGTATTAAAGTGAAGCAGCAGCTCTGTCATTGGTTTGTAGTTTGGAAAACCCATTTTTTATTTCAGGGACATATTTCCACTTCCCATAAAATGGTGCATGTAAACTGGGATAATAAAATGCAATCTTGAAATGTTATTAGTACTATATTTATATTTGATAGGTTATATATCCCCTGGTTTGCCTCTGCTTCCCACTCCCCCACCCCACCATAGTCTTTGCCCATCCTATGACCATTATCCAGTATGCTCATATATCTTCTTACCTGCTCAGAAGGTTAGAACATCATATTGTAAAAGAAACGCACATGAAAGGAAAATGGCAATTCATTTACAGTTTACAGTGATCTGGCAGATCTGAAAAGTTTGTCCTACATTGATTTCAGTGGTGGGCAACCTGAGGCATGCCAACTGTTCAGGACTATATTTCCCATCATCCCCAGCTAGCTCTTCCTGCTGATTAAGACAGGCGTACTCCCACTGCTTTTTTCAAATATTATTAAAGCTCAAACTTCTGCTTTTTTTAAATTAAACCTTTTTTTAATTAATCTGTAAGTTTCTGCTGTGACCACCAAGTGGCAATGTTGCTGTCAGTGTCTATGAAGAGCTTTAGTCTAAGACTTTGCCAAAGAGAGAAACAGGAAAATATTTTTTTTCTCTGTATATCATTTGGTTGAAGCATTTCCCAGTACTGAGAACACAAATGAGTTTCTCTGCATAGCCCTACAATACTTATTTTGCATGATTATCACATACTACAATTTCGGGTTGGTAAGGGAACGATCCAGTATACCTTTAGATGTCACTGGTGTACCTAAGCATGTACCTACAGAGAAGGTTGGCTTGATACAATGAAAAGCCAACATTTCATGCTTTACTTTCTCTGACACAGAATGGTGAATGTACAAATGTGACAGAACAGCTCCACTGGAATCAGTCTTTACCACCAGTGTGTACACTTCAGGGTATGCAGTAGAGTATATGATCATTGTAGGGCATATCAAGGAATACACTACCCTGTCATTAAGACATTCATGCCAGCAAGCCTCTTACTCTTACTCCATACTATGTGACAGAAAATGGTATAAATTAGACCATTTCTTCTGAGCCTTGCTTAACCATTTGAGTGTCAGAGGAGTGTTTTCAACACGTTTTGGACACCTCTCTGGTGCTCAAAGGATTAACCCTTTGATTGCCAGAGGGGAGCGTGACACATTGCTTTGCAATGTGTCACATACCCCTTTGGCATTCAAAGGGTTTATAACATGGCATTTAAAGGCATAGTAATGTTCCCATACAAACAGTGCTGCAATCTGTCCTTGTAGTATATACAACTAATCGGTGACTTAAAGGCATAGTAATACTTCGTTTTATCTTTATTTTATTTTGTAGGCATTAAAAAAAACATGAAGAACGATATAAGTCTTATCTCTCAAACCTTTATGGTTTGAGAGATATTCACAAGCAAAGTTTCCCCTCCAGCCCCTTTTACCTAGTGTAAGCCATCTCTTCTCAGATGTGGAATCCAGTCCATTTAGACCAGACAGATAACAGCAGGGGATAATCTTCTTCCTATATGAACAATGAAAGTCCTGCCCCCCTTGACAAGTTTTTCAGGTTTTTCCCTTATCTTAATTGAAGATTGTCCCTCTCTGCAATCTACCTGGGCACCTCCCTTCTGATCTGGCTGAGCAGTGTTACATCAGTAAAAGGGGCGGGAGGGGAATACTTTGTCATTGAATTACTCTTGATCTATAACTCTGACAGAACTGAAATAACACTCTCCAAAGTCCAAATACTATGATGATTAATTAGAGCTGCTTTTATTATGAAACATTACTATTCATTTAAGTAATGAATAATTCACTCTACATTGCTTGAAATAGTATTATAAATTATCCCCCTCACAGCCCTTATACTTACGTCATCCTTCGAGCCTCAGAGATGGAAGCGGATGGCGACGTGGGACAATCTTCTTTCAGTACACAGAAAACCTGCCCTCCATTGTCAAGGGGAGCAGGGTTTTCTGTATACTGAATGACGGCAGATTGTTCCTCGTAGGACTTCAGATCTATGGGAAGGTGGCCTGGTAGTCTGAAAAGGGGCGTGGGGAGGGGTAATTTATAATATTATTTCAAGCGATGTAGAGCCAATTAAGCATTGCTTAAGTCACTGATTAGCTGTATACACTACAAGGATGGATTGCAGCATTGTTCTTATGTTGACATTACTATCCCTTTAAAGTAGGTATAGATGAAAGGATCACTCAAAATGGCCGTAATCTGCCCTCACTGACCTTCCCTTAGAACAAGCAGTACTAGTGTGTTGATAACCGAATTGGGGTTAGGAAAACATATGACTAGAAAATCAATTCCAGCTCCTGTTTTTGCTTGGAATCTTATTAGGACATTCAACTCAGTACACTGTACTAAGATGAAATGAAGCAATCCCAAAGCAAACCAACTGCACCATAGGGGACAAACATCCATTGGTTTAAATTGTGTTTTTAACCCCTTGAAAACAAGAGAGGTCTCTCTAGCATTCAAGGAGTCAAAAACAATTCAGTTTAACCCTTTGAGTGCCAGAGGGCAGGGCCGGACTGGCCTACCGGGATACCGGGAAAAATCCCGGTAGGCCGCCAGCACTGGGCTTCCCTGGGGGCCGGCCGGGGCTGGTAAAACATGCAAAGCCAATCATCCACGGCCGCAAGGCAACAGCCACAGGCAGCCGCGAGATTTAAACAAACGTCTGCCGCCGCGTCTAGTGAGTGGAGGCAGGCTGGGAGCAGAGACAGAGCTGAACAGCAGGCTGGGAGCAGAGACAGAGCTGAACAGCAGGCTGGGAGCGGAGACAGAGCTGAACAGCAGGCTGGGAGCGGAGACTGAGCTGAACGGCAGGCTGGGAGCGAAGACAGAGCTGAGTGGGAAGCTGGGAGCAGAGACAGCGTCAGCAGAAGCCAGACACAGTCACAGGCAAGAGGGGGGATTAAGACAGAGAAAAAGGCAAAAGGGGGATCAAGAGGGTTTATATAGAGGTAAAAGGGGGAGAAAAGCAGAAGGTGGAACAATAGCGGGTAAAAGAGGCAGGGGGGGGTCAAGAGGGAGAAAAAGAGGCAAAAATGAGAAAAAAGAGGCAAAAGGAGAGGAGACCAAGAGGCAAAAGGAAGGGGGATCAGGAAGGGGAGAAAGAGGCAAAAGGTTTGGATCAAGAGTCAAGAAGGGGAGCGAGAGAGGCAAAAGGGGGATCAAGAGAGGGGAAAATGGGGGAGGGCAGAAAAAGGCAAAAGGAGGGGGATCAAGAGGGGGGGAAAGGTTTAAATTGGGGAATCAGGAAGGGGGAGAGAGGCAAGAGGGAGAGAAAGAGGCAAAAGGGGGCTCAAGACAAGAGTCAAGGCTGGATTAAGGCAAGAGGGGGAAAGAGGCAAAGAGGGGGATCAAGAGGAGGAGAATGGCGAAACGGGGGATGAAAAGACAATGGGGGAAAGAGGCAAAATGGGGGATCAAGAGGGGTAGAATGGCAAAGGGAAGATCAAGAGGGGTAAAGAGAGCCAACTTGACAAGAGGGGCGAATCAAGGGCTGGTGAAAGAGGCAGAGGGGGGAAAAAGAGGCAAATGGAAGGGGGATCATGAGGCAAAAAGAGGGAGGGACCAAGAGGCAAAAGGAGGGGGGATCAGGAGGGGGATCAAGAGGCAAAAGGGGGATCAAGAGTCAAGGAGGGGGAGAAAGGGGGATCAAAAGGGAGAGAAAAAGGCAAAAGGAGGGACTCAAGAGTCAAAAGGGGAGTACGAAGCAAAAGGTGAGAATGAAGAGTGTGAGAAAGATGCAAAAGTGGGGAATCAAGAGTCAAGAGGTGGCGTGTATATATATATATATATATATATATATATAACTCTTTATTACTCTAATGGTGACATATAACTCTGTATTGCTTTGGTGGTGGCATTCAGATGTGTTTTAAAATGCATGTTTTCCCCTTTTATAAACAAGAAAAAAAAATGCTATTATGCTATGGGGCTGGTATAATGACGCAATACTATGGGGTTGGTCAGCAATTTTTTCCAGGGCTGGTTTTTATTCCCAGTCCGGCCCTGCCAGAGGGGTATGCAGTGTTTTGCAGAGCAAAGAGTTGAGCACCCCTCAAAGGGTTACACCAGTGGGATGTTTTGTTTGCCTCCTATAATGCATTTGGTCTGCACCAAAATTGCTCCAGTTGTTTTTAGTAAATCAGCCTCATTGAGTTTGCATGTTGCTAGGCAGCAACACAAAGAACGAAAAACAATAAAAATAGACATATTAAAGGTAGATCTAATGATTTCTGTGAAGAAATATTCCTAAATGTTAGTGTTGTTTTAACTCCTTGGATACTAGAAGTCTCAAACAAAAATGTGAGAGGTGGGATTAGTCTAATACGTACGGGGAAATTTCTCCTCTGTAATGGCACTAGAGACCTAAAACATGATGTTGCTGAGCAGTGACTAGCCGTAGTACAGGCCATTGTGCCTTATGTTCATCCTCAGAGCCTCTCACATTTCTGCATGTATTTTGAATACTCTTAGGTGGTCTCCCTAAGAGAGAAGGGTAATCCAGATGTGGATCCCTTGCTCTCAGTGCCTAGGGAATACAGCTGCACCTCACTGTGGAGGCCCAACAAGGCCAAAAGTATGTGGGGAGTTGGCTGATATTCCCTTTCAGAGGGAACTGTCATTATGGAACTGGACCGCCTTTTTGGGTTGGATTAGTCTAATATGTATACGTGGAAATTTCTCCTCTGTAATGGCACTAGAGAGCTAAAACGTGATGCTGCTGAGCGGTGAATCACCTTATGTTTGTCCTCAGAGCTGCTCACATTTCTGTAGGTATTTTGAATACTCTTAGTGGTCTCCCTAAAGGTGAAAGGTAATCCAGATGTGAACCCCTTACTCTCAGTGCCTAGGAAATCTAGGCCCAACAAGGCCAAAACATATACTTATGGGGTTAGCTGGCATTTCCCCTTTTGAGTGGGATTCGTATAATATGTCTGTGGAAATTCTCCTCTGTAATGGCATTATAGAGCTAAAATGTGATACTGCTGGGTGGTGACTGGCTGTAGAACAGGCCTTTGTGCTGTTTGTCCTCAGAGCCTCTCACACTTTGGATATATACTAGAAGTCTCATATGCATTTGTTTGCAGTGTGTTGATGATGTCTCTCGCATTCCAAGGTGCAAAGAGCGGTAGTCAGACTGGATTTCCAGCTGTTGGGGACTACAGCTGCCATCATCCCCAACCAGCCAATGGCTGTCAGTCAAACAATTGAATGTCTCTGGGTTAACTTAATAGAATCCTCCAAGAATCTGCAAATCCGCAGTGCAGACTTGAACATTCTAATCACTCTGAGTTATGTAGCTTAATTTGCATATATTGAACGTATAGCTGCTTATGAACCTGTAATTACATCATATTTATGACTAAGTTGATGCAGTTTAAGCCAGAATTTCTCAACTCCAGTCCTCAGAAGCTAATTCAAGGGCAAGCACCATAGGTCCCCAAATGCCCTTACAGTGCATGTTTTCAGGATGTCCTTGATTGATTACAGGTAGATCAATTAACCCTTTGAGTGCCAGAGGGTTAAAGTTGAATTAACACCTCCTAATAATAATCCCTCCCCATTTACCATAGTATGGCTAGAAAATCCTAATGACCCCAGTGAATTTCTCATATGTGCTTTTGTTCCAGAGAAGACATCTTAATTGAGTTCTAGATGTCATGTCCATGGAGGCAGACATGACAGTTGCTGAGAATTTTTTTTTTTCCAAACTGAAGCAGACATGAATGCATGAACTTTATTAAGCGACAACTAGAGAGCTAAAAACATGGTTCTATTAGGTTTCCTTTGCACCCAAACGTTAGATCACAGCTCCCACAAAAAAGCTATTTTACTTTAACACGTTGGAACAATGTATCTTCACGTGAGAGCAATATTAAAAACCATTGGAATGGTTTTAAAAGAGAAAAGACCGCAATATCATACAAAAAATCGTGGAGTCGTGCTGGGCCCCACACAACACCCGGTTATGTTGTCCGACTTGATCACAGTATATCTATACATATAAAAATAGGAAAACAATGTTGAAAATCAGTAATTAAGTAAAACTAAGAAGAAGAGACAAAAAGAAGACTTATAAATGTCGGCAGAAAAGATTATGATGTTAGCAAAAATACTGGAAGATTCACTCTTCACTTTCTGTTAACCTCCGCTGTTGCTTTATCATAAAATTATTTTGATAGTTTATATTACAGTCTGTCCATTGTAATCACCAAGATTTTTAAGGGTCAACAGGATAGTATACTATTAACATGCCTTTTGTGGTTACGCTGTCAGTTCTTCAGGAGATCTAATTATTTATCCTCCTTTTTCTGATACCCATTAGTTTCTTCACTTGATAATATGGACAATACCAACTCCAAGACTTTATGATAGCAAATGGGTCCGATTTAAAAAAAAAAAAACACCATCTTATTCCACAGCACTAAATAATGTCCTTCTCCATGAACATGATATCTAGAACTGAAGATGTTATCTATTGAAATAAGGAGCAAATTAAAAATGTATAAGGGCTGTTAGGATTTTCTCTCCATAGAAGGAGTTGTAATTCGGAGGTGTTAGTTTTCCTTTAAAGTGAGTGAGCCACTGACTGATCCACCTGTATTCAAGCAGAGTTATCATGAAAACATGCACTGTTGCTGGTAACTGAAGACTACAAGTCGCTACCTGTGTTATACCCATGTTATACTTTGTTTCTTGATGAATAAAACCTACTTGAAGATTTTGTTATTAAAATGTTATTAAAACTCAGGTTTTTTTTAACCCCTTAAGGACCCATGACGGTCCTGGACCGTCATGGGTTGTAATACCCTTAAGGACCCATGACGGTCCTGAACCGTCATGGAATTCCGGGCTCCCCGCTCAGCTGCATGCAGTAATGACTTTTGAATGAAAAAATCCCAGCAGTGGGAGTACCCATTTTTTTTTCCATAAAAAGTTATCTGTATATTTAAAGGGATAGTAATACTTATTATGTAAAAAACATATTCTGTAGTGTTTATCCCAATGAGTAAAACAATGGTACTCCCATGGCTGAAAGGCATTTTGTTCAAAAGTTATTACATCTCAAACTTGAATGTTTTAGGTGCATTATCACAGGGGCCTGAAATTGCACAGTGGCGCTCTTGCTACACCATCCCATGGGCAGCTCTGGTCAGTTGATCATAAACCTCCATAGGATGATGTAGCAACGGCTCCACTGTACAATTTCAGGCCACTGTGATACTGCACTTTAAAAATTCACATTTGAGCTGTAATAACTTTTGAATAAAACTCCTTCCAGCGGTGAGAGTACCCTTGTTTTACTCAGGGGGATAAACACTACAACATATTATTTTTTACATTTTAAGTATTAATATCCCTTTAATATCCCTCTGGATACTATAGAGCAGTGGTTCTCAACCCGTGCCCTCAGTGGCTACAAACAAGCCAGGATATGAGAATTTCCTTTTGAGAGCACAGGTGAGTTAATCAATATGAATGAGCCTCTGATCATCACACCTGTATTCTAGCAGAGAAATCCCTAAGTCTTGGCCTGTTAGTGGGTCCTGAGGGCAGGAGTTGAGAACCTCTGCTATAGAGGTCTCCAATGCATTCCTGCACAAGGTGTTGGAGATATCTCTATCATCATGTGGTTGAATAATGTTTTGTATGGCATACCAGCCTTAGATGCCCCTCACTGGTGCCCTAATGAAATCCATTACATATTCACATTGATGCTTGGAAATGCAACTAAATATCATATACATTCCATGCCAGAAATACTCTCACAGCATTATATACATTGATGACATTTCAGTAAGAGCTTGTGTTTGAACCACAAGATATCACTACAGTAATATGCATGCATCCTGCTGTCACATCAGCAAAGGGTTCCAGCCCTGCTTCTAGCGGCACAGAGTAGGTTACCTTGTGATGTCGCCTTCTTCTCCTGAAGCGGAGAAGCTCCTTGTGCTGACGGGAGACAAAGTTGACAGCTGCATATTCCAGCAGAGCAGAGAAGACAAAGAGCAGGCACACAGCCATCCAGATATCGATTGCTTTGACATAGGACACCTGATGACAAGATGGGCAGTCTCAGGGACTGATTTATACTAAACAGACAGGAGATATTAAAGTGATTCTTAGGAGCTGGGGAAAACAGTAAAAATTGTTTAAGGGCATTTTTAAATGTTTTACTAGCCATTTGGGGGTTCAGATAACCCACTCAGCTGGAATACAACCCAGAAGTCTGAGGCTCTCATTCGCAATCTTTATGGGCTGTTGCAACTGTGCACAGCGTCTATAGACCCACTGAAGTAGAGGATCTATGGGGACTGAACTGCACAGGACAAGAGACTGAACTAAGAGACTTCAGTCTTGCAGTCCAGTCTTATCTCACTGGACCAGTGGGGAGCCCTGGGAGTCTATTTTCAAACTCCTGTTCTGTTTCCCCTGTTGAGCTACCAATGCAGTAATTTACATGGCCTGGCCATTTTATATAGGTGATGTGGCTGTTATTGTCAATGGAAAGCAGAAGATTTCACTGATTTACTGGACAGAGTTTGGGGTCCAGACTCCAGGCATCTTACCGGCAAGCAATTTCTACCTCCATGAAAATAATATCAGGGGCCACCCCTTGAGATTAGAGGAGGTTTCAACTTCGGCAGAGGGAGTTTTTTTTTTACAGTAAGGTCTGTTAAATTGTGGAATTCCTTGCCCAAAGATGTGGCAATGGCAGATACAATACATTTAAGAGAAGATTAGATACAATTCTTTCAAGAGGGGACATAGAGGGGTATACTGTATATTAGTAGGGAAAACAGGAAATTCAGATAAAGATTAACTTATCTGGGAGCAGGAAAGCTTTTAAAATTCTGATTTCTCTGGGTTATGAAGCAAAGGTTTAACTTGATGGACGTGTGTTTTTATACAAACTAATTTACTATGTTAATATTGAAAATACTGGAACTAATGCAGACAACAAAAGATGGGATAATCTGGAGCAAACCAACTGCACCATGAAGGGAACATGGAAATATCCACTGATTTAGATGAGGTTTTAACCCCTTGAATGCTAGAGAGGTGTCCAATGTATTGAGAAGCAATACATTGTAGATCTCTTTAACATGTAAGGGAATAAAGCCCCATTTGAATCAATTAACATTTTTTATTTAATGTGACCCGTTGGGGTGCCCTTGGTATGCTCCAGAATTGCTCATTGCCTTTTCCGCATACATCCCATTTTCGAAACAAGGAACAAGGTCAAAATTCATAGTGATAGAGGATTTTCTGCCCATAATAAGATAAGTTGAAACATCTCGTTAGGATTTGTTTAGTGTTCATGGAAATCTCAGGCAGTCCAAGGCAATAACCTAGAAACCTTTAACACTGCTCATGGCCACAGTCTTACTCCTCAAATAACCTAACCCCAGTCCCATCCACTGAGAGATTCTGAGAGAAACAGTGAACATTTGAGGGTGACAGATTGGGAACGAGAGACTGAGAGAGTGAGACTGAGGAAGACCAAGACTGTCCCTGTAAGGAGTCTGAAAATTATTGTATATGTTCCACCCACAGGCAATGCTATCTATGCTAGTCATCAATAAATCCAATGTGATAACAGAGCATGCAGCTTATAGTATGCTTCAACGTTGTGTAGGCAGACATTAAACCTTTGGAAGGGAGGCTCGAGATCCTGAGCTCTGAGTAGTCATGGTCAGCACAGTAGTAATGCCAAGCCCAACTCTGGCTGGAGCGGCATCCATGTTGATCCAGAAGGACACCCAAGAAAGGATGACGATGAGCAAGCTGGGGATGTACATCTGAATCAGATAGTAACCCATCTGTCTCTCCAGGTGGAACCGAGCCTCGATACATGTGAATTTACCTAAAGTGGGAGAAGTATTTATTATAAAGTCTGATGTGGTTGATTTGAAGTACTACAGGGGGGAGAATATATGTTTTTTAAATAGATTTCTACAGAATTAATTGGAGGCTTACTTAGCATGCAGTGTATACCCCCCATAAACAAGTCTTATTTTATTATGAAAAAATCTGTTATAGGGCTTTCCTGTTGAGAAAAATAAGATTGTTCCCACTTCTGGTTGATGAATTTTTCCATAGTTATTACAGTTTAAACTTATTTTTTTACATTAACAGTGTCCAGAAACATATAACTTGATGGCCGAAAAGAACTGTTCAGCCCATTTAGTCTGCCCATTTTCCTACTGTAAAACCCTCAAACCTTATTTGGTCCTTGGTCTTATCTAATGTTCAGAATAGCCTTATGCCTATCCCATGCAGGCTTAAGTTCCTTCACTGTATTAACTCCTACCACTTCTGCAACAGGATGTTCCACTTATCTGCAGCAAAAGACAAAGAAACATGACAGTGGAGAAGAAGTTCCTCTAAGTGTAATATTTTCAGTACTGGGTCACTTTCACCTTCACCACGTGCTCTAAAGGAATTACACTCGCTTGATTGAGAGGTTAGGACTGGCTCTGAGTACAATAGCATCCCTGGCACAAACCCCAGGACAATTACTGCTCTCTGCCAGCTGGTCTCTGTCGTTGGTTGATGTGGATTCTCCACAAGAAGCAAAGTGTGTCTAGAACTCTCAACCTGAATTTTAGAGACTTCTCTATCTGGCAGTGGGGTAGGCCCCAACAGTGTCCTCTTAATTAGAGGTATCTCTTAGTGAGATTAAATATATATGGTGCACTGGAATTATCAGAATTTAAATAAAAGTTTATTTCAGTATAGAAATAACAGAAGGTAAAAAATAATATTAAAAAGCAATTGCTATTAAATCAAAACAAAACTCATAAAACTAACATAAAATAATGCTCTACGCATTTCGTGATTCGTTATCACTTCTTCAGGAGAGCCTAAAATTTTACACTTAGAGGAACTTCTGCTCTGTCTTGTTTCCTTGTCTTTTGCTGCTGTATTGGTGCTTTTTTGGGGGCACTCGCTTCATTCTGATAGCAGTGAAGAATTCCGAAAAGGATAGAGATATATTCCACTTATCTACTACCCTCTCAGTGAAGTAAAACTTTCTTATATTATGTCTAAACCTGTATCCCTCTAGTTTTAAACTATGACCTCTTGTCCTAACATTTTTACTCCTTTGAAATGTACTTCCCTCATGCACTTTGTTGAAAGAAAGTTGCCCTACAGTTCACCAGGCATTCATTCAGTCATTCTGTTGCATTCCATGGGAGACATGAGTTACAAGCTGCAGTTCTTGACAGACTGTGCCAGTCTGAATGGCTGTAACTTTTGAATAAAACAATTGTGAGCAGTGTGAGCACCTTTATTTACTCAACAGGAAAAAGCAATGTAACAGATGTTTTCATTAACCCTTTGAGTGCCAGAGGGGTAGGCCATGTATTGCTTTGAATTGTGTTGCACACTCCTCAATGGGTTGAAGCAACCGTCACAGAGGCCAAGAAACATCTGTTTTGGGTGAGAAGTCCAAAGGAAAGAAACCACCCTGCCATTCCCTAGCTCTAACCATCATTTTTTTTTTACTTTAAAGGGATAGTAATACTTAAATATTACTAATCCCCATATTGTAGCCATTTTAAAAAGAATTGAATTGTCCCCAGTGTCATCTCTCAAACCTTTATGGTTTGAGAGATAACAGAACGCAAAGTTCCCTCCTCCCTCCCCCTTCCCTGAAGTCAGCGTTGTACTGACTGCAGGGGAAGTCTGTCGTACGACAGGCTTGCGGCTCTGCAGCAGAGCCGAGATCACGTTAGTAAAAAATAATTATTTTGGCTCTGCTGCAGAGCCTCCTGATGAAAATCAGACCGGATATCCCTGCAGTCAGTACAACGCTGACTTCAGAGAAGGTGGAGGGAGGAGGAACATTGCGTTCGGTTGTCTCTCAAACCATAAAGGTTTGAGAGATGACACTGGGGACAATTCAGTTCTTTTTAAAATGGCTACAATATGGGGATTAGTAATATTTAAGTATTACTATCACTTTAACTCCTTCAGAACCAGAGGTGTGTGCAACGCATTGCTTTACAAGGGGTTACGTTTATACATTATTATTTCTGGTATGCCTTCTTGTTGTTATACGTACAGGTTCTAGACTCACGCCCATACTTCTAAGCGTAAACTAGTTATTCTGGAGTAAACCTTCTGCACCACAGGGGACAAATACAAATTCCGGTTAAATTAAATTGGTCTTTTAATCACTTGAACGCTATATAGGTCTCCAGTGCTTTGTGAAGCAATACATTGGAGAACTCTGTGGCATTCAAGGGATTAAAAAGCTCTAATCAATTGCACGAGAATTTAGGAATATTGATCTGTTCCCTATGTGTAGTTGTTTACTCCAGAATAACTCCAGTTTGCTTTTATAAATATGCGGCCTTAAGTTAAAAAGATAACTGGGGGGAGATTCACTAAGCGGTGATAAAGCAGAGATGACTTCTCCAGTGTATCACTTCTCCAATTCCTAACTTATTCTGTGGAGCCTATTCACTAAGATTACTTCCACTTTGGAGATCTTAGTGCATAGGCTCCATAGAATAACATAGGAACTGGAGAAGTGATATCACTGGAGCAGTCATCTCCACTCTATCACAGTTTTATCACCACTTAGTGAATCTTCCCCCTGGAATCATTCTGGAGAAGACCAATTGTATCACAGGGGGACAAATAAAAATTCAACGTTCTCATTTATGAAATCTGGGGTTTAACTCCTTGAATGCTAAAGAGATTTCTAATGTTTTGCTGTACAATTTGCTGGTGTCTTTTCTAGCATTCACTAGGATAAAAACCACATTTAAATCTATAGGACTTTTTTTATATCCCCATTACTCCAGTTTTCCTCTGAACATAAGGTCATAAGCATACCTGGGAACGCCCCAGATCTGCCCTGGAGACTACGATTTTTAGTGCTAATTACCGGGTCTCCAGGGACAGAGGCTGATTCTACAGCTGTGGTAAGTTTCCTGAGAAACTCCGCCCATGTTTCCTCCTTCCCACCCTGTTCCTCCCACTTTCTGCCCACTACACAGTTCAATCACGGTTAAGCCCCACCCACCAGATTAAGCCAGTCCAATTTATGATGCAAATTGCGTCATTAACATAAGCCTGGTTGTAACCCATGAGCCCTCTCTGGGAGTTCAACAGGAGGAAGTTCCCAGATATGGCCCTAAGTCATTATATTAATAAAAATCGTGTAATGATTTTAGAGCAGGGGTGGCAAACAGTTGGTCCCCACCTGTACTACCACTTTCATCATTCTCTTTACCCTGTCTTTGGCCTGCTGAGGATGATGGGAGTTGTTGCCCAACAAAATCTGTGGACCACATGTTCCTCTTCCCTGGAGTAGAGGGAATATTTGACCAACCTTACCAATGCCCATGAAACTGCACACATGTATTAATATTTCCCACTGTATGGATGGAACCTAGTGTATTGTTACTATGGTTAACACTTTAAGGAGCAATGCATTATACAATCCTCTTGTCCACATGGAGTGCCAGGGCCCAGCATCCAAGGTGGCCCATCTGCCTCATGGTCCAACAAGTTCTTATTATGCCTCTGTGAAAACTTGTTTTGTCAGTGGGCCTAAGACAATGTTTCACTAGGGCCTCTAATGACTAGTTACTCCTTAAAGTTTCAACAAATACAGTTGTGCTAACTATGCAGTACATAATGGTCAGATTGAAAACCCAAATGGTTAGTGTTTAAAAAAGAACTCCTTGAGTTATGATATGTGTACAAGCGGGGCCATTCCTATGGTTAGGTCACCTGTGAACTGGGTGGCTGCCCTCCAGAGAGGGTCAGTTTAATGCTTACCTCCAGTCCACAGATAGATATTTTGTGTCATATATAGCACAGAGTATGTGCATAAAAACCTGCTTGGTCACTTTTTTGCTCAGATCAAAACTAAGTACCATGTATGGTCCTTAGAACCTTCTCCTGTTTGTCTATCACCTCTATCCTGTCCTGTGGGACAGTGGTCACAGTAGTATATTTCACTCTGTCTTACCACACACCTTACTGCACAAACACCACAGCTTCTGCCTCAGAGCCTCACCTTAAACCTTTGTGTGTCAGAGAACTATCCAATGCTTTGCAACAAAATTAGTTGAGTATTTTTCTGGCACTCAAAAGGGTAAAAATTCCCTCTATTTTATAAATTCTCCTGCACTTAGGGAAGAGATACAACTCTGGAGCACACCATCTGTGCCACAGGGGGAAAATTGCCATTACTATAAATGATGCTTCTAACTCCTGGAATGCTAGATAGATCTCCAAATCCTTGTAAAGCAAGGAGTTAACAGAAATCTTTAGCATTCTATGACTTAAAAACCTCATTAAAATCAATAGGAATTTATGGAATTTGTATTTCTCTACAGCTGGTTTCCTCCAGAATTTCCCCTATACCACGATGAATAAAGCATCCAGTCATTTTCAGCTAATGGAACCAATCAAGCAACAATAATTGTGACTACCAGAGGCATGTCAAATGTGAAGCAATGTGTTGGACATCCATGTGACACTCAAAATTTAAAACATAATTGGAAGTTCTTTTAAAGACTCATAGCGGTGGCACATACCAGCATATGTGTGAACCTCAAAATGAAAAAGCCTTCCTAACACTATTATGGATGATAAATGGACTGGGAATTTTGGCTCATTGTGTTGCTGACCACTGACCAGTATTATAATGCTTGGTGCAGTATCTTAGGTCCTTCTCTTCCTTCAAGATAAACTGAGGCAAAGTTAGACCTTCTGCAACCTGGACAGCACCGACCTCTTCCCACTCAAAGATAAGATCGTTCATTGTGTAGCCAACTGTGAGAAGAAGCAGGATTTACTAATGTCAGATAAATAAAAAGATAACATTCTTATGGGTGTAGGCTACTAACATCCTATTCTTTATTTGACCACGCTCTCTATCAATCTCTTGCTTTTTCTATGGCTAACATGGTACCACCTTTCACCTATTCTCTATAACAGTGCTGTTGTATCCCATCCATTTTATACTAGTTGAAGCAGATCAAAAAAGACGTAACACCTTCTATCAACCCCCATTAACATTAATATGGAATGAAAATCCTTGTTGCTCCTGTGCTTTTTTTCCTCTTGTGACTTTGTTGAAGAGATAACATCTTCAATCAGTGCTGGATATCATATCCATGGAGGTGAACATGGCAGTTAATGGCAGGACCACAGGCATACCTCCCAAGTGTCCCTCTTTAGGAGGGACAGTCCCTCTTTGTGTGCCAAATCCCTATTTCCCACCCTGGTGTCCCTCTCTTTAGGAGATCAGACTGTGTGTATATAAGTGTATCACATTGCTCCACAGCAATAAAATTCACCTTAATGTCTGTTTTACCCCTTAAGGACCCTTGAAGGTCCTGGCATGTCATGAGTTGGGGAGCAGTAAGGACCCATGATGTGCCAGGACCGTCATGGAATTCAGGGCTCCCTGCACGGCTGCACACCATTCGGGGAGCTCTGTACCGAATGCTGGAAAAAAAAATAGTCTGTGGTCCTTAAATGCTGGCCAGGTACGCAATTGTCCAGTCCTTAAGGGGTTAAGGACTGCCGTCCACGCATGCGGCTGGCACTTAAGGACCACGGAGCATTTTTTTTTTTTTTTTTAATTTGATTCCGATTCAGTGCTCCCCGAGCGGCATGCAGCCATGCTGGGAGCCCTGAAATCGATGACGTACATGTACGTCATGGGTCCTTTAGGGACATCCACCCATAACGTACATGTACGTCCTGCGTCGTTAAGAGGTTACATTTCAGTGTTTGTGTTTAGACATTAGCCTGTAAATAAAATGATTCGGTCTTGCTTTAACCCCTTAAGGACCGGGAAAATCTTAGGTCGTTTTCCCTTAAGGACCGGAGCAGTTCTGACCTTTTTGACTATATCTTTGTTCAGCAATGTTTTCCCTCTAAGTCTTTTATTCCACCCCCATAAATTATATACTGTTTTTTAAGCACAAATATGGCTTTCATTTTATACCCTACTTATATGGATAACCCACCATTTACTTTATTAAAATTAAAAAAAAAAGGTAAAAAAAAAATGTAAAAAAACCCCATTATTTTTGGTTTTTCTCTTTGGATCAATTGGGCACAAAGGGTTAAAATTTTATGGAGACTGCATGAAAGGTATGACTGGTCAGTCATACCTACAAAATGCACAGTTTAAAGTGGCCACTGTCCCCCCTGGGTGAAAATCCCCATGTCCCTTTTTCCCACCCTATTTTGACACTTTTTTATCCGTGACATTTGGCGGTGTATATAAGTGTATTACATAGTTCCACAACAATCACACTTCCACTTTTGTTTAATTAGATAATTTTTTTTTTTAAATAAAATATTTTTGTAAAAAAAAAAAAAAGTGTTTTGTGTTTTAAAAAAAAAAAAAAAAATTATTGCAGGTCAGAAATTGACCTGCATTTAGCAAGCCTTTGGCACCAGAAGTGAAGGGGTTAATACCCCTAGCTGCTGTATTTTCTTTCACCACTAGGTGTCTCCTGTCTACTTCTGTCCCCGTTACTTTCATAGCAACGGAGCCAGAGGCAGACTTGACAGGCACAGACAGCATGCTTTCTTTGCTGTCTCTGTCTGTCACTTTGCCGGTACATGGGATCGCTGGAATGGCGATCGCATGAACCAGCAAAGGCAAGAAGGGCTGAGACTGAACGCCCCGGTCTCGGAGCATTCAGTCTCAGCCTGGAATTAATGATAGCAGCGTGCACGGAGGCACGCTGCTATCATTTAAGCCATGACGGTCCTGGACCGTCATGGGTCCTTAAGGGGACTGCAACCCATGACGGTCCAGGACCGTCATGGGTCCTTAAGGGGTTAAATCATGTATTCAGTAACACAAAGAGGTGTCAATAGGTCATGAAATAATCTAAAATGTCTAGGTAATGCCCCACCCACCAGCCACTTCACCTTGAACAAAAGTGTCCCTCTTTGGCCATGTGAATTGTTGGGAGGTATGCACAGGACACAAATTATGCCCACAGAACATGGGAATTGTAACCCTTTCAGTACTGGAGGGATGTGTAACACATTGCATTGCAATACATTGCACAACCCACATTTCTTTAAAGAATTAAGTAGATTCATGCATTCTGCCTGCTTCTGCAATTGTCAGGTCCACCTCCAATGGACATGAACTCAGGACTGATTGAAGATGTCTCTTAAACAAAGGCACATGGCAGAATTGACAGAGGCCATTAGGATTTTCTGGCCATAGCAAGGTAAATGTGTGTGTGTTTGTGTTATTATTTGGAGATTTTAGCTCTCCTTTATCAGAAGGACTTAGGCCCAGATTTATAAAAGCAAAGTGGAGTTAGTCTGGGGAAAACCAACTGCACCATAGGGGACAAATACAAATTCTTGTTAAATTAAATTGTTCTTTTAACCCTGTGAATGCTAGACAGGTCCAGGCATTGGAGACCTCTGTAGCATTCACAGGGTTAAAAAGCTCTATTCAGGTGAATCTAGGAATTTTTAATTGTCCCCTATTGCCGTTGGTTTACTCCAGAATAAGTCCACTTGAGTCCGTTGGAATTTTGGATAGTTTGGTATTGATTCAGAATGGGAGAGAATGGGGGGAGAGGGACAAGGGAAGCTTGAGAAGTGCATGAGGTGCAGGGGTTAAGGAGGAAATGTATCGCTTAAAGTTAGAGTCTGGAAGCAATGTGAGATATGTGCCTTTTTTATAGCAGTCTGGTATCTCTCTCACCCTATCTATCTATCTATCTATCTATCTATCTATCTATCTATCTATCTATCTATCTATCTATCAAAATAGCATTCTTTAGCTGTAGACTACAACAGAATTCCAATACAGAAAAAATATAGAGATGCCTGACTACCGTATGAATGATACTTACCTTTGAAAGCCATTATGTGCTACTTATTCTATAGGAATGATACCCTTTTAATGACAAATATGACTCTTTACAGCAGTCCTTGAATGTATTTAAAACAAATGAGACTTTCTAGGCAAGGCTGTGCTTATATTAGTTCCAGAATCCCAAGTAACTTACAGCTCTCCAGTTGCATGATGCATGTTTGGACGTCCATTGGAAAATTTTTCAAGTCCATGGGACAAGCCAATGTCAGTGTCAGCCTAGAATACAGACAGTAGAAATGTACTATCCTTGTGTAGGCACAAGAAACTTTACAAAAATGAGAATGTACATATGTTGTGTAACTCATATATTGTTTTATAAACTTACACAAAAAATAGTATCCAAGTGCAAAAGTCATATTTTTTAACATATAAAGAAAACAACTCATGAGTTTGCTGGTTGAACCTTTGTTCCTCAGGTCCCCTTTCATTGTCTCTGTCGCATCCCTTTGACTTGTTTTCTTTATATTTCAACTAGTTGACGAGCCTGTTACACGGGCCACAGTGACACTGCCAGCCGGTCGAGGGGCAGTCATGCGCAGTAGAGACTGCCCGCGCCGTGGCTGATACAGAGCTGGATGCTCCGAAGGAGCTTCCAGCTCTGTATCAGCCGCGGCGCAGGCAGTCTCTACTGCGCATGACTGCAGCACGCCCAGCAGTCTCTACTGCGCATGACTGTGGTGTCACACACGTTTTAGCGAATTATATAGGATAAATATATTTGGTATTACTTTGGTGCTTGGATACTATTTTTTCTTTTAGTCTTATTCATTCATACATTTGGGTGGTAGTGTTACAAGGTATCTTTTAGCTGCCTAATTTATTTTTGTCCATTTTTTTTTTTTGCACACACTAGATATTTATTCTTCTTGTTTTACAAACTTACCTTATACTGTAAAGAACGTTTCCATTTTTAAAGATTCGAAGCAACTTGTTGTCAGTGGTGATTTCATGAAAATTAGCCCCCTTTTCATTGGCAAAGAACAGATCTGGCTTCCAAATTGAGTCCAACATAGATGGGTCCAAATCCAGGGAGTCATCTGGGTATTCACTGTATGCTAAACGAGGGTCATTCCACTGCTGACGCAGGAAAATATTCAATCTGTAGTCCTAAAAGTACAAATGGTAAAAGCTTTAGATAATTAACCACAGTCTCAAATTTGTAGATAAATGAAAAACATGGTAGTTTAGACTTTTTTTTAACACTTTGCCTGCATTTAAGGGGCTTAAAGCCATATCTAAAATAATGAGAATTGTGGGGATTTTTATTTGTTCACTTTGGTGCATTTGGGCTACTGCAGAATAATTACAGTTCTTCTTAGTTTATCAACCTCTATCTCACACACTCACTTTCTCGCCAGCACTGTGTACTGCAAGTTGCAAAGCTATGCATACATTGTTTGACACTTAGCCTTGTTTCACTGTCCACTGGTAATCACAGAACCATATATACACTGTCTGACACCCAAGCCTTGTTCCATTGTAATAACAGAAACACACATACACTGTATGACACTGCAGTCTTGTTCCACGGTAGTAACAGAAGCACACATACATTGTCTGACACCCGAGTTTTGTTCAGTTTTTCACAGGTAATCACAAAAGTCAAACATTCATCGTTTGAACTCTCCAGGGTCCACTGGTAGTCTCAGAACAACATGTATATTGTCTAACACCGCAGCTTTGTTCCACTATCCACAGGTAACCACAAAATCAAACATACACAGTCTGACAGTCTGATACCACAACCTTGTTCCACTGTCCACTAGTAATCACAGAACCACATGAATATTGTCTGACACCCTAGCCTTGTTTCACTGTCCACTGATAATCACAAGTACACTGTCTGATACCCCAGTCGTGTCTCATTGCTAGTCACAGAAACACACAAACTATCTGATATATCAGCTGTGTTCCACTATACACTGGTCTTCACAGAAACATATATATAGACACTGTCTGACACCCCAGCCTAGTTTTATTTTCAACTGGTAGCCACAAAACCACCCACTCAGTAGGACTGTGCGGTGCACTGCAGGAGATTCATTTTACAGAGTGAGCTCTCAGTAACCTTTTGCACCATGAAGGCTTCACCAACCTGGGGAGGTGAACGTCAGCTGGAGCTGCTACTCCAGGCCCTGGCTTCATGGCCTGAGGATGAGGCCTACCAAACAGAGGCCAAAAAGGAGGATGTGTTAGTTACAGGGAAGACAGTGACTGTGCTGGGTCTGCACTGATAGCTGTTATCAAGTAATTTGAATCTTCTTTGCCGGAAGAAGGGAATATTCCTGGACTTCAAGAGACATACCACCAGAAAAGGACTTGATGGACAAACTGGAGATGTAAAGTTACAACAACCCTCCAGAGTCCAGCAGCTTGCTATGAAGCATCAGCAAGGCCAGAGTCCAGTGAATCCTCTGATACAGAGACTTTGAGAACCATCAGAGTAGGCTCCCAGAAGAAGCCTCAAAGAAGCTGTGAAACCTGCAGCTGAGGATGGTAAAGCCAGACCTAGATATAATGAAACAAGAAATAAAAGGATAGAGAAAAAGATAAAAAAAATCTTCAGACTGTCTACAAAAAGGTTCACAGTGAGAAGAGGCCTCCTGTTCAAACAAAGATGGAGGAAACCCAAGAAACCCTTGGCAAAAGCAGGTCCTTGCAGACAAGTTGGCCTATCTTTGTGATAGACAGCAAACAATGAGCAGAAGCAAATGACTTCACCCTGGGCAAAGAAGGAGTCTAGTGAAAGGAAGAGTGAGGTAGAGTGGAGTAAATACCACCCAAAGGAGGCATCTACTGTCCCTGACCCTGATACTTTGGATTCCTCAGGGGTCCCACCAGGAAAGAATTAAACAGTAGCCAGTTTGTAGTTTCAACAAGTTCAACTGAAGATCAAGAGCTAAGTGGAATTCCAGTCTTCTCAAAATATCAAGAACTTAAAATGTTAATTAAAGCCCAGGGGTCAGAAGGGAGCCAAAGTAATTCTGGTATAAATAAACAGAACCTAATCTTTGCAAATATTGCTAGCATACCTGATGATTCCTTTTTGAAATCTAAAGAGAGGAAAAAGCAATTCTCACTGTCTCGCATACAGTGGGACAAATGGATTGCACAGTAATTCAGGTGGCAGTGACTGGCCCCTTCAATGCAGTAGGGCCCCAGTTATCAGGAGGCCAGCATGTTAGGGGATCCCAATACAATCAGCTGTGCAGTATCTCTGCCTCAGTCTCTCTCCCATCCTCTGTCCCATCCCCTACCCTGTCCCTTGCCCCAGCTCCTTTCCATCTCCCTGTCCCATCTTATCTTATTTAAGAGCCCAGTAAGATGTAAAAAGATGGTTGAAATAAAGATGGGTACTGGCAGATATATTCTGTTAGATTTCTCAGTACGGGGGCATGAAAAAAAAAATACACAGAACCACACATCCACTTTGTGATACCCCAGCCTTGTTTCAGTGGCAGTAAGAGAACCACACATACACTGTATGACACCCCAGCCTTGTTCCACTTTCCACAGGCAATCACAAGATCAAGCACACACTAATATCACAACCATATTCAACTGTCTATAGGTAGTCACAGAAAGACATGTACATTGTCTGACACCCAATATTTTTACACTGTCCACACATACACTGTCTGACAACCCAGCCTTGTACCACTGTCCACTGGTATCCACAGAACAACTCATACACTGTCCGACACCTAATCCCTACTCTACTTTCCAGTTAGTCACATAACCACACATACACTATCTAGACTCCAGCCTTGTTCGACTGTCAACTGGAAAGGGGCTGGGGCAAGGGACAGGGTAGGGGATGGGACAGAGGATGGGAGAGGGACCGAGGCAGAGATACTGCACAGCTGATTGTATTGAGATCCCCTAACATGCTGGCCTCCTGATAACTGGGGCCCACATACTCTGCTTCCCCAGCCTTGTGTTTTGGAGAGGGCATCAACAGGAAGGACTCATGTCTTTCCTGTTCAAGAGAAAAATGACACATTTATATCTTGCAACTGAAGATGGTGGGATCTCCTGCATAAAGATCCAGATGACCTTATTACAACTGCCCCATTCTGACCTAGGGTCACATTGATCTCACTGAAGTTAGAAAGGAGAAGTGGTAAAGACAAAAGCTGATTTGGAATGTGTGGGGGACCCCACTGGCTTCTATATTTTTTTCTTTAGCAGTGAGGACGTGTATGTCCTCCGTGCAGGAACTAATTTACTCCATTAGAATCTGGGGGTAACTTCTTTTCCCTGTCTCAACAACCTTTGCTGCTCAGTCATATTTTCACTTCCTTGTGCCATTACCGAGAAGAGAGAGAGAACTTCTTCTCTGTAATGGCACAAGGGAGTGAAAAAGTGACAGCGCAGAACCTGAGAAGGCACCATCCCCAAGAATAAACTGCTAAATGTATTTGTTCCGTTGTGCATCACGCATTTGTCTTTTAAGATATGGATACATCACAATTTAAATCTCACAGACAGAATATACATAGATATTCTATAATGCCGAATTTGACATATACTTTACATGGGAGCAATAATTCCATTGTGTATCCTTCTGTCTTTTACTTGAAAACATTTTCTGGTTGGCCAGCTGAGGCTGATGGAAATTGTAGTACAACAACTTGGGGAGAGATTCATTAAGCGGTGATAAAGTGGTGATGACTTCTCCAGGGTATCACTTCTCCAGTTCCTTTGTTAGTCTATGGAGCCAATGCACTAAGATCCCCAAAGCTGGAGAAATCTTACTGCATAGGCTCCATAGAATAACATAGGAATGTGATAAACTATAGAAGTCATCACCACTTTATTACCTCTTTATCACCGATTAGTGAATCTCCCCCCTGGAGAGCTACACATTGACCACTCCTGGTCTAGACTTGCCAAATGATGCTCAAGTTTCTATTTTCTTTCCTCCTTTTGAAGCAAGTAAGAAATAAATTTAGGGTGTGCAATATTTTTGTCCAGATCCGAAGATCCTTATTATATAGTGGTTGGCAATTATATTGAACTGCTCAGTTTTTCTTCAATATCATATCTCAATTACCATTTATTCTTAGAGTAAATTAAAATCAATAAATATTGAGTAATTCTAATAGTGATTTACATGTCTGCATATCATTCAGCCCTTTGGAATAACTATATGAATATCCTTTCTCCAAAGTATTACTAGAACTTGATGGGTTTGCAGTTTAAAACTGCAAGTGGTCCCTGACCAGTTCTGATCCATCCCTATCAGAAGGACAGCAAAGGTCAGATTGTATGAGCGAGGCCAAAGGAAGAAATAATAAGGCTGATGTGATAAGTAAACAGGACCAATTCTGGAACAAATCAACTGTACCATTTATGGCCAACTGACCTGAGCTTTCACCAGAATGGTGTAGCAACAGTACCACTTCAGTCAACTGTGATACTGCACCTAAGAAATTCAAGTTTGAGCTGCAAGAACTTTTGAATAGAACACCTTTAGCAGTGGGAGTACCCTTTTCAGGGGGATAAACCCTACAACATATTTATTGTTACATTTTAAAGGGATAGTAATACTTTAGTTCATATTGTAGCCCTTAAAAATACAAATTAAACGAGCGCAGCAGCATCTCTCCAACCTGTATGATTTGAGAGATAGCCGCTTTCAAATGTCCCACTCCCCTGACATCAGCGTTCTAGCTGACTGCAGGGGAATCCTGTCCCTGAACAAATGGCGGCTCTGCAGCAGAGCCGAGATCACATTATAGAAACAGAAATCCTTCAATTGGTTTGCAAGCACACGTAGAAGACCGTTTCAGTGAAGGATTTCTGTTTCTGTTTTGCGATCTCGGCTCTGCTGGAGAGCCGCCATGAGTCCCGGGACCGGATTCCCCTGCAGTCAGCTAGAACGCTAATGTCAGGGGAGTGGGAACTTGGAAAGCGGCTATCTCTCAAACTATACAGGTTTGAGAGATGCCGCTGGGCTCATTTAATTTGTATTTTTAAGGGCTACAATATGAACTAAAGTTGTTTTAAGTATTACTATCCCTTTAAGTATTACTATCCTTTTAATGTACTGGAATTAATACCCACTCCTTTTCTATTCAGAGAGTAAAACTTTATCACTTCTGAGACTCCTGTCAAGATTGCTATTGTAATTGGAGCCCTGAAAAAAGTAGGAATAGAATCCCCCAGAGAGCATAGGTAAAACTAGATTTTAGACCTCAGAAAACAAACTGAGACATTTTATAGCAGATAGCTTGGAGTACAAGGTATTTAGATGTATGTAATCCCATATCATTTTTAGGTGTTAGTGTTTCTTTAAGCTGAAAGTGCCAACATCATTCCTCTTGACTTTGTTTAGGGGTGGGATATTTCAGCAGTCAATAAGGATCCGCAGCTGCCTCTCTGGAGTGTACTCACTGGCTCCAGGGAAGAGAAGCTTGGGGGTGGGACCTGTATGTTGTGGGATATAATGCTGCTACTTGCCAGAGCTCCAAAATTCTATCTGCCAAAATTCTCTGTTTGGTACTTGAAGCCTAAAATCTAGTCTTACATTTGTAATATTTTGTAAAGGGTCCAGAGACCATCATTTGCATAAGTAAACTGGATAGGTGTTTGGGAAATGACAGTGCAGTAATGCCTGTAAACTGCCACAGGTAAGACATACATCCCAAGTGTCCCTCTTTAGTCAGGACAATCCCTCTTTGAGACCCAAATTCCTCTGTCCCTCATTCCTACCCTGATGTCCCTCTTTTTAGAAGATCTGACTGTGTGGTGTGTATAAAAGTGTATCACGTTGCTCCACAGCAATAAAACTCACATTAATATTTGTTTAAACTTCAGTATATTTGTTTATAAATTAGTCTGCATGAATAAATATGTTGGTCTTGTTCTAAATAATTTATTAATTTACAGTAAAAAGCTTAAACAGGTAATGAAATAACCTAAAACTTCTCTGTAATGCCCCACATCAGCCGTGCTCCCCAACAATACCACGTAAAACAAAAGTGTCCCTCTCTGGCCGTTTGAAATGATGAGAGGTATAGGTACGAGAAAATCCGTTATAAAAGGACAGCAGTGGATATAACCAAAATACATTAACTGATACAGATCTTGTTATTCTTTGCAAGCAGCACAAAAATAGCAATCAATAGGTGATTTTATAGGACTAAGTTTAGCATTACATTTTAGAAATCTAGATTTATTTTATTTTTTACAGATACCGTAAAATCTCCGGTATAATACGCACAATTTTACCCCACTTCACCTTATGTGAAGTGGGGGGGTGCGTATTATACACAAGAGTTTAAAAAATAAAAAAAATTAGGGTTGGCTGATCCCTTCCCTCCCTCCCCCGGGTCAAACCCGCTGTCAGAACAAGCCTTACTTGCTTGAAGTTTAACGCCCCCACTTGAAGTCCGCATCTTCTGCTGTGTGGAGAAGGCAAAATACAGCGTACACAGTTTCCCTGCGTGCTGCACGCTTCCCTTTGCCGCCCGCTTCCATCAATGGGCTTACAGGACCTTCCACCTACAGCCAATGGTAATGCCCTGTATATCAGAGCATGCAGCACTCAGGGAAACTGTGCATGCTGTATTTTGCCTTCTCCACACAGCAGAAGATGCGGTCTTCAAGTGGGGGCGTTAAACTTCAAGCAAGTAAGGCTTGTTCTGACAGCGGGTTTGACCCGGGGGAGGGAGGAAGGGATCTGCCAGCCTTTATATTTTTTTTAGCAAGGGGGGAAAACAAGGGTGCGTATTATACATAGGCACTCTTGTTTTCCCCAAAAATCTTTGGTATAATATGCACCTGCGTATTATACACAGGTGCGAATTATACCTGAGATTTTACGGTACTAGGCTCAAATACAGGATATTTTAATAAATACATATAACCGTATTTCATTTTAGGTTTTAGTGCTCCTTTAAAAGGGCTGTTATGTCACCTTGACCACTGCAGAAAATTGCTGACACATCACTTTGTTGTTAATGATTAAGCCGCATTAGGTACATTTAATTATCTAAGTTTCCCTTTCTCATTAGGATGTTGCTCAATATGCTATAAATAAAGGTCCATCCCGGTACTTTGGAACAGTTCAGTTTTTTCGAATGAATTATACTAACATCTACTCTGATGCCAAGAGAAGAGAGCAGATTCACAGCAAATGAGATAGGAGACTAAAGGTGCTCTTTTCTGCATTTTGCTGAATGAATTCACTTATTGCAGATGAAATCTAATTTACAGCAGAGCTATGATGTGTCAGACTTAGACTTGGCTCCACTAGAGCTGATTTTTTTTTTTTTTTGTGAAATTATTTTACCAGGAAGAATACATTGAGATTTTCTCTCTTTTTCAGGTATGTGCTGGACTAATTTTATCCACCTCAGAAGGGTGAAAGGCTGAGCCGACCTTGCTGGGACTAGAACCTGCAATCTTGCAGGTTGAACAGATTCTACAGCTGGTGCCTTAACCATTACTTTATGTGTACAACTGTGTCCATAAAATTAACCCTGCTCTGCAATGTGTTGCACACCCTCTGACACTCAAAGATGTAAATGGACTATGCTAGGTAAAGCCACGTACAACATTTATGAACTGCAATGGAATCTAGGCCTTAATGGCACAATACTCCCCCAGTTCTGCTGCAGATTTATGCATCTCAGTTACTATCAGGGGTGGATTGTAGGGGAATACCAGCCCGGGCTCCCCCCCACTCCGGTGCTCACTAAAAGAATTACAAATAAATTACAAGTGCTGTACAGCGCCGCACATCTCTCTCTCTCCTCCACTAACTTCCTTTAGTGCCCTCATTCTGCACTCAAGACAAAGTGGAGCGGAGGGGGAGAGAGATGGCCAGCGCTGTACAGCACTTGTATTTTAATTGCAGTTCTTTCAGTGCGCACCGGAGGGGGAGAGAGAGAATCTGCACTAAGTGGATCGCGACTTTTTAAAAAGTGAGCCTATATAGTGGCCCACCGGGGGATGCCCAATCCCCCGATAGGACAATCCGCCCATGGTTACTATCCCTTACTCATCAATCTTAAGAGGAAAAATTCTGACGCATTGCAAATACATCAATGAGGACATATAAAAATTCACAATGGAGCTTTTAACCACTTGAATGCCATAGATCTCCAATGCATTGCGAAGACCTCTACCATTCAATTAGTTTAAATCCCCCATTTAGACAAATGAGAATTTCCCATATATTGAGGTTGGTATATTCCAGGATTTTCTTTTGAACATAGGGCTCTTAGTGGTCACATTGTACATAAGGTGATCTGATATCTCCTTTAAATGCAGGACACTTAAAACCCTTTGAGCGCCTGAGGGGTACACAACGCATTGCATACCCTTCTGGCACTCAAAGGGTTAAAACCCATGTGCTGCAGTGATTTCTCTACAGCCCTGCAGAATTACATTATCTTTAGTGTCCTGCATTTAAAGTGCACACCTTGGAATTTTCTTTTCCCTGGTCCCTATAAAAACACATAAGGATAGGAATGATAGTGTGCATATGATTCAGATCATGATTTGGGTAGAGCTTCATTGAGGTATGTGGGATTGGAAGGCTGAAAGATGGGGTTTGTTCTGAAGTGGGTGGAGAAGTAGATGGAACAGGGCTGGAGTAGGTGGAATACCCACTGATATTGCCGAATCACAGTATCAGCCTCTGTCCCTGGAGCCATGATAATTCAGTCTGAAAACTGAAGTTCCTAGGTAAGGATATCTGGTCACTATACCAGTACAAACCACTATAGAAAGAACAAACAATGATAGAGAAAATGATGTTTGTGTTACTGTGACTACAATCTAAAAGAAGTGTAATAGTCAATTGCAGGGCCTCTAGCTCAGTGGTTCTCAACACGTGCTCTCAGTGGATACTAACAGGCCAGGATTTGAGAATTTCCTTTTAAGAGCCCAGGTGAGTTAATCAATATGAATGAGATTCTGATCAACACACTTGTGTTCTAGCAGGGAAATTCCTAAATCCTGGCCTGTTAGTGGCCACTGAGGGCACGGGTTGAGAACCTCTGATCTAGCTGTTGGATCACAAGTCACAGGTGATGTAATCAGGGCCTTGGTCATTCTTATATGCTCCATTGAGGAGATGCTGCACTCTTAAGAAAGCTTGAGGATGAGTTTAGGAACCACTAAAATAAAGTAGGGGAATATGTCATAAGCAAGTCAAGTGTGTAATGAAGTGTAGTCCAGTCAGCAGGTCCTATATCTTAGATTACAATACAGTTCCCCTTAGCTATGTTATAGGGGTTTTTACAATTTTAATTTAATTGCTTCCTGAGTCCTAAACAAGAAGAGAATTGTATGGTGAGTGAGGAGAACCCAGACTGATGTAATGGCTTTCAATCTTTTTTTTTTTCTACTCATGGCACCTCTAATGGACAGTCTAGAATTGTCAGGAGACATCTAACATTTTATAGGACCATTATCAGGGAATAATGAAGGGTACAAAGTCATAAATATATAGTTAATGTATGTCTTACCATTAGAATAACAAAAATATTGTTCATACCAATTTACATAAATATATATTTAAAAATCAATTTCACATTTTTGTCAAAGTCTATGCATACACTTGGGTGCGCTCAATGGAGCTGGAGGTCAATGCTAATGGAGCTGCACTGGCATATATCTACATCAATCTCAGTGTCATATCACTATCCTTGTTTTCACAATCCCTGACAGAAATCTCCCTGGAAACAGAGATCTAGGGAGCTCAATGTAAGGGAGTAAAAAAGTAAACATAATTGGTGAACACGACAAATAAATAGCAAAAAGTATAGGTAATTTGATTTACCTATTACACACTTGCAGAATATGTAAAGTCAAGTAAGGAAGTAAGCATACTGTCCATTTAAACCCTTAAGGACCGGGAAAATCATAGGTTTCTCAAGGTTTGGGAGAGCTACGGGGCCCAAATTGGAACATGCGCGTTTCCAGTTTCACACTTGAATTTTCACAGCTTGCATCACTGGTGCCATGTCTCATTTGGGGCTGTGTAACAGTGCTCCACTCTAAGATTTCCCCCCAAAAGTATATATTTTTGGAAAGTAGACACCCCAGGCTTTCATTTTATGCATGATTTCAATTTTTTTACACAGCCATTTTACCACCAATCGCTCGTAAATCTTGACGTAAGTTAAAAAAACAGCGTTTTTCACACTTGCACTTCAATGTTGATGTGAATTTCAAGCACAGGATAGGTGAAGATTTTTAAAAATGCATTGTTTAGTGTTCAGCTCCTTCTTCTGAGTACGGCAATACCCCATATGCATAGGTTTCTCAAGGTTTGGGAGAGCTACGGGGCCCAAATTGGAACATGCGCGTTTCCAGTTTCACACTTTGAATTTTCACAGCTTGCATCACTGGTGCCATGTCTCATTTGGGGCTGAGGTACAGTGCTCCACTCTAAGATTTCCCCCCAAAAGTGTATATTTTTGGAAAGTAGACACCCCAGGCTTTCATTTTATGTATGTTTTCAAATTTTTTATGCAGCCATTTTACCACCAATCCCTCGTACATCTTGACGCAAGTTAAAAAAAACAGTGTTTTTCACACTTGCACTTCAATGTTGATGTGAATTTCAAGCACAGAATAGGTGAAGATTTTATAAACTGAATTGATTAGTGTTCAGCTCCTCCTTCTGAGTACGGCAATACCCCATATGCATAGCTTTCTCATGGTTTGGGGGAGCTACGGGGGCCAAATTGGAACATGCGCGTTTCCAGGTTCACACTTTGAATCTTCACAGCTTGCGTTACTGGTGCCATGTCTCATTTGGGGCTGTGTAACAGTGCTCTTTTTTAAGATTTCCCCCCAAAAGTGTATATTTTTTGAAAGTAGACACCCCAGGCTCTCGTTTTAGGTGTGTTTTCCAATTTTATACACAGCCATTTTACCACCAATCCCTCGTAAACCATGACGTAAGTAATAAAAAAAACCAGCGTTTTTCACACTTAGGGTTGGCGGCAGTATACTGGGCTGCATACAAATTGGTTTGGGACACAATTTCACCTAAAATGTCTTCCCCTAAAAACAAATAAAAAAAATGATCATGGGTAAATCCTTCCACATCAATTTGAATCCCTGGGTTGCCTGTGAATTCTGAGATTTGTGGCCATAAATTGATACCCATTCATTAGGATCCGGAGTGGCAGGTGTTGGGGCATTTCTTTGGGCAGGTCTTTTGGCAGGTCTTTGGGCAGATCTTTTGGCAGGTGCTGGGGCAGTTGCCAGGGCAGCTCTTGGGGCAGCACTTGGGGCATTTCTTTGGTAGGTCTTTGGGCAGATCTTTTGGCAGGTGCTGGGGCAGTTGCCAGGGCAGCTCTTGGGGCAGCACTTGGGGCATTTCTTTGGGCAGGTATTTTGGTAGGCCTTTGGGCAGTTCTTTTGGCAGGTGCTGGGGCAGTTGCCAGAGCAGCTCTTGGGGCAGTGCGTCTTTTCTTGACAGAAGGCCCAGCGTCATCACTAGAGCTGCTCTCACTTTCTGAAAACTGCGCTATGTCAAAATCTGACGCAGTGTCTGTTGCCTCAGAGTCAGACGCCAAAAAGGCATATGCCTCTTCAACGCTGTACCTGCGCTGCATTTTGCCCACTAAAAAAACTTTTTTTTTTTTCTTACGCTATCCCTAAACCTAAATCTAACCCTAAAACGTACCCTAGCCTACGTATATCCTGAACCTACCTAACCCAAGTTATCTCATGGGGAGAAAGCACAGAGGAGAGGTGTATTTAGAAATAAGTATATTAATGTAAACTTCTTTTGTATGTGGTTATAAATTTTTGCATTTATTTGCTGCAGATAATTTATAAAATGCATTGGACTGCCTGTCTGACCTTTGCATATGATCTGGTTAACCACAAAGCTGGAGTCATTCTGGGTGAAACCAGGTGCACCATAAGGAACAAATAAAAATTACCCTTGAATTAAATGGGGCTCCAGTACATTGCAAAGCAATTAACAATGCATTAGATCCTGAGGTCTGTAGTGTACAATACCACATTTTTGATAAAGCATTGTCTATTGTAAAGGTATCAGGGTTAAGAGCGCTATTGGCAAAATTTGATTTACAGTCAGCGTTGCATCTGGAAAGTTTTAAAGTTTAGAGTATGGGAAGGGCAATGTTATGTTTGTCTATGGGGTGATAAATCTCCTGCACCTTTTGTGAGATGTTTAGTATGTTTTTGCATTGGTGCGTGACATCCAGGGTGAGGGAGGCCTCTGTGGTTCATTACCTAGATGATTTCCTGTCCTTTGGCCCTCGCACATCTAATGTCTGCAAGAAGATGTTGGAAGGGGGACAGGAGTTGTTTTCAGATTTGGGAGTGCTGGTAACACAGAATAAGATGGTATTGACCTCTACATGCCACACTTTTTGGGGATAGAAATAGATTCTGTCCGCAGGCTAGTCTGGCTCGCAGAGGAGAAGGTGGAATAGACTAGGGCAGCAATAGTTGTGGCACTAGTACAAGAGAACGTTTCCCTTAGGGACCTCCAATCATTACTAGGGCTGTTGAATTTTGCCTGCAGGGTCATTCCTATGGGAAGCATTTTTAGCAAAGGTTTGGAGAGGCAACCACTGTGTGACCAATCAGTTTGATAAAATCATGCTGACAATGACATGCTCCTTAAAAGAGGACCTGAGGGTGTGGGATTAGTTTTTAATCCTTTGAGTGCCAGATGTGTAAGCAATACATTGCAAGACAATGTGTGGTTCACTCATCTGGCACTCAAAAGGATTTTAATAGGCTTAAGATATGGTAACAGTGTGTACATACCAGTTGGGAGTTACAGTTACAGACAGAAGCAGAGGGACCAGTGGCGTTTGGGGCTTACTTTCAAGGCAAGTGATGCACAGATACTTGGCCTAGAATGTGCCACAGCTTGACGGGAGACATATCCTGCACACATATTGTCAGCTCTACTCTCACTAGCAGCTCCAGTCACTTCATTAATAGACAGGAGAGGACAATGACATCACTTACAAGATTCCTGCCTGCTGACCATCTGGACAGATATTACTCTGCCACATGCTGACTATAAGGGAGATGACATTAAATAACATTAAGAGAGGGACACATCTTTTATTTTTATATATTGTCTTACAGTGGTATCACTTAACTGTTTTTTTGGTACAGTACAGATTTTTATTACTACTATTTCCAGGATCTGCAAAGAGCTAGTCAGAGACGCTCAACTAGGAACGAGCCTGCCTTCGAATTGATGAGGCTCTGTAGGATAAATATCCTACCCAGGGTGCAATCTGTTTTAGCTCACTAGTGCCTTTCACAGAGAGGAAATATCCTAAAGCGCATCATACTTATCCTACCAAAAGGAGGAATGGCCTGGCACTTTGTGGCTGGACTGCCTTTTGGGTGAGGAGGCTCTACTGGCCTTACCTATAACCGGGTAAGGCAGCCCAAGAAATAGGACCAACGAGTATATTGAAGAAGTGCCCGGACGCACGCAGAGTAGGCACCGCAACAGGTGTTGATATAGGCAGACTGCTCTAAATAGCGTAACCGGAGGTAGCGGGTCAGTGCAGACTGACAAGCGATAGAACTGGTAGTGACCGTAGTGCACAGGCTGTATAGTATGCAAACGGAGACTACAAGGAGGCACAGATTGAGAGGCAGCGCAACCAGAGGCAGCGGATAAGAGCAGACTGACAGGTGGTAGTACTGCTAGTGACCAGAGATCACAGGCTGTTTAATATACAAACTGAGGCTGCAGGGAGTCACAGGCTGAGGGGTAGCGCAACCGGAGGCAGCGGATAAGAGCAGACTGACAAGTAATAGCACCGCTAGTGACCGGAGGGCACAGGCTGTTAGTATGCGAAGGGAGGATGCAAGGAGGCATTGGCTGAGAGGTAGCGCAACCGGAGGAAGCGGGTAAGAGCAGACTGATAAGTGGTAGCACCGCTAGTGACCGGAGGGCACAGGCTGTATAGCATGTAACGGAGGCTGCAATGAGACACGGCTGACAGGTAGCGCAACCGGAGGCAACTGGTAAGCACCGACTGGCAAGCGACCGTTAAGGCAAAGGCAATGGGCACAAGACAGGGACAACAGAAGCACTAGCGACAAGCGGACGCTAGGCGAGTAGCCAATGCATGGAACGGTACACAGAGAGCGGAAGTCAGCCAAAGCCAGAACAGGTACACAGAGAGCGGTAGTCAGCCAAGCCTGGGTCGGTACACAGAGAGTGGTAGTCAGCCAAAGCCTGGATCGGTACACAGAGAGCGGTAGTCAGCCAAAGCCTGGATCAGTACACAGAGAGCGGTAGTCAGCCAAAGCCTGGATCGGTACACACAGAGCGGAGTCAGTCAAATCGATAACGGGTCGTAGTCAGGCAAGCCGGGTCCAATAATATGGGCAGCGGAGACAGAAGCAAGGTCAGACGAAACCGGATCATACAAGGAACAGGAACACAGCAACAAGCGTCAGGTCAGGAACACCACGAAAGGACAACGGCATAGTGACAGGAGGGCATATATAAAGGTAAGCCCTTGGAGGGGCTAATGACCCAGAACCAATAAGAAGCAGCCAAAGCAAACCCGGAAGTAGGAATGTCGCTCAGGCAGAATCACGGGCACCGTGATACTCCACCACTGACAGATCCAGAAGCTCCGGAAACCAAGCCTGGAAAGGCCAGTACAGAGCAATCAGAATGACTGGACAATGTTCCAGTCGTAATTTCCATAACACCCTGTGCAACATGGGGAGGGGAGGAAAGATGTAGGCCAGAGGGAATAACCAAGGAATGGACATTGCATCCACTGCCAGAGCTAGAGGGTCCCTCCATTGAGAGCAGAACCTAAGAACCTTCCTGTTGTGTCTTGTCACCATCAGGTTGATGTAAGGAAGACCCCATTTCTGAACAATGAGGGTGAACACCTCTGGGTGCAGATCCCATTCTCCACCGTCCACTGTGTGTCGACTGAGGAAGTCCGCCATGACGTTGTCTATGCCAGGAATGTTCACTGCAGATATGGCAGGAATGTGTTCTGCCCAGACAAAATAGCCTTGACCTCTAACCAATCGGCGAGACTTCTTTTTCCGCCCTGCTTGTTGATGTAAGCCACGGCCGTGGTGTTGTAGGACTCTACCCGGACTGGACAGTCCTCCAGCTGAGATATCCAATGATGAAGGCCATGAACTATCGCCCGAAGCTCCAATATGTTGAAGGGAAGGAGAGATTCTTCCAGAGACCACCGACCCTGTGCACTCAGGCGACCCAGGACCAATCCCCATCCGGAGAAGCTGGCATCCATCGTCACCGTGGTCCAGAAGGAAACTAGGAAGGACTTGCCCTTCAGCAGATTGGAGAGGTCGAGCCACCAGGACAATCTCAGTTCCACATGAAGAGGAAGTGACACCAACGTCTTCAGAAGGTCCGGCTGACCGTGCACACCTGGATCACAAACCGCTGGAGTTCCCTGGTGTATGCCATGGCAAACGGTACCACCTCTATGGTGGAAATGAATTTCCCCAAGAGAGATGATAGCTTCTTGGCTGGAACTGGAAACCCTGAGGGTGATCTGGTGAGCCACCTCGTCCATGAGAAACACCATGTTCTTCTGTGTATCGAAGAGGAGGCCCAGGAAGACCAGACGCTGGGATGGGACAAGATCTGATTTGTCCAAGTTGATGATCCACCCGTGATGGGTGAGAGCATGAATGCATTGCTGGACCTGCTGATGAAGAAGTTCCACAGAGGGGGCTTTCAGAAGCAGGTCGTCCATGTATGGAGTAACTCTGATGCTGTCTCGGTGGAAGACGGACGCTAAAGCTCCCAGGACACTGTTGAAGACCTGAGGAGCTGTCATCAGACCAAACCGAAGAGCTAAGAACTGAAAATGTCCCCAGTCGCAGGCAAACCGAAGGTACTTCCGGCTCTCTGGATGAATGGCAATGTGTAAGTACGTGTCCTGAAGATCCAGAGATGCAAGGAATTCCCCCGGGGACATGGCAGCAATCACTGTCCGTAGAGTCTCCTGGTGATAATGAGTCCAGGCCACAAAGGAATTGAGATCCTTTAAATCCAAAATGTGACGACAACCACAGTCCTTGGAGACCACAAAGAAGTCTGAGTAAAAACCCATACCTCTGCCCTGAAGTGGAACCAGCTCCAAAACGTCCTTGTCCAGAAGAGCCTGAACAGCGTTGTCAAACAGACGGTGTTTCTCTGCGCCCTGAGATGTATGAGAAGGAAGAAAGTGAAAGGGAGGAAGAGAGACGAAAGGGATCCTGTACCCTTCCGTCACTACCTGCAAAACCCATGGGTCCATCTCTGAATCCTCACAAATGCTGTGATAGTGATGCAGACAACCACCCACAGCAGAGTGTGGACCCAGGTTCGATGAGTCATGCTGAAGAAGGCTTGGAAGCCTTGGGCTTGGAGGAGACCTTGGGCTTCCATTGCTGTTTGGGCTTGGAGGAGGTACGTGGAGCTGAGGGAACCGCCTGGTTCGCCGGATGTGTCTCATTCTGAAAGGAACGAAAATACCGGTTACGCTTAAGCAGTGTTTTCTTCCTAGGAACTAAGGGTAGAAGTGTACTCTTACCCCCTGTAGCCTCACTGATCAGATCCTTGAGATCTGGCCCAAACAAAGAAGTGCCTTGAAAAGGCAAGGAGAGCAATGCTTTCTTAGAATCAGTACCAGCAAACCAGATCTTGAGCCAAAGAGCCCGTCTGGCAATCACAGATATGGTGAAATCCCTAGCCACCAAACGGATGACATCAAATAGGGCAGCAGAAACATAGTGCTGTGCCTCAGAAATGTTGGCAAGGAGGCGCAACTTACCCGAAGTAGAAGCATCCTGACTGACAGCAAGAGTGAGCTGTTTAGTCCAGACCACAATGGCCCTGTTCACCCATACTGCTGCGAATGCTGGACGCATGGCAAAAGCAGCAGTGGCAAAGATGGAATTGAGGGAGACCTCAAGTTTCTTGTCAGCCCAGTCCTTTAGAGCAGACACATCAGACACTGGCAAAGCAGTAGACTTGGATAGCCTGGAGATAGGAGCATTCTCTTTAGGAAGATGAACCCACTGAACAAGCGCAGCCTCAGAAAAGGGATAAAGCTTAGCAAATTCCTTGGAGACAGAAGGTTTCCTGTCTGTAGACTTCCACTCTTCAGGCACAAGGCAGTCAAGAGTGGGGTTAGGTGGAAAGCAAGTAAGGGGCTCTTTAGGCTCCTGAAAGACATCAGAAGAGTCAGAAAGAACCTCCTGCACTAAGGGAATGTTAAGAGTAGTTAAAACATTCCTGATCAGGCCCTCAGCTGAGGACTCAGGATCAGCCTCAAAAGGGTCCCCAAAAAACTGAGAGGAGCCCACCGCAGAACATTCCTTAACATCTGAATCCACCAACAGTTCCTCCTCAGAGGAATCTGACACATCAGGTACACCCTGAGGCTTTGTCAGGGAAGACTTGACGAAGGAGGGGGTCTGCCAAGAATGAAACACCCCCTGTAACTGGGATGGAAAGAGTTGCAAAGTGGACCTAAGGTCCCTAGTAGCAGCCTTGAACTCTTGCACTCGATCTGGCTCTAATGCATGGCTGGAGGTCCCTGGAAGACTCTCAGGGACATCAGAACATGCTGGGCATAAAGGACCTGAGAATTCTCTAGGTAACCCTGAATGACAGGAAGAGCAATGCGCAATAGGGGATACAGAGAGCCCAGCATCCTTAGTCTTAGGTCTAGCCCCAAGCTCTAATGGTATAGACATTATCACAGTGTCAATAGCCTTACTGTATAAGAAATCACCCAATTAAATTTTGATTAAAGTTTCACCCCAGAAATCGCTAATATAGACTTATCTGGCAGATGAAGGGTTAATCAGCAGAGGAGAGAAGGAGAGTCCAAGCCCTGTGTAGGATACAAATTCTGGAAAGAGCACAAAATGTCTGCTGCGGCGGGAGCCAATCAGAAACGAGTGCGCAAAGCAAGCGCTCATGGGAAATGTAGTTTTCCCAGAAAAGTACCCCAAACAGTGCCCAAAGCCCCCAGAGCACCCCAACACACTAGAAACATGAACTGGATGATAAAGCAAGGGCAGACAAGTAAAATGAGACATCTCTGAAGTTGCTAGGTTAAACAGTTGCAGAGTTATGTCCCAAACTGTACAGTCCCATAGGAGTGAATGGAGCAATGGCGCCTATGTGGTAAAGCACTCTAGAACTCAAATTTTACCAAAATTGAAGGTGTAATATTAAAAGACATGAAACATCACTAAAACATGTTAGGATATCCAAAAAACACTGAACCACTAGGAAAAATGAATGCCAAACCAGCAGCTAAAGGGTTAAACACCAAACAAACCTGCTCCAAACACCCAACAGACATACAGATAGACCCAATGAGCGCAGGAGTGTGCAAAAAGAACTCCAAATGAAAAACCCCTCTGCAGAGGGGCACTGTGGGACATGTGGACCTGCAGTACTCAAAGGGTTGCTCACCTTTCCTGCAGATCTTCTGTCTTCAGATTACCATGTTTAAAGAAGAAGCCTCGGTGGGTAACTCCTGGGGAAAGAACTTGTAGCCAAGATTTTCCCCCCAGGGCTTAAGGTCCACAAAAAACACCTGATCACTGAGCTAGTCACATCTAAGGGCATTGCCAGTTATGGTAATCTGCCTAATGGTGGTATTCCATTTCTAACAGAAAAATAAAAAAACTTCTAAAGCTATAGCAGAACTGTTCTCCGAATCTTTACGGAGCTGGTTGGCTAGCTGCAGCCAAGGAAGGAAGGTAGGCTCCTCCCCCTGCATACAATTCTAGAATTGTTTCTTCCTACTTAAAGGGGCGGATCACCTACCCAGAGTTACCAGTAACCTGTATTGGACGACAGAGAAATGTATTTTATATTTTCTTGTTAAATATCATATAGATTTAGATTGAGAGCGCTCTCATCTTTGTGCTTTAAATATATATATCTTAATATATATATAAATAGATGTAACAGTGGGGCACCTGTGGGACTTGTAGGAAATCGATTTTTATTTAAAAAAAAAATGTAAGTCAACGTCAGCTTACATTTTTTGAAATAAAATTTGATTTCCTAGTCCCACAGGTGCTGCCCCTCTGTTACATCTATTTGCATTATCTTTTGGGAATGTGCACTGTAACAGGATCCTAAGTCCTCAGATTGACTTAGCCTGCTATGCCGGGTCTCTCTCTTGCAGGGGCCGCCAGGGAAGGGTGATGTCTCCAGTGCTCCACTCCAGCTATCCCAGGATGGGGGTCAAAAGAAGACCCTTGATACCACCCCAAACGAACGACACAGCACGCCAGTCAGGTTCCAAAACTGAACACACTTTATTTTGGCTGAATTCAGCTCTTTTAAGCAGAGTTAATTGCATCAAGTCAAACAGTTAACAAAAGGGCACAAAACATTCTATAATTAAATTAACATGATTAAATTTAGCAACAATGGGCACACAATGTCACAAAGGGCTGAACTTCATGGATAAGGGGCAGGGGTAAACATGAGAACAATGGAAGCCCAGACCCTGTGGAGCCTCTGCACTTTGGCTGCTTCTTACAGCCAGCCAATGAGCTAACGAGCTACCAGTTCAATTGGCCAATCCCGTGGCCGCCGACATTTCTCCATGTTATGGCAATGGAGTCCCTTTAAAGGGATAGTAATACTTCATTTTAACTTTATTTTATTTTGTAGGCATTAAAAAAACATGAAGAATGATATAAGGCTTATCTCTGAAACCTTTATGGTTTAAGAGATATTCACAAGCAAAGTATCCACCCCCTGTTCAACCAGATCAGAAGGGAGATGCCCAGGTAGACTGCAGAGAGGGACAATCTTCAATTAAGATAACGGAAAAAGCTGAAAAACTTGTCAAGGGAGGAAGGGCTTTCATTGTTTTCATACAAAGAAAATTGTCCCCTTCTGTTATCTGTACTGTCATACAACCAGACTCACATCTGAGAAGAGATGGCTTACACCAGGTAAAAGGGGCGGGGAGGGGAACTTTGCTTGTGAATATCTCATAAACCATAAAGGTTTGAGAGATAAGACTTATATCATTCTTCATGTTTTTTTAATGCTTACAAAATAAAATAAAGTTAAAACAAAGTATTACTATCCCTTTAAGTTGGTTCTTAGTCATTCAGCCAATCAGAACCGGTAGGCAGGCAACCAATCGACCAATCAGGAAGCCGCCTACTTTCCCATGTAAAGTCTATGGGGTTTTTCTGACCAGGTTGCTCAGCATAGCAGCCAGCCTACGGCTCCGTTCTACCTGTGAATGCAGTCTTTTTTGGTGGAACAAGTGAACTTCCATAGTAACGGCCTAGGGTCCGTTACATTTCCCCCCCCTTCGAGATCCAAGCCAGAGGCAGCTTGGATGAACGCTGGCTTGGGAAGTCCGACACGTTCCTGCGTGGAGGAGGGTCGCCTCTTGTCCGGGCCAGGTAAAGGCTGGAGCCCCTTGTCTGGGCCAGGGAAAGCGTTGGGCCCTTTGTCTGGGCCAGTAGACAGCAGATGCGCCCCTTGTCCTGGGCCAAGGGTTAAACTGGGGCCTTTGGTCCTGGGCCATGGAACCCGGTGCCTCTTTGTCCTGGCTGGCACCAAATTGGGAGGTCTCTCATGGGCCATGCCCCCGACAGAGCTGAGGTCAGGCCCTCCTGGGTCTGGGGCCAGTGGCTCAGGGTCCATAGACAGTCCATGCGGAGGAGTCCTACTGGCCACTGGGATCTCTGGGCTCTTACAAGGCTGTAGATCAAATTGTGGGGGGATGGGTACACCTCTCCATTTTGGTTTGGCAAGTGCCCCATGGTGGCAGGAGAGGAAGCTGCTCCTACTCTCCTGAGTTGAGGCAATATGCAAAGGGCTGTTGTCAAAACTGGTGGACCTCTTGCCCAGGGTAGGGGCATCCAGAGGACCGGTGAGGAGCGTACTCCAACTCATCAATCCAGGGCAAATGGATTCACTGGGGTAAAACAAACAGCACCCAGGGAGGACGGTGGTCCCACTCCCTGAGGCTGGGATAACGGCTGGCCTGGTGGGGAATGCATTCCCACCCACCAGGTTGGGGCAAAGGAATCCAGGGGACACCCCAACATCCCTGGTGAGGACAGTGGTCCCACTCACCAAGGATGGGGACTCAAGCAAACGGGCAACAAGCGGTGGGCTGGAGATGAGGACTGTTGTCCCCCTCATTGCAGCTGAATTTTCACTGGGCCTGGTGGGCTTGCTCCCACTCACCAGGCCAGGGGTCACATAGGGGCTGGTGGGCTCACTCCCACCTATCAGTTTAAAGTCACTAGGAGCCCGAATACTGCATTGGCGTAGTCTGCAGGGCTCCTCCTCTTCCAAGTCATCAGCCTCCTGGACTTTTCTCTTCTTGAGGAGGAACACATTCCCCATTTTCCTGACAAACGTATCCATGCACCTGGAGAGCACACCTTTCCCATTCTCCAGGGCAGTAGCAATAGGGGAAGGACAGGGCCGGCTGCTCGGGACCTGCTTCCCGTCCACCACAGCAGGGTTTCCCCTGGACCTGGTGAGCTCGCTCCCATTCACCAGATCATTGGTCATGTAAAGGCTGGTGGGCTCACTCCCTCCCACCAGTTCAGGGTTGCCAGATGCAGCCGCACTGTAGTCAGTCAGCCTGTTGGGGCCACCTCCGTCGGGCCCAGCAGAAGGGATACTGGTGAGTACCTGTGTCCCACTCACCATATCAGAAGGTATAGGGGTACTGGTGGGCTCGCTCCCACCCCCCAGTTCACAGTCCACAGGGACAACAAGAGGATCAGCAGCACTGTTTCCCGTCAGTCCGCTGGGATCCTCTTCTTCATGGCCACCCACTTCAGGGCCATTCTCTGCCCTGAGGAAGACCGCAGTCCTATTCCTCTGGCCAGTAACATCCGTGCCCCTGGAGAGCACACGTTTCTCCTTCTCCAGGGCAGGGCAAACACAGGGCTTGGTGCAGACCTTGGTCTCGCCTCCCAGGCCAGAGGAAATAGCGCCACTGGGGAGCACCATGGTCCCACTCCCCAAGGCTGGGTAATTACTGGAGCGCCGGAGTTCTTGAAAGTAGTGCTGCTCTACTGCCATTGTAAGTTGGGCCACCGTCTCTTCCAATGGGTTGGGTCCCAGGCGAGGCAACAGTTTCTTCACCCCCTCCGACACCGGATCACAGAACTCATCAAATGGGTGTTCATCTGCTGGAACAGAGCCGCCATGGCAGGGCGGGTTGGTCAGCAGGGTCATCTCTTCCAGTGGTGCAGGATACAGGTGGACTGTCCCTGGTCCCTCTCTTGCACCAAGCCTTTCAATCTTCCGGAAAAGACTCTGGTAGGCTCTTTCAAGATGCCACTCCTGCTCCGCCAGGTCACAAAGTTCCCCCTCCAGCTCTGGGGTGTCATGGAGGCCCATCATCCTCTCCCGGGCATCCCGGATATCCCAAAAACGACTGTCCGCCTTGCTGCCAAAGTTGTGGTCTCTCCACAAGAGCGCCCATACTTTTCCAGAGCTGCCGTAGTCATAGCCATCAAGGACCCCATAGCGTGGTGCAGAGCTGTAGCCCTTCCGCTCCACTTTATGGCGAAAGGCTGTGTACCGGTCTTGCAGATGAACCTCCTCTTCGACGAAGCAGGCCAGACTTTCTTCCCACTCTGGTAGAGGATTGTCCCCCAACAGCGACCAGCGCATCGCCAGTAGCTCCTCCGTCTGTCTCCAGTTGGGCGCAACATAGTCCCAGGGTTCTAGCGCTGCCATCAGTAACCGGCTGGATCCCCTCAGTGGAGTGAGAGAAAAGATCCCACGAACTGTTGCTGAAACCAGGGTCAAGCCAGCGGCTATATCTCCCCCTGCTGGGCTGGTTTCAGTTCGATCCAACCGCTTGCCACCAATGTAACAGGATCCTAAGTCCTCAGATTGACTTAGCCTGCTATGCCGGGTCTCTCTCTTGCAGGGGCCGCCAGGGAAGGGTGATGTCTCCAGTGCTCCACTCCAGCTATCCCAGGATGGGGGTCAAAAGAAGACCCTTGATACCACCCCAAACGAACGACACAGCACGCCAGTCAGGTTCCAAAACTGAACACACTTTATTTTGGCTGAATTCAGCTCTTTTAAGCAGAATTAATTGCATCAAGTCAAACAGTTAACAAAAGGGCACAAAACATTCTATAATTAAATTAACATGATTAAATTTAGCAACAATGGGCACACAATGTCACAAAGGGCTGAACTTCATGGATAAGGGGCAGGGGTAAACATGAGAACAATGGAAGCCCAGACCCTGTGGAGCCTCTGCACTTTGGCTGCTTCTTACAGCCAGCCAATGAGCTAACGAGCTACCAGTTCAATTGGCCAATCCCGTGGCCGCCGACATTTCTCCATGTTATGGCAATGGAGTCCCTTTAAGTTGGTTCTTAGTCATTCAGCCAATCAGAACCGGTAGGCGGGCAACCAATCGACCAATCAGGAAGCCGCTTACTTTCCCATGTAAAGTCTATGGGGTTTTTCTGACCAGGTTGCTCCGCATAGCAGCCAGCCTACGGCTCCGTTCTACCTGTGAATGCAGTCTTTTTTGGTGGAACAAGTGAACTTCCATAGTAACGGCCTAGGGTCCGTTACATGCACCTAGGCATTTTTTAGATTAAGAATGAGTGTTTCTCTCATCTTACCCATATATATATATACATATATATATATATATATATATATATATATATATATATATAGTAAATAATATAGGCAGCACTCTCAAGACTTTAAAATTTGATTCCCTAGTCTCATGGGTGCTGCCCCTCAGAACCTGAGGAAGGCCAGCATAGCATGGCCAAAACATTGATTTAGATGTAATACATTTTTTCCTCCACTTAAAGTCCTAAGAGTGATTCCTTTCATATTTACTACATAACCAGTTGTTGCCTAGCACCCAGGCATCTTTGCAACCCAATAGTGAGAGTGCTTCCATCAAATACAGAATATATATATAAATATATGTTCTCTTGTTCAGAGAGCCCTTTCCTGGCATTTCATGGCTGGACTGTCACCAGGGCAGGATGAGTATGATGTGTGTCAGGATATTTCTTGTATGTGTGTGGCATTGTGAAAAAGAGATTGCACCCTGGGTAAGATACCAGTTCTATAAAGCCTGCTGTATATTGTGGAACATTTGTTTCTAGTGGAATATCTCTGGCCTTTACATGTGCGAATTACCTATGAGCTTGGTCTTCATTAAAGTTATAGGAAATTCAGATGTGGACCCCTTGATTACAAGTGCCTGTAAAGAACAGCTCACCTTAATGACGTGGTTGAATTTTATGTCTGTTATTATCTGCTTATTTTGTTAATCAGTACGATCTGCCTCAGGATATTTCCTGCTTCAGGGTATTTCTGTTCTGTATATGGCACTTGTGCCCTAAGTCAGATTGCACCCTTGGCAGGATATCTTTCAATAGAACCTGCTATATGCTTTTGGAAGACTTGTTCCTAGTTGAGCATCAAAGATAATTACTTTACATATGCAAATCACCTTTGGGCTTGTTCTGCCTAAGGATGATAAGAGAAACCAGACATGGACTTCTTGCACACAAGTGAAAACAGCTGCACTTGTCTGATAATATGGCTGAGAGAAAAGAAAAGATAATAAACAAAAAGAAAAAAGAGAATAGAAAAGAAAAACTATAAACATGCAATAAGTGAGCACTTTCAACGCAAATAGCATTAAACAACAATGGTATGCTTAGAATATAATTAGCCTAATATACCAGATTGGTGCAGTATTTAAGTATAATAAAGATAATGAAAATTATAATACTCACAAATCGTGTAATGATTTGCCACACCTGATCAGTTTCTGGACACAACAGGTTCTACATGACCTGGCTGAAAATGACCCCTGAAGCTTATTAGTGGATGTTGACCCCCTACAGATGGGTATAGCAGGTGTCTACAATGCACATTTCTGAGTTTTACATTAAACCATTGGGAGAACTGTAAGATCATTACATTAGCACATGACTGTAAAGTGTTACATTATTCACCAAAGGGATTGATTGATAATACATATAGAGATAGGATCTATTTGGAGCATTGTTTATACTTGTAACTGAGACGTCCATACATGCATTGTTACTCACTGCACACACTTCCGAGACATAAACCTTTATAATGTGATCCCTGATCAGTTGAATCCAGGAGCTTCATCAGCCTAATTGCTAAAGAAGAAATTGTCTGATCAGGAGCTCAAGTGATATTAGAAATCTGAATCATCTGCAAAGTAATAGTTGTTCCTTCTGAATCAAATTATGTTCTATAGTGGTTTCTATAACAACTGATGATGCCTGAAATGTGTTCCAAAAGATGTGATCTATCTCAATGTAATGGCTCAAACAGTGTTTTTTTCAGGAAATTGTTTCCTCAATGTTTGATTCCTCTCTAATGAAATTCAAGGATAAATGATTTGCTGTACTGAGAACTTAGAACTATATTCCATTGTAAGTGATAATTGTTATCACTGATTTTATCTCTCAAATTCCTATTAAAGTTAATGAAGAAGTGCAGTGTGCTCCACTGATAACTTAATTTGCATAATGTGATCCCTTTTTGAGGAAAATGAATAATAATATCTGCTAAACTATGCATCTTCTGGTCATTTGGCTAATGTGATATATTTGAAATAAGTTTTCAAATATGCAAAAATGAGTTCAGGGTGACTGATATACTATAACCTCTTGAATAAAAGAGGTTTCCAATGCATCACTAAGCATGTGTTGGAGACCTCTCTAGCATTCAACTACACTACATGGTTTCTTTTGAACGGCCTGCATACAAATTCTGCATACATTCCTTTATAACACCTTTAGTCTTTATAATATCTAACTGTGTGACTACTCCCCCTTTTTAGCTATTAAGAATATCACGGGACATGGAGATACAGGATGACAGCATGGGACACTCTGTAGACATGTAATATTTAAATGTTCTCTAAAAATACAGCCATCTACATCCTTCACCAGCAGAACCACTGAAAATGACCAAAGTAATTTATCTGAGATGCTGTGATGAGACCTAATAGGGCTGCATACTACTGACTGCCTGCAAGGTCTCCTTTGATTAAGGTCTAATGATAGGCCAAGTGAGAGTCTGTACATCAGATTTTCTTTGTTAAAGTCATTCTCCTGTCTGCCACTCTTTATGTTTTAGAGACCGTTCATCACACATGAGAACTGGAATAAAATCAGGGTATGTTATTTAGGGCTAATGAACATTTACGGCTTAAAGGGATAGTAATGTTTCATAATAAAAGCAACTCCAATTTATCTTCATGGTATTTGGGTCATGAATAGTGTTATTTCAGTACTGTCATAGTTGTAGTTCAAGAGTAATTGAATGATAAAGTATCCCCCTCCTACCCCTTTTACTGATGTGACACTGCTCACCTCAGAGCAGCAAGTTGGTGTCCAAGTGGATTGCATAAGGGAAAACCTGTCAATGGGGGCAGGGCTTTCATTATTCTCACAGTAAGAAGATTGTCCCTTGCTGTGAGCTGTCTGGTCTGTGAACCAGATTCCACATCTGTGGGGAGGTGGCTTACACTAGGTAAAAAGGGCAGGAGGGGGATACTTTATCATTCAATTACTCTTGATTTACAACTCTGACAGTATTGAAATAACACTCTCTATGGAGCAAATACTATGAAGATGAATAAAAGCTGCTTTTATTATGAAACTAGTTGAAGAGCCCGTTACAAGGGTCACAGTGCCACTGCCAGCCAGTCGCGGTGCAGTCATGCTCAGTAGAGACTTCTCACACCGCAGCTGATACAGAGCGGCCCCGATCTGTATCAGCCTCGTAACTGGCAGTCTCTACTGCGCATGACTACAGCACGCGCAGCAGTCTCTACTGCGCATGACTGCGGCGTTACGCACATTTTAGTGAATTATTATATAGGATTTTACTATCCCTTTAAACAAGACCATTCTCAATACATTTCTGCCTGGAAACACACTAATAATCATTGAATCCATCAGTGCTGAAAGGGCCAAATTGCATAGTGCTGCAGTGAGTTCCAGGCCCTCTCAGAGCTGTTGGGATTAAAAAAACAGCCCTGTTCAATTATAGTAAGCGGTAGTATATATTACAGTTGATGTGTCACTGTTAGATAACTTTAGTTAGTTTTAAAGATAATTAAAAACTCCATGTTGTTCTAGCCATTTGTTTGTAGTAGAAATAGTTTTTTAGAAATTAACCTTTATTTGCTTCTGGCTCAGTCTGGCACTTTATGCTAATAAATGTATGTGCTGAGCCACTATTTCTGCACTTTTCCTGGTGTATGGAGAATTGGAACAATTTTGGAGCAAACCAACAGCATCATAGAGAATAAATTATCCTCTCATATGAAAAGATATCCCACAGACAAAATGAAATGATACAAGTGTATTTGTGACACCACTGGCATATATTAAGCTGCCCTCATACACACAGATCTGTCCCTTGCCATAGGAATGCCTTGTCCCCCAGGTCTTTCATCATGCAGATGCAAGGATGCACAATGTGCTATGATTTTATATCCAGTCTGCAATAAATCTGTCACGGTCCCAGCAAGGAAACACAGGACAAGTACTATAGGTAACACCAACTTTATTAAGGCAGCAACAACACAGAGATATCACAAGACAGTGTACAAAATATACAAGGCTAAAGAGAAGAGCACAACTACCAGGAATAGAAGCCTGCTACTGTGTGATTCTCTGACAACAGGATCCCAGCAATGGAACTGGGAGAATCTGCAGTACCACAGGTCTGCACCTGGGATTGCCAGAAGAGACGAGGAGAGCCCAAGTCCCAGGTCCGCACCTGGGAAAGCCGGCAACTAGGATCTACAGTACCACAGGTCCGCACCTGGGTGAAACCAGAAAGAGACAAGGGGAGCCCAAGTCCCAGGTCCGCACCTGGGAGCGCCGGCAACTGGAGAGGCACCAGGGAAGCGTCTGCCAGACCCACAAGCCTCCATCAGGTTGGATATCTAACTGAACGGAAGGCCACTCTCTAGGTAGTTAGACAGAGCCAAAGGTCAGTGCTAGATTGGGTGGTCAGACAAGCCAGAGGTCATGCACAGAACGGGTCATCAGCCAGAGCCACAGGTTTGCACCAGATAGGATGTCCGCTGAAGCGTTTGAATGCTGGAGACGCAGTGGACAGAGCCCCAGGTCAACACCAGAATGGATAGTCAGACAAGCCAGGAGTCATACATGGAATGGGTAGTCTGCCAGAGCCGCAGGTCTGCACCAGAATGGATGTCCGACAAGCCAAGGGTCATACACGAAGCGGGTAATCAGACAGAGCCACAGGTCAGCACCAGGTCGGTTAGTCAGACAAGCCATATCATACACACAGACCAAACTCACGAACTACACTGGACACCAACGAAAGGGCAACTAAGCCTTGTGTCCAGGCAGTATAAATAGTAGAAACAGAAGGAAGAGGAGGAACAGCCAACAGGTGGCTGTCTCTTTAAATGGAGCGCACGTCCATGCTTTTGGACATGCGCCCAGTAATGACATCACCCGCTGCTGGAGCCCAGCAACAGAGGCGGCTGAGCCGTAACAGAACAACCTGCGGCTGAGCCGCCAAACAGAAAGGGATCCTGCCTCAACGGAGGCACAGAGTGGAGCAGACAATGCGGCTGGAGCCACTGAGGGCAACTGCAGTCAGCTCGAGCAGCCACCGTACAAGATATCCTGACAAAATCATAACAATGGCTGGTATATTTAGAAGCCGATTTTCCCCAGTAACATAGTAACATAGTTGACGAGGCTGAAAAAAAGACATGCGTCCATCAAGTCCAGCCCATGCCAAAACACCCCTGTAGATATAAAATCACACTCGTTTTGGGTATTTGTCAACCTCTACATGGATCTCTGAGGAGATAATGAGCAGGCAAACAAAAGTAAACCAAGAATATATTAAAAGTTTAATCAAACTATAAAATAAATAAAACCTTATTATACTGTTTAATGCGTCTCAGTCTAGATGAGTGTTTCATCAGAAAGAAAGTAGAAAACAATACACTACAAAGACCTGATATTTAAATAATGGAACTTCTTTCCACTAGCAAATAGCAAACATGTAAAATCAAAGTAACAGAAATTGAACTGGACACTCTCAGGGCACCAGTGAAGTACAACAAACCCCTATTTTCTAAATTATCATATAAGCCCATCAGATCATACAATGTATGTTGTCAGAACAATAAATAGCTGAGTAAATAAACATATGCAAGTATCCAGACAATCAAGAACAATTGACCTTCTCTGAAGCATGAGTGCCATGTGAGGCAAGTGGGTCAGGTCAGAGCAATGTTCAACTAAATCTACAAATAATATGGAATCTTATTTAAAGCAAATACCACCTTCGATCCTGGGTAACTTTACCAGCACAGGATGAGCACATACCTCAACCCATAAACATGCACCAAATGCGAATGCGCCTGACCATATAAGATGCACAACAAATGGTCAAACAACAAGTACTACAGCACTCCAGATGATCTCAGAACCTCCACCCTACCTCAAGCGCCAATCACCTATATGGCAAGTGGACAAAAAAGTACAGCAACCACCATACCCCATTGGGTATAGATGAAGAACCCATTAAAGAGATGCCATTAACACATTCCACTTTGGTTATACACGTCTAGACAACCAGGCATGTTGTATTTACAATGTGTCGCTCATCCATTGGTCCTCAAGGGGTTAATGCCATGGTTTAAAAAGACACAGAGGAAATGGTGTAACTTTATTTCATTTTCCCATTCATGCTGTAGGAAAGGTTTAATGGGCTTGCTAACATGAAGGTCTTAATAATGGCAGGGTGTTCATATAATACAGTGCAGTGTTTCTCAACCTCCTAAGTGACAAGTACCCAAACACCTATATTATATGTACAAACTAGTACAACCCAATCATAGGACTGGAAAAGGGCAGCCACTTTATATTAGAACATAGATAAGCATTCCTACACACACACACACACACACACTCCCTCTCTCTTTCTCTCTCACACACACACATACCTACACTCTCTCTGTCTCTCACACACACACTCCCCGCTCTCTTGCTCTCACACAGACACACTCTCTCTCGCTCTCATACACACACACGCTCTCACTCTCACACACACACATACGCTCTCTCTCTCACACACACACATACGCTCTCTCTCTCTCTTACACACACTCTCTCACTTACACACACACACACATGCTCTCTCTCTCTTTCACATACACATATTATCTCTCTCTCACACACACACACTCTCCCCTCTCTCTTGCTCTCACACACACATGCACGTGCATACACACAAGCACTCCAGATGAACATATTCTTGAGTACACTCTGATACACACACACTCTGACACACAGACACACCCACTCACACTAAATTTTATTTTTCACAAACTGGATTTCAAACAAAAGTTCTTTATTGTGGTACAACATTTAAGTGATTAAATAAGTTGCAATTATTGTAACTTTTTTGGGGGGTTGAGGAAGAGGAAACAGAGGCATCTAACTCACTATCATGATGAGTTGTATTGTTTCGCATACACAAAACAATGTTCTCTGTAGTTGCAAGGTTATCAAAAGACCTGGGGCATTCCCCAAAAGATATGGGGCTTGGGCCAACGTATTGCAACCTGAGCAGCCCACTTTCAATTTTTTTTTTAAAGACTGGCACAATTACAGCCCCAATCTGACAAAAATACCTGATGCTTTAAGCAAGGGACTCTAAAACCATTCTTTTTTTGCTCAAGACACCCATAACATATTAACGGACAGTCTCACACACACAAGAACATTTACCCTCACACACACACACACACAGACACACACACACACACACACACACTAAGATACATACTCACTCTCACACACATACATTTTCTACTGCACATATTCACTCCTACTTCCATACATATGGATACTCATACATAGACACATGCTCACGGAAACCCTTATGTAGTTACATGGGCCCCTAGAAATCAATACTGAGGTTGGGGGTGACAGAGGACAGCAGCAACAAAAGATTCAGCAGCTTCAATGTAGCCACACTTCAATGAAACATATATCAGTTTACATCAATCCAATTGATCTTCATCCACACTGATTCTTTTCTTTTTGCCACTCTGTAAGCCTCTTCTCAGTGTTCCTTCCATTTATACATACTTGTTGATTTACTTTATTATTATATGTGCAATAAAGTTACAATGATTTTACTTTGCTTCTTGCTTGGAAGTCAATGTGCTACACATTGGTGCAATATCCTTTGTTGCTTGGTGACAGAGGACACTCACTAATGCTGGATAATATATTTACCACAACAATTAAACATTAATGTTAGAGCAGCTAGGGACACTCTTTGCAATCAGATGTTGGCTCTAGCTACTTCCAACAGTACTGCCCAGGCTTTTCAAACTCATCTGTTTTAAGAGCTTCCTATCTATTCACTGCCACTCCACCTCCTTACATCCCCATCCCCCAGGAGTTTTCTTGATGTACCAATCCTATATAATAATTCGCTAAAACGTGTGTAACGACGCGTAATGCACAGTAGACACTGCTGCGCATGCTGCAGTCATGCGCAATACAGACTGCCCGTGCCGCGGAGCATCCAGCTCTGTATCAGCCACGGCGCGGGCAGTCTCTACTGAGCATGACTGCCCCGCAACCGGGTGCAACGGGCTGTTCAACTAGTAAAGTTATAAACCAAAAAAGTTATAAACCCCGCAACCTGTGTAACGGGCTCTTCAACTAGTAAAGTTATAAACCAAATAAAGTGCTATGCTGTGAAAAGTGTAAAGTAAATGTCTGCATTACAGTATTGTTGATGTCTATGTTTCTGCTCTGTGATGCATTAAAAATGTAAATAAGAAATGTATGTACCATGATTTGTCTATGTTAATAAAGATTATTTTCAAACACAATGGTTACGTTTACCATCTCCAGGCTTGATAAGCTGAAGATCCAGCGGTGTCCTTGAGCAGGAGTTGCTACCTGCAATATAAAAGTGCTGGTCTGGCCAGGCTGGTACTTGTATGTTGTGAACAGCTTCTTCCTATGTCAGGTACCCACTACTTATGTGCCACATAGCCCTGCTCCCCCCAGGGGTACTTGCACTAGAGGTTGGGAGCAAGTACCGATGTTAAGAGTTTAATGCTGAATGAGCAGCACTGGTGGATTTGTACATTTGCCCACTGTTTCAGTGGTAAGCTGAGGAAAATACTAGTCACAGATTGCACCCATTCTTGTTAAAGGGATAGTAATGCTTCATAATAAAAGCAGCTCTAATTAATCATCATAGTATTTGGACTTTGGAGAGTGTTATTTCAATTCTGACAGAGTTGTAGTTCAAGAGTAATTCATTGACAAAGTCTCCCCCTCCCGCCCCTTTTACTGATGTCACACTGTTCAGCCAGAGCAGAAGGGAGGTGCCCAGGTAGATTGCAGAGAGGGACAATCTTCAATTAAGATAAGGGAAAAACCTGAAAAGCTTGTCAAGGGGGGCAGGGCTTTCATTGTTTTCATAGGAATAAGAGTGTCCCCTTCTGTTATCTGTCTGGTCTATAGACTGCATTCCACATCTGAGAAGAGATGGCTTACAGGAGTAAAAGGGGTGGGAGGGGAAACTTTGCTTGTGAATATCTCATAAACCATAAAGGTTTGAGAGATAAGACTTATATCATTCTTCATGTTTTTTTAATGCCTACAAAATAAAATAAAGTTAAAACGAATGATTACTATCCCTTTAAAGGAACCGTAAACCCTACAACTATGTGTCTCTAACTACCACTAAAAGTCTCCTGTAGCTCAGGGGTTAATAACACGCACTAAGTCACTCACTAAGTTCCTCTCCAATTCTTGCAGGGTTAGGCAAATGGCTGCTTCACTTCCTGTCAGATCAGAAACTGGCTCCTGTGGGGTCTGAGACGGACAGATTTAAGAATGTCTCAAATGTGATTGTGCAGAACTAAAATCCCCGCTCTGAGCAAAGCGCACTAGTAATATAGAACTGGAGCAACCAGTTACCAACCAAACAGCAAATGGAGCAGCCATTCACCAGACCTTGCTAGAATAAGTGTGGGATCCAATGAGGTACCAGGTGAGCATTAACCCCTGACCTACCAGAGTACTGTAGTTGTAGCCAGGGACACATGGGGGTTATGCACTAAGTGGTGATACAGAGGAGCCTAGGCACTAGGATCTCCATTGTTTGAGAAATCTTAGTGCATAGGCTCAATAGAATAACATAGGAATCGGAGAAGTGATATCACTGGAGAAGTCATCTCCACTTTATCACCTCTATCACACCTTAGTGCATCTTACCCCCAGCTATGCTTTTAAGGTAGAATAGTTGTAGGGTTTTACTGTTCCTTTAATACATATAATTTGATTATTTTTCTGTTTTTTTTTTTTTTTTTGGATTGCTCTCTGTTAATCTATTTTTGTCAGGATGCTTAACACCACCTTTCCAATTATTCAAGCAAGGCAGCTAATGTTTCTCCATTATCTCAGCTTATCGTGACCCTGAAGTGTGCACTTTCTCTGGTTCTACACTCTGGGGACACTGGCATCCCATCTGTGCCAGAATCAATCACTGATTCAGGTTAGATGCCTTCAGAGAATGTAGAAACCTCATTAATCTTGTAATTACAGAAAGAAACAGTTATTCAGATTTCAAAAGTAAAGCCGGTCCTTTTGTTCCTCTGTACGATTATTGTAACCCGATCTCTTCCAGGTGGGGGGTTATTAATCCATTGCCAAAAATAATCAGAGTAATTTCAAGCCACTGTTGGACCCTGGGCAATATAGTGGACACCTTATCCTCCTGACCGCTGGAGAGTTCTCCACTGCATTGACACATCTGTTTTCCATCTAAATGATGATGTCATGATTAAGTGGTGATACGTGAAATGCGTTGATGTTGCCACTCTTCCTCCAGGAATCTGAGGGTATCTGAATATATGAGCATGTGAACGTTAAGTACTGGTTTATTTTAATATATTACCAATAAATGTTTTGTATGTTTTATTTTAATGGATTAGTGCAATGTTTAGTGCTATGGACTTTTTTGTTTCTTAGTACAGAGGTAGCCAGCTCTTGGTACTCCATCTGTTGGTGAATGCAACTCACATTAACCCCAACCAGCCAAGTGCTTGTTGAGAATGATGAGAGTTGTAGTCCACAAAAGCTGGAATGCCAGTGGCTGCCTAATCCTGTCTTTGCACATAGGCTCCACAGGGGTGGCACTTTAGCCCGTGTACACGGCCTTTCATACTAGTGTGTATATAAATGCTGTACAACACTTAGAAGATATTACCGCTTCCTCAGGTACATAGAATTATGTCTCTAAATTGCAGTTTCCTAAAAGATCCTGAATGGTTCCCCTCTGGGTTAGAGTAAGCAGGGACTTCTGAAGGCCCCAGTGACTTCTCTTGTGGCCCTCAGACTATTCTCTGGTACAGTGGAAGAGAAGATAATTTATCTAATATCCAAGCAGTTAATCTGATTTTTCAACCATGGCTTAGAATTGAAATCATAATGTACGGCTCTTTGGGGCCACCTATGCAGCCCTTGCCATGAATCTGGTTGACCATTACTGATCTGAGTTATGGGGAATGTTAATGGTTAATATTTAAAAAATCTCAGCATTCACTTATTTTGAAAGTTCCCAGTTATGTGTAGGTGTGTTTTTCGCACCTTAGTGCAGTGATTTTCAACCAGGGTGCCTGGCACTTTGAAGTTCTCCTGGGGACCAACCTATTGAGCCAAACTTTTCTATTAAGACTTTGATAAAAATGTAAATGTTTAAGTTTCAGACTTATAATTATGGAAATTATTACGCTCAATATATTTAATTTTGTCATATTATAGCCAAACATATGAATAACCATAATATGCATTTGCAGAAAAAAAGAGAAACAACAGGGAGCCCTGTGCACATCAATTGAGATGGAACACTGGACCACCACCAACACCCAATGGGTGCGCACTCACAAAGAATCAGTTGGAAAAATGACATATGCCACCTCCAACCATTCAGACTGCTGGGGAATGGACAACTGCCCCCAGATGCAGTGCAAGATCTTGAGGATTTTCCTTTTTGATGGCTGCTCTCTCGATCAGGCTCTCCCAAGTGGCACAACAATCCCAAAAGACACCAAACAGAGAGAAAGCGCCAAATAGTGAATTACCACCACACACTTTTCTTTTAAAAATGAGAAAATATGCTCACATAATCAAATGGTCAGACAGCTGATATCAGACAGTCTGACAGAATGCACATATGGAGATTACCAACCCGTCTCCTTTCGGGTTACTCACACAGGATCACTTGTCCACTGGTACTGAGGCGGGGGCTTGAACGCTAATGCATTTTGCGGTTTTCAGACAGCTTTCTCAAAGCTTACAAGCCTAATACACCTAATACAAAGTTACTTTTATGTGCATTTTTAAATACATTTATACTGATTTTGAAGTCTCTGCCTTAGTACCATTGGACAAGTGATCCTGAGTGAGTTAACCAAAATGGAGATGGGTTGGTCATCTCCGCCTGAGCCTCCTTTTCAAGTTGTTGTTGTTTTAGAGGAATCATAACCCTGTTGTACTGTTGTAAATACTCCTAGGGGGAGATGCACTAAGGTGTGATAAAGAGGTGATAAAGCGTAGATAGCTTCTCCAGTGATATCACTTCTCCAGTTGCTGTGTTATTCTATGAAGCCAATGCATTAAGATTTCTCCAACTTGAGAGATATTAGTGCATAGGCTCCATACAGTAACATAGGAATTGGAGAAGTGATATCACTGGAGAAATTGTCTCCATTTTATCACCTCTTTATCACATCTTGGTGGATAACCCCCCATAGTGTGTGTGGGGGTTCTCTCTAGATCAGTGGTTATCAATCTTTTTTTGTTTGGGGCACACCTAACACATAGTCTATAACATTCGGGGCACCCCTAACATATTTAATGTACTTTATCAAGGACATAAGAAGGGTACAATACATAAATATACAGTTATTATTAGATTTTATAATCATAATAACAAAACTAAATCTATTATGCATAATAATTTCTATAAATCTTTATATAAAAGTCAATTTTTGTCAGTCTTCATAGAAAACATGGGGCACCCTAAGCTGATGTCTGTGGCACACTAAAGTGCCATGGCACCCTGGTTTAGAATCACTGCTCTAGATTAATCCACAGCACAGTGTGTAATAATATTGGTTCGGCACATAAACCAATTAGCATAATGTGACTCTGCCACAGCAAATAAAGACTAGTAAAACACATAGGCGTATTTATTTCTCTTTAAAATGAACCAAACTTATTTTAGGGGGACATATCCACAGTTAGAAGCTATCTAGTTTGATACTGAAAACAATGTGTAGCTATATTTGTCCTATAAAAAGTGTTTATTGTGATTATATTCAGCTAAAGTGATCCATGCGTGACTCATTGTCAGAACTGCAGCGACTTCAGTCAAACTTGGTATTTATAGTGAAGAACTTGTTTCCCAAAGATGATTCATCTCATTTTTAGGAAGAAGAGAGTGATTTCACTCTGTCCAGTGCTGGATGTGTATGTCTGCAGTGACACTTATGGGGTTGTTCAGTAAGTAACGATGTGAAATTCTGGAATAAATCAACTTTACCTTTGCAGACAAATTGCAAATTCCTAATATTTCCATTGATTTAAAGGAATAGTAATGTTTCACAATAAAAGCAACTCAAAATAATCTTCATAGTCTTTGGGCCATGGAGAGTGTTATTTCAATACTGTCAGAGTTATAGTTCAAGAGCAATTACATAGTAACATACATACATTAGGTTGAAAAAAGACACAAGTCCATCAAGTTCAACCTTCGCCTCATACCTCAGTAACTGAGAATTTTATAGCTTTCCTGCTACCAATTAAATTAGTCTTTATCAGACCTTCCTGATCAGCCTACTGATAAACAGTATAACTCTGTATGTTCCCTTTTGAAAGAAATGTATCTAATCTTCTCTTAAATGTATCCATTGTATCTGCCATAACTACCTCCCTGGGCAATGAATTCCACAATTTGACAGACCTTACCGTAAAAAAACCCTTCCTCTGCTGAAGTTTAAACCTCCTTTCCTCTAATCTCAAGGGGTGTCCCCTGGTCACCTGATCAGGCCTTGGAATAAATAGCTCACCGCAGAGATCCTTGTATTGACCTCTCATATACTTGTACAATGTGATAAGGTCTCCTCTTAGTTGTCTTTTCTCTAGAGTAAATAAACCAAGTTTGTTTAGTCGTTCCTCATATGTCAAGTCCTCCATTCCCTTAATTAATTTTGTTGCTCTCCGCTGTACCCTCTCTAGTTCTAGTATATCCTTTTTCAGAACCAGTGCCCAAAATTGCACTGCATACTCAAGGTGAGGTCTTACCAATGATTTGTATAATGGCAAAATAATGTTATCCACTCTTGCTTCAATACCTCTTTTTATGCAAGACAGGACTTTGTTTGCCTTTGCTACTGCTGTTTGACACTGGTCACTGTTTCCAAGTTTGTAGTTGACAAGGATACCCAGGTCTTTTTCTAGCAACGAGCCACCTAAAATTATTCCATTAAGTTTATAAGTAGCCATGGGATTGTTTCCTCCCAAATGCATGACTTTACACTTCCCCACATTAAACTTCATATTCCACATGTTTGCCCAATCTGACATTGTATGTAAGTCCCTCTGTAGAGAGAAAATATCCTGTTCTGAATTAATGACTTTGCATAATTTAGTATCATCTGCAAATATTGATATTTTGCTTTCTATATCTATTTCCAGGTCATTTATAAACATGTTAAAAAGCAGCGGACCCAATACTGAACCCTGAGGTACTCCACTCTCCACTTTAACTGTACTGGAGAATTTTCCATTTACAACCACACACTGTTCTCTATCCTTCAGCCAGTTTTGTATCCAATTTCAAAGGTTATCTCCTAGCCCCAATTTCCTTATTTTATACACCAGCCTTCTGTGTGGTACTGTATCAAATGCCTTTGCAAAGTCTAGATATACTACTTCTACTGCCTTGCCATTGTCAAGGTTGCTGCTTACCTCCTCATAGAAGCTGAAAAGATTAGTTTGGCATGATCTATTCTTCATAAAACCATGTTGATTCGTGCTAATGATCTTATTTTTTGTGTTGTAATCCTGAATATAGTCCCTTATTATGCCTTCTAATAGTTTTCCCACTACAGAGGTCAAACTCACTGGTCTATAATTCCCAGGTTCTGTTTTAGTTCCCTTCTTAAATAGAGGCACTATGTTAGCTCTTCGCCAATCCTGTGGCACTGAGCCTGTGGTAATAGAATCTTTAAAGAGTAAATATAGGGGTTTTGCTAACACTGCACTGAGTTCCTGAAGAACCCTTGGATGTATACCATCAGGACCCGGTGCTTTGTCGGTCTTAATTTTGTTCAGTCTTCCCATGACATCTCCTTGAGTTATCCCAATATCTATTAATTGTATTGTTTTATTTGTTACTTGCGGAGGCTCTTCTACCATTCCTTGCTCCCTTGTATATACTGATGCAAAGAAAGCGTTTAAAACATGGCCTTTTCCTTATCCTCACTAAACAACTCACCCATCTCATTTTTGAATGGTCCAATGCACTCCCTCTTAAGTTTTTAGCTATTTATATATTTAAAAAACTTTTTTGGATTAGTCTTGCTTTCCCTTGCAATTCGAGTTTCATTATCTTTTTTTGCTACCCTAATTGCCTTTTTGCAATCTTTGTTGCACTCCCTGTATTTTAAGAAAGATTGTTCAGTTCCTTCTGACTTAAATAATTTGAATGCATTTTTTTTTCTTGCCATTTCCTTCTTTAAATGTGCAGTTAACCACATTGGCTGTGACTTACTTCTTTTGCACTTGTTCCCCATTGGTATATACTGTTGGGTACATTTCTGCAACCTAAATTTGAATTCTGACCATTTTTCTACAGTATTTTTGCCTTTAAATAAAATATCCCAGTCTATGTGTTGCATTGAGGCCCTTAACAATTTGAAGTTGGCTTTTTTAAAATTAAGAGTTTTGGTTGAACCTATACATTTTTGCTTTGCCAGACTGATCTCAAATGTAACCATGTTGTGATCACTGTTTCCCAAATGTTCTCTTACGTTAATATTGGATACCATTTCTGTGTTATTAGTGATCACTAGGTCCAATACATTGTTATTTCTTGTCGGCGCTTCCACCATTTGTGACATGTAGTTTTCACGAAGCGTGTTCAAAAACCTGCTACCCTTAGCACTCTGACAGGTCTCATTTTTCCAGTTGATATCTAGATAATTAAAATTGAATGATAAAGTATCCCCCTCCCACCCCTTTTACTGAAGTAACACTGCTCACCTCAGAGCAGCAAGAGTGATTGAAACGAGGGACAATTTTCAGTGAGCATAAGGAAAAATCTGCCCTCCTTTGTCCAGGTGGGCAGGGTTTTCCTTTTTCTCTCAGTTAAAAGATTGTTCCTCACTGTGACATGTCCGGACAAGTGACCAGATTCCAGATTCTGAGGGGAGGTGGCTTACACATGCCAGGACCGTCATGGGTCCTTAATGCAAGTTTACCCATGACGGTCCTGATATGTCATGGGTCCTTATGGGGTTAACATTGTTTTCTGTTTGGAGCTCATGAACACTGCATTTTCCTCTTTTCTTTCCTTTTCCTATAAGGGTAGTTGGATAAAGTTAAGTGTTCTATAGTCATAATGTAATTTGTTTTAAAGAGATAGTAATGTTTCACAAAAAAAGCAGCTTCAATTAATGTTCATAGTATTTGGGCCATAGAGAATGTTATTTCAATACTGTCTGAGTTGTAGTTCAAAAGTAATTGAATGATAAAATATCCCCCTCCTGTCCCTTTTACTGATGTAAAACTGCTCATCTCAAAGCAGCAAGACTGTCTGGATGGATCACAGAGAGGGACAATCTTCAGTGAGCATAAGGGAAAAACCTGAAAAACCTGTCAAGGGGGGCAAGGTTTTCATTATAACAAAAAACACATACAGCTCAGTGCTCTAGTCCCCACTACACAGCAATATAAATGTTAATAACAATATATCTATTTTGAGTTTGCAGTAGAGTGATGATGCACACAACACTAGTTCTCTTGAGGGATGTAGCTTCTGTTATTGTGCTCCCAGTTCCACCTCTCCAAGTAATTCTAATACAAAAAGAAGAAGAACAGAAGAGCAATGTCCCTTGAGAGTAGCATCCGATAAATGTATCAGTTCCTCTTATCTAAAGTGATGGCACTCACAGAATCAATAATACAATAAGGCTCTAATCGAAAGTCAGACAGCTCTGTCCACACCAAGATCTCCCGGGAATCCTGTCTTTGAACTCGAGAGTCGTCCCTCCGAAGTCCACAATACGTTCTCCCGATCACGTGTTTATCCTCTGGATGGCTCAAAGAGATATAGAAAAGGACACACCGGGCAAAGAGCCCTCTAAGAGTAATACCTCTGGAATAGTCAATAGGCCAAACCCACTCCATGTATATACCCCGCTTACCAAATTCAGAACAAGTCTCTACTTAAAGGGATAGTAATACTTCGTTTTAACTTTATTTTATTTTGTAGGCATTAAAAAAACATGAAGAATGATACAAGTCTTATCTCTCAAACCTTTATGGTTTATGAGATATACACAAGCAAAGTTCCCCTCCCCGCCCCTTTTACCTAGTGTAAGCCATCTCTTCTCAGATGTGATTCTAGTTGTATGACAGGACAGATAACAGAAGGGGACAATTTTCTTTGCATGAAAACAATGAAAGCCCTTCCCCCCTTGACAAGTTTTTCAGCTTTTCCCCTTATCTTAATTGAAGATTGTCCCTCTCTGCAGTCTACCTGGGCATCTCCCTTCTGATCTGGTTGAACAGGGGGGGGGGTACTTTGTTTGTGAATATCTCATAAACCATAAAGGTTTGAGAGATAAGACTTATATCATTCTTCATATTTTTTTAATGCCTACAAAATAAAATAAAGTTAAAATGAAGTATTACTATCCCTTTAAAATGGGAGCAGATAGTCCTTTTCTCGATACAGATGTAAGAGGCACCGAATAGTTAAATGAAGACTAGAGGTTTTATTAACTTATAGAATAAAAAGTATCCATATAAAATGCTATAAAACATAAGTATCACATTTACATAATTGATATGTAAATTACAACGTAATTCTCCCTACACTTTTCGTGATTTCTATCACTTCGTCAAGAGATCAAATTTAAATCAATTCTTATCCTTTATATACTTATAAAATAATTACACAAACAACATTCCCCTGTGTATGGCTCCTCGTCAGCTTTCCCATATTAGACAGATGTACATAACTGGAACGCTGATCTAATTCAAGCCTCATTTCCATCATCCACAGTAATTGGCGAAATCACAAAAAAGACGCCAAATGAATTTGACTGCTCCTTCTGGTTGTTTTGAAAACTGACGGGGAAACAAGCCACAGAGTATGGAGTATAAAATAAAATACATATGGTACTTCTCTCTATTTAGTCAGATGAAGAAAAAAATTAATAGAGATATATATGTCCCATATATTGAAATAAAAATATTGTCAATACTTTTGTTCATCCATATAAAAGGAGAGCCCTTTCCTTATCCACAAGATTAAAAATAGACACTTAAAACTAATTCAGTATTTATGAGAAATACATTACAAGATTAGGAAAAACATCCACAGTATAGAAAATGTGCTTCACAGAAAATAAATATTCTGTATAGTATACTTAATAAGTGGAATTAAATCTATACGGATTCTCCATATGTGTGTTCATAGCTAATATACGACATAGTAATATACCTACAGGAAATTACTCACTTCCAGCTCCTCACTGAGCCATTCCAGACTCAAAGTTGGGAGCTGGAATATCTACAGACCTCTCTTTTACACAATTTGGCATATCTATTGTGTGCCCTCCATGGAATGTGCTCTATCCTGTAATTCGGAAATTCTTCAAACCCCCTAAATCATAGTTGCTAAAATATTTAGGAACCAAATTAATCTGAGATTTCTTTGAAATGAGTCTTCTATGTTCACCTGCCCTTTCTCTAAATGTTCTAGTGGTCCTACCCACGTATTGAATTCCACATCCACATTGGATCAAATATACCACATTTGATGTTTCACATGTGATAAGTTGATTTACCTGGAAAGTTTTGGAATTTGACTTACTAGTAACTTGGGTGACTCTATTCATCATATATATACAGTTAGAACACCTAGAGTATGAGCACTACTGAAGAACCAAAAAATCCTGACGAGACGCTTTTCACAGACCATGGGTATTCTCTTTTGGGTCTACTTGAGGCTACAAAACCATGAATGTTATTAGCCTTTTTATATACTATTTGGCTTTTTTCAGGGATAATATCCTTAAGTAATGGGTCTTGTCATAAAATACTCCAATGTTTGGAGATTATATCCTTTATGATCCCAGCTGAGGCACTATAATGCATAACAACAGTTGGAGTCCTTTTTTCTTTTTCTTTCTTCTTTTTAGGAGCTATAAGACTTGGTCTATCCAACTGTAATGCATTATTATATGCCTTCTCAACAAGGACACTCGAATATCCTCTCTCCAAAAACTGCTGTTTGAGGATTTCACTTTCTTTTTTGTAGGCTTCAATCTCAGTGCAATTCCGGTGTAGCCTATGGAATTGCCCAAATGGAATATTACTTATCCACTTGGGATGATGACAGCTATCAGCCTTAATGTATTGGTTCCGGCTGACTTCCTTCTTATATATATAGAACTTGAAACCAGACCGGAAGAATTGCCTATAAGACGTAAATCCAAATAGTTGATACTTTTTGTATCTGACGTAGATGTAAAACTTAGACCCAAATGATTTGTGTTAAAATAGGAAACAAGTTTGCATAATTCCGCCATACTGCCTCCCCAAATAATCAAGATATCATCTATATATCTACTAGAGTGCACCAGGCTGCCCCCCCTTCTGCAAGCGGGCCATACATAAAGTTCTTCCCACAGGCCCATAAATAAATTTGCATATGAGGGGGCAAACTTGGTGCCCATAGCTGTGCCTTGTATCTGCAGAAAAAAGTAATTCTGAAAAGTAAAAAAATTATGATGTAATATGAAAGAAACACATTCCAAAAGGAACTCTGATTGTTCACTACATGTATTGGCATCGTTCTCCAAAAAATATCTCACCACCTTGAGCCCCAAAGTATGGTCAATGCAAGTATATAATGATGAGACGTCCAGAGGTACCCATATATATTTCGGTTTCCAATGGACTGTGGATCATTTCCACAGTACATCTTGGGAGTCACGGATGTACGAAGGTAGTGTGATCACATATTTTTGTAGAAAGGAATCAATGTAAGCTCATAGGTTGGCTGTGAAGGAATTGATTCCCCTCTATAATAGGTCTTCCTGGGGGATTTTTTTGTTCCTTATGTATTTTCGGGATATGATAAAAAAAAAAGTCTATTTCAGGATATTCCACATACAGAAATAAAAACTCTTGTTTATTAAGAATGCCTTTATCCATACCCCTTTGCAACAGTTCTTTTAGTAAATCCCCATACACCCTGGATGGATTATAGGTGAGTTTTGTATAGGAATTTTCATCCGACAGCAACCTCCTTACTTCAGCTAGATATACCTGGGTGTCTTGTATTACAACTGACCCTCCCTTGTCTGCCTCTCTGATGGTAATCAACTCATCCTTATAGAGTTTTTAAGGGTCTCCCTTTCTTTTCTTCCCAAATTTTCTTTTTTCCTTGATTCATTTGTTCTTTGTTGATACTCCTGCATTACTACTTTAAAAAAAAGTGTCTACCTAAGGACCTTCATATTGGGAAGGAAAAAATTGGGACCTTCTTTTAAAGGCAGTATGTTGAATATGTGAGCTCCCTTGATCTCCCTGGTTTGTCTCATTCTTAATATTATCTTCTTCTAATAGAGACTGAAGAATTGAAAGGCTTTCCAAGTCTTCTTCAGTACACAAGATGGAATCACTACTGATCAACATTTCATTAAATTTTGCTGATCTTTTTATCGGATCCTTATTTTTTGAAAAAAATCTTTGTAGGGATAACTCTTAGAGGGCTCTGTGCTGGTGTGTCTTTTTCTATATCTCTTTGAGCCATCCAGAGGATAAACACGTGACCGGGAGAACGTATTGTGGACTCTGGCGGGACGACTCTCGAGTTCAAAGACAGGATTCCCGGGAGATCTTGGTGTGGACGGAGCTGTCTGACTTTCAATTGGAGCCTTATTGTATTATTGATTCTGTGATTACAATCACTTTAGATAGGAGGGACTGATACATTAATCAGATGCTATTCTCAAGGGCCATTGTGCTTCGGTTCTTCTTTTTGTATTAGGGTTTTCATTATGTTAACAGTAAGAAGACTGTCCCTTGCTGCGAGCTGTCTGGTCAAGGGACCAGATTCCACATTTGAGGTGAGGTGGCTTACACTAGGTAAAAGGGGTGGGAGGGGGATACTTTATCATTCAATTACTCTTGATTTACAACTCAATGCTAGTGAGGTCTCCAATGCACTGCATCACATATTCCTATAAGTAAGTTCCTCTTAACCCAAATTATTAAAATAAGTAATTTGTTGAATAAAGCATTTCCATGAAGTTAGATTCATATTAGCAGAAGTATTTTTGACTATGCTTTATCAGGGTTTCCAAGAACTGGGGAGCAATACACTAATGTCTGATGGAATAGAACAGTGTGTCTGGGGGTGTGTGGAGAACACTTCATGGAGAATAGAACACAGTTCACCACATGCACAAAGAGTTGGATATGCAAGGGGAGTGGGGCAGACATTATTAGAATATTATGTTGGATTAAAGCTGTCAGTGTGCTGAGGATGGTAAGGTGGAGCAGAGAGGATGGGTTCACTCTCAGACTTCAGCACCAAGATCAGCAACAGCAGCAGCCCTCCCTTAAACCTTTGAATGCCAGAAAGGTGAGCAACGCACTGTACACTAATGTTTTGCACATCCCTCTGACACTCAAAAGGTTAATGGAAAACTATTTCTAAGACACAATACATATCTTGAATTCATGTCCTCAGAGAACTAAAGAACAAAATCATAAGCCAATCTCTCAGCCACCTCCCCACTAGCTGCAGATCAACTGTTCTATGTAAACAATGCTGAGAAGACAATCAGATAGCTGATCAAAGTACAAAATACAGTGGTATCTCAGCATCTGAGGGCTTTGATCAACTTACAGTGCTGTTTTGTAATTTGTGTAATATGAGGCAGCCTGTCTCATATGCTAAAAAAGCACTGTAAGTTGATTGGAGCCCTTAGTTACTGGTGAAGCTCTGCACTGTGCACACTGATCAGCTGATTGCTGGCTCAGTGGAAAGATCCCTCAGGGAGGCAAATTTATTTCTGTGCGTTCTGACAGCATTGACAACTATTGGAGCTTAGTGTATGCCATGAATAGTGACAACATGTGACAACATATGAATACCTGAGGTGAATTTCACTTAAGGACCGAAGCAATTCTGACCTTTTTGACTATGTCTTTGTTCAACAGTGTTTTCCCTCTAAGTATGTTATTTTACCCATGAAAATTATATACTGTTTTTTCCAGCACAAATAGTGCTTTCTTCTGATACCACACTTATATGGATAACCCACCATTTATTTTAGTAAAACTAAAGAAATCGGTAAAAAAAATAAACAAACACCATTTTTTTTCCTCTTGGGATCATTTGGGCTCAATGGGTTAAATTTTTATTGAGACTGCATAAAAGGTATGACCGGTCAGTCATACCCACAAAATGGGCAGTTTTAAGTGGGCACTGTCCCCCCAGGGTGAAAATCCCCATGTTCCTTTTTCCTACTTTTTTATTGATGACATTTGGCGGTGTGTATAAGTGTATTACATGGCTCCACAACAATCACTTTCCCAAGTTTGTTTATTGACTTTTTTTTTAAATAAGTTTTTATTTTTGTAAAAAAAAAGAAAAAGTGTGTTGTGTTTAAAATAAATAAATAAAAAAAGTGCATCTTTGCAGGTGAGAAATGGACCTGCATCCAGCCAGCCTCCAGCACCAGCAGTGTAGGGGTTAATACCCCCAGCTGCTGCATTTTTTTTGACCGTTAGGAGTCTCCTCTCTGCTTCTCTCTCCCTTTGATCATAAGGGAGAGACAGGCAAAGGGGAGATACCTCATTCATTCCAAATGCCGGTACATGTGATCGCACCTGCAGCGATCACTTGAGCCAGCACAAGTGAAAAGGGCTGAGACTGAATGCTCTGGTCCCGGAGTGCTCAGTCTCAGCCTGCAATGAATGCACAGAGGAGCGCTGCTATCATTTAACACATGATGTGCCAGGACTGTCATGGGTCCTTAAGGGAAGTTTACCCATGACGGTCCTGGTACATTGTGGGTCATTAAGGGGTTAAGCCAAATTCCCATTTGCAAAGCAGCCACTGGCAACATCTGCAAATCATAAGCAAATCAACCATTATCAAGTCCAGACCAACAACCTGTCCAATTTCTGCTCACTCTCATTCCCTTCTAAAATCACTCTCCCACGTACAACCCCATCACGACCACATTGTTCGCATAGACTCCCTAACAAAATCACCACTTCCCTGGACCGCTGTATTCAATAGCACTTCTGACCGGCAGTTCATGTGTCAGTAGGCACTTACACCCCATAGCACTTACTCCTTCTGTGTCCAACCTACCTTCCTAGACTGTAAGCTTCCACCAGCAGGGCCCTCTGACCCTTTTGTTTTCCATGATCCATTTCTACTATTTTATATCTCTGTATGTCTATTCCCTATTTTTCAGCACTGCTGAATAAGTTGGCTCTATATAAATAAAGAATAAATTATAATAATAATCGTAAACCTGATGAAGGCATGTAGAAAGGATGACAATGTAGGTGTATGTGAGGTGTAATCACATGGCTAATGTGGAGAATACAGCTGTGGTTCTCGACTAGGGTGCCGTGGCACTTTGGTATGCTGTGGGAACCAGCACCAGGTGCCCCACTTTTTCTAAGAAGATTTTGACAAAAATATTAACCCCTTAATGACCAGTTGTGGCAATGCGTGGCCAGATGTTAAGGATCACGGGACATTTTTTTTTTTGCCAATGGATTCCTGGACCTCGAAATTCTATGATGCGCCAGGACCGTCACCAGTTCTTAAATGCTGGGACTGTTGTGATGGTCCTGGCACGTCCATGGTCGTTAAGGTGTTAAGCAGCATTTCTATTGTATATTTATGGAAATGTTTATGAACAATATCGTCTTTTTGTCATTCTGACCATGAGACCTAAGAATAATTATATATTTATGCATTGCTCTCTTCATTAAGCCCTTGAGAAAATACCTATAACATTGAGGGATGCCATAAATATTCCAGTTTGTACAAGACAGAATCAGGTCCAGTTTGGCATAACATTGCCAAACATCAACATTTAGTGCAGTTTTCCCACGGAATAATTCTGGGAAAACCAACTATACCAATGGGAGAAATGTAAACATTCCCATTGATTTAAACAATGTGTTGTGCACCCCTCTGGCACTCAAAGGGTTAAATGGGCATAGCAGCTATTTGAATGCTAAATACATTTTGAAGCACTGTGTTGGAGACCTCTATAGCATTCAATGAGGGTTATGTATTAAGGTGTGATCAAAAAGGTGATAAAATGGAGATAACATCTCCAGTGATATCACTTCTCCAATCCCGAAAGTCTGAGAGATCTTAGTGCATTGGCTCCATAGAGTAACATAGGAATTAGAGAAGTGATATCATTGGAGAAGTCATCTCCACTTTTTCACCTCTTTATCATGCCTTAGTGCATAACACCCAAGGAGTTAAATGCTCCATTTCACCGGCGTAACTACAGGGAGTACAGTTAAGATGGGGCCCGGAATCCATATCCACAGTGCCCAAGAAATTCTAGCTACATGCCTGGGAGAATATTGTGTGTTAAGGGCCCCAAATATGTACCATGGCCCACCAATGACTAGTTACACCACTGTTCTATTTAAATCAACAGGATATTACTATTTGTATATGTCCACATATGGTGCGCTTATTTTGCTGTAGAATTACTCCAGGAGGGAGATGCACTGAGGTGTGATGGAAATTGCACAATATGTCTGTCTTTGTTATTCTGTTTGTGAGATTTAAAAATAAATGTATATTATTCATTGCTGTCCTTCATTAATCCCCTGACAAATGACATTTACAATGCTAGGGGTGCCCCAGAGATTCAGGATTGCATGTTAGGGGTACCTTGAAGAAAAAAGATTGAGAACCACTAAGATTTCTTCATCCTGAGTGATTCAATTTATCCCCACTTTATCACACCTTAGTGCACAAAACCACCTTGTTCTTCTTAGTACATCTGCTCAATAAATTGTGCGTCACAATTTTTTTTTTCTTTTCAACTTTTTCAGACTGCTGCAACAAGGGGAACTGAAGCAATTCAGAAACACTCCATCTTCACTGTAGAGGACAAATGAAAAGTCCCCAAACTCCCATTGATTTAAATGGTACTTTTTTTAAAAAAAAGAAATCTTTATTGAAAATAAAGAGATTACAGAGCAGGACTAAGAAAGGAAACATATTCAATCAAATACAGGGTCAGTATGACATAGCAACCTGAGATAAAACAAACCCAGATACAGTAGAAACAGTATGTACGAAGATAACAAACTATAAATGGCACTTTTAAAGTGGAAATATCACCCTATATAAAGTTCCCCCACAATAATTAGGCATATGGCGATTAGCTTCTTAACAGTGCTATTATCGGGTGCAAATACCACGATCTGAAGCAATCCTTCTTTTTCTGAGACTGACGGCCAGGCCTCTTGCTTTAAAGCCATCTGTGCGCCTGCACCGACAGTTCCTTCCGGTACCTTAAAGGGATAGTAATACTTCGTTTTATCTTTACTTTATTTTGTAGGCATTAAAAAACATGAAGAACGATATAAGTCTTATCTCTCAGACTTTTATGGTTTAAGAGATATTCACAAGCAAAGTATCCCCCCCCCCCCCGTTCAGTCAGCTCAGAAGGGAGGTGCCCAGGTAGACTGCAGAGAGGGACAATCTTCAATTAAGATAAGGGAAAAAGCTGAAAAACTTGTCAAGGGGGGAAGGGCTTTCATTGTTTTCATACAAAGAAGATTGTCCCCTGCTGTTATCTGTCTGGTCTATGGACTGCATTCCACATCTGAGAAGAGATAGCTTACACTAGGAAAAAGGGGTGAGAGGGGAAAGTTTGCTTGTGAATATCTCTTAAACCATAAAGCTTTGAGACATAAGACTTATATCATTCTTCATGTTTTTTTAATGCCTACAAAATAAAATAAAGTTAAAACGAAGTATTACTATCCCTTTAAAGTACCATGCAACGCCTCCTAGAGGAGACCGCGATGGACAATGCAGGCATACAGATGTCTCTAAGTCAAGATGTCTGCATGCAAGCCTGGACACCAGTCTCAGAAGAAGGATTACTTCAGAACATGGTACTTGCTCCCGATACTAATACTGTTAAGAAGCTAATCGCCATATGCCTAATTATTGTGGGGGGACTTTATATAGGGTTATAGTTCCACTTTAACCCCTTGAATGTTAGTGAGGTCTCCAGACCTCACTAGCATTGAAAGGGTTAAAAGCCCAACTTAAATCAGTAGGATGTATCTTTGTCCTGTGTCGTGCAGCTGGTTTGCCCCAGCATTTCCATACCTTCCAACATTTCAAATGTCCAAAAAAGGAGACTTGTGCTTTAGGTGGTGTTAATGGGGCAGGGCTAGTTGGCGGGGCATTATCAAGAATTTGTAGGTTATTTCATGACCTACTGACACCTCTTTGTGTAACTGAATAAATGATTTATATCAAGACCAAAGTGTTTTATTTATCCAGACTAATTTATAAACACATATATACTGACATTTAATGTAAGTTTTATTGCTGTGGAGCAATGTGATACACTTATATACACACCACAGTCTGATCTCCTAAAAAGAGGGACATCAGGAAGGGAAAGAGAGACAAAGGGATTTGGGTCTCAAAGAGGTACTGTCCCTTCTAAAGAGGGACACTTGGGAGGTATGCATTTTTCCAGTTTGTTTTTTTTTAGTACATCAGCCTCTTCAAACAAAGGGCTTTGTTTCTGGAGAAAACTGTACCATAACATTACATTGACAATTCTGTAACAAGCTGTTGATTTAAATGAGGCTTTTATACACTTGAATGCCAGAGTGGTCTTCAAAGGATTGCTTCGCAATGCACTGCACAACCCCCTCGCTTAGACCACTAACGACCCATGATGCACATGTACGTCATGAGGTTGCGGTCCCTAAAGGACCAAGGATTTACATGTACGTCACGGAATTCCGGCCTCCCCGCGTGGCTGCACGTCGTTCAGGGAGTCCGGAATCAGATTATCAAAAAAAAAAAATGCCCCGTGGTCCACCGCGTGTATGCATGGCCGGTCCTTAAGGGGTTAAAAACTCTAACTCAGTGGCAATACTCCCCCTCATCCAGTGCAGTTGGTTTGTTCCAGGATAGCGCCTCTCAGGCCCAGCTACCTTTAGATGCGATGTCCATTGAATACTGAAATTAGTAAGTGCTTTGGGTTTTTTTTTAGTAGTTTTCAGTGACCTGTAGGCTCAAAAAAGTAAGTTACACCAGGGCCCTCATTAATTAGATCTGACACTGGTTCATGGCTTTTTAATCTCCTATTATGAAGCATGTATATACATGTGTTTTGTCTGGATTCATTCTTGAGCAATGAGAATATATGAAATACACTAACATTTGACCTTCATTAACCCTCTGAGTGCCAGAAGGGTGCCCAACGTGTAACCCTCTGGCACTCTTAGGGTTAAAATGTCCTAAGGGTTGCATTTACAAACCAAAAAATGTACAATAGCAGACATAATGATTGGCCATTGCTATTACACATGCTAATAGTCATTATTTTAATTTGACTTCTAATGCACGATCATACCTGGGAACTCTCCTGATTTGCCCCGGAGATTCCAGTTATGAGAGTGCATTACTGGGGGAGAGGCTGATTCTCTGGATGTGGGGAGTTTTCTTTAAAATTCTGCCCACTTCTGCTCCTTCCCATCCAATTCCTCCTACTTTTCCTCCTTCCCCACCCAGTTCATCCCACTTCCCGCCTACTTTTGTGATGCCCTGGAAAGCCCCGCCCCCATCCACATGTAACCCCACCCCCTTTTGGCCCTGATTTGCAGCAATTATACTCCCCAGAAGCATCAAATGAAAGTTCCCTGGTATGTGCATGAGTTAAAAATAGGATGCAACAACTTAATCCTCTGAGTGTCAGAGAGGTATGTTGAATAAATCTCTAGCATTTAAAGGGATAGTAATGTTTCATAATAAAAGCAGCTCTAATTAATCATCATAGTATTTGGATTTTGGAGAGTGTTATTTCAATTCTGTCAGAGTTGTAGTACAAGAATAATTCAATGACAAATTATCCCCCTCCCGTCCCTTTTACTGATGTAACACTGCTCAGCCAGAGCAGAAGGGAGGTGCCCAGGTAGATTGCAGAGAGGGACAATCTTCAATTAAGATAAGGGAAAAAGCTGAAAAACTTGTCAAGGGGGGCAGGGCTTTCATTGTTTTCATATAAAGAAGATTGTCCCCTGCTGTTATCTGTCTGGTCTTACAAACAGATTCACATCTGAGAAGAGATGGCTTACAGGAGTAAAAGGGGCGGGAGGGAGAAACTTTGCTTGTGAATATCTCTTAAACCATAAAGGTTTGCGAGATAAGACTTATATCATTCTTCATGTTTTTTTTAATGCCTACAAAATAAAATAAAGTTAAAACAAAGTATTACTATCCCTTTAAGTGTGTGCACCATGTTGGAGGGCTTGGAAGCTGGTGAGCACTGCATGGATAATGTTTCAAATTAATTGGTTTGGGTGGAAAACAATGAGCTACGTTATAACATGGTGATGTTAAACAGGGCCTTCTAGTTTTGTTAGGCAAACTGTTTGGATATTATTGTTAGGTTACTGTGCCAATTTGGAATAATGCTTGTTTAGAATTTGCTGTTAAATAAAGGACTGTGGGCTTACTCACTTCCCAACCTGAACTTATCTCTATGTTTCATTTATGTTTTTTATTTTTAGGAATTTCAGCAACTCATTGATCCCTAGGTCATTAGTTATGTAATTGCGAAAGTTCTGAACATGCAAGAAATGTATACAAAATTGCTATTAGAGGAGCAAATGTTCTCATTTCTTAACACTCTGAGTGCCAGAGACGTATACAATGCATTGCAAGGCAATGTTAAACAATGCTATCTTTTTTCTTCCACTGAATTTTTTCAACTATCATTATATAGGGAAAAAAAAGCAGCAATGGTATTTAGTGGTATCTTTAGCGACTGCATATATTTTGTGTGTAAAGGGGAAAAAGATACTAGGGTTGGGGTGTCCAAGTTCACACCTCAAGGGCTACCAACAGGCCAGGATGTAAGGATTTCCCTGATTGAGCACAGGTGACTAAATCAAAATGAATGAGCCACTGATTCACCCTCCTGTGCTTAATGTGGGAATCCTTATATCCTGGCCTGTTGGTGGCCCTTGATTACTGAACTTGGACAGCCCTGAAGTAGGGGGGTGAACTTTATTAAAAAAGCTAAATACTTCTAATTTTAAAGGGATAGTAATGTTTCATGATAAAAGCAGTTCTAATTAATCATCATAGTATTTGAACCTTGGAGAGTGCTATTTCAATTCTGTCAGAGTTGTAGTTCAAGAGTAATTCAATGACAAAGTATCCCCCTCCCACCCCTTTTACTGATGCCCAGGTAGATTGCAGAGAGAGACAATCTTCAATTAAGATAAGGGAAAAACCTGAAAAACTTGTCAAGGAGGTCAGGGATTTCATTGTTCTCATAGGAAGAAGATTGTCCCCTGCTGTTATCTGTCTGGTCTTTGGACTGGATTCCACATTTGAGAAGAGATTGCTTACACTAGGTAAAAGGGGCGGGAGGAGGATACTTTACTTGTGAATATCTCTCAAACCATAAAGGTTTGAGAGATAAGACTTATATCGTTCTTCATGTTTTTTAATGCCTACAAAATAAAATACAGATAAAACGAAGTATTACTATCCCTTTAAGTAGCCATTTTTAAAGTGATGGTGAGGTTGCTTTATAAAAATACATATGCTGCAGAACACCACAACCTAGTGGTTAATTTTAATAAATTTCATTTTGATTTAAAAAAAAATCAAACAAGTATACGCTATAATACATTTTGAACAAAGCACCCCCCCCACCAGGGAGAGTACCACTGGTTTTTACTCAGTAGGAAAAGCCCGACAGTTATGTTTTTTTCTGTAAATCAACTTTATTATCAGTTTAGTATGCCAATAGTTTATGAAAATATATTTCCTGTAACACTTTTTTTTGTCCTTATCAATTCCTACTTAAAAATAAAAAATAGGTTAGTAAAAATATCCTCCTAATAATAGTTTGTCTTGTGACATGTAATGAATGAGTGAAAGGTATCTGAACCAGGAGTATTTAGTAAAATATGTTGTTGGCTTAATTGTCTACTGCAAAAAACAGCTAATTTCTCTTAGATACCTAGAACTGCCATGGAAGATGATTTAATTCTTCATTGCTACACAAAACTTCAAGTTGCTAATACTGTTCTCTCATAAAGTTAAAAAAATACTTAATAGAAGTAACAGTTCTATTAGAAATATCGGTTTTAAAATATGTATTATGAGACTTTAAATAATTAATCATCATTAAACAGTAAGTACTAAAATAATTATTCTCTAGCCTAGAGTGAAATCTGTATATTTTATCCTGAAAGTCTTAAAATCCATAGTATATGGTTCTAGAGTGTTGCATTACAGTTTAAAAGTGATCAGTCATTTTGCGTTAACCTGCATTAACAATGAGTTGCGTACCCCTCTGGCACTCAAAGGGTTAAAGCTGAATTTATAATCTAGAAAAAAAGTGGCTCCTAATCTGTTTAACTGAAATGCATGTCTAGGTAGTCTAGGTAGTTTAAGTAGTCTATACTGTTTGTATAGTATATGCTATTTTAATTATTTTAGATCTCCCATGTAGTCCACTGCTATTTTTTTTAGTTTCAGACTAGTGCCTGTTACAAATCTTTCAGTACTATTGAATTTTATTATTTGTTGTGAGGCTGGCAAATGACATCTGCTGGTTTGAATTTATACCATCGTAAGTCTCTCCACCTAAAGTAGGTTGACCAGACCTCACCTTTAACCGGGGATGCATAGGAGAAATGCATACTGCATGACTGCATTGACTTCAGTGAGGTACTGCAAAATGGCTATTTCCTATGTGTCCCCGCTTAAAGGTTAGATTTGGTCAGCCTAACCTAAAAACTTTGAGATCAGAATATTGTGTGAGGTAAATCTCCCTCCAGCCCTCCATCTCATCTGTTGTGGGCAACCTGTGATACTTCAGCAACCTCTGTTGGACTACAACACCCATAATCCTCAGCTGGGCAAAATAGAGCTGAGGATGATGGAAGATTTATATTTTATTTTCAAAGTCTTAATGGAAAAATAGTGGTACTCTAAGCTGGGGCTCACATGGCACCCTGGTTGAGATCCATTACATTAGAGACTCCGTTAGAACAAAAAGTTTGGGACTTGGAACAGCAGAAGCAGTAAATCAGTCCTGCTTCACTGTGACTGTCTGAGAAACTGTTAACCTTTTGAGTGCCAAGATGATGTGCAGCCAAATGTAGAGCAATGCATTGCACACCTCTTTGTCACTCATACGGTTAATGTTTTCTCATAATTATGGAATTAATGATTTCTGTAAAATGTGTGATCATGATCAAGCATTTTACTATGAGAAAATATTAACCCTTTTATTTGAATGCCAGTTCAGGTGCACTAACAACTTCTCAGAGTGATTTAGAGTGACACATTTGATTTACTGCTCCTGCCTTCCCAAGTCTTGAACTTTCTTTTTTGTTTTAAGCATACATAAAATATATGTCCTCTGCACAAATGTGTTTAGAAGGAACTTTTGAGTCTGAACAGCATGCTCCCATGAGTCTGAGCAGCCCACCTCAACCTCATGCATGTGCGGTGTTTCTTGTAAGCCCCTCCCCACTCCATTCAAGAACATGCTTCCGGAGGTCACTAATAAGAGTGGCTGGACTTTCTTGAACAAGGGGGTAGTGGAAGCATGCCTAACTGACCAGACTCCCTCACTGTCTGGAGAATTTACATTTACCATCTGATTGCAACAGAGGTGAGCAACTCATTGCTCTGCAACACGATGCTCACATCTGTGATACTCAGAGGGCTGATGTAAATTAATTAGATTGAAAATAAAGTACAGAGTCTTAAATACAGAGATAATGATCACCTTAAGCTAAGCAGCCCCCCCCCAGATAGCCCTCCCCTGCTCAGACGATCTGACTGTAAAGCACAAATCAGCATGCCTCCCAAGTGTCCCTCTTTAGGAGGGACAGTCCCTCTTTCAGACCCAATTCCCTCTGTCCCTCTTTCCCACCCTGGTGTCCCTCTTTTTATAAAAAAGATTGCTCTACAGCAATAAAACTCATATTAATGTCTGTTTAAACTTCAGCATATGTGTTTATACATTAGTCTGTTTAAATACAATGCTTTGATTTTGTTCTAAGTTATTTATTCAGTTTCACAAAGAGGTGTGAATAGGTCATGAAATTACCTAAAATTTCTTGGCAATGCCTCACCCACCAGACACGCCCCCAGAAACACCCCGTAAAACACAAGTGTCCCTCTTTGGCCCTTTGAAATGTTGGGAGGTATGAATCAGTACACGAGTTACAGCTCACTGCTCCTCCCAGACACAAGGGGAAGTAGCTTATGAAGCCATATGTGCATACCCTCCCCTTCCTGTGAATATGTTCTGCATACATGGATTTTTACTGGTACTTGCTGTCCCTTTGCCATCTTTAGTTTAACCCTTTGAGTGCCAGAGAGGTACATAACACATTATACCCCTCTGGCACTCAAAGGGTTAACGCTCAAGCGGAATAGACCTGTCTCTTAAGAGTTACAAAGTGCCCATGCCCAGAGCCTAGACTGAAGCAGCTGACTGATCCTGGGTATGGAAATCCAGGACATAGGCATCATCAGCCGCTACAGGAGTTAATCTGATCTCATACTGAGTTCTTCAATGACAACCAGGTGGCCTCCAACTAAGTGCTGGTCCAGCCCTGAGCAATTATACCTCCTGCTGCTTTGCAGTAACAAGCTCGAGTAGGTGAAGTGAGGCAACAGCCAGCCGGCACACACTTATGACTCGCCCCTGCACGTTTTACTTCTAACTGTACCACTTACTGTGAGCTTGGAATCTTTATCACAACAGAATTAAAAAACAACAAACAAACCAAGACCACTCTGCAAAATTCAGTTCTGGGCTCCCTCTGGACCCATCCAATCTTCGTTTGTTCTGATAGTCCCATCTTGCTGTTCTGCCTTTACCAGTGCATGATCCTGACCTCAAAGAGCAGCGTGATGTCATGACATCATCGCATCAAGCTTAACCATTGAGATCAGGAGTCGGACTGTGCATTGGAACAGAACAGAAGGTATTGTGAGCTGATGGCAACTCTTCTAGCTACGCCTCTGCTTGGGGCAAATTACCCATGTAAGGGCCGGCTCTGTCTGCGCCCAAGTAGATGTGCGCCCTAGACCAGCACCCACCTTGCCTATAGGTGGCACCAGCCCTGCCTATAACAATTAAAAGAGTTCAGGAAGTGGTGCTGCTGTCTCTCTCTCTTCCCCAGCATATACAGCAAATTATCCTCTGTGGCCCAATAGAAAGCTATGGGGAAATCCCAACTTCAGCATTTCAGATTGACTAATTTCAGACTGTGACAACCACGGCAGCTATTGGAGCTTAGTGTGTGTGTCGAAAAGCCATGCTAACATATAAACACAAAAATCTGAATATGACAATTGCTCATTAAGTTGTTTTTCATTATGTGAATAAGCCACTAATTAAATAAACACTGCAACATTTTGAATGTTTCAAAGGCATGAAAAAAGAATGGCAATATTGGCATATTTGCGGTTTATTCACAGGGATATAATGGAGAAGATATCTTAGTGCATATGTTGAGATGGAATCAGTACAAACATGCCACAGCATTGCCAGCCTGGACCCTTATCAAACCTTAGTGTAGCTCCACCTAGTTGTGGTGGACTTCAACTCCCATCATCTGCAATCAGGAACTGAAGATAGTGCAGATAGGTTGTTGGTCCAGAGAACTATCTGACTGCCGTTTGGAGTCAGGAGGGAATTTTTTACCCGCTTGGGCTAAATTGGAAATGGTTTTATGTTTTATTTTTTTTGCCTTCCTCTGGAGAAACAGGGGTGTATTTGGTATGGGCTGGACTTGATAGACGTATGTCTTCTTTCAGCCTCGTCAACTATGTTACTATGTAAGTTAGAGTCCCAACAGCTGAAGATCTGACAATCCCTGATTTAGGAGGTCCAGACAGTATTTTTTAGAATTACTAGTAGTACATTTATAGCAGGATTTGGCTGACCTAATTCTGATGATTTTTCAGGATCCTACAAATAAAGAATTTTCCTGAATGCAGCACAGTATATTGAATCTGGTACATTCTTAAAGGGGAACTTTACCCTAGGAATAAATGACAATCAAGCAGTTTAACACAGTGACTTACCTTGGAACATGTCCTTCATCCAGCCATCAGGAATATATAGGTATATACTGTTTACATTATATCTGCAGTACCTGTATATAGTGATCTGTGTAGAAGGCTGACTCTAGGTCACACTTACTCACAACAAACAATGGGCTTCAACAGACCTGAATGACTATTGTTTATCAGATGCTAAACTAAAACAATTAGCAGTGGACTACAAGATATGCAAACAATATTCAAATCAAAACAGTAAATATAAATAACTTACTCCTATTCCAAGGTCTTCTGATGAACAAATTCAACCCTTGAAGACCAGTGAGATGTGCTACACAAAGCAAAGCAATGCATTGCATACCCATGTGGTCCTCAAAGGGTTAAGAGCGACTTGTTTTAAACATTTATGTAACTGACATTGAGCTGCCTAGAATTTACTTTTCAGAGAGCTTTCTGTCAGGGACTGTGAAACCAGGTGTGGTGACACAATATAAAAGGGATAGGAGTCAGCATACAGAGCTCTCAGTGCTACAGAGATAGTGTTACATTGTTTCACAGTCCTGCTTTGATGGCCTACTGTTCAGAAAACTCTCTGGAAACAGATCTAGGAAGCGCACTGTCATAAAAGTATAAAAATAGGTGAAGATGGAAAAAAATAACCTAATAAAAAGTATACATAATTTAATTTCCATATTATACATTCATATAATAAGTAAAGTAAAAATAAAGAGCTACTATCTCTTTAACCTTTCAATGACACATGCACAGAATATGGGGTTAACCCTTTGAGTGGCAGAGAGGTATTGAATACCTCTCTAGCACTCAAAAGATTAACATTACATTGCATGTTAACCCTTTTAGTGCCAGATGGTTAAATGGATGACTTAACCCTCTGGCACTCAAAGGGTTAAGCCAGTGATACAAACAAGGATAGCAGGACTGTCTAGAAATCAGTGACAGGTGGCAGGTATGGTTACATATGACTGCATGTCTATCAGGGTACATCCTCTAGGAAGGTGGGGCTAACTTGTGTCCCTCCAGCTGTTGTTTAACTACAGCTCCCATCACCTTCTGTCAGCCATCAGATCTCAGAGGATAATGGTAGTTTTAGTCCGACAACAGCTGAATAGCAACTTGCTACTCACACACCCTTTGTAACATATTTTACACTGAAAATGCAATCAGGACATGTCATTTTCAACAAAGCAGAGTTTTATGGAACACGGAAGTAGTTATTTAGCAAGCCTCAACAAAAACATCCAAAGGGCTGATTGATTTTAACTCACACTTTCATAAACTTGCCATTTTTTAATAACTCTCATCCCAGGGAGTCAGAGCTAGAACAGACTGCTCATTTTGTTCCCATCTTAAAATATCAATAACGCTCTAATTTCAACCAAAGTTATATAGCTCTCTCCCACGCATACGCAGGGAGGCTTCCCCAGGGGATCGAAACGAGAAAGCTACTTCCATCCAATGTTGTGACACAAGAAACAAGGACGGAACCTCCTCTTATTTGCCAACAATTTCAGGGTCTGATGATGTATCAACAAAACAAAAATATATAAAGAACTTTCATTACTTTGACATAATACATTATTTTCTGCAGCAATTTTTGGGAAAGCCATCTGCTCAGTCAGGGAGAAACAAACATTTCCAATATTGCCAGTGATTTAAAAGGTGCCTTTAACCCCTTCAATACTAGGAAGGTCTTTAACACATTTCTCTGCAATATATTGGAGACCTTGCTAGCATTCAAAAGGCTTTTTTTATTTTGACGTTATGGTGCATTTAGTTTGACAGAATTTATATTTTTTGTGTGGGGATGAATTAATCAAATTTTAACTCACTGAATGCTAAGCAATGCATTGAAGCTTTCTCTAACACTCAATGGATTAAATACTTCATTTAAATCTATGGGAATCTGATGAATTTTTATTTGTCAGCGGGAATGGTTTTCTATATAATGTAGACATGGTTTGTCCCAGAACTGCTTCAACTTTGTCTTTGGACATTTGGCCTTATAGTTGTATACTGCACCAATGTCAGCCTGTGCATTAATTCCTGATCAAAGGCATAAGCTAAAACTAATAAGGGCCAATAGGTTTTCCTGGCCACAGAATGGTAAGAGGGGGCTCTTTGGAGTTTTTGGTAAATATTAGTGATGAGCGAGCACCCCAATGCTCGGGTGTTCGGGTGCTCTGACCGAGCGCCCCCGGAGGCTCGAGTGCTCGGCCGAGCACCTGAGCCCCATTGAAGTCAATGGGAGGACTCGAGCACTACACCAGGCACCCCCTGCTCTGATGAGGGGAGGGTGCCTGGTCCATAGGAAAAGGGCAGAAAATGATGGAAACACCACAGAAATGGTTCAGGGACAGCATAGGGAGGATGTCTGGATGCATCTTGGACTCCAACATCGCTGCTGGGAACGATCTTTCGCCCGTAGTACGCCATTTTTACAGACTGACCGTAAAACACACAAAAAGGCAGATAAAAACGACTTTAGGCGAAAAATTGTTACCAAACAGTATTTGCTGTATATTTACTTGTATATCATCTGCAAATTCTCCCAAAAATTTCCTCGATTTTTCTGAACTGAGGCCATGATTAAGAGGGAAACGTGCGCAGAGGCAAATTCTCCCAAAAATTTCCTTGATTTTTCTGAACTGAGGCCATGATTAAGAGGGAAACGTGCGCAGAGGCAAATTCTCCCAAAAATTTCCTTGATTTTTCTGAACTGAGGCCATGATTAAGAGGGAAACGTGCGCAGAGGCAAATTCTCCCAAAAATTTCCTTGATTTTTCTGAACTGAGGCCATGATTAAGAGGGAAACGTGCGCAAAGGCAAATTCTCCCAAAAATGTCCTCGATTTTTCTGAACTGGGGCCATGATTAAGAGGGAAACGTGCGCTGAGCCGACCATCCAAAACATTATGGGTGAGGGTCTGCTGCGGAGCTGACCATCCTAAACATTATATGCGAAGGCCCGCTAGTGAGCTGACGCTATAAAACATTATATGAGAGGGCCCGCTAGAGAGCTGACCCAATAAAACATTATATGAGAAGGCCCGCTGGTGAGCTGACCTATACAAAAATTGTCAAACTGCGCCCGCTGGTGAGCTGGCCCTATATAAAAATTATATCACAGGGCCCGCTGGTGAGCTGGCCCTATATAAAAATTATATCCCAGGGTATATGGAAGAGAGTCAACCATATACCCGTTTTTTGGGTGGAAGGGGTGAATGGGAATACAGAGTATTCCCATCATTGTAAATAACATATATAAAGTCACTTTATGTTCCTCCGGGGCTTTCCTCCAGTGGAGTGGAGAAGTCAGGGGAAATCCAGGCCTTGTTCATTTTTATAAGTGTCAACCTATCAGCATTTTCGGTGGAAAGGCGGATACGCTTATCTGTTATGATGCCACCAGCAGCACTAAATACCCGCTCAGACAGAACGCTGGCGGCAGGGCAGGCCAGCACCTCCAAGGCGTAGAGTGCCAGTTCATACCACGTGTCCAGCTTGGACACCCAGTAGTTGTAAGGCACAGAGGGATCATTGAGGACGCTGACACGGTCTGCTACGTACTCCTTCACCATCTTCCAAAACTTTTCCCTCCTTGTGACACTAGGCTGCGCATCAGGGTGAGGGTGCTGGCGGGGTGTCATGAAGGTGTCCCACGCCTTGGAGAGTGTTGCCCTGCCTTTGTCGGAACTGCTGTGTGCTCCCCTTTTCTCCCCTTCTCGGTTGGCCAAGGTAGCACGTACTCTGCCGCCAGCGTTGTCAGATGGAAAATTTTGGAGCAATTTTTCAACAAGAACCTTCTGGTATTGCACCATTTTGCTTGTCCTCTCCACCGGAGGAATGAGAGATGAGAAATTCTCTTTGTAGCAGGGGTCCAGAAGGGTGAACACCCAGTAATCCGTGTTGTCTAAAATGCGTATAACGCGTGGGTCACGGGAAAGGCAGCCTAACATAAAGTCAGCCATGTGTGCCAGAGTACCAACAGGCAAGATTTCGCTGTCCTCACCAGGAGGATGACTCTCAGTCTCCTCATCCTCTTCCTCCTCTTCTGCCCACCCACGCTGAAGAGATGGAACTAAAGTTCCATGGCTACCCTCTGTAGCGGAGGCAACCGTGTCTTCCTCCTCCTCCTCCTCCGCCTCCTCCAATTGTCGCTGAGAAGACGAAGTGAGGGTGCTCTGGCTATCACCTTGTGTAAGCTCTTCCTCCCCCATTTCCACCTCTTCCACATGCAAAGCGTCGGTTTTAATTGTGAGCAGCGAGCGTTTCAGTAGACACAGAAGTGGGATGGTTACACTGATAATAGCGTTATCGCCGCTCACCATCTGTGTCGATTCCTCAAAATTGCGTAAAACCTCACAGAGGTCTGACATCCATTCCCACTCCTCACTTCTGATTAGAGGAAGTTGAACGGAGAGGCGATGACCGTGTAACAGCTGGTACTCCACTACTGCCCTCTGCTGCTCACAAAGCCGGGCCAACATGTGGAAGGTGGAGTTCCAGCGCGTGCTCACGTCACACAGCAGCCGGTGAGCTGGCAATTGTAAGCGCTGCTGCAGCTTCAACAGGCCGGCTGAAGCTGTAGATGACTTACGGAAATGTGCACACACGCGGCGCACCTTGGTCAAGAGATCATGCAAATTGGGGTAGGTTTTTAGAAATCGCTGAACCACTAAATTAAATACATGCGCTAGGCATGGTACGTGTGTGAGCTTGCCGAGCTCCAAAGCCGCCACCAAGTTACGCCCATTATCACACACAACCATGCCTGGTTGCAGGTTGAGTGGCGAGAGCCACTGCTCGGTCTGGTGACTAATCCCCTGCAACAGCTCTGAGGCCGTGTGCTGTTTGTCCCCAAGGCAGATCAGCTTCAGCATGGCCTGTTGACGTTTCCCCACTGCAGTGCTACACTGCTTCCAGCTACCGGCTGATGGGTGAGTGGCGCTGCGCGCAGAGAATTCGGAGGTGGAAACGGAGGAGGAGGAGCCAATAACGTAGGTGCTGGCGGAAACCCTGATGGAGGTAGGGCCCGCAATCCTCGGCGTGGGTAGCACCTGTGCCATCCCAGGGTCCGAGTCGCTCCCAGCCTCCACGACATTCACCCAGTGTGCCGTCAGGGAAATGTTGCGTCCCTGGCCACAAGCACTTGTCCATGTGTCAGTCGTTAAGTGGACCTTCCCAGTAACTGCATTGGTCAGGGCACGGGTGATGTTACGGGACACATGGTGGTGTAAGGCGGGGACGGCACACCGGGAAAAGTAGTGGCGGCCGGGGACTGCGTACCGAGGGACAGCTGCTGCCATCAGGCTGCGGAAGGACTCAGTCTCCACAAGCCTAAATGGCAGCATTTCGATGGCCAGTAATTTGGAAAGGTGTGAGGTTAGTGCTATGGCCTGTGGGTGGGTGGCTGGGTATTTTCGCTTGCGCTCAAATGCCTGGGGTAACGACATTTGGACGCTGTGCTGGGACAGGGAAGTGGATGTGGTCGCTGATGGTGCTTCAGATGGTACAGGTGCAGGGCGGGAGGTATGCGGGCCTGCGCCTTCGACAGGCGATTGGCCGGCACCGAAAACAGGGGAAGAGGAGGCAGTGGTGTGGCCTGCAGACACAGATGGGCGATCCAGGCGTTCCTCCCACTTATTACGGTGCTTGGATGCCATGTGTCGGATCATGCTGGTGGTGGTGAGGTTTCTAGTGTTCATGCCTCGGCTCATTCTGGTGTGGCACAGGTTGCAAACTACAATTCTTTTGTCGTCCGCACTTTCCTTAAAAAAACGCCATACCGCGGAACACCTACCCCTTGGCAAGGGAGATTTACGCAAGGGGGTGCTCCGTGGAACATTTGCGGGCCGGTTTGGTGCGGTCCGCCTTCTTTCTGTAGCCACACCACTGCCTCTTCCAGCCTGTTGCGGTGCTGCAGATGGCTCACCCTCAGGACTGCTGTCATCGCTCGGCTCTACACCTTCCCAGGTGGGGTCAGTCACCTCATCGTCCACCAAGTCCTCCTCCACTTCCTCACTCTGATCATCCTCCTCATGTCTTGATCCCACCACATACTCAGTCATTGACAACTGTATATCATCCTCCTCATCAAGGTCTTGAGACAGTAATAGTGGCTGATTTAATGGCAACTGTGTCTCATCATCATCATCATCCACTTCCTTTGACCTTAAATGCCATTCACCTCTGTCATCTTCTTGTGATTGGGTACCCTCTAGAGGTTGTGAATCAGGGCACAAGATGTCATGTTCCTCTGCAAGCGTGCTTGGAGAGAGGTTCAAATTAAGGATTGGTGATGAGACGAGCTCCTCACTATATCCCAGTGTGGGATCACTTCTTTGACCAGATCCTCTATGGTGGGAGGAAGGATGATCAGAGTGAGGATTATGTTGACCAGACTCTTGGCTACTGAGAGTGGACTTGGTGGAAGACAGGGTGGTGCTTAACCGACTGGAAGCAGTATCAGCTGACATCCAACCGACCACCTGTTCGCAGTGGTCGGACCTCGAGAGTGATGTCCTGCGACGCCCTGTAAAATGAGACATGAAGCTAGGTATGGTGGATGTCTTTCTGTCTTGTGCTCTGGCACCAGGCGCAGTTTCTATGCGTCCTGACCCGCGCCCTGAACTATCAGGATCACGTCCACTTCCCCGTCCCTTTTTACCCGCCTTCTTCATATTACACGGAATATGTGCTGCAAATCTGCAACTTTGCACAGTAAACAGAATGTGCTTCTTAACTGCGGCTACGCACAGTGAATGGAATATGTGACTTTGATATTTTACAGTTTGAACACTTAACAGAATGTTTTCCTATTCTGAAACTTTGCACAGTAAACAGAATTTGCTTCTTAACTGCGGCTACGCACAGTGAATGGAATATGTGACTTTGATATTTTACAGTTTGAACACTTAACAGAATGTTTTCCTATTCTGAAACTGTGCACAGTAAACAGAATTTGCTTCTTAACTGCGGCTACGCACAGTGAATGGAATATGTGACTTTGATATTTTACAGTTTGAACACTTAACAGAATGTTTTCCTATTCTGAAACTGTGCACAGTAAACAGAATTTGCTTCTTAACTGCGGCTACGCACAGTGAATGGAATATGTGACTTTGATATTTTACAGTTTGAACACTTAACAGAATGTTTTCCTATTCTGAAACTTTGCACAGTAAACAGAATGTGCTTCTTAACTGCGGCTACGCACAGTGAATGGAATATGTGACTTTGATATTTTACAGTTTGAACACTTAACAGAATGTTTTCCTATTCTGAAACTTTGCACAGTAAACAGAATTTGCTTCTTAACTGCGGCTACGCACAGTGAATGGAATATGTGACTTTGATATTTTACAGTTTGAACACTTAACAGAATGTTTTCCTATTCTGAAACTTTGCACAGTAAACAGAATTTGCTTCTTAACTGCGGCTACGCACAGTGAATGGAATATGTGACTTTGATATTTTACAGTTTGAACACTTAACAGAATGTTCTCCTATTCTGAAACTTTGCACAGTAAACAGAATGTGCAGCTAATCTGCAACTTTGCACACTAAACAGAATGTGCTCTAATCTGCAACTTTGCACACTAAAAAGAATGTGCTGCTAATCTGCAACTTTGCACACTGAACAGAATGTGCTCTAATCTGCAACTTTGCACACTAAACAGAATGTGCTGCTAATCTGCGGCTAGGCACAGTGAACAGAACATATGAAGATTTTTTTTTTTTTTCTCTGTCCCCCCACACAAAATAAACTGCTGCCCCCACACACAGTAGTCCTAAAAAGGACTTTTGGGTCTTTTTTTTTTTCACAATTGCTTTTCTTCTCCCTACACTGACTTTCCCTTCCTATCCTCATCTCTCCCTGGCTAAGACTGAGCCGAACTCGCTGGTCAGGTGCTATACAGCACCCGATCACGGGTTCTGGCCAGCCAATCAGTGTAATGCCAGCAGCCAACATGGCTGCTGGCATTACACTGATGTCAGAGCCTCCCTGCACGTTTATTGGCTGCGCAGCAGCCGCGAAACGTGCGGGGAGGAGACCCGAACATGGCGGGCGAGCACATGCGGTACGAGTACGAGTACCGCCATGTGCCGAGCAGAGCGATGCTCGAGCCGAACCGAGCTTCGGCCGAGCATGCTCGCTCAACACTAGTTAATATTTCAAACATCTCAGGGTCAGCTAATTTTGAAAGTTCCCAGTGCTTTCATCATTTTGTATGACAAACGGTTTGTTGGTGACTCACTTCTCCCATTAAATGAAACAGAATAACTAATTGAATTTGGACCACTAGATGGCACTGTCAATGTGAAAAAACAAGAATTTAAACAGTAATAACTATGGAAATATATATCTCTCGGCAGTGGGAGTACTATTATTGTACTCCATAGGAAAATCCCTACAATGTATGTTGTTGTTTTTTTTTTTTTTTTATATAAAAAAGGTTATTGCTTCTTTAAAGTGGCCATGGCAGACATACAGTTAGGCACACACATCAGTCAGTGGAAGCCTCTGGGACACACATCTTTAGGACTGAGTGGTCTATGTAACAACACAAAGAAGACACAATCTTATTCACCAGAATATTTTCTGATGGCTGAAAATATTACCAAGTCTTGTACCTAGGGAAGTTCCAGAGAGGTTGGGAAATTACCATATGAGAATACAAAATGTGAAAAAGTAATATTTGTCATCAGAATCGGAAAACCATAGTGTAATTTTCCAAAATATGAAGATAACGTCCAACAAAAGGGCATAGTGTCTAACACAACTGGTAATGTCCAACACAAGGACATAGTATCTAGCATAAGGGGATAACACTGAACAAAAGGAGACAATGGCTAACTCAAGGGGCTAATGTTCGCCATAAGAAGATAGTGTCAAACCCCAAGGAATACTTTCTTACAAAAAGTTATTATTTCCAACAGAAGTGGATAATATCAGACACAAGAGCATAATGTCTAACATAGGGGGATAGTGGACAATATAAGAGGATAACATCGAACACATGGGTATAATGACCATCACAAGGGAGATGTTATCCAAAAGAAGGGGATGATGTCCAACACAAGAGGATCTTGTCCAACACAAGGGGTAAATGTCCAACACAAGGGGTAATGTCTAACACAAGGCAATAATGTCAAACACAAGAGGGATCATTTCAAACACAAATAGTCAATGTAAAACACAAGGGCTCAATGTCTAACACAATATGTTAATGCCTAACAAAGGGGATAATGTCTAACACAAGAATATAATTTTCAACAGAGGGTAAAAATATCTGAAGACCATATGCAAAAAGTAAATGTGAAGCAATTTGGGGGTAAACCAATTGCATTATAGGGACGAATAAACATTTACACTTATTAAATGAGGCTTTTGACCACTTGAATGATAGTTATATCTCCAGTGAATTGCGTCACAACCTTTGTGACATTACTGCAACGATGCCAAAATGCATGTATTATGCACTGTAAATGAACTTGACATCAAGTATACACTCACACACTCATTCACATGCTGGGATGGAACAGGTGGCAGACAGGGGCCTTCCAGCAAGAATTTCTTGCATCCTGTTTTCCACCGATTTCATCTCCAGTGGAAAATTTTGCACATCCCTAATAAACAGTATGTAATTTAAATATTAACAATGTTTGGAATTGATTTAAAGGGATAGTATTACTTCAAAATTACTATCCCTCATATTGTAGCCCTTAATAAACAGAGTTAAATGACACCAGCGGCATCTCTCAGACCTTTATGGTTTAAGAGATAGCCGCTTTCAAAGTTTCCTCTCCCCTGACGTCAGCGTTCTGCTGCCAGCAGGAGAATCCTGTCTCTGAATCAAGAGGAGGCTCTTCAGCAGAGACGATATCTCGTTATGGAAGGAAAAATGATTAATTGAAACAGTCTTCTATGTGTGCTTGGTAACCAAGCACACGTAGAAGACTATTTCAATTAATAATTTTTCCTTCCATAACGAGATATCAGCTCTGTTTAAGAGCCTCCGCCTGTCCCGGGACCGGATTCCCCTGCTGGCAGCAGAACGCTGATAGCAGGGGGGAGGAAACTTTGAAAGCGGCTATCTCTTAAACCATAAAGGTTTGAGAGATGCCGCTGGTGTCATTTAACCCAGTTTATTAAGGGCTACAATATGAGGGATAGTAATTTTGAAGTAATACTATCCCTTTAAGGCTCTTCTAGTATATAACAATGTGTGGGCTACTGGAATTTGTTTAAAATTCTCTTAGATAAATACATGCATCGATATATACCAATGGAGAAAAAGTAAAATAGGTGCAAATTAAGACCAATGTGGCTTAATAATGAGGCTTGAGGGGAATGAGAAATAAGAAACAGGCTTTTAAACTGTTAAGTTAGATGAGTAAATACATCATTTAAAAAACATAAAGAATGTATAATAGGCTAGCTAAAATTGAAAATGAGAAAATAAAAAAGAAAATAAGAACACTCCCAAAACAATTCTTCAAGTATATAAATAACAAAAAGATTAAGGTTGATATTGGTCCTCTTAAGACAGGTGTATTGATTAGTGAGGATACTAGTTAACACTTGATGTTGAGCTAACAACAGGTACCCTTCCCCACCCTCCCAAACACTAACCCTAATACTACACTATCTGGCAACTAACATTAACCATAAAGTTAAAACATTCTAGCCCTAACACTATCTCCTGACCCAACCCCATAGCTGTAGCACTTACTTGGAAGTCTGAGGTTCAGCTGGCTCTTCTGCACCCTAGCCTCCCTGTTTAATTCTTTAAGTTCTCTTCTGTAAACTTCTTTCTTCTTTTCTTCTTTCTTCCTCTGTAAAGTTACTTACTCTATATAAAGCAGGGCATCCAGTGCCCCCATAAACTGCCAAAGAATAAAAAACAAACAAAAACAAAAACCCCTTGTTGTACCTTTCAGCAGCTACACGATCCAAACTGAGAGAAATTAGAACAGAGACTAGCTTTTATGTAGCTATTCTCTGTTCAAAATTGTTCCCATGCTCCCATTGGCTGGGATGTGGAATTAAGCAAGGCATGGAATGTGCCCTGCAATAATCATACCTCCCAGCCAATCAGCTTCTGGAGGGGTCATGAATATGGGTTTTGTCATCTTTGCAGCTAGACATTCATTGAATAGCTGGAGGAATGATGAAACTCACATTTGTGACCTCTCCAACTGGAAGCTGATTGACTGGGAGGTATAACCACACATCCCAGGTAATGGGAATATGGGAACAATTCTGAACAGAGACAGGTCTTACAAAAGCCAGTCTCTGTTCAAATTTCTCTCAGTTTGGATCAGGCAATGGCCCGAAAAGTACAACAAGTTTATTTTTTTATTCTGCTGGGAGCAGCAGTGACGGCTACAATGACAGTTTATGGGAGCAATAGTTCTTGTGTATTTGTTTTATAGAGAGAAATGTAACTTTACAGAAGAAAGAAGGAAAGAAAAAAGAAGGCTGCCTAGCAACCGCCAGAGCGAGGCTAGACACGCAGCACATGACTAGGTAACGGATACTGTGGCGGGCAGATAGAGAAGTGACCGCATTGATCGCATGAGAGGAAGTGCAATTTTGTAAGTTTTGATCTTTTATATATATATGCTTTGTCTACATTGTATGTTTTATCCCCTGATGAAGTGAGCAGTAGACTCACGAAACATGTTGGGTTACTAATAAATGTGTAAAATTTCAAGAGCCTGTCTGGAGATTCGTGTAGTACACTATACTTGCTCTCTCTTCTTCTTGGATATACTTGAGCTTGCAGTGGATATGCGGATACTTCCATAATACATATATTGAAGATTACCTTTGAATATTATTCAGTGTCCATTTGTCGTCTGGTTCCTGTGAGTACATTTTATATGCGCTCTATACACTTTCTATGCAGATGCTACTCTCAGATGTGTTTTTTGCGCTTTTTCTTTTGTTTTAGTTTGTTAGCTTTAGGTGCATACCTAACTGGCACTCAAAGGGTTAATGTTTTTTTGTTTAAGTCATGTTTTTGGTACTGTGGATGCATTGATATGAGGCTTAGGTTTGCTATGCACTTATTTATCTCAACAATAGAGAGTCCCTTAACGTGTGTTACTAGCCATTGCATTCAATTGATTCCAAATTCATCTTCTTTTTTTCACTGCTTTCAATGGGCGCTAATTTAGCACCTGTTGTGCATTTTTACCTGTTAGTAGTTAGTTTGGGTTCTCTAACGGAGGTGATAGAATTGAGCAGCTGACCTAATGGAATTCACCCACGAGTACTTATGTAACTTAGTTCACTAATAGCAAAACCCGTATACTTAATATTTATTGAGTCACTTTCATTCAAACACAGTGTCCTGTGATTGGAGGAAAGCTGATGTAGTACTATTTTCAAAAAAGGGGGATCTAAACCAGGAATTTATACATCTGTGAGTTTGACTTCTGTAATGGTTTTATGAAGAATAGATCATGTCAGACTAATGTACTTGCATTTTACAAAAGAGTAATTTGGAAAAGGGTATTGCTGTTGATGTAGTATACTTGGATTTTGCAAACACCTTTGATACTGTGCCTCACAACAGGTTACTGCATATATTAAAAGGATTCAGTTTGGAAGGTGATATCTGTACATGTATAGAGAACTGGTTAAATTTTAGATGGCAGAGAGTTGTTGTAAATGGAACCTTTTCCAGTTGGTCTAAAGTTGTAAGTGGGGTGCCACAGGGTTCAGTCCTGGGCCCAGTGCTTTTTCACTTGTTTATTAATGATCTAGAAGCAATGTATCAATCTTTGCTGATGACACTAAGCTGTGTAAGGAAATACAGACAGAGCAAGATGTTTTTCTCTGCAGAAAGATTTGGATAAACTGAGTGAATGGGTAGAAAAGTGACAGATGAGGTTTAATGTAGATAAATGTAAGATTATGTATTTGGGCTGTAGAAACAAGAATGCTACATATACAATTAATGGAATACTACTTGAGGAATCCTCGTTAAAAACATTTTTAGGAGTACTGACAATATACTTCGCAGCAGGGTAGAGTGTCACTCAAATTCTGCAAGAGCAGATAGGGTATTATCCTGTATAAAAAAGGGGTGTAGATGGGAATATAATTTTACTTCTATATATATTGTTGCTAAGGCCTCATCTAGAATATTGAGTAAAGTTTGGGGCACCAGTTCTTAAAAATACAATATTGAACTGGAAAAAGTGGGGAGATGTGCAACAAAACTGATAAAATGGATTTGTGTACAAAAGAGAAGTCCAATGGGTGATATGATTGCCATTTACAAATATATTTGAGGTCAATCCAAAGAACTGTCAGAGGAACTATTTACTCAAATAGCTAAGCAAAAAGCAAGAGGTCATCCATTAAGACTAGAGGAAAGACATATTCTACTAAAACAAAGGCAGGGATTTTTTACAGTAAGGGCAGTAAAGTTAAGGAATTCTTTGCCTTGGGATTCTGTGCTTTCAAATACTATAATTGCTTTCCAAAGTGTAATGGATACTCTTTTAGGTCATAACAATTTTGAGAATTATGACAGCTGATTTCAAAGCACATAGGATGTTGATCTAGTGAAATTTTCGGCTGCCATATTGGATCAGGAAGGATTTTTTTTGGAAATGGCTTCAGTGGCTTTTTTCTTTTGCTTCCCGCTGGATCAACAGGGGTGATATGGCATGGGCTGAACTTGATGGACATATGTCTTTTGTCGGCCTCATCAACTGTTACTATGAATATATTTGGTTAAGAAATAATATTATTCTCCTTTTGTTTTCTCCTGAACGCATAAAAAGACTGTGTGAATAAGTGGTTCTTTGTTGCCTCACATACTAAAAAAAGAACTGTGAAAATTTTGCCCACAATAAAGATTCTGATAGAAGGTCAGTGTGTAATCTTTATTTTGTACTTTTACTTACCATGGTGGTTTCTGCAATTGACCCAAAGCTGTTGATAAAGATGTTGCAACTTACATTCACTGGAGGGCCTGTCATGAAAGGGAGAAGTTAATCAGCCTGTGACAATTAAACAACACAATGTACCCATCAAATCTTCTAACATCTATCTATCTATCTATCTATCTATCTATCTATCTATCTATCTATCTATCTAAAGCAAAAACACAGAATATAGACTAAACATATATTTATTCTGTATTAATCATTGACAATATGATAATAACAGTATAGATGTTGTGCTAGCAAACATGCAGTGAGGAGCAATGTATTGGATACTCCTCTAACACTCAAAGGGTTAAATATGGAAAAACTCTTTTCATTGCAGCAGAGGTTTAAAAGTGCAAAATATGGGATTATTTTAATGAGCTTTCTCTGTACATTTTTGTGTGTAATCACTCCATGTCACTTTAGTAAAAGGAAATAAAAAACTCAGTACATGTTGGAAAGTTGTGTTACGCAGGGTTTATGCAGTTAATAGAAGTAGGTGGGGCAGACATTTAAAGTTATGGGTTGTGTTCTAGCACAGTGGGCACATCCCAGAATGTGATGTTCCCACCCGCACTGATTTCTGGTCTTCCCATAATGGCAGGTTATTTAAAGCCTACAATGAGGCATAGCAAGAGTGTATAATATGGACCAGTTTGTAAGAGAGATAACATGGTAAAATGTAGGTTACGACTTGGCAGTTTTGTGGTACCTTGGTGTGGAAGGCAAGTTTGAACAAGTTGTGACCAAATCATATTACCAAAATCTAAGCTTGCAAAAACTGAGCAAACATGCACGTGTCAAGCAGTAATACATTATATACAGACTAGCTGAACAGCCCGTTACATGGGCCACAGTACCAGTGCCACCCGGTCGCGGGGCAGTCACACGCAGTAGAGACTGCCCACACCACGGCTGATACAGAGCTGGACGCTCCTTCGGAGAGCCCAGCTCTGTACCAGACCAGGTGCGGGCAGTCTCTACTGCACATGACTGCAGCACGCGCAGCAGTGTCTACTGCACATGTCGCGGCGTTACACACAATTTAGCGAATTATTATATAGGAGGATACACAAAGAAGCAGTTTCTATAAAGTAATACAGTTTTTTCTTTGTCATTGAATTACTCTGGAACTACAACTCTGACAGAATTGAAATAACACTCTCCAAAGTCCAAATACTATGATGATTAATTAGAGCTGTTTTTATTATGAAACATTACTATCCCTTTAATGCATGGATTAAAGGAGCAGTAAACTTTTTTTAATGAAAAGCTATATGTTATAGAGATTTTCCTCCTGAGTAAAACAAGGGCACACCCACTGCAGTCAGTTGTTTTATTCAGAATTTATAAAAGGTCAAAAAATCAGGAAGTGAACGTACTGTGTGTTTACTTTCTGATAGTTCTAACTGACAGGAAGTGACTTGGCAGTTTCTATCACATTCTGTGGAGAACCGTATGTCCACTCCATTAGAATGTAGCAGAACAACTAATTGGAATTTGACCACTAGAGGGCACTGCTAATGTAAAAAAACATGGGTTTAAACTGTAATAATTCTTGAATTATGCATCTCCTAGCAGTGGGAGTACGCTTAGTTTACTCAGCAGGAAATGCCCTAAAATATACATGTGTTCATAAAAACATACTGCTCCTTTAATGAAGAGTAGGGGTGAGCGAAAAGTGTGAAAAATTTCCCGCAAAAAATTTCACAAAAACGTGACGATTTTTTGCTTTTCCCCACAAAAAATTTGCCTTTCTGTCTATGCAAAAATGTCCTTCTTTTCACCTATTTTAACACATTTTCCTCCTATTTTAACACATTTTTCACCTATATTTCCTATAGGTACTACATTTCCAACTGTAATATTACTTCTTCTGAGGGCTGAAGTTTAGAAATAAGTGGCTGAAAGTCAAAATTGTAAATCCTACAGAAAAATATGGCTTTAAAAATGTGTTAGCATGCAGAATGCATTTGTCCTTTGCTCACAACACTTTCTTGCTTAAGTGACACTGGCACATATTCATGATGATATCAAGTAATAAAAAAAATAAAGTACAACCATTATGTGGTAGAGATATATTTTAGTGGTGGTGGTGGGGGACTGGCATGGTGTGATTTGTGTATGAATTTTTACCATTGTCATATTCTATCCTCCTTCTCAGATTATTGACACACATTACTTATCGGTCATAGCAGTGGTCCCATCTTTCCTACACCTCCTCATCTGTGCTGCAGTTAATATATTTGTCCTGGCTTTGTCTGTCATGTGTGGTTTCTGCTACTACTACTACAGGAGCTAGATGTTGATGTAATTCTACTGCCACTACCACTAGGTGTCAAAGGTGCAGCACTTACAGCAGCAGCACCAGAGGTACTCTTCATATCTAACACTGTGGATGCTAACCTGTGTTGCTGTTGCTGAGTATTCAAAACAGGTGTGTGTGGCTGAGTGGGACTTGGACTTTGAAGAGGCGATGATGACTGATAGGGTGACTGTGTGCTTTCTGAAATCTGTTCTTGTCCAGGGTCAGACTTTTCAATGGCTTTCTCAAACATTTTATAGACAGGGACAGTGCTCCTTAAAAGTGGTGGAAGATTTAGCCTTTGACTTTCTGCTAATCTTATAGTCCTGTCACCATCCTCACTCCCAACTTCATCTTTATCTGAACAAGAGAAGGATGCTGGAGTGATATATTCTAGATCTGCATCATCATCAGTCATCATTAGGTCATCCTCAGCAGCATCAGCATCCCTTGACAGTTCTTGCCCACTACTACCCTCATATTCCTCTAAGCTTTTGGAGGTCTCAAACAATTTCTTTTTACTTTTTCTGTAACAGAGTTCCCTACTACTTTGAGAATGGGAGTTTTGGTGCTTGTGTGTCTCACTGCCTGATGCAGCAGGCGCTTCAGCTGCTACACCTTCCTCTATTATGCTACTGCCGGCATCATCAACACTTGAATGCGACTTGTTGTCGTCTTCAGTGTTCTTCTTATATGGTTCTTTATTTCCACTGGCACTGGTGGTGCTGGAACTAGTTTTGCTGGGACCTTGACAAGCTGCATCCTCCCTTGGAGTAGAAGGATCATCATCATTGATTGCACACGGTGCAACAACCATTGCTACTACTACAACTACTGGAGCTGGATGTTGATGTAATTCTACTGCCACTACTACTAGATGCCAAAGGTGCTGCACTTATAGCAGCAGTACCAGAGGTACTCGTCATATCTAACACAACCTGTGTTGCTGGGTCCTCAAAACAGGTGTGTGCGGCTGAGTGGGACTTGGACTTTGAAGAGACAATGATGTTGAGGATGACTGATAGGTTGACTGTGTGCTTTTTGACATCTGTACTTGTCCAGGGTCAGACTTTCCAATGGTTTTCTCAAACAGTTTATAGACAGGCACAGTGCTCCTTAAAAGTGGCGGAAGATATAGCCTTTGACTTTTTGCTAACCTTATAGCCCTGTCATCATCCCCACTCTCAACTTCATCTGTATCTGAACAAGAGAAGGATGCTTAAGGGATATATTCTAGATCTGCATCAAGATCAGTCATCATTAGGTCATCCTCAGCAGCATCAGCATCACCTGACAGTTCTTGCCCACTACTACCCTTATATTCCTCTAAGCTTTTGGAGATCTCAGACAATTTCTTTTTACTTTTACTATAACAAAATTCACTACTACTTTGAGGACAGGTGTTTTGATGTCTCACTCTCTGATGTAGCAGGCGGCTCAGCTGCTACACCTTCCTCTATTATGCTGTTGCCAGCATCATCAACACTTGCATGTGACTTCTTGTTGCCTTCAGTGTTCTTCTTACATGGTTCTATATTTATACTGGCACTGGTGGTGCTGGACCTAGTTTTGCTGGGACCTTGACAAACTGTATCCTCCCTTGGAGTAAAGGGATCATCATCATTGATTGCACACACTGCAACAACCATTGCTACAGTAGGTTTTTGGATTATTACTTTACTCTCACATCCCTACACTGCTCCACCCCTCCCCCTTCCCCTTGTATGTTTGCTGGACATTCTGCAACTACACTGTGTTTTTTTACTGTATAGTGCACAACACAACTGATGGAGCTGTATGATGCCTTGCCTAAGCCCAGTCAGCTGTCTGTCACTGTCACCTAAGATATTTTGTTTTTTATTATTTTTTTATTTTTATTTATTTATTTTATTTTTTTAAGTTGTCCACCCTGTTGTCTTATCACAGTCTATCCAAAAAAAATTGTAACTGAAAAAGAAAATCAACAATGTCTTTCCCCAGACTTCCTCACTCAGCACCTAAATGACTTCCTAAACTAAGCTTCAACTCCCCTTTATTTGCCTATCTCCCCTAGCTAAAAAAACATGCTGCTCTCTCCTCTCACAAACACAGAATGGCTGCTGTGAGAGCCTGACACCCTTTTATATGGCTGTAGAAAACTTTTGTGTGGTGTAGAAATATTTTTCTTCCCATTGATTTCAATGGGCGGAAAAGGCGGGAAAAATTGAAAAAACTGCATTTTTCATGGAAAATTTTTCGCCAAGTGCCATTATTCATGGATTTCAGTTTGAGGTGAAAATTTTTGACCATCCCTAATGAAGAGTCCCTTCATTCCATGCTGCATTTCACATGTGGGCACTAATGTCACTATTTTGCACATGTAGTTTATGAGGTATTAACACTGTATTTCATACCAGAGATTAATTTACAGCACATTGTGTGGTAATATTCGCCCAACACAGACAATTATTATAACATGACACAATGCGCCACCATGAAAAAAGGTTACTTTCTCAAAAACGGCTACCAGCACAGAATAGTGGAATTCTTTTTAAGTCTCTTTATCCCCTTGCTGACAAGGGTGTTTTTACACTAGAGTTCAAGAAAAATTTTGGCCATCTTAGTATGCCTTTGTTCAACCATATTTTCCATTAATTCATTTAGGACACCCACAAAAATGATATACCTTTTTAAGGATAAGTAGACTTTTCTTTTGATGCCACAGTTTTATGTATAACCCATTATTTAATTCAATAATATAAAACAAAAATTATAGAACTGAAAAAAACATTTTTATTGGTTTTTATTTGATGATTTGAGCTTAGTTAGTGCATTTTTAATAGGTACTGGATAAAAAGTATGAATCTTCGTTCATACCTCCCAAGTGTCCCTTTTTAGGGGGTTACTTTCTGTCTGAGACCTAAATCCCTCTGACCCTCTTTCCCACCCTGGTGTCTCTCTTTTAGGCTATTAGACTATGATATAGCTCCACAACAATAAAACTCACATTAATGTTTGTATAAACACTTTATTCTTGCTCTAAATCATTAATTCGGTTACACAATGAGGGATGACTAGATCATGTACATCAAAAGTGCCTCATCTTGGTCACTTGAGACACTGGGACCTCTGTTATCTGCTCCTCACTTCCTCACAATCACAGTGAGGAGGAGAGAGGCAGAGAATAGTGACAAAGATAATGTTCACCTACATTACCTTTATCATGTGGCGCCACTGGCACATGTGGTAGTTGTATCAGTGATTACATGTGCTCAGCCACCAGGGGGCAGCTGAAACTAACTGATCTGGTCCAGGAACAGCCAGTACAGCTTGCACACAATCAGAGCGTGCTGCCGAGCATTAGCCCATGATGTGCCAGGACCATCACCATCATCCGTCCTCAAAAGATGGATTTCTATGACAGTCCTGGCATGTAACTCATCCTCAAGGGGTTAAAAATAACTAAAAATGTCTTTGGGTGACTGGTCCACTATAAAGGGGAGATAACACTACAAAACAACACAGGCTAGCTTGCATTAACTTGAAGAATAGAAAACTAGGCATGTACGCATTTTTCCACTTAATCATGTAACATGGGAAAAATATAATCAGTATCCCTCACCTGCCGCTCTATTAGCAAAATGTCCAAGTAGCCATTTTTGTTACAAGTACAATGTCAGACAGAAAATAAAACTGACTGTGCTGCAAATTGCTGAGGTAAATATCCATTTTACAAGAAAGCACTCAAGTATGAAGTCGTCACCAGTTGCAACAATATCACAAATTGGTTCTTCTGAGTAATGGGTCTAGCACAGGATCCGAAAATCCGGCATTTCACAAAGAGGGCAGCATCCTTCATTTGCCAGCATGTTCTGATTTTAATAAATGAGAGTTGGTACAGTGTTAGCCGTAGAAATACAGGATGCTAAATTTTTTGGTAAAGTTGATACCTTTATTGGCTAACTAAACATATTTAAAATGCAAGCTTTCAAGACTTCTTAGGTCTCCTCCTCAGGCATGTTATACATGCCTAACATGCCTGAGGAAGAGACCTAAGGAGTCTTGAAAGCTTGCATTTTAAATCTGTTTAGTTAGCCAATAAAGGTATCAACTTTACCAAAAAATTTTGCATCCTGTTCTGATTTTAGATACACTGTGCAGGTAAAATAAATATTTTGGGGGGCTAGTAGCATTTATTTCAGTTTCTTAATTTAATAGAAATACATTTTAAATTTGTGTTACTTCTCCTTTAAGCATAGCCTTTTGAAACTAAAGATGTCTCCAACAAATTGCACAGTAATGTATTAAAGACTTCTCTAGCATCCAATAAATCTTAACATTTTATAAAAAGTCTACACTACGAATCCTTCAAATTTCTCATTCCTAAAAGTCAATGACAGTACAACGTTCTCCCTCCTTAGAAATGAGCATACCTGGGAACTCTCCGGTTTTGCCCCAGAGACTCCGGGTTTGACAATGAATTACCGGGTCTAAAGTCAGATTCTCCGGATGTGAGGAAACCCTGCCCACTTGTGCTCAATCCCACCCTGTTCCTCCCACTCCGCGCCCTCTTATATCCCTTCCCTAGTGCATTCAATATGTTTTTTATGTTTAGTAGTCCCGCCCCTCCATGCGATTAAGTCCCACCCCTTTTTAAAGTATGCAAATCGCGTCATTTCTCTACCCTCATCTGCACTAGAGGGCTGTCCTCCAGGCAACCCCAAGTAAGAAGTTCCCAGGTATGGAAATGAGGTACCTTTGAAATTTGGTCGAATTCTGGCATCATATCCTGAAATCTTCCCCATTAGCTTATCCAAGAAATCAGATGGAGACATTAGCTTTGGAGCAGAACGAGCTGATGCCCCAACTTCTTTGGAAGCAGCAAGACTGAAATGGGAAGATTAAGAGAAACCGTTAGAAGCAAAGTAAATAAACGTATACATGTAAACAGTAGAAATGAAGATTTTCCAGTATGATATTGCATCTCTATAGGATGCAGGCTTTCTGGACAGCAAGATAGATTTAATTGGATATAGCACAGCTGGCACTACAGAGTAAAATCATGTTAGTAATAATTCTATGAAACAACATTGACAAAGTCTATTAAGTCATAATTCACCGCTCTCTACCTGGGATGCATTATTAAATAGTTCTTCATTTTTATTGATTCAAACATTAAGGAATTTAGTATCCTAAAGAGTTACAATTCTGGAGCAAACCAATCACACCACAGGGCACAAATGAAAATCCCCCAAATTATCACTGATTTAACTGGGTATTTTAACACCTAGACTGCTAATGCTGTGAACACATCGCTAGCATTCAAGGGATTAAAAGCCCCAACAATTTTGACATTTTGATTTGTCCACCATGGTGCACTTGGTTTGCACCAGTATTGATCCTGTTAGCTAATTGAATATCGCCCTTAAAGGAATAGTACCACTTAACATGGAAAAATATACATTGCATCTTGCTGAGTTAAACAAGGGTACATCCACTGCAGGGATATTTTTTATTTAAAAGTTATAACAGCTCAAATGTGATTTTTTTGTCTGGAGCATCTCCATGGCCTGAGATTTTATAGTGGCGCTGTTGCTACATCTTAGGAATGTTTACGGTTAACTGAGCATAGCTGTAGCAACAGCACTACTGCAGAACTTCAGGCCATGGTGGTACTACACATAAAAATTGCAGATTTTAAATGAATTGTCTTTTGAATAAAGCATCTCTCACCTGTGAAACTATGATCGTTTTACTCAGCAGGATAAACCCAACAAAATATATATTATTGTAAAGTTAATGATTACTATCCCTTTAAATTGTTAGAGGTGCATTGTAACAATTGACAAGGTTTTAAAAGCAATTACCTTTTATTATATTCAGCCCAGTCATGTATTACACACTGGGGTATATGTTATAATTTCTACAGTTTAATTCCCAGCTCTACATAGTGATAAGTATTTAAGAAAGTTTCTATCCAGTGCAATCGTTTTACATGATAATTACCCTATTTTGATTCTATAACAATTTTGCATAACAAGAAAAATCAAGTGACAGACAACCTACTCTTTGACTTTACTCATTCAGTAAGGGCATAATATGTAATGTCAGAATGCCTATACTTTTTTTTCTTCACTTATCTTTTTAAATGTCTATGTCCCTGACAGGGAGCTGTCTTAAATCATTTTCACAAAAGCTTTCTGTGTGGGACTCTGAAGAAGAGAGCGTGCAACAATGTTACAAAAAAAGATAAAATGAAAAAAAAAAAAAATAGTAAAACAATGTAGAGAAGCCTGAGAATACAAAATACATCCAGAGCTGCAGAAAGACTCTCTGGAAACTCAGGTCCAGGGGGTCCAATGTCAGGAATATAATCATGTAAAATAAAATACATAAAGTTAAAAAAAATAGTAAAAAGTAGAGGTAATTTGACTTTACAGATTATGCCTTTGCAGTATATATAAAGTCAGAAATTAGGTTAACTGTCTCTTTAAGGTGATTACAGCTATTTATTAATAAATGGTAGATGCAGTAATTATTTGTCACACCAAGAACCTGACCTAATCTCCAAAAAGTTCTATTTTTTTTATTGTTGTCACATAAAAAAATGAATTCTCTCCAGATCTCGGCCACTATACTTTTATTACTGTTCTGCATGGAAGAGATCCCAGCTGCATGCCTCTCATCACTATAATCATACCTGGGAACTTAGAAATGTTGTCTCACTGGAGGGGAGTCCTCTGGTGCAGCAGGGGATGAGAAAAATGATGTGAATTGTGTCAAAAAGGGGTGGAGCTTGATACGAGTTGGGGGGCAGGGCTTAACAGATGTGCCACATAAAGTTAAAGAGGGATGAGGAAGGAAGAACACAAGGGGAAAGAGCAGAAGTGGGCAGAGTTTCAATAGAAACTCCCCACATCCAGAGACTCAGCTTCTGCCCCGGAGACCTAGTAAAACAGTGTCAAAACCGGAGTCTCAGGGGCAAATCTTGAGAATTCCCAGGTATGACTATAATAATTACTAATAATATCAAAGTATTTTACCAGGAACCATACATTTAGATTATCTCTTATTTCTATGTATGTCCTGGGGTATAGATCTTATTATTGCCCAATTTAGTAGCACTCTTTTTATCTATCTTGAAAGCATTGATGGATTTATATTTCAGGTGCCACCAAGAAGTCAATGTAGTAGCCCTTAGCTCCACCCAGAATCACACCCACCACTCTTCACATGCCCCTGCCCCCAGTCCCATTTCACTGTTTCCTGGCACAGAAAATACCCTTGGCTTATAACAAACAAGGAAGAAAAAAGCATTAACCTCTTGGTTGCTACAGAGATCTCTCTCTTGGTTGCATTGGAGATCTCTCTAGCATCCACAAGGTTAAATATAGCCTTTAAAGGGGTAAATAAAAGTGGACTGATTCTGGAGCAAAACAACTGCACATAGAGAACAAATAAAAATTATACTTGTTTTAAATTGGGCTTTTTAGCTTCTTGGATCATGGGGGGTTTGTCATTCAAAAGGTATTACAGCTCAAACATTTTTTTAAATCAATCTGTTAAAAACATAACCACCTGTTGTCCAAAAGGTATTTTTATAATATACTCTATGGAAGAAAGTGAGTCATAGACTACTAGTCTCAATAGTAAGTGATGGGAACAGTGGTACCTATAGACTATAACAGAAAGTAGCATAATAATAATAATAATAATAATAATAATAATAATAATAAAAAAAAAAACAACAGGATTGACGTGTAATAACATTTGAATTAAAAAACTAGTAGCAGTGGGAGAACCTTTTTTTAAGCAGCAAAATAATGACTATATATTTATTTATTAAAAAAAGACTATTGTCACTTTTGCCCTTTGTTCTGTATTGCATTGCATACCAATGTGGCATTCAATGGGTTATGTTGTACCAAAACATGAACAATGCTTCGGCTTATGCAGTAGCCTTAATAACGGCTCCTGTGTCAGCCAAACATCGATCTATTTCTTCTGCCACATTAATCCTTTGCATGCCAGAAGAGTATGCAACGCGTTGCTTTGTGTGTGTGTATATACATATATATGTAGAGGGGGTGGAGAGGGAGATAAATTACTGCTTATTTTTCCACTAAAACCTCTTCTTCTCAAAAGTATTGCAAAGCAATGCAATAGAGATGTTTCTCATATCTAGGGGTTAAAGCGGAACTACCACTGCTAAAAAACTTGATCTCCAATAATTCCCCATCTTGCAACTAGCTGCTTAGTAGTGCTAGTCACCAGAATTATTACCTTGTTAACCCCTTAAGGACCAGCGGTCCTGGGGTGTGTGGTCCTTTAAGGACCAGATAATGAAGTTTGACGTGCTGCCCCACGTGATTGATCACGTGTGCCGGCACGTCGAACGAGGGACTGAAAGAGATCTCTCCGGTCTTGGAGCGATCAGCTTCAGTCCCCAGTATTACTCACCGTACTCCTGCAGGAGTGTGGTGAGTAAAAGTACGTGATGTACCAGGACCGTCAATGGACCTTAAGTGCCGGACCAGCGTGACAGTCCGGGTACGTCATCGGACGCGAAGGGGTTAAACAGAATTCTCCATTCTTCCCGGGCTGACAGGTAGGACGGAGCGCAGACATCTTTCCATAGTGATGTCTGCATGCCTGCGCTGTCAATCCCAGCCGGCTCTAGGAGGAGTTGCTAGGAGCCGTTCGGCTCCAAAAGGGACTGACAGCGCAGGCATGCAGATTTCCCTATGGAAAGATGTCTGCACTCCGTCCTGCCTGTCAGCCTGGGAACAATAGAGAATTCTATTAACAATGTAATAATACTGGTGACTAGTACTACTGAGCAGCTAGTCGCAAGATGGGGAATTATTGGAGATCAAGTTTTTTTAGCGGTGGTAATTCCGCTTTAAGTCTGTATATGCATGTCCTGAATTTTTCACCCTTAAAGGTGACAGACTTTGTAACATCTCATTCTGGATAGCCTCTGTATACCTATACTGAAAGATGTATAAACACTGATGTTATCTAGCTTTTTTCCCTCTATAACCTCTGAACTTCTAGTACATTTTCAATCCACCTGAATCTATTCCTGTTGCTGACTTAGACACTGGGCTATACTCAGCCGAATAACAGATGCTGTGCCCTTGCATTCAGTTGTAGAGGTCACTGTTCAACAAACCCATCTTCTCATAAAAAAAAAGGTATGTTAGGTACATGTATGTGTATAAGAACAAATCTCCAGAATATACATGGAATCATTGTTACTCAATGCTTAGTGGATTATTTTTTATGGTGCTCTAGGGAACAATTGTTTAGAACTAATCAATAACACTTCATTATTGCTTGGCTTTCGGAATTAAATGCTTCTCTGGATGGATGTATCAGTGTATTTAACCTTTTCTTATACCGACCTACAGAGGGATATGTACAAAACAAGGGCACAAAGCATGACATGCTCCTGTATGTAATATTTGCTAGACCTGGCAGGGGAAGTAGATGGGGGGAGAGAGGATTTCAGAGAGCACTGCATATGGCAGTAGTGGTTACTGTATGCAAAAGGGAGTGGAAGGGGCAGTAAGGGGCATGAGAGAGAGGAGGCAGCAATTAACAGGAGAAGATAATGGAGGGGGGGGGGTCATTCAACAATCCAGTTACGTACTGTAGTTCTCCTACCTTGTTCAGATGAGTGAACCTGATACTAACTGTTTTTGAGAACTGAAGGGAAGCTGCTTTTTAAAAATGTTTTTGGACATCATATGATCGAATTTCCTGTTATATGATTGTTAAAGGGATAGTAATGTTTCACAAAAACCAGCAGCTTCAATTAATCTTCATAGTATTTGAGCCATAGAGAGTGTTATTTTATTAATGTCAGAGTAATTGAATGATAAAGTATCCCCCTCCCACCCTTTTTATCTAGTGTAAACCATCTCCCTTCAGATGTGGAATCTGGTCCTGGGGTCAGACAGCTCACAGCAAGGGACAATCTTCTTACTGTGAACATAAGGAAAATCCTGCCACTATTGACATGCTTTTCAGCTTTTTCCCTTATGCTAATTGAAGATTGTCCCTCTCTGAGATCCATCTGGACAGTCTTGCTGCTCTGAGTTGAGCAGTGTTACATCAGTAAAAGAGGAGGGAGGGGGACACTTTATCATTCAATTATTCTTGAACTAGTTGAACAGCCCGTTACACGGGCCACAGTGCCACTGCCACCCGGTCGCGGGGCAGTAACGTGCAGTAGAGACTGCCCGAGCCACGGCTGATACAGAGCTAGGCGCTCCTTCGGAGCACCCAGCTCTGTATCAGCCGCGGCGCAGGCAGTCTGTACTGCGCATGACTGCAGCACGCGCAGCAGTGTCTACTGCGCATGTCACGGCGTTACACACGATTCAGCGAATTATTATATAGGATGACAACTCTGACGGTATTGAAATAACACTCTCCATGGCCCATTAATTGGAGTTGCTTTTATTGTGAAACATTACTATCCCTTTAACAGAGTAAACGAAAAAGTAAAACGAATCACCCTTTTCACAAGACGTGTTTGTAAAACTGCATGTATTGTATGAATAACAGGCTTACAGAATCATTCATCCCTACTTAGTACATACCAATGCAAAACTCTTCCAGGGCACATCTAAGTGAACAACCCATTTTCACCTCACCACTGTAGCCAAAGTACATTTCTGTGCCTATTTTGTACATATCCTGCACTTGGATGCCTAGGTATAACACTCCCCGAAACATCTGTACAGTCCCACACTACTCACTATTGTTGCATATTGCAAAAAGTTGCCATTTAAATAAGCAAAGGAGATGCAGCACCATTCAGCACACAATCAAAATTCTTTGTGTTTACTTTTGCATGGAGATTGTGTCATAAAGTGTGGTGAATGTACATTTACAATATTGCATCTCCAATGGCATTAATGTCCAATGGCACTGGCTGTAGTCCAGGTTATGCACTACTGCATGTGATGGCTATAGTGCATACTACATACCTCCCAAGTGTCCCTCTTTAGGAGGGACAGTCCCTCTTTTAGACTCAAATCCCTCTGTCCCTCTTTCCCATCCTGATGTCCCTCTTTTTTAGGAGATCAGAGTGTGTGGTGTGTATATGTGTATCATATTAGTCTACAGCAATAAAACTCACATAATTGTTTGTTTAAACATCATTATATGTGCTTATAAATTAGTCTGTGTAAATAAAATACTCTGGTCTTGTTATAAGTCATTTATTAGGTTACACAAGGAGGTGTCAAGAGGTCATGAAATAACCTAAAAATTCTCTGTAATGCCCTGCCCACCAGCCACGCCCACAGCAACACCTCCTAAAACACAAGTGTCCCTCTTTGGCAATTTGAAATGTTGGGAGGTATGACACTAACAGACACACAGCTGTCATTAAGACAAGCCCCTTATGCCTGCTCCAATAGCATTAATATGATCTACTGCACACCCCTGAAGTGCATTGGAGACTAAGAACTTAGAAAATGAGCCTCACTGGTAGATTTGCACATTCCTCCACCTTGTGAAGCTAACAAATAAATACAAGAAGGACAATTCTTTTCTCAGTGGTAGGGAAAGAGAATTGAATGACTTGAGCAGTGCACTTGGTACATGAATTAATCACTGCTCTCTTTTTGCACACTGCATCTTTGATCCAGAACTGTTTCTTCAAATAAATATCCCTTCCTTACCCAAGGGGATTATTTCTGAGATGTTATCTAATAAGTCACAGAGCACTGTATAGCAGACTACTTATCTCTTTCAAAGTCAACATAACCCTTTTCACCTCCGGAGTATAAACTGTATATGTTTGCCGTTCCGTATCTCAGAAATGCTCTGTACATCTGGAGCTTGTTCAGTCAAGTGTCCCTAAATGACCACTGGGAGAATCACATTTGACCCCTGGATTATCCATTCGACCTCTCTGTATAGTTCTCTACAGCTTTAGCCATTAAAAAAGTAATTAACCTTGCCTCATTTGAGTTAGTGTCTGTTAATCAAGAATTAGGTTACTAGGTCCAAATGGCTTTATTTAAAGGGAACATTAGCCATAGGGCTATACGGCTGTTAATCTGTTTAAAGGAACACTAATACCTAAAATGGGTTTATATACGACTAATTACACTGCATTCCAAAAAACAGTCATAACGCATGGCGCTGTGAAGGATCTTTACCTAATTAAGTTGTTCTGTTCAACAAATTAACCCCTTGGACAAATAGTTAATATTATTTCATAGACCATAGGACCCTATGGGCCATAATTTCAAAAAATTAGAGATAAATTCTGTGGTAAACCAATAGCAGGGGAGTACAAAAAAAGACCATTGATTTTAACGGGGATTTTAACCCTTTGAGTGCTAGTGAAGTGTCCAGTTTCCTTTTGAAAATATGGCCCAATGTTCATAAAATGGCTGTTTTGATATTCTGATAGACATTTAGGACAATTGTATTGTCTTTTTTTTAACCCTTTAAGTGACAGAGCAGTGTGTAATACATTGAATAGCAATGTGATGCACATCTCTCTGGCACTCAAAGGGTTAAAGGGTTAATGGAGTTAAGAAACATTCTTCATACAGGAATTTTGTGCCTTATTTACAGAACAAAACAAACAAACAAACAAAAAATCAAAAGCAAAAGGTTTTCTTTTGGAGCTAATTTTTGGTATTAAACTTGAAATTAACCCCTTAATGACCCTTGACTTGCCAGGACCATCACGCAGAGTCTGGCACTTAAGGACTGGTGACGGACCTAGAATGTCATGGAATTCCGGGGTCCCTGACCCAAAATCCATTGCAAAAACAAAACAAATAAATACCCGTGGTGCTTAACTGCCGGCCTTAAAGGGTCAGTAATGGCTGTATTTAACTTTATTTAATATTGTAGAGGTTACAAAAATAAAGTATTTGGAGAAGTGCCATCTCTCAAACCGTTACAGTTTGAGAGATATTCCCCGCTAAAATTTCCCTTTACAGCTGACAGCAGGAGATTTGAGTTTGCCGACTGGAGGAGGCTCTGCAGCAGAGCCGGAATCGCGTTATTTAAAAACTACTTTTTAGTTTTTAAACTACTTCATTGGAACGGTCTACAATGTGTGCTTGCAAACCAGGCACATTTTTGTAGACTGTTCCAATGAAGTAATTATTTTTAAATAACGCAGTTTCGGCTCTGCTGCAGAGCTGCCGGCTGGCCCCAGGACCGGGATCTCCTGCTGTCAGGACAGCGCTGACGTCAGGAGAAGGGGAGGGAGGGGGGAACTTTAGAGGAGGATATCTCTCAAACTGTAAGGGTTTGAGAGATGGCACTTTCTCCAATTCACTACAATATTAAATAAAGTTAAATACGAGCATTACTGAGCCTTTAAAGGGATAGTAATGTTTCATAATAAAAGCAGCTCTAATCAATCATCATAGTGTTTTGACTTTGAAAATGTTATTTCAATTCTGTCAGAGTTGTAGTTCAATAGTAATCCAATGACAAAGTGTCCCCCTCCCGCCCCTTTTACTCATGTAACACTGCTCAGCCAGAGCAGAAGGGAGGTGCCGAGGTAGATTGCAGAGAGGGACAATCTTCAATTAAGATAAGGGAAACACCTGAAAAACTTGTCAAGGGGGGCAGGGCTTTCATTGTTCTCATAGGAAGAAGATTGTCCCCTTCTATTTTCTGTCTGGTCTATGGACTGCATTCCACATCTGAGAAGAGATGGCTTACACTAGGTAAAAGGGGCGGGAGGGGAAACTTTTCTTGTGAATATCTCATAAACCATAAAGGTTTAAGAGATAAGACTTGTATTGTTCTTCATGTTTTTAATAAAATAAAGATAAAACAAAGTATTACTATCCCTTTAATATTGTGGAGGTTACAAAAATAAAGTATTTGGAGAAAGTGCCATCTCTCAAACCATTACAGTTTGAGAGATATCCTTCTCTAAAGTTCCCCCCCTCCCTCCCCTTCTCCTGACGTCAGCGCTCTCCTGACACCAGGCGATCTCGGTTGTGGGACCAGCCGGCAGCTCTGCAGCAGAGCCCAAATCGCGTTTTTTAAAAAGAACTTCTTCATTGGAACAGTCTACAAAGTGTGCTTGCAAACCAGGCACACTTTGTAGACTGTTCCAAAGAAGTAATTCTTTTTAAATAACGCAATTTCGGCTCTGCTGCAGAGCTGCCGGCTGGTCCCACAACCGAGATCGCCTGCTGTCAGGAGAGCGCTGACGTCAGGAGAAGGGGAGGGAGGGGGGGAACTTTAGAGAAGGATATCTCTCAAACTGTAATGGTTTGAGAGATGGCACTTTCTCCAAATTCTTTATTTTTGTAACCTCTACAATATTAAATAAAGTTAAATACGGGCATTACTGACCCTTTAAGGGGTTATTAACACAATTTTTATGAACATATGATTTGTTCTGATATGCTTAACTACTTCCACTTTTAAGACCATTTCTCTAAAATTGTCTTTTATGATATTACCTGGCAACAATTAAGAGTTGTGAGGGCCAATATAATTTCTCTCTTCTACTTTGGATCATATTTTGTTGGTTTAAAGTGATAGTAATACCTCAATAAAAATTTTGGCCGATTATTCTTTATAATTTTTTTAACATGTTGCGCTATATAGTGACTTACATATTTGTAATTCCGGACACATCACGCTGCCTCTCTGTCTGATCCGGATAAAGAGCAGTGAGGGACAATCTTCAGTAAGCAAAAGGAAATTCCAGCCCTCCTTTGTTAAGGGGGCAGGGTTTTCCTTATACTTACTGCATGAAGATTGCCCCTTGCTGCATCCCTTTGGTCCCACTTCCAAATTCCAGATCTAAGGGGAGGTAGCCAGAAGGGGCGGGAGTAGGATAATTTCCTCTTGAATAGTGTGTGAACTACAAATATGTAAGTCACTATATATAGCACAACATTTTTTAAAAATTGTAAAAACTAATCGGAGCTAAAGTTTTACTGAGGTATTACTATCCCTTTAAGCTTGAGAGCTCCTTTTTTATCAAGAGGAGTATTACTTAATGCATTGCACCCAAGAGGTTAAGGGGGGACCTCTGCTTTATAATTTGCACGGGAACAAGAAGTAGGTTAAAAGAGCAGTACATTTCTTTTATGAAAACCTATATATTATAGAGCTTGTCCTGCCACTGCCGTCAGTTGTTTTATTCAAAAGTAATACCAGTTCAAATAACCAGGAAGTGAATTTACTGTGTGTTTACTTCCTGAAAGGTCTTACTGACAGCATTCACATTCTATGCAGAGCTGTTTGTCATTGACTTTCCTCTCAAACAATATTCTACAGAATAACTAATTGGAATCTGACCACTAGAGGCCACAATTAATGTAAAAAAACACAGTTTTAAACTGTAATATCTCTGGAAATATCCATCTCTCAGTGGTTGGAGTACCCTTAGTTTACTCAACAGGAAAAGGCCTATAATGTATTTTTTTCATAAAAAAAATTTAAGTCTCCTTTAAAATCAGTCCTGTATGTAAAAATGAATAAAAAATAAGGTAGAAAATGAAAGACAAAATAAAAGAAAAGGAGAAGATGGTGGGTTGCATCTCATGATCATACCTGGGAACTTTATTGTCCCATGTCCCTGTTGAGATGAGAATTGCAATGTGTTGGAGACTTTGCTAATATTTAAAGGGTTAAAAGACCCGTTTAAGTCAAAGGACATTTTAATTTGTCACATATGGTGTAGATAGTTTGTTCCAGAATCGCATGTCTTCAGTTTCCTAAATACAGATGGATCTGTGCTTGATGATTGTGCCAGCCTGCATATTTTTTGACTGCTGTGTTTTTGCTTTTTTCTTTGCCTTTTAGCTTTAAAAATCTTTACAGCATTAATCTTACCACACTGGTGTGAACAATAAAATGTCTGGGTCCTCTCCATAAAGATGCACTGACTGTGATGAACAATGGGGGTGGGGGTTATAAAAGTGCAGTTAATAGAAAAGAAGTGTTAAAAGTGTTGTAAGATTGTCTATGGTAGTTATAAATGTATTAGGAAAAGTTTAGGAGGAAATAACGCAATGAAGTACATAAAAAAATTGAGTGAGGAAGGTTGTATAAAGTATAGCAGTGTATTTATAACGAAATGTCACTATCTGCAACAATTTAGCAACATAATTTACCAAATATTTAAGGAAATGTCTGACCTGTTCTTATTGTTTACTGTCTCCACATATAAAAATGTAACTAGAATACTTTATAAATATCAACACTCATAATAAGTAATAAGGACATTTTATGGATCCGTACGCAAAAACAAGCAAGAATACATTTTATATATATATATAACAGCTGCTTTGTCGGTTCACTGTGCCTGTACATGATTTGTGAAGTGGAACAGGGGATTATTTAGGTTTCAAACTCTTCAGTGTCACAGGAGTATGCAAAGTGATACCTTTATTGGCTAAGTACTCACTTAGCCAATAAAGGTAGTACCTTTACTCTGTCTCTTGCACTGTCAAAGCAGACACTGCAAAATTGTAAACCTGGTGAAGACATGGATAAAGCATTGCAAAGAAGCTGTATTTGTGCAGTATTCACAGGGATATGACGGCAAAGAAGTGGTTATTTGACATTTTTCCAAAACTGAGTTTCTAACAAATACAAAAATGTTGTCATTATTTGTAAATTGATTGAGGATCTTGCTCTGATAAGCATTTATCCAACCCAATCGATACAATTATTTTGATTGTTAACAAAAATAACAAATAAGAAGCTGTTGTGTCTGTTACATAGAATAAATACTTATAGACTGTATTTCTACTGGAGCATGACCATATTTCCTTGAGACAAAAATGGGACGGGGTGTGGGACAGACGGACAGTGGGGACTCCGAGTTCAATCGTACTAAGCTACAAGCAGCAAGAATGTGTGTTCTCTCTCTCTGGCCAAAAAGCCTGCCCTTGAAGTAAATCGGCACTTCCTCTCTTCGTCACTCACACTAGTGGTTTTACTGTGTTTACTGTAAACATTGATTACCATAGAGTCTTATGACTCGTCGTCATATCACTGTCTAAGAGACTCTGTGGTAATTTACCATAGATTTGAGAGTCTTAGACGGTTATGAATCACTCGAGTCATAAGACTCTATGGTAATCAATATGTACAGTAAAACCACTAGTGTGACGAAAGAAAGATCCGATTTACTTTATCTTATGAGAAATAAACAAGCCTCGCTCAGTTTTTTTACAAAAAATTAAAAACTATATATAATTATATTAAAAACAAGATAAAATTAATATTTATATTAAAAAGATGGGATGTTCTGGAAATGTGAAAAAAAAACGGTACTGTCCTGTTTAAAACGGTACGTATGGTCAGACTAAACATGATCCTGTTACGGTTTTCAGACACTTCAGACAGAGGGTATGATAAAATAGGATTTTAGTCTTACCTGTTAAATCCTTTTCACTTAGTCCATACAGGTCACTGGTACTCTGGGAGGCGTAAGTCCCCTTTAATAGGCAGGAACAACTATGCAAATGATTTGCAAGGGGCGGAGCCTCCCCTCTTACTTAAGCCACCTTCTGGCCAGAGCCACTTTAGATTGATTTGAGACCCTAAAACTGACCTCAGGTAAGCAAAAAGAAAGACTCCTGTGAGCATGCCCGAACGGTCTCCCACTGAATGCCACAGGAGAGCCAAGACTGGTCCCTTGACAGGGTGGGAGACCAGTGACGTGTATGGACTAAGTGAAAAGGATTTAACAGGTAAGACTAAAATCCTATTTTCACTGTCGTCCAATACAGGTCACTGGTACTCTGGGATGTACAAACATTGAGCTGATCCAGAGGCGGGAAGTAAGGCAAGGACCAGGCGCAAGGCCCAAGTCACTAGAACTGCTATGACCAGTTAATAACATAGCCCAAACTGTAAGTGTCAACGGACACCAACCAAGGGAACAATCCCTGAACTAACACAGCACACGGAACTAGAGCCAACCGGGCTCAACAGTAAGGAAGCACTAAGGATCACAGAGCGGAAGACCTACACAGGCAAGACTGCCTCCAGGACCTTCCTTCCAAAACTGGCATCAGCCGACGCCAGTACATCAACTCGGTAGTGCTTTGAAAAAGTGTGCACAGAGGACCAAGTGGCCGCTCTGCACAGTTGATCAGCAGAAGCTTGATTCTTGTAGGCCCAAGAGGCCCCAATAGATCTGGTGGAATGGGCAGTCACCCGGAAGGGAACATGCTTATTCCTCAACTTATAGGCTTCACGGATGGTAGCCTTAATCCAAGAGGCAATGGTAACTTTGGAAGCCGGTCTCCCTGCCCTAGGCCCCTCAGGAATGACGAATAGAGCGTCAGACTTCCTGATAGACTCGGTGCGATGAACATAAAACTTGAGGCAACGCACCACATCCAACAGATGGAGATCTCTTTCCTTGTCAGATGAAGGATTAGGGCAGAAAGAGGGAACCACAATCTCCTGATTGATGTGAAACTCGGACACAACCTTGGGTAAGAATTCCTTGGTAGTGCGAAGCACAGCCTTATCCTTGTGGAACACCAGGTAAGGAGGTTTACAAGACAAGGCCTGCAACTCTGCCACCCGGCGCACTGACACAATAGCCAAAAGGAAGGCCATCTTCCAAGTCACAAGACGTAATGGAATGGAAGCCAAGGATTCAAACGGTGGTCGCTGTAGAACTCCCAGCACCAAATTGAGATCCCACTGGGGAGCAGGACTCTTGAAGGCAGGTCGAACATGAGTCACACCTTGGAAGAAGACTTTCACATCAGGAAGGACAGCAATCCTTTCCTGGAAAAACACAGACAAGGCAGAAGTCTGAACTTTGAGGGAACTCAGGCTGAGCCCCTTATCCACACCGTCCTGCAAGAAGGCCAGGACAGTGGGAAGATGGAAGTCAAGGGATAACTTCTTGTCAGAACACCATGTCACGAAAGTTGACCATATGCGATGATAGATCTTGGAAGACACAGGCTTACGAGCACTGAGCATAGTCGATACCACAGAAGGAGAAAAGCCTTTCTTTGCTAGAATCGAGGATTCAACCGCCATGCCATCAAATGGAGAGAGTGAACATCCTCCTTCCACAGATACTCCTGAAGAAGTAGGTCCGGACGGGCTGGAAGCGGGATCGGATCCTTCACTGACATGGCCATCAACTCCGGAAACCAGGACTGGCGAGGCCAGTTTGGAGCAATCAGGATGACAGGACAACGTTCTCTCTTCAACTTCTGGATAACTCTGACCAATAGAGGAAGAGGAGGGAAGATGTAAGCCAGGGGGAAGACCCAAGGGATCGACAAGGCATCCACTGCTAGAGCAAGGGAGTCCCTCAACCGGGAGCAAAACACCGGAACCTTCCTGTTGTGTCTGGTAGCCATCAGATCCACCACAGGCATCCCCCACCGTTGAGTGAGCATGTGAAACACCTCTGGGTGAAGAGCCCATTCTCCGCTGTCGACGGTGTGACGACTGAGGAAGTCTGCCATGACGTTGTCCATGCCTGGAATATGAACTGCAGAGATGACAGGCACGTGATCTTCTGCCCAAGACAAAATATCCTTGACCTCCCACCAGGCGGAACCGCTTCTTGTGCCGCCTTGCCTGTTGATGTAAGTCACCGCCGTGGCGTTGTCGGATTCCACTCTGATCGGAAGACCGGTCAATTGAGACTCCCAGTGCCTCAGGGCCAGCCGGACAGCTCGAAGTTCCAGAACATTGATGGAGAGCATGGATTCCTCCAGACCCCATTTCCCCTGAGCACTGAAGCGACCCCAGACTGCACCCCAGCCCCGAAGGCTGGCATCCGTAGTGACTGTGGTCCAATGAGGAACTAGAAAGGATTTCCCTTTCAGGAGATGAGAGAGATCTAACCACCAGTGCAGACTCGACTCGACATGAGGAGGAAGAGAAACAGACAGATGTTGATGATCTGGATGATTCTTGCAAGACTGGATCACAAATCTCTGAAGATCCCTGGAGTGGGCCATGGCAAATGGTACTGCTTCGATTGTGGAAATGAACTTCCCCACTAAGGACGACAACTTCGGTACTGGAATCTCGTCCATGTCCAGAATCCCAGCCACTCTGACGGCTATCTGGTGAGCCACGTCCTCTGGAAGAAACACCATGCATTGGCGAGTGTCGAACAGGAGACCCAGGCACAGAAGTCTCTGAGATGGAATCAAGTCCGACTTGTCCAGATTCAGGATCCAGCCATGACGGTTCAGGGTGTGCATGCACATCTGTAATTGCTGATGGAGAAGCTCCGCTGAGGAGGCCTTCAGTAGGAGATCGTCCATGTAGGGGGTCACTCTGACCCCATCCTGATGGAGCACCGCTATCAAGGAGCCCAACACCCTCTGGAAGACCTGAGGGGCTGAAGTCAGCCCAAAGGGGAGCGCTGCAAACTGAAAGTGTCCCCTGTGGCAGGCAATCCTGAGATACCGCCTGCTCTCTGGATGAATAGGGATGTGAAGATAAGCATCCTGAAGGTCCAGGGAGGCAAGAAACTCCCCTGGAGACATTGCTGCAATCACAGAGCGCAGGGACTCCTGGCAGAAGTGGGAAGTCACCACATAGGCATTGAGATCTTTGAGATCCAAAATGGGACGGGCCCCTCCGTCCTTTTTGGCTACCACAAACAGGTTGGAATAAAATCCTGAACCTGTGTCCCCCTGAGGAACCGCCTCCAGGACCTCTTTGTCCAAGAGATCCTGAATAGCGTCGTCGAACAGACGCCTTTTTGTGGGTTCCTGAGAAGGACGAGTAAAATGGAACCGAAAAGGAGGAAGGGAAGAGAAAGGGATCCTGTATCCCTCTGACACCACCTGAAGAACCCATGGGTCCGCCACTGACTCCTCCCAAGTCCGGCGAAAGATGCGGAGACGACCGCCTACAGCCGGATGCGGACCCGGGTTCGGCGAGTCATGCCGAAGTAGTCTTGGAGGTCTTGGCCTTGGAGGCAACTTTGGGCTTCCAGGACTGTTTGGGCTTGGAGGAGGAGCGCGTAGTGGGAGGACCCGTTTGGGCCGAGGAGCGTGTCTCAGTCTGAAAGGAACGAAAGGACCGATTGCGTTTGGCTGGAAACTTCTTCTTAAAGACTGAGGGTAGAAGAGTACTTTTACCGCCAGTAGCCTCACTGATCATTTCTTTGAGTTCAGACCCAAAAAGCAAATTCCCCTGAAAGGGCAAGGAAAGCAAGGCTTTCTTAGAGGCTGTATCAGCAGACCAAATTTTCAGCCAAAGAGCGCGTCTAGCCACCACAGAAGAAGTGGAGGCCCTCGCCATCATGCGCACAGCATCAAAAGCAGCGTCAGCAACATAGTTCTGAGCTTCAGTGATATTAGCAAGTAGCTGCAACTGTTCAGATACCGGCGCATCCTGGCGAACTGCTTCAGTCAGTCGTTCAGTCCAGGCCGCAATAGCTCTATTAACCCATGCCACAGCAAAGGTGGGGCGCATGGCTGTGCCAATGGAGGCAAAAATAGACTTAAGAGAGAGCTCTAGTTTCTTATCCGTCCAGTCCTGCAAGGCAGAGGCATCTGAGACAGCCAAAGCTGTAGATTTGGATAGTCTAGACACAGGAGCATCCACTTTGGGAGGATGAACCCATTTTGCCAGCTCCGCCTCAGGAAAAGGGTAAAGTTTAGCAAACTTTTTGGAGACAGAGGAAGATCTATCAGGATTCTTCCATGCCTCAGAGACCAGACGGGCAAGAGTAGGGTTAGTTGGAAAACAAACAACTGGTTTAGATGGCTTTTTCTGAAAAACATCAGTAGGATCATAAGTGGATTCCTGAGTCTGAGGAAGGTTGAGCGTATTCAGAACCGCTCTAATCAGACCCTCAGCCGAAACTTCAGGGTCACACTCATAGGGGTCCCCAATGGACCTGTTAGATTCAATAACAGTACGTTCCTCAGCATCAGAATCCTGTAAGAGTTCTTCTTCAGAAGAATCAGTGATATCAGGAGCTCCCTGTGGCTTAGGCAGGGAGGTCCTGATAGTAGAGGGGGTCTGCCAGACCTGGAGAGCCCCCTGTATCTGAGAGGGAAAGAGTTGAAGCGTGGATCTGAGATCCCTAGTGGCAGCTTTAAACTCCCTCACCCAAGATGGCTCAATAGCGTGGCTGGGAAGCCCAGGGTTGCTATCTTGACCAGTACAATTAGGGCATAGATCCCCCACATTATCGCCATCCAGCCCAATGTGGCAAGAGGAGCAAAACGCCATGGGGGTAGCAGACCCCCCATCCTCCTTAGACTTGGGTCTAGCCCCTAGCTCCAGTGAAGTAGACATGCTCACAGCGTCAATATACCTCACTAATAACACTACCACCCAGAAAAAGTGTAAAAGATTAAAGTTTCACCCCAGAAATGTTCTAAAAACGGACTTATCTGGCCAGCGAAGGGTTAATCTGTTGAGGAGAGAGAAGGCTCGGTCCCTGCGTAGTGTACTCGCCTAGGAAAAGTACCACAAAATGGCGGCCGTCATGACAGCCAATCAGAAACGAGCGCGAACCAAGCGCTCATGGGAAATGTAGTTTTCCCTTACAAGTACCCCAAACAGTGCCCGAAGCCCCCCTGAACACCCCACATAAATAAAACACATTCCGGATGATAGAGCAGGAGCCTAGCATTAAAATGAGCCCTCTCTGAAGTTGCTGTGACAAGCGGTTCCAGAGATATGTCCCACACTGTGAATTCTCATAGAGAGTAAAGGAGCCCTTGCGTCTGAGCGGGAAAAAGCCGCGCTTAAAGGCGCGGAACACCATTTTTAATAAAGTTTAGTAAAACATTAAAAAGTGCCCAAACAAGCATGAAACACATGAGAAACATAAATAAATGAATACCCAAAGCTCCAAAACCCAGAGAATACCACATAAATTGCATAAAACAGTAATAATGCAATAGAAACACCCTATGAGTGCTGGAGTGTATTAAAACTCCCAAATACAAGCCCATCAAAGGGACACTGTGGGGACAAGTGGACCTTCAGCACTCAATGGGTGACTCCCCTTCCTTGCAGGACTTCTGTCTTCAGGTGACCATGATAAGGAGGGAAAGAACCAGAGGTAAATTCCCCAGTAGGGGAGCTGCTTAACACAAGCTGTCCCCTCTTCAGGCCATAAGGTCCACAGAAAATCCCTGCAAGCTGCACCAGCCACTTTAAAGAGGGCAATTCACAGATATGGTCACCCTCCTAATGGTGGTATTCCATATTTGAATAAAAAATAATAAAATACTAAGATGCATAGATGTTCTCTACCTGGTGTGCAAGCACACCAGGAACAAATCAATCTAAAGTGGCTCTGGCCAGAAGGTGGCTTAAGTAAGAGGGGAGGCTCCGCCCCTTGCAAATCATTTGCATAGTTGTTCCTGCCTATTAAAGGGGACTTACGCCTCCCAGAGTACCAGTGACCTGTATTGGACGACAGTGAAAACACAGTTTTATTGACAGAAAATAATGAACAATATCGCCCTCTACAGGCACACAGTGGATAGCAAGGGATAAGTGCATAGGCCCTTGAAGGCCAATATACAGAGAAAGATATATGGATAAATATATACAAAGGGCAGATAAAACTGAGATAAGCACTCAATAGTTAACACAGTACTCGTCAGTCTCAGTTGTAGTGTTGGCACACCCAAGGTGTTGATAAGGCTTGTTTAAGTGTGAGTTCAGTACAGAGTCTGTAGGAGAGCAATCGACTTGCAAACGGCAGAACTGAGCCAGAACGCTAGAGCAATAATGGATAGCCCCCACGGGTGTAACAGATGCCAACAGTACTAGGGAAGCGTGAGTCGTCAGCCCCCACGGACGTATACCGGAGACTACAAGCTGCAAGAGCGAGGATCGTTAGCCCCCACGGGCATATAACGTAGACTGCAAGCTGCAAGTGTAAGAATCGAGCCTCGGGCATAAACGGAACCCAATAGCTAGTGCCAAGTAGCCCCCATGGGCGTATTACGACTCCACCAGTGCAAGTGCGTGGGCCAGGAGACCACTGGTACGGTATTGGAACAAACTACTCTGCACGGATGAAAGTATGAGCCGCGGTCTCTCAGGCCCAAGCGGCCGGCTCAGCAGTAGTAGCGTAGCACTGCAAGGGTTAACCACGGCACCTGGTAGGAGGTAAGGCACAGCAAGGAATCGGCTCAGTGATCGGTATCGCTCTGATGGTACAGCTCTGCAAGCTTAAGGAGACTCAGCTAGTAGTACAGCTCAGAAGCGTTAACAGCAACACATCGACCCAAGGGTTAAGGTCAGTCTAGAGCACAAGCGCGACTACAGGAATCAGAATGTCGCCTAGTGGTGCAGCAGCGGGAACGTAGTCAGACTGGAACCGGGAACTGAGGAGAATCGTAGACAAGCCGGATCAGCAACAGGCAGGAACGTCAGCCAGGCCGGGTCAAATACCGGAGCAGGTTCGCAGACAAGCCGGATCAGCAACAAGCAGGAACGTCAACCAGGCCGGGTCGGATAACAGAGCGGGTTCGTAGACAAGCTGGATCAGCAACAAGCAGGAACACAGGAGAGTAGTCAAGCAGGCCAAATTGGTACACCGGAAATCAGGAACACAGCGAACAGCAGCAAGGCTCAGGAACACCACGAAAGGGCACCGCGGCTAGAATAAGACAGGTAACCAGGGGCGGGCCAACACAGCTCAACCAATCAGGGAGCAGCACAGTAGAGAGTGACACACAGTATCACGGGGACCGTGACAGATCCTCTAATCTTTTTACATTACATCTATTTATTTTACATTTGAGCAGGAAAGTGTCATGTCTTGAGGATAGAGGGGCACTGTAGGCATATCTAGAACTGATCTAGGTCAATTATCACACCTGTTTGAAAGATCCCTAGTCTGTATAGAGAAGGAGTAGGCAACCTTTGACTAGCCAGATATTGGGGACTGCAGTTCCCATAATCTGCATCCTGCTCTTGTCTCCAGCAACTGCATAGCCAACATTTTCCTACCTTTGCATTAGTCTAATGTTATCTAAATTATGTAACTGGCCTAGGAATCCTATATCCTGTTCTGTTGCATATGTAGAACCTACTGGGCCCTGGGGCGACATCTTATGCTGCCCTCCCCATGCCAGTATAAACCTTATTTATGAAAGAAGAGTGTATTATTCTCTTCCAATAAGTTTTCTACATCCATACTGTGGACTGCTTTATGTTTTTTTTTTTACTGTGTATATCGGTGTCGTTTGGTGAGTTGCTTTATTGTTATTCCCAAGGGACTTGTGTTGTAATGGTATTACCCTTAGATAGGTTTTTGCTCCCTTCCAGTGATTCCATAACATACAGGAGACATCAGTGGAACTGGTGGGGACCCTTTCTTTACACAACATTGTGAACTAAAACCCCTTCAGTTTGGGATAAGTCAACCAGAAACAACTGTGCGATCTTCTTTTGGATGCTTTATATATTCGTTTTTCCTGTGAGTACAAGTATTTGGGCTATCCATATTGTGCGTACAGATGTTTTTTTATATTGTTTTGCGCTTATATTTTGTAGATACTTTGTGTTAAATTATATAACTGTCCTAAGATTCCGATATCCTGTTCTGTTGCATATGTAGAACCTACTGGGCTCTGGAGCAACATCTTATGCCAATGCAAACATTATTTAAAGTTCCAGCCCTAGTTTGAATCATGAACCAGAACAGACCCAAGGTGCAATTTACCACTGGAGGATCTCAGAAGATCTTCACATGATGGAGAAAGACAAAGAGATAAAGCAACTTGTTTGCATTCCATGATGCTAATACGTCATGATCCATCACCTATTTAGTGAAAGTTAAACTGTTTAATGCCAGAAGGGCACATAGCACTTTGATTTATTGAAGACAATGGAAGGAGCTCATCAATACAATTCTTCTGTTACTAGCTGGCAATTGCTGTGTGTAATGATGCAGTGACCACCAGCCAAAATAGGAAACTGGTTTGTTTTTAAGGTTTTGTAAGTGCACATCAATAGGCTCATTGTATACTGGTCCCATCACACCTGCACCATCTGTGCTGTAGTACAGACTGGCCTGGAACTGATCTAGAACAAGTATCACAACTGCTTGAAAGACATGTTGGTCACTACAATTCCATTCTGATCCCCATCCAACCATTGGCTATATGGCAGTGATGGGAGTTACAATTAAATAAATTTATAATATTTAGCTCCTGAGGAAGTAACCTGGCGTTACGAAACGTGTTAAGCAAGTGTATATATTTTTATATGATTTTATATCTGTCTTTAAGTTTTTTTTATACCAATTGTATTTGGAATCTTAATAAATCGGTATTTGATACTGCACCACAAAGTCATCTTTAATTTTGGAGTGCACATGGTGTTTTTAAATCCCCTGTGCTAAGAATCCAGCTCTCCCTCCCATAAGAGGATTATTTTGGCATATTTAACTCCCAAATATTTGGTTATTGGAAAGAAGGCAAAGGGGATATAAAAGGAGGAAAGTGGAAGAGTCACACAGGAGGAAGATACTTGTTTGCACCTAAAAGAAACCTACCTGGGGTTTATACCAGGAGAGTTTTATACACTGAGAGGCAGTAATACAAACCTCTTGAACAAGTGAGTGCACTCATATAAGAGCACAGGGTGCTGGTGGCGGTCTTTACTAGTGTTGAGCGAGCATGCTCGGCCGATGCTCGGATCGGCTCGAGCATCGCTCTGCTCGGCACATGGCGGTACTCGTACGAGTACCGCATGTGCTCGCCCGCCATGTTCGGGTCTCCTCCCCGCACGTTTTGCGGCTGCTGCGCAGCCAATAAACGTGCAGGGAGGCTCTGACATCGGTGTAATGCCAGCAGCCATGTTGGCTGCTGGCATTACACTGATTGGCTGGCCAGAACCCGTGGTCGGGTGCTGTATAGCACCTGACCATCGAGTTCGGCTCAGTCTGAGCCAGGGAGAGCTGAGGATAGGAAGGGAAAGGCAGTGTAGGGAGGAAAAAAACAAAAATTGTGAAAAAAAAGAACCAAAAGTCCTTTTTAGGACTACTGTGTGTGGGGGCAGCAGGTTATTTTGTGTGGGGGGAAAAAAACAAAAAAAAAAAAAAAAAAAATATTCTGTTTAGTGTGAAAAGTTGCAGATTAGAGCACATTCTGTTTAGTGTGCACAGTTGCAGATTAGAGCACATTCTGTTTAGTGTGCAAAGTTGCAGATTAGAGCACATTCTGTTTAGTGTGCAAAGTTGCAGATTAGAGCACATTCTGTTTAGTGTGCAAAGTTGCAGATTAGAGCACATTCTGTTAAGTCTTCAAACTAAAATATCAAAGTCACATATTCCATTCAGTGTGCGTCGCCGCAGTTTAGCAGCACATTCTGTGTACTGTGCAGAGTTGCAGAATAGGAAGAAATACTGTTAAGTCTTCAAACTAAAATATCAAAGTCACATATTCCATTCAGTGTGCTTCGCCGCAGTTTAGCAGCACATTCTGTGTACTGTGCAGAGTTGCAGAATAGGAAGAAATACTGTTAAGTCTTCAAACTAAAATATCAAAGTCACATATTCCATTCAGTGTGCTTCGCCGCAGTTTAGCAGCACATTCTGTGTACTGTGCAGAGTTGCAGAATAGGAAGAAATACTGTTAAGTCTTCAAACTAAAATATCAAAGTCACATATTCCATTCAGTGTGCTTCGCCGCAGTTTAGCAGCACATTCTGTGTACTGTGCAGAGTTGCAGAATAGTAAGAAATAGTGTTAAGTTTTCAAACTCAAATATTAAAGTCACATATTCCATTCAGTGTGTTTCACCGCCGTTTAGCAGCCTATTCTGTGTACTCTGCAGAGTTGCAGAATAGTAAGAAATACTGTTAAGTTTTCAAACTCAAATATTAAAGTCACATATTCCATTCAGTGTGTTTCACCGCCGTTTAGCAGCCTATTCTGTGTACTCTGCACAGTTGCAGAATAGTAAGAAATAGTGTTAAGTTTTCAAACTCAAATATCAAAGTCACATATTCCATTCAGTGTGTATCACCGCCGTTTAGCAGCCTATTCTGTGTACTCTGCAGAGTTGCAGAATAGTAAGAAATAGTGTTAAGTTTTCAAACTCAAATATTAAAGTCACATATTCCATTCAGTGTGTATCACCGCCGTTTAGCAGCCTATTCTGTGTACTCTGCACAGTTGCAGAATAGGAAGAAATACTGTTAAGTTTTCAAACTCAAATATTAAAGTCACTTATTCCATTCAGTGTGTGTCACCGCAGTTTAGCAGCCTATTCTGTGTACTCTGCACAGTTGCAGAATAGTAAGAAATAGTGTTAAGTTTTCAAACTCAAATATTAAAGTCACATATTCCATTCAGTGTGTATCACCGCCGTTTAGCAGCCTATTCTGTGTACTCTGCACAGTTGCAGAATAGTAAGAAATAGTGTTAAGTTTTCAAACTCAAATATTAAAGTCACATATTCCATTCAGTGTGTTTCACCGCCGTTTAGCAGCCTATTCTGTGTACTCTGCACAGTTGCAGAATAGTAAGAAATACTGTTAAGTTTTCAAACTCAAATATTAAAGTCACATATTCCATTCATTGTGTATCACCGCCGTTTAGCAGCCTATTCTGTGTACTCTGCACAGTTGCAGAATAGGAAGAAATACTGTTAAGTTTTCAAACTCAAATATTAAAGTCACTTATTCGATTCAGTGTGTGTCACCGCAGTTTAGCAGCCTATTCTGTGTACTCTGCACAGTTGCAGAATAGTAAGAAATACTGTTAAGTTTTCAAACTCAAATATTAAAGTCACATATTCCATTCAGTGTGTTTCACCGCCGTTTAGCAGCCTATTCTGTGTACTCTGCAGAGTTGCAGAATAGTAAGAAATACTGTTAAGTTTTCAAACTCAAATATTGAAGTCACATATTCCATTCAGTGTGTTTCACCGCCGTTTAGCAGCCTATTCTGTGTACTCTGCACAGTTGCAGAATAGGAAGAAATAGTGTTAAGTTTTCAAACTCAAATATCAAAGTCACATATTCCATTCAGTGTGTATCACCGCCGTTTAGCAGCCTATTCTGTGTACTCTGCAAAGTTGCAGAATAGTAAGAAATACTGTTAAGTTTTCAAACTCAAATATTAAAGTCACATATTCCATTCAGTGTGTATCACCGCCGTTTAGCAGCCTATTCTGTGTACTCTGCACAGTTGCAGAATAGGAAGAAATACTGTTAAGTTTTCAAACTCAAATATTAAAGTCACTTATTCCATTCAGTGTGTGTCACCGCAGTTTAGCAGCCTATTCTGTGTACTCTGCACAGTTGCAGAATAGTAAGAAATACTGTTAAGTTTTCAAACTCAAATATTAAAGTCACATATTCCATTCAGTGTGTTTCACCGCCGTTTAGCAGCCTATTCTGTGTACTCTGCACAGTTGCAGAATAGTAAGAAATAGTGTTAAGTTTTCAAACTCAAATATCAAAGTCACATATTCCATTCAGTGTGTATCACCGCCGTTTAGCAGCCTATTCTGTGTACTCTGCAGAGTTGCAGAATAGTAAGAAATACTGTTAAGTTTTCAAACTCAAATATTAAAGTCACATATTCCATTCAGTGTGTATCACCGCCGTTTAGCAGCCTATTCTGTGTACTCTGCACAGTTGCAGAATAGGAAGAAATACTGTTAAGTTTTCAAACTCAAATATTAAAGTCACTTATTCCATTCAGTGTGTGTCACCGCAGTTTAGCAGCCTATTCTGTGTACTCTGCACAGTTGCAGAATAGTAAGAAATACTGTTAAGTTTTCAAACTCAAATATTAAAGTCACTTATTCCATTCTGTGTGTGTCACCGCAGTTTAGCAGCCTATTCTGTGTACTCTGCAGAGTTGCAGAATAGTAAGAAATAGTGTTAAGTTTTCAAACTCAAATATTAAAGTCACATATTCCATTCAGTGTGTATCACCGCCGTTTAGCAGCCTATTCTGTGTACTCTGCACAGTTGCAGAATAGTAAGAAATAGTGTTAAGTTTTCAAACTCAAATATTAAAGTCACATATTCCATTCAGTGTGTTTCACCGCCGTTTAGCAGCCTATTCTGTGTACTCTGCACAGTTGCAGAATAGGAAGAAATACTGTTAAGTTTTCAAACTCAAATATTAAAGTCACATATTCCATTCAGTGTGTTTCACCGCCGTTTAGCAGCCTATTCTGTGTACTCTGCAGAGTTGCAGAATAGTAAGAAATAGTGTTAAGTTTTCAAACTCAAATATCAAAGTCACATATTCCATTCAGTGTGTTTCACCGCCGTTTAGCAGCCTATTCTGTGTACTCTGCAGAGTTGCAGAATAGTAAGAAATAGTGTTAAGTTTTCAAACTCAAATATTAAAGTCACATATTCCATTCAGTGTGTTTCACCGCCGTTTAGCAGCCTATTCTGTGTACTCTGCACAGTTGCAGAATAGGAAGAAATACTGTTAAGTTTTCAAACTCAAATATTAAAGTCACTTATTCCATTCTGTGTGTGTCACCGCAGTTTAGCAGTCTATTCTGTTTACTCTGCAGAGTTGCAGAATAGGAAGAAATACTGTTAAGTTTTCAAACTCAAATATTAAAGTCACATATTCTGTGTAAGATGAAGAAGGCGGGTAAAAAGGGACGGGGAAGTGGACGTGATCCTGAAAGTTCAGGGCGCGGGTCAGGACGCGGAGAAACTGTGCCTGGTGCCAGAGCACAAGAAAGAAAGACATCCACCATACCTAGCTTCATGTGTAATTTTACAGGGCGTCGCAGGACATCACTCTCGAGGTCCGACCACTGCGAACAGGTGGTCGGTTGGATGACAGCTGATACTGCTTCCAGTCGGTTAAGCACCACCCTGTCTTCCACCAAGTCCACTCTCAGTAGCCAAGAGTCTGGTCAAAATAATCCTCACTCTGATCATCCTTCCTCCCACCATACACGGTCTGGTCAAAGAAGTGATCCCATACTGGGATATAGTGAGGAGCTCGTCTCATCACCAATCCTTCATTTGACCCTCTCTCCAAGCACGCTTGCAGAGGAACATGACATCTTGTGCCCTGATTCACAACCTCTAGAGGCTACCCAATCACAAGAAGATGACAGATGTGAACGGCATTTAAGGTCAAAGGAAGTAGTGGATGATGATGATGATGATGAGACACAGTTGCCATTAAATCAACCACTATTTCCGTCTCAAGACCTTGTTGAGGAGAATGTTATACAGTTGTCAATGACTGAGTATGTGGTGGGATCAAGACTTGAGGAGGATGATCAGAGTGAGGAAGTGGAGGAGGACTTGGTGGACGATGAGGTGACTGACCCCACCTGGGAAGGTGTAGAGCCGAGCGATGTCAGCAGTCCTGAGGGTGAGCCATCTGCAGCACCGCAACAGGCTGGAAGAGGCAGTGGTGTGGCTACAGAAAGAAGGCGGACCGCACCAAACCGGCCCGCAAATGTTCCACGGAGCACCCCCTTGCGTAAATCTACCTTGCCAAAGGGTAGGTGTTCCGCGGTATGGCGTTTTTTTAAGGAAAGTGCGGACGACAAAAGAATTGTAGTTTGCAACCTGTGCCACACCAGAATGAGCCGAGGCATGAACACTAGAAACCTCACCACCACCAGCATGATCCGACACATGGCATCCAAGCACCGTAGTAAGTGGGAGGAACGCCTGGATCGCCCATCTGTGTCTGCAGGCCACACCACTGCCTCCTCTTCCCCTGTTTTCGGTGCCGGCCAATCGCCTGTCGAAGGCGCAGGCCCGCATACCTCCCGCCCTGCACCTGTACCATCTGAAGCACCATCAGCGACCACATCCACTTCCCTGTCCCAGCACAGCGTCCAAATGTCGTTACCCCAGGCATTTGAGCGCAAGAGAAAGTACCCAGCCACCCACCCACAGGCCATAGCACTAACCTCACACCTTTCAAAATTACTGGCCATCGAAATGCTGCCATTTAGGCTTGTGGACACTGAGTCCTTCCGCAGCCTGATGGCAGCAGCTGTCCCTCGGTACGCGGTCCCCAGCCGCCACTACTTTTCCCGGTGTGCCATCCCCGCATTACACCACCATGTGTCCCGTAACATCACCCGTGCCCTGACCAACGCAGTTACTGGGAAGGTCCACTTAACGACTGACACATGGACAAGTGCTTGTGGCCAGGGACGCTACATTTCCCTGACGGCACACTGGGTGAATGTCGTGGAGGCTGGGAGCGACTCGGACCCTGGGATGGCACGGGTGCTACCCACGCCGAGGATTGCGGGCCCTACCTCCATCAGAGTTTCCACCAGCACCTACGTTATTGGCTCCTCCTCCTCCGTTTCCACCTCCGAATTCTCTACAAGCAGCGCCACTCCCCCATCAGCCAGTAGCTGGAAGCAGTGTAGCACTGCAGTGGGGAAGCGTCAACAGGCCGTGCTGAAGCTGATCTGCCTTGGGGACAAACAGCACACGGCCTCAGAGCTGTTGCAGGGGATTAGTCACCAGACCGAGCAGTGGCTCTCGCCACTCAACCTGCAACCAGGCATGGTTGTGTGTGATAATGGGCGTAACTTGGTGGCGGCTTTGGAGCTCGGCAAGCTCACACACGTACCATGCCTAGCGCATGTATTTAATTTAGTGGTGCAGCGATTTCTAAAAACCTACCCCAATGTGCATGATCTCTTGACCAAGGTGCGCCGCGTGTGTGCACATTTCCGTAAGTCATCAACAGCTTCAGCCGGCCTGTTGAAGCTGCAGCAGCGCTTACAATTGCCAGCTCACCGGCTGCTGTGTGACGTGAGCACGCGCTGGAACTCCACCTTCCACATGTTGGCCCGGCTTTGTGAGCAGCAGAGGGCAGTAGTGGAGTACCAGCTGTTACACGGTCGTCGCCTCTCCGTTCAACTTCCTGTAATCAGAAGTGAGGAGTGGGAATGGATGTCAGACATCTGTGAGGTTTTACGCAATTTTGAGGAATCGACACAGATGGTGAGCGGCGATAACGCTATTATCAGTGTAACCATCCCACTTCTGTGTCTACTGAAACGCTCGCTGCTCACAATTAAAACCGACGCTTTGCATGTGGAAGAGGTGGAAATGGGGGAGGAAGAGCTTACACAAGGTGATAGCCAGAGCACCCTCACTTCGTCTTCTCAGCGACAATTGGAGGAGGCGGAGGAGGAGGAGGAGGAGGAGGAGGAGGAAGAAGACACGGTTGCCTCCGCTACAGAGGGTAGCCATGGAACTTTAGTTCCATCTCTTCAGCGTGGGTGGGCAGAAGAGGAGGAAGAGGATGAGGATATTGAGAGTCATCCTCCTGGTGAGGACAGCGAAATCTTGACTGTTGGTACTCTGGCACACATGGCTGACTTTATGTTAGGCTGCCTTTCCCGTGACCCACGCGTTATACGCATTTTAAACAACACGGATTACTGGGTGTTCACCCTTCTGGACCCCCGCTACAAAGAGAATTTCTCATCTCTCATTCCTCCGGTGGAGAGGACAAGCAAAATGGTGCAATACCAGAAGGTTCTTGTTGAAAAATTGCTCCAAAATTTTCCATCTGACAACGCTGGCGGCAGAGTACGTGCTACCTTGGCCAACCGAGAAGGGGAGAAAAGGGGAGCACACAGCAGTTCCGAGAAAGGCAGGGCAACACTCTCCAAGGCGTGGGACACCTTCATGACACCCCGCCAGCACCCTCACCCTGATGCGCAGCCTAGTGTCACAAGGAGGGAAAAGTTTTGGAAGATGGTGAAGGAGTACGTAGCAGACCGTGTCAGCGTCCTCAATGATCCCTCTGTGCCTTACAACTACTGGGTGTCCAAGTTGGACACGTGGTATGAACTGGCACTCTACGCCTTGGAGGTGCTGGCCTGCCCTGCCGCCAGCGTTCTGTCTGAGCGGGTATTTAGTGCTGCTGGTGGCATCATAACAGATAAGCGTATCCGCCTTTCCACCGACAATGCTGATAGGTTGACACTTATAAAAATGAACAAGGCCTGGATTTCCCCTGACTTCTCCACTCCACTGGAGGAAAGCCCCGGGGGAACATAAACTCACTTTATATATGTTATTTACAATGATGGGAATACTCTGTATTCCCATTCACCCCTTCCACCCAAAAAACGGGTATATGGTTGACTCTTAATCTTCTCATCCTCCTCCTCCTCTTCCATATGCCCTGTGCTATAATTTTTATATAGGGCCAGCTCACCAGCGGGCCCTGTGATATAATTTTTATATAGGGTCAGCTCACCAGCGGGCCCTGTTTGCCAATTTTTATATAGGTCAGCTCACCAGCGGGCCTTCTCATATAATGTTTTATTGGGTCAGCTCTCTAGCGGGCCCTCTCATATAATGTTTTATAGTGTCAGCTCACTAGCGGGCCTTCGCATATAATGTTTAGGATGGTCAGCTCTGCAGCAGACCCTCACCCATAATGTTTTAGATGGTCAGCTCAGCGCACGTTTCCCTCTTAATCATGGCCTCAGTTCTGAAAATCAAGGAAATTTTTGGGAGAATTTGCCTCTGCGCACGTTTCCCTCTTAATCATGGCCTCACTTCCGAAAACCAAGGAAATTTTTGGGATAATTTGCAGATGATATACAAGTAAATATACAGCAAATATTGTTTGGTAACAATTTTTCGCCTAAAGTCGTTTTTATTTTCCTTTTTGTGTGTTTTATGGTCAGTCTGTAAAAATGGCGTACTACGGGCGAAAGATCGTTCCCAGCAGCGATGTTGGAGTCCAAGATGCATCCAGACATCCTCCCTATGCTGTCCCTGAACCATTTCTGTAGTGTTTCCATCTTTTTCTGCCCTTTTCCTATGGACCAGGCACCCTCCCCTCATCAGAGCAGGGGGTGCCTGGTGTAATGCTCGAGTCCTCCCATTGACTTCAATGGGGCTCGGGTGCTCGGCCGAGCACTCGAGCCTCAGGGGGTGCTCGGTCAGAGCACCCGAACACCCGAGCATTGGGGTGCTCGCTCATCACTAGTCTTTACCGATATATGAAATACTATGCTTAGAGAGACTTCTGCGCTTTTGTTTTTACTTTTGTTTTTGTATATAGAGTTTGCTTCTGGGGAGCCCCAACCCAACCCAAAAGCTACGAAGGAATCATCTAGGCATATACGAATGGCCCTGGTCTGTAGTTAAAAGACTGTTTGCTTAATACTGTATGTGAACATTGTTTAAAGGGATAGTAATACTTCGTTTTATCTTTACTTTATTTTGTAGGCATTAAAAAAACATGAAGAACGATATAAGTCTTATCTCTCAGACCTTTATGGTTTAAGAGATATTCACAAGTAAAGTATCCCCCCCCCCCCGTTCAGCCAGATCAGAAGGGAAATGCCCAGGTAGACTGCAGAGAGGGACAATCTTCAATTAAGATAATGGAAAAAAGCTGAAAAACTTGTCAAGGGGGGCAGGGCTTTCATTGTTCTCATAGGAAGAAGATTGTCCCCTGCTGCTATCTGTCCAGTCTTACAACCAGATTCACATCTGAGAAGAGATGGATTACACTAGGAAAAAGGGGCAGGAGGGGGAAACTTTGCTTGTGAATCTCTTAAACCATAAAGGTTTGAGAGATAAGACTTATATCATTCTTCATGTTTTTTTAATGTCTACAAAATAAAATAAAGTTAAAACGAAGTATTACTATCCCTTTAATGTTTATATCCTGTTTTGTGATTATATTAATGTTGCCTACTATTTATATCTATTAAGTATTATAGTTCTTTTTTTTTTTTCTTTTCTCCTTTTTTCTTAATCCATTCTTAGTAGTGAAGGCTTTAGTGGCGCTCTCTTTTGGTGTATTTTGGAACAACACATTGGTGTCGGCCCACTCTATACCTTTAGGAGAGCAAAACATTGCCTATTTTTGGCTTAGACTAAAAATCCTGACCAAACATGTAACTAGTTTAGTAAACAGTTGTTCTGTTGAATAAGATATATGAGAATTATATGGTAAAAATGTGTATAAGGTCTACCCATGCTAATGTTTCCTTACTTACTGTTTCAATAGGGACTCAATATTTATAAAATCATTTTGCATGGCATATTTATTTCATTAACTGGCCTAACATAATTTCATCACTGTCATTACATGTCCCATAAAATCAATTTAATCAGCACATTAGTCAGCCAACACAATCTTTTACAGCATGCAAAATGAAGTGTCATGGGAATACCCAGTAATGATTTTCTAAACCTTTAAGTTCATGTCTTAGGGCAATTTTACTGCAGACAGGCTAGAATCCTTCCAATGACTTTTTAGGAGAAAGTAGCTATTCATCTGGTCAGTGAAAGTGTTTTGATAAACACGTCCTTTTCTATCATGTCCATAAGTATTTGAACAGTGACACCAGGGGGGGAGATTCACTAAGCGGTGACAAAGAGGTGATGAAGTGGAGATGACTTCTCCAGTTTATCACTTCTCCAATCCATATCCACAGAGGGGTGCCTGTCACTGAAATCAATTTTTTAAAAAAAATATTTTTATTCACAGCGCTGTATGCTGCGCACTGTGGCAACAGTAACCAGCCGCATAGTAAGATCTGTGCTTTCTTTGGCATAGACCTGTATGCGGTTGCTCCCTTGTCGGCTCTTTAGTAATACAGAGCGCTGGGAGATGACATCATCTCCCAGCGCTCTGCATTATTGAAGAGAAGACTGAGCAGGAGCAAAAGCAGACAGTCTGTGCACAAGGAGGCACAGAGTCTTTCTGCTACTGGACCACCAGGGAGGTAGGAAACGGATACGGGGGGGGGGGGCAATGTGAAAATGATGGGGGCAGTGTGGAGATGATGGGGGCAAGTTGGAGCTGATGGGGGCAATGTGAGAGCAAGTTGGAGCTGATGGGGGCAAGTTGGAGCTGATGGGGCAATGGAGCTGATGGGTCAAGTAGGAACTGATGGGGGTAATGTGAGGGCAATATGGAGCTGATGGGGGCAATGTAAGGGCAATATGTTTATGTGGGGGGTAATGTGGAGATTTGGAGGACTGTGTAGGTGTCCAGTGGAGATGGCCAAAGGGGGGTGGGGAGCTTCAGATTCCTGTGCCTACAGGCTCCTGAGATGTAAATCCGGCCCTGTTCATATGTTATTCTATGGAGCCTATACACTAAGATTTCTTCAGCTTTAGAGCTCTTATTGCATGGGCTGTATAGAATAACAAAGGAACTGGAGAAGTCATCTCCACTTTATCACCTCTTTATCCCTGGCTCTTATCCCTGCATTTTCCAGGGCTACAGGACTCTCATTACCATAGCAGTCTTGATAGGTCTCACAGAAATGAAAGTGTTTTATTGTGTGTCATTTTGCCTGAGATAATGTAAGAGCCTTTCTGTTGAGAAGGGCAGTTGGTACTAATCTCAGCATTAACAGCATTACCTTTGCAAAAACAATAAACCAGATTGTATTTATATATAATAGTCTAACCACAGGGCTGGATTTCCCAACAGCAGAGTAGGCAGCTGCCTAGAGGTCCAAATATTATTTGTCACCAAAGCTGTGTTGACCACACCCAAATTCTGAATTATGGGTGTGGCCAGATTAATCTCAATGTCCCTGCACCAGTTGATATGCCCCTTTATATTGTTATTTAGCCCATTGGATGCTGGAGAGATCTCCAATGCATCACAGTGCAATGCATTGGAGATCTCTCCAGCAATCAATGGAATAAAGTTTTTTTTGTCCTTGCTTGTTATTGGCTGGGGGTAGTTTCTGTGCCAGGAAACAATGGATGGGGCTGGGTCATTTGTGGAATGGTGGTGTGACCAGAGGTGGAGCTAAAGGCACCTACAGTGCCTTATCTTGGGCTGCCTTGGATATAAATCCAATCCTGTTTATACACTGATTAAAAATGCAAGTTTAGGATCAGACTTTAGGGATCTAATGTAAAATACCAACATTTTACAGATGATAGTAGGAAGCAGGGCCGGATTTACATCTCAGGAGCCTGTAGGCACAGAACTGTGAAGCGCCCCCCCCTCCCCCCCCCCGATTTGCCAACTACACTAGACACCTCCACAATGCTCATCAGCTCCATATTGTCCCCCATCAGCTCCAACTTGCCCCATCATCTCCATATTGCTCCTCACATTGCCCCCATCAGCTCCAACTTGCCCCCCTCATTGGAACAGTTGGTTTGCCCCTTGCATATGGCCCTTATTGTTCCACCTAGGGCAGTGCAGCTTTCAGGATATCCCTAATTAACCCTTTGAGTGCCAGAGGGGTATGCAACACATTGCTTTGCAATGCGTTTTGTACCCCTCTGGCACTCAAAGGGTTAAGCAAAGGCAACTAAATAGCAACGGCTGTACCACTGCTCACCCACCTGTTACTAAGCAGGGATATCTTGAAAAGCTAACCTGTTTGTGTGCTCTGAGTACTGCAGCTGAGAATCACTGCATAGCTAGACTAATAAGGGTCATGTGCAACTCTTGGGAAAATAAACTGCTACAAGGAGAGCAAATAAAAAGCCCCAGTGAGACACACTGACCTATGACGATCACATTTCCTTTCTGCCATTCAGGAACATTATTGCCAAGATGACAGCAACAGAGTGCTTCTTGTCTCTATGCTGCTTCACGGGAGAGGGTTATGTAATATCACACGGCGAAACAACTTAACTTCCCAGTCATGATCCCCCCTCCATTTGTCTCTTTTTTCCCACTCTTGACCCCCCTCTGCCTCTTTCACCCGGTCTTGATTCCCCCTCTTGTCAAGTTGCCTCTCTTTACCCCTCTTGATTTTTCTTTTGCCATTCTCCTCCTCTTGATCCCCCTCTTTGCCTCTTTCCCCCCTCTTGCCTTAATCCAGCCTTGACTCTTGTCTTCATCCCCCTTTTGCCTCTCTCTCTCCCACTTGCCTCTCTCTTCCCCTTTCCTGATGCCCCCCTTTTGCCTCTTTATCCCCCTCTTGACCCTCCTCCTTTTACCTTTTTCTCCCCTCCCCCCACTTTCCTCTCTTGATCTCCCCTTTGCCTCTTTCTCCCCCTCATTAACTCTTGATCCCCCTTTTGCCTCTCTCTCTCCCCTTCCTGACTCTTGATCCCAACCTTTTGCCACTTTCTCCCCCTCCTGATCCCCCCTCCTTTTGCCTTTTTTTTTTCTCCCTCTTGACCCCCCTCTGCCTCTTTTACCCGCTATTGGTCCCCCTTTTGCCTTTTTCCCCCTCTTACCTCTATATAAATTCTCTTGATTCCCCCCATGCCCCTTGCCTGTGATCGTGTCTGGCGTCTGACTCTGTCTCTGCTCCCAGCATCCCGCTCTGTCACACCGCCAGCCTACCCGGCTTCTTAAATAAAAGTGCTACATTTGCCACGCTTGCAGGCCATCACTCAGTAAACGCGACCGGCGGTTGTTCACATCTCGCGGCCGCAAGGTAACAGGCGGCCGCGAGATGTGAACAACCACCGGTCGCGTCTACTTAGTGATGGCCTGCAAGCGTGGCAAATGTAGCACTTTTATTTACGACGCTCCGGACGGCCCCCAGGGAAGCCCAGTGCTGGCAGCGCCAACGAGGTGCCTACTTTTTTTTTTTTAATTACAAAAAAAAGATAAAAAAAAAAAAATCACAGTGGCAGGCGCCCCTAGGTGGCGTGCGCCTGTAGGCAGGTGCCTACTTTGCCTAATGGCAAATCCGGCCCTGGTAGGAAGTACATAATACTTCAAGTTATATAACCATATAGTTTGTTTAGATGTTAGTGTTCCTTTAAGCCACTTATGTAATCAGAGGATCTGATGCTACTTAGAAGAGTTAAACCAAATGCACCCAAGGCTCTTTGAGCTCCACCGATAACCACGCCCTCACTCTTCACCTGACTCTACCCACATCCGCATTAACTGTAAAATATACATACACAAAATATGTAACCTCTAACAGATAAATAAAAGCTCTTCAAATTCACATGTATTTAAATGGTGCTTGATCAGCGATGTGCTTGAAACTTTTCTAGCATATAAGGGATTAACTTCATATTTAAATCATTGGTGATTTGGGAAATTGATATTTGTACCTTGTGGGCCATTTGGTTCACCCCAGGTTGCTTCTATTCTCCCTATGCAGTTCTTGTTTGTGATGCAAAGGTATCATTTATCATTTTGATACTGTACAGATAAATAATAACAAGACCTCAAGTACAATACAGAGTGCTGTTTCTGAACCAGCACTGAAAAAGTAAACAGGAGGGTAGATCATTAATAAAGGAATGTGAGGAACTGAATTATTACAAGGAAGGATTTATTTATGATAGAAGGAACACCTAAAAGGAATCTGATTGTACAAGTTTATTCAATGTCACTGTAAAGAGCTCTCAAGGGGACTTCTCATCCCATCGCCCAAGGAAATAACTAGGACATCCCTTAAAAGGGAACTATATTTATAGAAATAAGTAGTCTTTAAGTTGTTTAACAGCTACTTTGTCACGTTTTTATTGCAGATCAATCGATTCATTTTTGGGTCTACCTTAATCAATCTCAGATTTATTGTGGTGGGATAAGGGGGGGAAGGAGGATCACGGCCATGAAAGAACAAGCAGGGGAGTGAAGAGAGAGAAGGTTCTAGGTAGTACAGAAGAGAGAGTAGGAGTGGAGAGAGCAACAGTATGGAAAACCAGATGCGGTAGTAAAAGGTGGCGAACATATAAGTGAGAGGGGGTGCAGCATGTTATGGATCTAAAATATAATAGGGTTTGAGGATCTGAAGACCAAAAGTGCAGAAGAGAGGGGGGCGGGAGCAAAGAATAAGGGCTTCAAGTACAGGAGAGAGAAGGACGAGAGAATTTGGGTGATACTACCCTCAGATCTGCCCCAAAAATGTCTCTACCTTGTTCAAACATGTGCCCGGACAGGAACCTGATGTGACTGATGTTGGATGATAAGTGAAAGTACTTTATCTGCCCCTAAATCTGAACACCAAGTGAGTGTGATTGGCTAAAACATACAAATGAAACCTGGAAATGAAATGACCGTTTCAAAAGACATAATTCAGATCTTGTGAAATAATGTATTTCTTACAAAAACATGGAACTACAGAATTGGTTTGCTCATCTTAATTGAGGACAAGCCTACCAAATATTGTACTACTAGTGTAAAAACCTGTGTATACGGGCCAAGGTCCGGGTGATGTTAACCTTTTTGAGTGCCAAAGGGGTACGCAACGCATTGCTTTAAGAGGCCGGTCCTGCTCTGCGTCCTGCCGCTTCATATCTTCTCATATCATAAATATAGCGGTGCTTTGCAGCCGGTCGCAGGGCACTCATGTGCAGTAGAGACTGCCCGTGCCGCGGCTGATACAGAGCTGGACGCTCCCTACTGCTCATGACTACGTTGCTACACGCATTTTAGAGAATTATTATATAGGATTCTTTGTTTTTTTTCTTAACTGTTGCAATCCGACTGATGTCCATATCCTGAACATTCTCAAGTTGTATTTAAAAACTTTCAAGACATTATTTAAGGATTAATATGTATTTTACTTGACAGGTCGGATGTTATTAATACTAATTGATTCTGCATGTACATTGCTTATCTTAATAAAAATCATTAAAAGAGATAGGTGGCCCTCAGGAATGTCTGAGTCACACCTGTGTCTGTGTAACACTTGTAAAGCATCGTGGGTCTCCGGAGCATTGTGTAGCACCTGAAACTGTATACAATATAATAAAAGAATGAGACTCACATAATAATCACTGTTTATTTTATATATATATATATATATATATATATATATATATATATATATATATAAATATAGAGAGTTTGGGCACTCCCTGTATAAAAATAAGATGACAACTGCCTGGGTGCTACTAGTAATTACATTACATAACAGCAGAAATGGTGATGTACCATGGAACTAGTGCACACACAGGACTTGAAAAAAATGTGAGAATTTTATTCTATCGACGTTTTGACCCCCTAGAGGGCCTTTATCAAGACAACAAATACAACACCCAAGTGACCATTTATACAGTGATACTTCCCAAAAAACCCGCCAAGAACACTCATCTGCGGCCCCCGGTGATGTCACACAATGCGTGACTAACAACCGTGGGTCCAGCTGAGCATCCTGGGAGTTGTGACCCGCAACTGAAATGTGTATTTATCAAGCTTTTGATAACACATAAGGGAACAGTTCAATTTTTACTTTGTATCATGTGAGCTCAAAAAGTTGGATGCTATCGTGTTACTTTGTTTCCAATTATGTTCGGATCACTTGTTTGCTGGTGGTGCTTTGATTTGATCTGTGATATGTGGTGATACACGGCTTATGTTAATTGTTTCAATACGTAGTTCTATACTTTCTGGTGCCAATCTACTTTTTATTCCTTCATGAATCATGTTGTACATGTATATATCCCTACTTCACTGTTCCCTTATGTGTTATCAAAAGCTTGATAAATACACATTTCAGTTGAGGGTCACAACTCCCAGGATGCTCAGCTGGACCCATGGTTGTTAGTCACGCATTGTGTGACGTCACTGGGGGCCGCAGATGAGTGTTCTTGGCGGGTTTTTTGGGAAGTATCACTGCATAAATGGTCACTTGGGTGTCATATTCGTTGTCTTGATAAAGGCCCTCTAGGGGGTCGAAACGTCGATAGAATAAAATTCTCACATTTTTTTCAAGTCCTGTGTGTGCACTAGTTCCATGGTACATCACCATTTCTGCTGTTTTATATATATATATATATATATATATATATATATATATATATATGCAGAATCCCTTGCAGTAATAACACCACTGCAAAAGTGTGATTTCTTTGGGAAAAGCAAGTCTTATGGCTTGACTGGTATGTCAAATTTTGTTTAGCATTGTATCTACCACCCACCAAATTCAGGTGGAAGGGGTTTTCATTCACTTTTTTCCCCACCATAACCTTTTCAGTTTGTGCTCCACATGTGCACCAAGCCTCAAAAGCAAGCCAGTAGAACCAACCTCATGCTGAAGAGTTGCATAGACAACGAAACAGCTGTCCATGAGTGGTTCACTGGCTTTGCACCTCATCCTGAGTTGTGTCTTAAAGCTGTTACTCAGCATGCACATACTCTGAGGAATCCATGTATAAAGTGGAATCTGAGGCAAAAAGGTGATTCCTTGCTAAACTTATTTGCATATGCCTATCCAGAATCCCTTGCAGTAATAACACCACTGCAAAAGTGTGATTTCTTTGGGAAAGCAAGCCTTATGGCTTGACTGGTATGTCAAATTTTGTTTAGCATTGTATCTACCACCCACCAAATTCAGGTGGAAGGGGTTTTCATTCACTTTTTTCCCCACCATAACCTTTTCAGTTTGTGTATATATATATATATATATATATATATATATATATATATATATATATATTTATTTATTTATTTATTTATTTTTTTCATGTTACTTGCCCTTTAAAGTTATTTAACGGTGCATAAAATGTGGAGAATGTTTAGCTAGAAGGACCCAGTTGAGAACAGTTATTTCGCTTAGCAATGTACTTGAACAATTTACAGGATAACAAAATACCCAAGCCGGTAATCTGAGAGATGAATCACTCAGTGTTTATTTGGGATGTAGCATTCCCCTGAGCATGAACATCTCAACATAAACATTTATTCTCTCTCAAAGGAGAAGCTTGCAGAGCCGTTAACTGAAATGCCACAGATGTTTTATGTAGAGCTAAACTATTCAACTTTTTCATGGTCAAGAGGACCTTCCTAGCCTCAGGGATGTCAAACTTTATGCCTGCCTCCCAGTATCTCAGGAATACTTGTACCATACAGAGCTGTACTAGATAATGACCTTCATTTAAATTATGACTGCAACTCTCAGGGAGGTTGATGGACTGAGAAAAATAAGCACAATTCTGGAGCAAACCAACTACATTGCAGGGTACAAATGCAATTTCCTAAAATCCCCATTGATTTAATTTGAGCTGTTAACATCTCTAATAAAAAGGAATGAGATGCATTGGGAAGCAATGAGTTAGATACTTATCCAGCATTCAAAGAATGAAATTCCCTATTTAAACCCCTGAGTGCCATCCAATGAACTGCTTCGCAATGTGCTAGGTACTACTCTGGTGCTCAAAAGGCTTAACCCTTTGAGTTCCAGAGAGGTACGCGCTGCATACCCCTCTGGCACTTAAAGGGTTATAGTAACTGGAATTTTTGTTTTGTTTTGTTTGTCCCTTTGGTGCAGTTGTTTTGCTCTACATAACTCCCAAGTGTCCCTTTTTAGGAGGGACAGTCCCTCTTTGAGATCCAAATCCCTCTTTTTAGGAGATCAGACTATGGGGTGTTTATATAAATGTATCACGTTGCTTCACAGAAAAAAAACTCACATTAATGTTCGTTTAAACTTCAGTGTACAGTATGTGTTTATAAATTAATCTGTGTAAATAAGGTACTTTGTTCTTGTTTTAAATAATGTATTTAGTTACAAATGAGGTGTCAATAAGTCATGAAATAATCTAAAAATTCTATGTAATGTCCGCCCACCAGCTTTGCCCCCAGCAACACCACCTAAATCAAAAGTGTCCCTCTTTGGCCATTTGAAATCTAGGGAGGTCTGCAATCACTCCATTTCCCCTTAGTAGACCATTCTCAATATCTGATTGCATTGAAACATAGCAGGTGCTGATAACATTCCTAATTTGGATGCATCTGAGAAACAGTATTTACTGTGGGATAACATGTGGGGTCTTTGACTCACAATCACAACTGAAGTGTTCCATATTTTTGTATGTAATGCATTTTCATTTAGGATTCATATAGGCAAATACAATTTTTTTCCCAAAAATTCTTCAATGCAGATGTATTAATTGATCCCTTGAATAACTGAGATGTCTCCACTGAATTGAACCACAATGTGTTCTAGTTCTCTTCAGCATCAAGGGAGTTAACAGAATTATTTTCTAGGTATGTGTTCTTCATGCAGCAGTCTGGTATAGCTATTAGCTATATACTCTTTCTTACACTGAAGCTCTGTAATGACATTTTAAGCAGACCTGTCATCTTAAGATTAGTGATGTTAATTTTAAAGCGGAACTATCACCCCGCAGACATCTTTGCATAGTGACGTCTGCGCACCTGCGCTGTCAGTCCCAGTCTGCTCCAGGAGGCATTGCTAGGAGCCGCATGGCACCGGAAGGGAGTGTAGACATCACTATGCAAAGATGTCTGTGCTGTTTGCTGCCTGTCAGACCTGGGAGCAGTAGGAATTCTCTAAAAGGAGGTAATAATTCTGCCGACTAGCACTACTGAGCAGCTAGTCGCCAGATGGGTAATTCTGCAGCGGCAAGTTTAGGCGGGGTGGTAACTCCGCTTTAAAGAGAAGCAACAACTGCCTGTTTGCCATTTGTTTGAAACATATATTTTTTAAATAAATTAACCTTTATTTTGTTAGTGGCACAATGTGGCACATTATGTTAATTAGTTTAAGTGCTGGGACAATATTACCACACGCTAGACTTGTGTATGACAAAAATTTTTGGTAAAATTCGAATTCGGACGTTTTTTGTTCAGAGGTTCTGACTTTCAGACCAGACCTGTTTGACTCGGATGAAATTCGATGACAGTCTGTATTATTTGTCGAATTTAAAATGCTTTAAAAAATGACTCTCCCTTGCTGTGGCAATAATGTTCAAGGCCAACCTGCCTACACAACTGTGAGACTGGCTGTGTCACTCTGAAAACTATTAAAACAAATTCCTATTTTTAATATTCTTTGCACAGGAACAATGATGACTCTCTCTTGCAGTGACAATAAGGCACCCTACCTGCCTACACAACTGTCAGACTGGCTGTGTCTTTTAATACTAGTTGAAGAGCCCGTTACATGGGCCACAGTTCCACTGCCACCTGGTCGCGGGGCAGTCATGCACAGTAGAGACTACCCGCGCAGCGGCTGATAGAAGCGTCCAGCTCTGTATCAGTCATGGAGTGGGCAGTCTCTACTGCGCATGACTGCAGCACGCGCAGCAGTGTCTATTGCGCATGAAGTGGCGTTACACACATTTTAGCAAATTATTATATAGGATTTTACACAGAACTGTGAGACTGGCTGATGTGTCACTCTGAAAATTATTCAAACAAATTCATACTATTTTTAATATTTAACACAGGAACAAAGGTGACACTCCCTTGCAGTGGTAATAGGCCTGCCTGTAGAACTGTGACTGATATGTCTCTCTGAAAATTGTTCAAATAAATTCGTACTATATTTAACATTTAACACAGGAACTGTAAGTGTTCTGCTTACCCTTCTAGAGACGGCCGCGGTTACCCAGTGAGCGGCCGGTCTCTAGTGGCATCCTCGCGGGGTTGCCAAGCCCTGCCTGCTCTGGAGAACCGGTGCACACTGGTAAGTGTCTGGGTGACCGATCTCTTTACTGCTCCCCCTGGTGGCTGCGGCATCTGAGAGTCAGGCACGCATCACAGGGATTTGTGGTGACGTCCCGACCCGGCTTTTTAAAGGCACAGTACATTATTGCTCCACCTCTCAGAGGTGGAGCAATCAGTATTTAAACTGCCTGGATACCACTTCAGTTGCCCTTTCGTGGTGTTCCAGTGCAGTTGTTGTTTGGGCTCTGTGTATTACCTGGCTTGTCTGACTAACTGATCTGGTGCTGACCTGTGGCTCTGTCTGACTACCCTCTCCGTGTATGACCCTAGGCTTGTCCGACACCCAATTTGGTGCAGAGCTGCGGCTCTGGCTGACTAAACACTCCGTGTATGACCTGGCTTGTCTGACTACCCGATTTGGTGCTGACCTGTGGCTCTGTCTGACTACCCGCTCAGTGTATGACCCTAGGCTTGTCTGACAACCAATCTGGTGCAGACCTGCAGCTCTGGCTGACTATTCGCTCCGTGTATGACCAGGCTTGTCTGACCATCCCATCTGGTGCTGTCCTGTGGCTCTGTCCAGCTTGTCTCTTGAGTAGCCTCTATCCCGCAGACACCCATCTAGTGCAGACCTGGGGCTCTGGTAGACTATCATCTGTACTGACTGCAGGCGTTGAGTCAGCTATCCTTGCCTGCTAAACTGACTGCAGGCATGAGTCAGTATCTACTTGTGTTCCTGGTCGAAGTTAACCTGTTCCAGTTCGTGTTCTACAGAAGATCATCAGTGGATCAGTGGCTGATCCGGTTCCTGTTCCAGTCCAAGTTCTAGCAGAGACTACCAGTGGCTTCGGCCTAGTCTCAGCAGAGAGGTCTATCCTAGGCGGCCTACTATTCCTGATAGTAGCATTAGCTTATCTATTGACCTACTGCCTGTTCCTGTTTATCTGCTGTTATACCTTATTCTGTGTTTTGAATAAAGGTTGTTTTATATTATACGTTCTGACTAAAGATGGGCGAAACTTTCTGCCTGAAACTGAAATCAGCGAAAAATAGCATTTTCCGCTTGGCGAAAAAAATTTCCTGCGAAAAGTGCCGGTCTTCCTCTTTTTTCACCCATTCAAATCAATGGGAACATAGAAGTTACACACAACACATTTACAAATAATATTTTATTTCCCAAAGGCACAGTATAAAAGGGGCATGAGGGTGCCTGTGTTGGTGGGGTGTGGGGAAAGAATCAGTTGAACAGGGGACGATTTTTGGGGGGTTGTTTACTGGGATTAGGGGGCACTTAATAAAAAAAAAATCGTAATTAAAATAAAATAAAGTAAAAACCTAACACATGGTATAAAGGGGTCTGAGGAGGATTACTGTGTTGGTGAATGAATGAAGCATTTGAACATGGAATTTGTTTTAGGGGGGTTTCTTGACTGCTTTTGGGGGGGCAGTTAATAAAAAACAAATTAATAAAATAAAATAAAATAAGACATTTGTATTTAAAGTGACAGAGACAGGAACCCCCTGACATAAGCTGCCACTGGGGTGGACTGATACTTGACTTGATAGAGTATTTTGTAGAGGATGATTTGTTTGATTTGATGTTAGAGGCCTTTGTAGGACTTAGACTTATTAGAGGCCCAAGCCCTGAAGAAACATTGATTTGTAGGACTTAAGCTTGTTTGGAACAGGCCCTAAGGAAACATTGATTTGTAGGACTTAGGCTTGTTAGAAACAAACCCCCCCCCCCCCAATTTGTTTATTTTTCCTTTGGGCTAGTTTTTATTTTTTTAAAAAAACACAAGCTCTGAGAAAAAATAAAAATGCCCTATTGGCCTAATGCCAGCAGGACATGTTGGCCAGTGGCCACTGTCAAATGTCCTCCTGAGTCCTGAGTTGCAACTGCTGTTCGTACTGCTGCTGCTGAGTTGTTTAAGCAGCAGGATGATTAGGCAGCTGAAAGGGAATGGGATCAACAATAGCAGTAACATGGAAGATGGATGATGAAGGTTCCATTTGCCACGACTGGCTCCAGTGATGCACCTGAGGCAGTAGCAGCAGAATAAGTAGCCCCCCGTGTTTGTGGAGAAAAGAACAAGTTGGCCATTAAATCTTCTCCACCTGCTCTTCCTCCAAAATCATCATGGGTGTGTTGTTTAGAATATATATTTTTCTCTTGAGAAAAGGAACTGTGGCTTCCATCAGCAACTGCAATGTGCACAATGCGTGTGTGGAAAATAACATCTGGGGGCACAACTGTATCCAAACACCATGACACCCGAAACCAAGTACTGCCGCTGTCACTGTACCCCTTGTCCAGACCCCGCTAAGGACACATGACAACTTGCTGACAGTTTAATAGTAATGATGAACCCTCCCTGCCAGAATCCTAGCATATTCTGTGGAATGGAATCTCCTCAGATGCCACCTGATGACCTGGTATCGATTCTCCTCCACCACACTGGCATGGTCAGTGCACCACACAGTGTGCAATGGGTAGAGATGAACTGCCATATCCTAACATTAACAGAGTGGCTATCATTTGGCAGGGGAGGTAACGATGAAAGAGGTGGATTGGCAGAAGATGTAGTTACACTAGGTGATGGTGGGCTAGTTTTTGCTCGTCATGGAACTTCCAGCGTCTGTCTGGGTTTATTTATTCTTCCTCCTCTTTGATCTCCACCTTTTTGGAGAGTCAGGGGGTACAGTAACAGCGGTGCTAGATTTCTGTAATGGGTGTTTGGCTTTAACATGTTTGGAGTAAATGTCATGGTGTCTGTGTTTCATGTGTGTTATCAAGGTGGTTGTGCCAAGGTGTGTTCCCTTCTTTCCCCTTCTCACTAACTTGTCACAAATTTTGCACTGTACCATTGTTGATGATGACTGCACTGTACCTGCCGGAAAAAAATAATAGTCCCACATCCATGACTTCTGTGGGGAGGGATAGGGAACAGGTGGAGAAGAATGGCCTCTTCTTCTTGTCCTACACATTCCCCTTCACTTTCTGTGGCAGTGGATAATGTTGCTGCTGTTGCTGCTACTGCCTCAGATTTAGCACTACAACTAGGATCAGGAGGAGTATTGCTACTGCTGGCAAGTGGAACCTGTCCTAGTCTCGCATTACTTGTTGACCCCATTCCCACTGTGTCCACGGTGGTCTGTGGCACACTAGCCTGCTCCTCAGCACCCCGTTGCCCTTTCATCTCAGCAGCAGCAGAAGTTAGAGCAGTTGCAAATTCCGCTAATTTCAAAAGCTGACTGCTAGTGGTGGTGGTGATGCCCATCCTCATCCCTGTCTCCCATTCATACTCAGTTTCTGCTAAAAAGGCCATCAATGTCTCTTCCACCCCAGCTTCTCCAACACCACCACCACCACTAGTCCCTACGTGCTGCTGCTCTATTCCAGACATCTCACTGCTGCTTGGAGGAGGTGACGAGCAATGTGACAGAGGGTCCCCTGCTGTCACACATGGCATAATTTTCTCCTTCCCCCCATAGTACTACAAGAAACACTAACAGCAGGCAAAATATTGGTTGCAGCAGCTTCAGCACTGGCAGCAGGTTCAGTACTAGCAGCAGGTTCAGCTCTGGAAGTAGGTTCATTACTAGCAACAGGTACAACACTAGTGGCTGCAGGATCAGAAATGGTGGCACTGGCAGCAGGGGCAGCACATCTGGCAACAGGTACAACACTAGTGGCTGCAGGATCAGTGGTGGCACTGGCAGCAGGGACAGCACGTCTGGCAACAGGTACAACACTAGTGGCTGCAGTTACAGAAATGGTGGCACTGACAGCAGGGGCAGGATGTCTGGCAACAGGTACAACACTAGTGGCTGCAGGATCAGAAATGGTGGCACTGGCAGCAGGGGCATCACGTCTGGCAACAGGTACAACACTAGTGGCTGCAGGATCAGAAATGGTGGCACTGGCAGCAGGGGCATCACGTCTGGCAACAGGTACAACACTAGTGGCTGCAGGATCAGTGGTGGCACTGGCAGCAGGGGCAGCATGTCTGGCAACAGGTACAACACTAGTGGCTGCAGTTACAGAAATGGTGGCACTGGCAGCAGGGGCAGCATGTTTGGCAAGAAGCACAACACTAGTGGCTGCAGGATCAGAAATGGTGGCACTGGCAGCAGGGGCAGCTCGTTTGGCAACAGGTACAATACTAGTGGCTGCAGGTACAGCAATGGTGGCATTGGCAGCAGGGGCAGCACATCTTTCAGCAGGCATAGGCAGCTGACCTGTCCTGCTCTCACTAGTACTACCCTTTTCTCCCTCCCTCCCTCCCTTCCCATTCCCTTTTCTCCCTTCCTTCCCATTAAATTCCCCAAGATACCTTGGGGTGATTTAGGGGGACTGGACAGTAGTGGTCCCTTCCTCCTCAGTGGACACATAATGGTCCTTCCAGCTCCTCCATTGATTTTTACCCTACTCATAATAATAGGAGTCACTATGAGCCTCTCCTGCCTCACTTTTTGCAAAATATCACAAGAGAACAGCATAGCACATCTATCTCGCTCTGTAGCTGCTTTTATTGTGTCTGCCTTCAGCGAAAGTGTCACTTTTTTTAGCGTTAGTGCGTAAACAACATAAATCAATGGGCGGAAACTTTTTAGCCATTGAAAAAAACCGCGAAAAATTTTGGCCAGTGGGCAAAAAATGCGAAAATTTTAACCGCTAGTTTTAAAGCGGATTTTCCCTTGAAAAAAGTGGATAACAATGTGGTTTTCACTAAATTTCCCTCAGAAACACGGTGACAACTTTCGCCCACCCCTAGTTCTGACTGAGTTATCTGGGTTACCGTGACAGGAACAAAGGTGACTCTCCCTTGAGATGGTAATAAGGTACTAGGCCTGCCTGCACAACTGTGAGACTGGCTGATGTGTCACTCTGAAAATTATTCAAACAAATTCCTAATATTTGTAATATTTTGAAAAGGAACAAAGGTGACTCTCCCTTGCGGTGGCAATAAGGCACCCTGCCTGCCTACACAACTGTCAGACTGGCTGATGTGTCACTCTGAAAATTATTCATATAAATCCCTAATATTTTTAATATTTTGCACAGGAACAAAGATTACTCTCCCTTGCAGTGGCAATAAGGTACTAATGCTGGCTGCCTGTCTATGCCTAATGCTATCTGCCTGCCTACACAACAACTGGACACTCTCTAATATCTCCTGCTTCTTCTCTCTCTGAGCTCTAACAACGCACTATCAGGAAATGCAGGCTGTCTGGGTGTCTGAGTCATTAGGCCAACCCCCATCATGAAACGAAGAAGCTAATTGGAACAGAGACAAGGAGGGAAAGTAGCTCATGAAACGGAGAAGCTAATTGGACTAGAGACTACTACAGGTAGAAGTCGCTGAATTTCTGAAATTGTCGGAGACATTCGGACAAGGAATGTTGGGATTCAGATTTTTTTTTACGAACAACCCTTGCCTTTCGGCCTGCCTGAATGTCGCCGCATGACCCCTTATTCGACGAATTACGAAATTTGCTGAGCCGATTTGCACAAGTCTACCACGCACTGTGCAATGAATGAATCCAGGAAGAGCCCTGACTCTATAGGGCATTAATAATAGCACAAAAAGTGATACATTTGGACTGGAAGAGAGCTATTAACCCTTTCAGTGCCAGAAAGGTATCCAATACATTGTGTTGCAATACACTAAATACCTCTCTGGTACTCAAAGGGTTAACATACTTTACAGGGAATTAGCATTAAGTGCCACGCTGTGCCATTACAATAATTCTGCAAAAAACTATTTTTACAGGAAAAATCTAGAATAATATACAGCCATATTTTATTTATCGGTCAAACAAACTAAATTTGCTGAAGGAGGTGACAGGTCCACTGTAAGTCACAAATTTCAAGGAGAATTATCTCCGCCTAATAATAACCATTTAAAGGGATAATAATGTCCAGTTTTTACAGCAAGATTAATTCTTCTATATACATTTGTTTAATGATGTGTAGCTTTATAACCATCTATATTTTAGGTTTATTGTATATCAAAGTTTTCCCCTCCTGTCCCTTTTACCTACGTAATGCTGCCTCCCCACAGATCTGGAACTCGGTCATCGGACCAGACAGATCACAGTGAGGGACAATCTTCTTTCCTTCAGTATAAGGAAAACCCTCCCCCCTTGATGAAGGAGTGCAGGTTTTTCCTTATGCTGAAAGAAGATTGTCCCTCGCCACGATCTGTCCGGACTAGGGTGACCACATTTTCGTTCTGCTATTCCGGGACATGTGGTCACCCTACTCCTCTTCATCGCCACATTGCCCCTTGATTCCCTACCTTGAGTGCTCAGTGCCTCCTCCGGCACAGAGCTGAAGCTCCCGCGCGCTGTGCTCAGTAATGCAGAGCACTGGGAGATGATATCATCTCCCAGCGCTCTGTATTACTAGAGCGCTTGCCTCCAGGAGATCCGCTGGATTGCCGCCCTGGATGTCAGCCTGCAAGCGGTGTGTCACATCATGGACGCCACGAGGGAGTGCTGATTTATGCTACCAAGCGCTCCCTCGCGGCATCCATGATGTGACACACCGCTTGCAGGCTGACATCCAGGGCGGCATATATATAAAAAAAAAAAAAACACAACAAACACTGGCTTCATTCCGGGACTTCATTGTCCCTGAGGGAGATGACCCGGGACGCGGGACATAGGCTTAAAATAAGGGACAGTCCCGGACATTCCGGGACCCGTGGTCACCCTAGTCCGGACCAGCTTGCAGAAGATTTGTGATGTATGTGAAAGGGGCAGGAGAGGGACACTATTATAGAAGAAAACTAAAATGGCAACATTTTAGATGGTTATAAAGGTATACATCATTATACAAATGTATATAGAAGACTCAATATTACTGTAAACCCTAGACATTGCTGTCCCTTTAAGCAAAACATTTCAAGAAGAACACCTTCTAATAATAACCTCCTAATAATAACCCCACTTACCATTACGATTTTCTGGTCATAGTAAGGCAAATAGGGGTAAATATTAGGTGTTAGTTCTCCTTTAATAAATTGCTATGACTTTTCCCTCCAAATGCTTTGTCCTGAGTTTATTTCCTGTTATGGATGGCGGAACATCCTTGAGTACAAGGTCTTTTTCACATTATTTAATTATAACGCACCAACAACTTCTATAACTGTGTCCCTGACATAGACTACCCTGTACAATCATCTATATGTCACAGAACAAATCAGATTGAACTTGATTGAAGAGACACACTTATGTTTTATTACACTGTGCTTACTTTTATGGCAAAATCACTAAAAGCCACTCATAGGCCATTAAAAAGAACAGATAGAAAATGTTAAAGTGGAACTAACACCTTATATCAACTTGAAAAGCTTTCAAAATCACCTTTCTTTATATTTGCCAAACAATAGTATATGATTTATTTTACAGTTTATGCCAACCAGATGCTAACATTCTACACTCTTCTTCCTCCCACTTACTTCTCCCTGCAGGTCAGTACTAGCTACTTTGCATGAACTGACTATCTCACAATGGTTCATACCTAGTGAAGATGGATGCTTACACTGAGGTGAGAATGTGGACAGGTAGCCGATACACTTTAACTCTTTGAGTGCCAGGGAGGTATCCAATGCATTGCAACACAATGCATTGGATACCGTTGTGGCACTCATTGTGTTAAGAGCTTTGGGATGGTATCTGCACCCTACTTACATGGACAGTATCACCAGTAAATGTATTTTTATGTGAAATAGCATACCCCTAACTATAACTGCAACATAGTAGACAGTGGTACTGAGTACTAAAATGAATTGGCACAGTTCTGGGGCAAACCAATAGCACGATAGGCGACAAATAAAAATTACCCAGAATCCTAGTGATTTAAATATGGCTTTTAACTCCTTGTAAGAGAGGACACAAACATATTGTAAAGCAATTTATTGGAAACCTCTCCAGAGTCCATGGAGTTAAAAGCCCCATTTAAATCTGTAGGCCTTTTTACTTGTCCCCTATGGTGCAGCTGGTTTTAAATACATCTGTCTCACTGCAGTGAATATATGACAAGGATTCCTCTCTAAATCAGGTGCTGGAAGTGCTGTTAAGCCTGTAGACCTGCTTAATACTACTAAGCTACGTATGCCAAAAAGTCTCCCTATAATGAGGGCTGTGCCAAGGAGAGGGCAATGTGCAGTCTATATGTATTTGGGGCTTTACTTTGGCCAATGGCAAGATCTACTCCATGTATGAAAATATTGTAGACAATCTAGTACTCGTTGCTGTCAGTTTCCCTTCAGATGCTATGGGGCAGTTGTGCTGGGCTTGCTGGCATTATACTTTTGAGTGTCCGATTCGCATTCAACACATTGTGACAGTCTAATGATGTTGCAGTGTGTCTGAGGGTATACAATACAGCGATCATATGCTGCAGTGCATACTCTTATGTGTATCAACTGACTTTAGAGGCTATGTACACAGCCACCATACCTCCAAACATATCATATGGGGAAAGAAGCCCTTGATCTTTGTCCTGTCCCTGGAACCGTTACTTCAGACTGTACGAAACCATCCAGATATCTGGGGCATAGTCTCAGGTTCCAAAACCTTCAAATTGGCGGCATTTGCTGATGCTGTTCTCTTCACTATCACACATTCCTTCTACTCTCTCCCGCCCCTTTTGGATACTCTTCAAACATACTCGTTTGTTTCCCAGGCCTTAATTAATTATGCTAAATCGGAAGTCCTCAATATTAACCTAGATCCTACATCAGTGGCTACCCTCAAAACCAAATTCCTGTATAAATGGTTGGACTCTGCTATCTCATACTTAGGTATCAATTTTTCCTCAGATCTGACTTCTAGATGTCAACCTCACCCCTCTTTTACACTTGATTTCAAATTATTTATCCTCCTGGAACCCCTTGTTTGTCTCATGGCTGGGAAGAATCAGCGTGATTAAAATGATGATATTGCCCAAGATCCTCTCTGTCCTCAATGCTTTGCCGATCTTTGTTCCCAAGCACTTCTGTGACTCAATCACCTACAAAATTATCAGCTTCGTATGAGCAGGTAAATCCCCTAGACTCCGATATGACATTCTAACTCGTCCCATCCACCAGGGAGGTATGGGTCTCCCTGATTTTCTTAGATATTATAAGGCTGCTTCCATATCCAAAATCTTTGATTTTGTCTCTCTCCCCCCTAAATGTTGGACTTACTCTGTCTTTCATGCCATTGACAATACGGACTTCTTACAACTCCTATGACTTCCATCTTGGAGTCCCTCCACTTCTTACATGAAACATGTTATTTTGGGTCACATATTAGGGATATGGAAAGACATTAATAATACATTTCGCCTTGCTTCTACTCCCTCACCCCTTCGAACCTTCCTGAATAATCCATCCTTTCCCCCAGGCCGAAGACCCCAATTCTTCTTGAGCTGGCAACAGAAGAATTTACACATTTTAGCCTTCCTTACGGTGAACTCACAATTTACTTCCTTTAACCGACTCTCATCATTGCTGGGTTCCCAGGATGCCCAATGGTGGCTTATATTCCAAATTTGCCATTGGTATAACTCCATGTGTAAGGAGAGTTCTCCGGATAGAGAGCTTACCCCCTTGGAAACTGTACTTTCTAAACCTTCACCCTCTACTCGTCCTCTCTTCTTCTGTTATTCTATTCTTGCACATACTACTTCTCATTCCGAACCTTACTTTATCACGAGATGGAAAACTGAACTTTCAATTTCTATAGCCGTGACAGAATGGTCACAAATATTTAGATCCAACGTCCGATATGCACTGTATACAAGCTCCTGAAAACTCAACTACAAGATCTTGACGGGTTAGTACAGAACCCCCTTGCAGCTATCCAGGATCTACCCATCTTTATCTCCCTCTTGCTGGAGATGCCTCCTCCATACCGGCTCCCTCTCACAAATCTGGTGGTTTTGTCCATTGATCCGGCAGTTCTGGGCTGAGGTGATTGAGGCCATACATAATCTGTTGGGCACAGTCCTTCCAGTAGACCCTTTACTATGTCTCGTCTCGCTCAGGTCCCACCTCCCCCCCAACTCCGTCTCCTTCCTCCTGGAAACTATCTATCATCCTCCATGCTGCCAGATCCCAAATCCCCAAACTATGGAAGAGCAACACTGTTCCCTCTCTTGAGCAATGGGCGGGAGCGTAGGCGCCCTGGCCAAGATGGAGAAACTTCATGCCGTAGCGCATAACACCCTCTTTGTCTACTGTGAACACTGGACCACTTGGCAGTCCTTTCGGTCAACTCTTGTACCGCATTAACCAACTCATCTTATCTCTTATCATATTGTTGACTGCGGTCCACTCGACCCTTCCTCTCCTATTTGGCATTATTGGATCACAAGTTTATGCACGATTTGACGAGCTACCTCTTGATCTTGATGCTCACTGGACCATGTGGAAATATCCCTTCCCCCTTTTTTTCCCTCCCTCTCTCTTCCCTTCTCTCTCTAGTCTCAACTCTGCTACTACCATCACCACAGTCGCAGCTCCCAATGAGCCGCTCCATACTAGCCGTCTCTTTCTACCCAGCTTTACCCACTGCTCTCCCACGTTATAGATTTACTCACCTCCTCATGATTATGGTTCTGATTCCCAACGTCCTCATACCTAGATGACGACTGGCTTCACTACTTCACCTATCCACCTCTGTTTCCATTATTGCTGGGACCATTGTTACTCTTGTTATCTCATGTACTATTGTTTTATAAGTTGCTGTACTTATTGCCTATGTAACTTCATCATATTTCAATAAAACTTTGGCGGAAAAAAAAAATGGCCAAAAAAGGATACTTTCGTTTTAGGTTGTGTTGCTGGGGCACGACTGGTGGGATGGGCATTACCAAGAATTCTAGACTACTTTATGACCTACTGACAGCTCTTTATGTAATTAAATAAATCTTTTAGAACAAGGCCAAATAATTTAATGTACACAGTCTAAAATGTAGATAGATATACCAAAGTTTTAACAAACATTAATGTGAATTTTATTGCTGTGGAGCAAGGTGATACAGTTATATACACACCACACAGTCTGATCTCATAAAAAGAGGGTCACCAGGGTAGCAAAGATGGACAGAGGGATTTGGGTCTCAAAAAGGGACCGTTCCTCCTAAAAAGGAACACTTGGAAGTCATGGCTTTGCCCCGGAATTTCTCCACTTTGCATTTATACAAGTGGTCCATTCTGTCTTTTTAATGAAGATTGCTCTATGTTCCTCAAAAATAATATTAAAATGCAAAAGGAACTATCTATGTGTGTTTATATTGAATGTTACATAGAGTTAAAATCATAGATTAGCTTCATTTTGACATAAAAATTTACTGATTTGCTAAATTTTTACTGTCTGCTTTCATTTACTAGACAACAAAAGGCCGTATACTCACAAGAAAAGTGAAGCAATTCTGGGGTGAACCAAAATTCAAACTGAATTTCATAGGGAAGTCCAGAGGTCCACAACACATTGAGGAGCAATCCCCATTTAATTATTTGGGGAAGATGCACTAAAGTGTGATAAAGAGGTGATAAAGTGGAGATGACTTCTCCAGTTTAACACTTCTCCTGTTACTATGTTATTCTATAGAGCCCATGCACTATGCATTCTCCAGTTTTGGAGATCTTAGTACATTGGCTCTTTAGAATACCATAGGAATCGGAGAAGTGATATCATTGGAGAAGTCATCTCCACTTTATCACCTCTTTATCACGCCTTAGTGCATAAACTCCTTTGAGTGTCAGAGGGGTATCCAATACATTGCATACTCCTTTGGCACTCAAAGGATCAAACCAAGGGTATTTTTTAAAATATGTATTTATCCCCATTGTGTAGTCGGTTTGTTCCAGAATTCTTTTTTTTTTTTCTTTTGTGGATAAATCCATCAGTGTATTGGTAAATCTCAGGTGCCAATTTTCTACTTTTTTACTAAATTAACCTTTTTTTAAATATGGCAAAGATAAATGTGACCCAATATATTGAACAGTTTTTTAGACCAATGGGCAGTAAAGGGATTCATATCCTCCTTGGGATTAAGAGGCAGGCAGCAGTATGTGTGGATGAAAAGAGGTATACTTTGAGGAGAAAAAGCCAGTGAATAGATCTGCTTTTTGGGTAGAAAATTGTATTTATCATATTACATGAATAATCTTCATACCTGGAAATCTTCTCAACCATGGCCCCCAGAGAACTAAGCAGGGCTGGGGAAGGGAGTGGCCAAATAACACCATTCACGTTATAATGTGGGAGTGGCTTAATCTGGGTGATACAGAGCTGGAGGACTAAGATGGGGGATTTAAACTTAAATGTGTGGGGAGGTGTGAGGGACAGAGTGGGAGTCAGAAGAGCAGGGTGGGAAAGTGGGTGGTTACCATTGAGCTAACAAAGCTCAAGTATCAGCCTATGTCCCTGGAGGTCCAGTAATTAATTCTGAAAACCAGAGTCTCCAGGGCAGATCCGAACACCTCCCTGGTATGATAATCTCTTCTATTTGCACTGCCCAGAAGACATGATAGAAGCAACAAGAAAATCATGTGTGAGTCACAGGAATCCCTGGGCCACCAGTTCCCCACCATTGGAAAAAGTAATATTGAAGTAGTTTAAAGGGATAGTAATACTTAAGTATTACTAATCCCTATAGCAAAGTACTAATTCAAAAAAACGTATTGCCCACAGTGTCATCTCTCAAACCTTTATGGTTTGAGAGATGATCGCTTCTAAAGTTGCCCTCTCCCTCCCCCTTCCCCGTAGTCAGCATTCTAGCTGACTCAGGGAAATCCGGTCAGAGATCATCAGGCGGCTCTGCAGCAGAGCCACGATCACGTTAACTAAAAAAAAAAACTTTCACTAAAATGGTCTTCAAGCCAAGCACACGTAGAAGACCATTTCAGTGAAAGTTTTCTTTTTTAGTAACGCGATCTGGCTGTGCTGGAGAGCCGCCTGAAAGTCGTAAGACTCTCTTCCTTTCAGTCAGCTAGAATGCTGACTACGGGGAAGGGGGAGGGAGAGGGCAACTTTAGAAGTGTTCATCTCTCAAACCATAAAGGTTTGAGAGATGACACTGGGGGCAATACTTTTTTTTAAGTAGTACCTTGTTATAGGGATTAGTAATACTTAAGTATTACTATCCCTTTAAGAATGAAACAATAAGACAGAAACTCGTTATTTTCAAGAACTACAGAAAGCCGATAAAACTCAATATTGGGTGGATTTATCACAAGCTCAAAAAGAATGATGATTCTGCAAGTAAAAAAAAACACAGAACACATCAGAGGAAATGAAAACAAGAGAACAGTTTTATTCCAGATGGAAATATTTGATGAATGGCTATTTTTTCCATTCGGCAGATATTTCCAGCTTGTCAATTTTGTACTCACATTGTAACCGAGAGTCAGAATTGTATTTCGGTATTGTGGTTATTTTTTCCAAATAAAAGCCTCTTTGGAATCCTTTAGGAGTGCTGCAAAGTGCTCATCATGACCCCAAAATGAGAAAACATAGCTTAACCCCTTAAGGACCCATGACGGTCCTGGACGGTCATGGAATTCTGGGCTCCCCGCCATTCAGGGAGTCTAGAATCGGATCGCGTGCAAAAAAAAAATGCTCCGTGGTCCTTCAGTGACTGCAAAGTACGTGCGCGGCTGGTCCTTAAGGGGTTAAGGAAAGTGAGAAACAACAGCACCTCTGTCTCTTGCCTGATACCCCATGTCTCCGAGCACCCTCCCCATATCCCTGCCTGTCATGGTCAACTCCTTCAATGCCAGATCACAGTAATCTCGCTGCTCCAGTAATGGTGGGGTTAACTGCCAAGTTACAACCACCCAAACCCCCAAAAACATATGTAACCCCACACAAAGTCCACCACCTCCAATCTTGCTGCTCCAGAAATGGAGGGTTTAACCATGGGTATTGCACAATGGAAGGCCTTTTTAGCCAGAAAAGAAGACAGTACAAAGGCGATTCTACTACAATGTGATAGCAGAATAGCCATTTGCATTTTTTTTTTACTCTTTTTGGTATACATTTCTAATTGGAGGGTCCAATTTAAAAATGTCACAGATTTGTGAGCTTGTGTGCCAATACCATGTCTAATCGTTTGAGTGCCAGAGGAGTGTTCAATGCATTGTGTGGAACTCAAATTGTTAAAATGTTGCTTGCGTCAAAACAGTATGTTTAAAATGTTCACTTATTAAAACAGCATCTAATATTTAAAATGTTGCATTATTAACCCCTTGTGTGCCAGAGAGGTACACAACGCATTGCAACGCAATGCGCTGCGTACCTCTCTGGCATTCAAAGGGTTAAAATAACTGCACCCCCAAATTATTCTAACCCAAATTTCCCTAACTACACATACGTTTTATATGCTTAGTATTGACACTTGTCATTTACTACTTGCTAATGCAATAGGATACCGAAGTGGAGAATTCATTATAAATGCTGACTGGAAAGGAATAGCAGAAGCAAGTAAAAGGCTAGAAAAAAAAAATTCCTACTCTTCTGCCAGTTGAATTTCCATTATGATAGAATGGAATCTCAGCTAAAACGTGGTACGAAACTAAAGATAAAACCAGCAATTCACATAAAAGGCTCACTAAATGACATATGGGGGAGATGCACTAAGGTGTGATAAAGTGGTGTGATAATATAGAGATAACTTCTCCTGTGATATCACTTCTTAAATTCCTATGTTACTCTATGGAGCCTATGCACTAAGATTTCGGCACCTTTGGAGAAAAATAGAAAGCGGTGGTTGGAGTTGGGGCGGCAGTTTCACATGAGTAATGGGGTGTGGAAATGGGCAGGCTTTGCTGATTGAGAAACAGAGGTTTCAGACTCTTCTATTATAGTAACATGGGGCCTTAGTTATCAAGCTAAAGAGGCGCAATTCTTGAGAAAAATAATCGTCCCATAGGGTTCAAAAGAAAATCCAGCAAATCTGGAAATTTTAACGTGAATGCTCTGGGTTTTCTGTGTGTTGCTTCTGCTTAAAGTGACAGTAATACTTTAATAAAAGTATTCTGAATTCTGTAGGTATTAAAAAACTAAATTTATTCCAACCGGTCCTATCTCTCAAACCTCTATGGTTTGAGAGATATAAGCTTTGAAAGTTCCCATTCCCCTCCCCTTGCATGTACGTCAGATTTTCAAGTTTGAGAAGGCGATCCCGTTCAACAGACCATCCTGCGGCTCTTCAGCAGCACCGTGATCACTCTCGTTAGGCAGAAATACTTCATTTGAATGGTCTACAACGTGAGCCTGGTTTACAAGCACATGTTGTAGACCATTCAAATGAAGTATTTCTATCTAACTAGCGTGATTACGGCTCTGCTGAAGAGCGCTGGATGGTCTATGGACCGGGATCTCCTTCTCTAACTCGGAAATATGACGTACGTGCAAAGGGAGGGAAATGGGAACTTTCAAAGTTTATATTTCTCAAACCATAGAGGTTTGAGAGATAGGACCAGTTGGAATTAATTCAGTTTTTTAATACCTACAGAATTCAAAATACTTTTATTAAAGTATTACTATCAATTTAAGGCCTTTTACTATCTAGTTAAAAAACTATGAAAAAAAATTAAAAAAACATGAAGAATGATATAAGTCTTATCTCTCAAACTTTTATGGTTTGAGAGATTTTCACAAGCAAAGTTTCCCCTCCCGCCTCTTTTACCTAGTGTAAGCCATCTATTCTCAGATGTGGAATCCAGTCCATAGACTGATGACAGAAGGGGACAATCTTCTTCCTGTGAGAACAATGAAAGCCCTGCCCCCCTTGACAAGCTTTTCAGGTTTTTCCCTTATCTTAATTGAAGATTGTCCCTCTCTGCAATCTACTTGGGCACCTTCCTTCTGCTCTGGCTGAGCAGTGTTACATCAGTAAAAGGGGCGGGAGGGGGATACTTTGTCATTGAATTACTCTTGAACTACAACTCTGACAGAATTGAAATAACACTCTCCAAAGTCCAAATACCATGATGATTAATTAGAGCTGCTTTTATTATGAAACATTAATATCTCTTTAAAGTGAAAATACTATTAGTTGCTGATACATCAATTTACTTCTGATAGGATAATTTGTTGTTTACATTGACAGAAGCAAACTAAATAGCAAAAGTGCATGGTTTAATTTATAAAAAATAATCTCAGGGGCAAAAATGGGTCACTATTGGTAAAGAAAGAAAAACAAAACATAAAAAAATAAATATTATTTAATACATTTTTCAATAAATGTGAAAAAACATCAAATAAATATTATTTAATCACATTTACTAAATAAATCTTCAAAGCTGTGTAATACGTTAAAGGAGAACTGTACCCAGAGAAAAAGGTTCCCCCTTGTGTATACAAAAGATTTATGTCAGTGATTCTCAACTAGGATGCCTGGCATCCACTTAGGGGGCCCCTTGTTTACTATAAAGACTGTACTATAACGGCTTTACTATAACGACTGATTCAAATATATATTTATAAGCATTTTTTTGCACAATATTTTTTGTTATTCAGATAACAAATATCTATACAAATTACTATATATTAGTAATGCCCTTGACAAATGACACATCAAATTTTACAGGTGTCCTGAAAGTCTAGATTACATGTTAGGGGTTCCCTGAACATAATAGGATTGAGAATCACATCATCGTAATCTTCATTCATGGATGAAGGCCTCCACAGCAACTTTCAGATGTGGTAATTTCATCAACTCAAACTAAATTGGGAAAAAAAGGACTTAAAATCAATGGAAGTTACCTACATCACTTACAGTTTGCAGATGATGATATAATATCTATCTATCTATCTATCTATCTATCTATCTATCTATCTATCTATCATCATCATTTTCAGCCATTCTCATATCTATATCTATGTATCCATCATCATCACCATCATTTTCAGCCATTCTCAATCCACTGCAGGGTGAAAGCCACCTCAGCAAGTTTCCAATAATGACAGCCTTCTGGTTTTTGTTGTCACTGTGTACCAACAAATTTGGTAATTTACTCTACTCATCTTGCATTTTTTCTTCCTCTTGACAGTTTAGTATCAAGTGGAATCTATTCCAAAATTATTTTAGTCCATCTACCACAATGACTTCTTGCTATGTGGTCTGCCCATTTCCATTTTAGGTGTTTTGATCTTTCAATGATGTCATAGATCTTTGTTAATGGAATAAAATTTTGGAAGTTCATATAGGGAGTTAATGTTTGTTGTGTATTAAGAGCAGAGATGGGTGAACAGTTTTTGTTGTATGAACAATATCTGTTTACATCACTTACCCTTATAACTATAGTTTTCATTACAGAATCATAAATATTTAATATGAAAACAAAAAAACATATTTTAGGGCTTTTTCTGATAAATATAATAATGACAGCATTCACTATCACATCCTTTGGAGACCTCTAGCCAGTTGCCGACCTTTTTCACAGAATGCACTAGAACAACTGCCTGGACACCAACTGAGTTGCCTAGGAACTAGGTGGCACTGTTCCAAAAGGATGATATAAGAAAACCCCAACACTTTGGACTATAATCACTTTGGAACGAAGCATTACATGCAAGCACCCTTGTTTTAAACTCCAAGAAATGCCCTACAATATGTTTTTTTCTTAACCAAAGTTTACTACAACACTTTTGGAGCAAATTAAGTTTATTATATCAGTATTATTGTTTATTCACAAAGTACGAATGTAGTGTTTATTATCCTAAACAAAGCCCAGACAACAACCAGCTGAGACTCAGAAAAGAATGATAAAGGTATATCACAACAAGTATTCACAAAATCCAATAAACCATTAACATGTACAGCATAAAGCAATTTATATTCACCCAACAGGCAGGAAACTGCATATTTAAGTCACCTGGTTTTCCTTCTGTGGCTTTTTTAAGATGGTGAAAATCATCCTGATGCTATATTTACTACTCTGCCTCCTCAAACCATGAGTCCTGTCAAATCTCATGCATCTGAAGTCCTAGATTTCACCACATCAAAACATTATTCTCTCTCAGTTCCTCCTTTTCTATGCCCCTGTTCAGTCTAACTGCATTCTGAGCACTGGAACACAGTGACGCGGATGTATTAATATGAACCAGAGGAGATGCGCTAAGGAGTGATAAAGGTGTGATAATAGGACATAACTTCTTCAATGTAATAAACTCTCCAATTCCTATGTCCTTCTGTACAGTCTATGCACTATGATGTCTCAAGTTTGAAAAATAGTGACAGTATTTCTGAAGAAAACCTATTGAACCATAAGGGACAAAGACAAATTTAAAAAATGTCCCAAATAAACTGAAGCGATGTGTTGGAGACGGGTTAAAAGTTCAGTTTTAAATAATGTAAAATTTTAGTTCTATTTCCTAATACAGATGGTGTGCCCCATAATCTCTCTTTATTTTTTTGTTGAAAAAATTACATTCTCTAACTTTTTTATTGCATTTTATTGAAGTGATTCCCAGCTCTTTCCACAGAGACCGAACAGGCCATGTCTTTACGACTTCCCTGCTTGTGCAGAGGTGACAATGCAATGGCTGAGTCTCCAGCAGGGATATCCTAAAGATGTGGAATGCTAGGTGCCCATAATGAGAGGGTTGTTAAAGGGATAGTAATGTCTCTTTTAAATAAAATGTAATATTGTAGGTATTACAAAAATAAACTAACTGATCCAAGTCCCGTCTCTCAAACCTTTATAGTTTGAGAGATACACGATGCTAAACTCCCCCGCTCCTCCCCTTTCACAGACGTCAGCTGTAAAGGAGATTTTAGATATCTAAAAAGAAATACTTAATTGGAACAGTCTACATAGTGTGTCTGGTTTGCAAGCACACTTTGTAGACTGTTCCAATTAAGTATTTTTTTTTAGACAGCGGTATTTCGGCTCTGCTGAAGATCCGCCGGCTGGTCCTGGGACCAGGATTTCATGATGTCAGCTAGAGGCTGATGTCTGTGAAAGGGGAGGGGGGAAGTTTAGCATTGTATATCTCTCAAACTATAAAGGTTTGAGAGACGGGAATTGGATCAGTTAGTTTATTTTTGTAATACCTACAAGTAGCTGTTCCATGTGACAGCTTTGATGTCAGTTCTGTCTTTAAATGCATCATGGTGGACTACGTGCCGATCAACTGATTCATGTAAGAAGAAGACTCGCAAGGCACTCTGTTTGCAATGCATTGCTCACCAATCTGGCCCTGTTGGTAGGGTTGCCACCTTTCCTTCAAAAAAATACCAGCCATGGCATTCCCTCCATAGTCTTAACGTTGGACAGAAGCCAATTTTTTACCGGCCTGCTGGTAAAATACTGGCTGGGTGGCAACCCTACCTGTTGGAGTTAACACATAGGGCCGTATGTTCAAAGGGATAACGACAAACAAATGTTGTATGAAAGACAAAAATAAGTAATTGAATGCATGAACAGCATATTTTCTATAGAGTATACGACAAAAAATTAGTAATGTCCGTTGTGTATGACACAACTCCAGAACTGATGGCAAAGGGGCGGGGCTAGGGCGGGGCTAAACTATTCTACAGTGTCGTATAGAGGAAAAGAAAATTTGTCTTAACTAACGACAAAAAAATGTCGTGCAAAAGACAAAATTTGTACGTTAAGAAAAAAGTGGAGGGAATGTGTATTTCTGAATGTGAGAATTTTTGTCTTTAGTTAAGACATTTTTGTTGTTAGTTAAGACATTTTTGTCTGTAGTTAAGACATTTTTGTCGTTAGGTAAGGCTTTTTTTGTCGTTAGATATGACAATTTCAGTCAGGACAAATGACATATTTCCAATCACAACCGACACTCTCTGAAAATATTAATGATCCCAACGACACTGTACTTTGAAAAGTCGTTACAAACGACAAAAGCTATTTAGCTACTTCTTTGAACATAAGGCCCATAGTGGGGAGCTTATGTCCTATTTTCCGTATGATGACATGCACAGTGTACATAAAATCAGAGCTGGATTTACATCCCAGGTGCCCTTAGGTAAGGCACTTTAGGGGGAGATTCATTAAGGTGTGATAAGGGGATGATAATGTGGCGATATCTCCAATTCCTATGTTATTCTATGGAGTCTTTCTCAAGTGGAAGAGATCTTAATGAATAGGCTTCATAGAATGACATAGGAATTGGAGAAGTGATATCACTGGAGAAGTCATCTCTACATTATCTCCTCCTTATCACACTTTACTGCATAACACCCCAGGTGCCCTTAGCTCCACCCATGGCCAACCCCCCATTCCTCACATGGCCACACCCCCAGTCAGATCAACTATTTCCTGGCAAAGAAAACACCCTTGACCAATAACAAGCAAGGACAAAATGCTTTAGAGATCTCTCAGGCACCCAAAGAGTTAAATAATAGCCTTAAAGGGGTATAAAACTAGTGCAGGGACTTCAACATTTCTCTGGCTACACTTCCTATTTGGAAATCTAGCCCTGCATAAAATACTGGGTTAAATTTTAATTTGAAAACCAGGAACAAAGGCAGAGACAGCAGGGAGTCAAAGCCAGGTGTATTTAGAAATCTGGGGCACTTGGCAGGTATGAAAATATTATTTACTGACTATACAGCACGGTCTAATCTGCTAAAGGTGTATAAATATATTTATGTGTAGAGAAAAAAGACCACTCTTTATCTGGATTCAAGAAATACCATAAACTGGGGAGGCCCATGGGTCAAATTCAGGCTGCTTGACACCAAGGTGCAAGGTCCAAGACTCGAGGAAGGTAAGGAGCTCTGGCCAAAAAAGTTGACAATAAATCCTTAATTCTGTGTCTTGTGTGTGCTTTTGTATCTATCTATCTATCTATCTATCTATCTATCTATCTATCTATCTATCTAAAGGTATACATATTAGTGATGGGGAGGCAATGTGGGGCTAAGACTGAAAATGCTTGCACGACATGACTTAACTAGCATACTATATAAATCTAAGCAACTAAAAAATAATTTTGCAAATACAAATGGATAGTACAACATATATGCGATTCTAAAAGCTCTTTCAAAATCAACAAAGTTGTGTTAAGGTGATAGGGTTTGTTTTCAATATGCCTGTGTTTAGCATTTTCCTAAATTAAAATATAATTAAAATATAACACTACTTCATTATTTCACTCTGGGTGAAACATTAAATATGCACTGGGATTATAAAGGTAAGTGAACACTTTTCAGCATGTTTTAATTTGGAAACACATATTGTAAAACATGTAAAACTAGATTAAATTGTTAATTTGTATGGCAATTCCCAGTCAAATTTCACTTTGGGAGAAATTATACAGTTTCAACTCATTGTTACTGTTTAATGCCTCTATTTAATTCAAATTGCAGTTGTAGGGGATTGAGTGCTTACTAACTACTAATGACAAGGGAAGTGGATTCAGCTCACAGCCAGGGAGATTTATAGAAAAGTGTACGTGTAAAGTAAGTGTTTGTGATATTTAGAGACTCGATAGATTTATTTAAAAAAGTTTACTGATTAACATAATATCTTAATAACCTGTTACATGTCATAAGAAATTAAAAGCTATGTAAGTAATAAATCATCACATTTAATTTGTTGATATTACAGATTTTTCAAGTGAAAGAATATGCAAAAATCATTACTTTTGTAAAGCAAACAAAATTAAATGGGCAAATGCTTAAAAACAAAATGATCTTACATTGAAAGTGGACATTAAAGGGATCGTAATACTTAATATGTAAAAAAATATATATGTTGTATGTTTAAAGTTCAGCAGAGGTTTCTGAGCATCTGTGAAAGTTTTACAGCTTTGTTTATTCTGTAATATAGCTGCAAAAAAAAAAAAAACAAATTAAGAAGGAAGAGAATTATGAAAAAGTGAAATATTTTACATATTTGATTCTTAAAGGGATAGTAATAATTAAAATGTAAAAAAAAATATGTTGTAGGGTTTATCCCCCTGAATAAAACAAGGGTACTCCCTCCGCTGAGAGATATTTTATTAAAAAATGATAACAGCTCGAACGTAAATTTTTTAGGTGCAATATCACAGTGGCCTGAAAATTTACAGTGGCAATGTTGCTATACCATCCTACATCTACCATCCACCATCTACAGACCAGAGCAGTACATAGGCTGGTGTAGCAACAGTGCCACTGTAAATTTTCAGGCCACTTTGATATTGCACCTAAAAAATTCAAGTTTGAGCTGTTATAATAAAATATCTTTGTCTGTTCCTGTATATTGGATATTGGTGTAGAAAGCTGGAGACTGGCAATGGACAAGCAAATACATTAATTTATATTTTTTGCTATTTTGTCTAATTTGGTGAATCTGTTTCGTTATCTGACTGTTCCCTAGATGGTCTTTGGAGTTGTAGTTTTTGTTATAAGATTGATCCTTCTGGACATGGCTTATGGATTTGACCATGTTGCGCTATTAACCCCTACTATGCATTGCTCACTCTTCTGGTCCTTCAATGGATTAAACAACACATATTGCAACATAATGCACATAAATGATCAAACACTCCCACACTGCCATTCCCTTGAAGCAAGTAGCACATACAGGTATTATAAACTTCTTTTTGTAGACATAGTACGTAGTTGATAGGCAGGCTCCGTTCCAGATAATCAATTCTATCGCCCTATTTTAGTGTGGAATCATCTTAGTACACACTGTGATGACTATTGAACCAAAGATCATAACAAGTGTGATGTTGAGTTGACCTCATGCAATTTTGTAAATATATTTAGTTTAAGAATTCGATTAAATATTCATTTGCTCTGTTACATAGGGAAGCTTTCTTCAAGCTGTGTAAATTCAATTTCATCAAACTCCTATTCCAGCCAGTGAGGCTTTATTTGTGAAAGGGATAAAATTATATTTACAAAGCCCTAAGAACACATGTACAAAAAACACATTTCCCATATCCTTACGGCTTCCAGAGAGGTTTTACCTTTGAAATGTAAAATGAATAACTCGCCTACATTGGAGGTTATCCTCGAAGGGTTGTTTTATATTTGAAGTGGTAAATCTATAAAATTGTGCATAACATTCAGGAGCAAACTGCACCACTGGGGAAAAATAAAGATTAGGTAAATATTAAGGATTTAAAAGTTCCATTTATACCAGTGGACATTTTATGGATATCTACAGGGCCATTTCTAGGGCAGACAAGCAAGTGAGATTGCACTGGGTGAAAAACAGAATGGTGCCAGAGAGAACCCACCCCAAAAGCATGTTTATTACTGATGTGTTTCCCCACTGTCAGAGGCCAGCTGAGGATGGTAGGAATTGCAGTCCAACAACAGCTGGTCTCCTGCAGGTTGTCCACCTCTAGATTAAACAATGAACCTAAGGGGCCATGGCCTTGGTGGCTTGCCCTTTCCTTGTCTATACAAAGCAAAGGTGTTGCACAATTCACTGGACACGTCAACATGCTTAGGTTATGGATCCTGAGTGAAGTATCTCCATACTGTGGACATCATGGACTGTGGGGTTCCTGAGGGGCTGCTACTACTACTGGGGCTAGATGTTGATACAATTCTACTGCTACTACTACTAGGTGTCTAAGGTGCAGTACTTCCAGTGCCAGCAGAGGCAATCATCATAGCTAAGGTTGTGGATGTTAAAAGGATAGTAATCTTTCACAATAAAAGCAGCTGTGATTAATCTTCATAATAATTGGGCCATGGAAAGTGTTATTTCAATACTGTCAGTGTTGTAGTTCAAGAGTAATCGAATGATAAAGTATACCCCTCCCGCTCCCTTTACTGATGTAACACTGCTCACCTCAGAGCAGCAAGACTGTCTGGATGGATCGCAGAGAGGAACAATCTTCAGTGAGCATAAGGAAAAATCTGTCAAGGGGGGCAGGGTTTTCATTGTTCTCACAGTAAGAAGATTGTCCCTTGTTGTGGCCTGTCTGGTCAAGTGCCCAGATTCCACATCTGAGGGGAGGTGGCTTACACTAGGTAGAAGGGGCGGGAGGGGGATACTTTATCATTCAATTACTCTTGAACTACAACTCTGACAGTATTGAAATAACACTCTCCATGGCCCAAATACTATGAAGATTAATTGGAGCTGCTTTTATTGTGAAACATTACTACCTCTTTAATAATCTTTGTTGCTGTTATTGCTGCTGGTTACTCAACACAAGAGTGTGTGACTGAATGGGACTTGGAAGTTGAAGAGGTGACAATACTGATGATGGCTGAGAGGAATACTATGTATTTTTAGGCATCTTTGCTTGTACAGGATCAGAGTTTCAATGGCAGTGCTCCTTTTTAGTGGTGGAAGATTGAGCTTTGCTTTTCAGATAATGTTATGGCCATGTCAGCATCTCTCACACTCTCAACTTCATCTGTATCTGAACATGAGGAGGATGCTGGAGAGGTATATTGTAGATCTACATCATCATCAGTCATCATTAGGTCATCCTCAGCATCGCCCGCAGCTTCTTTCCCACGACCCTTAAATTCTTCTAAGTGTTTAGAGGTGTAAAATAATTAATTTTTACCTTAACTTTCACAAAGTTTGTTACTACTTTGAGGACAGGTGTTTAGGTGTTTGTTTGTCTCAGTGTCAGATGCAACAGTTGGTTCAGCTGCTACACCTATCTCCATTATGCCACTGCCATCATCAACACAAGAATGTGACTTCTTGTCATCTTCAGTGTTCTTCTTATGTTTATTATATAATACAGGGGCTAGTGCTAGTGGTGGTGGTGGAGGAGCTTTTGGTGGGACCTTGACAAACTGCATCCTCACTGGGAGGAGAGTGATCATCATAGTTTATTGCACACGATGCAGTAACCATTGCTGCTGTCAGTTTTTGAACTACCATTCTACTCCCACATCCCTGCACTGCTCCTCCTTTCCCCCTCCCCCTGCCCTTTGGTGCTTGCTGTACATTACTCAAGTACTGTGTGTGTTTTTAGTCTAAACTACACAACAGAATTGATGGAGTGTGATGACTTGTCTTGGCCCTCAACAAAATTCTCAGTCTCATCTGCTATCATGTCCGATAGACAGCTCATGACAGGGTCCCAGACATCTGTCTGTTACCTAACATTTTTTTATTTTTTTACTTATTTTTTTTTTTAGAGTTGTCCACCCCTATGTTATCCCTGTTCAAAACAAATTATAAGTAAAAAATTAAATCAACAATTTCTTTACCCAAAACTTCCCCAGTACAGAGATAATAACAGCAAGGAAATTACTTGGACCACAGTCAGACAGAATGTTGGGGTATATGGGGTCAACCTCCTTTGCGCCCTTCTCACACCCCCAGACACATCCAACACAGTGATAATAACAGCAAGATCAGCAAGAAAATTGCTTGCACTGCAGCTCCCTTTGTCTTTCAGATATTTGGGGTCAACCTACTTTGCTCCCATCACACACCCCCAGACACGTCCAACACAAATATAACAATAACAGCAAGATCAGCAAGGAAATTGGACCCCAGCTGCCTGTGTCTTGCCAGTCAGTCACACCACATTTTCGGATATTTGGGGTCAACCTCCTTTCTTCCTTCTTCTCCCCCAGACTCCCCTAATACAGAGAACAAATGTTCTACCTAAAACACTCCCTAAACTAAGCTGCAATTGCCCTTTATTTGACTGTCTTCTCTGGCTTAAAAATGTGCTGCTCTCTCCTCTCACAAACACAGAATGGCTGCTGTGAGAGCCTGACACACTTTTATATGGCTGTAGAAAAGTAGAGAAAACTGTTAAGTGTTGGGAACACTTTTTCCTTTCCATTAATTTTAATGCAATGATCTATCTGAAAAACGTGGCATTTTTCATGGGAAATGTTTTGCCAGGTGGGAAATGGCATTTTTTTCCCCTATTTTGGTTTGAGGTGAAAATATTTGCCTATCCCTCATGATATCATGGAGAAGTGATCTCCACTTAATCACCTTCCTATCACACCTTGCTGCTTGTGTTGCAATCCATTGGACACCTCTATGGCACTCTTCATCAATCCTTGGTGTCTAACCCCCAATGTGTTGCACACCTCTATGGCATTCACATTGTTAAATTCAGTCATGTTAGCCTTCAGGTATCACACTTAAACACTCCAGGTCTAAAAAAACAAATTAGTTTTATATAAGATAAGGATTTTATAATTCAGAAATTATAATATTTTATTAACAGTAACAGAAAATTGTTTCAGCTGGTTAAGACAAAATAATTGTAACTTATATAAATGGCTAATATATATATACTAGTTGAACAGCCCGTTACACAGGCCACAGTGCCACTGCCACCCGGTCGCGGGCCAGTCACACGCAGTAGAGACTGCTTGCGCCACGACTGCCCGCGGCACGGGCAGTCTCTACTGCGCATGACTGCAGCAGTGTCTACTGCGCATGTCGCGGCGTTACACACGATTTAGCAAATTATTATATAGGATATATATATATATATATATATATATATATATATATGTACATAACTCTTGGCTAAATAGTACTATAAGCAGCTAAATGAGCCAGATGGATTATATTGTGTCACAACATGCAGAAAAAGCAGAACAGCATTCTGTTATACAAATGTGGGAGAGCTGGCATGAATGGAGAATGGAGCAGGCACAAATGGGGCAGTAACCATTTACTTTAGCTTTGTATATTCTACAAATGTGTAATATGTATTTAGTGTTCCTGATATTGAGCTCCCTGTATATGGTTCTATAGAGTTTTCTGTCAGGGACTATGGGCCGTAAAAAATTATCGTATGAAAGACAAAAATAAGCAATTGAACGCCTGAACGACATATTTTATATAGAATATGTGACAAAAAACTAGTAATGTCCTTTGTGTACGACACAACTCCAGAATTGACAGGCAAAGGGGCGGGGCTAGGGCGGGGCTAAACTATTCTCTAGTGTCGTATAGAGGAAAAGAAAATTTGTCTTAACTAACGACAAAAAAATGTCTTTCAAAAGACAAAATTTGTACATTAAGAAAAAAGTGGAGGGAATGTGAAGTTCTGAATGTGAGAATTTTTGTCTTTAGTTAAGACATTTTTAAGGCCATTTTTGTCGTTAATTAAGACTTTTTTTTGTCGTTCCATACGACAATTTTAGTCAGGACAAATGACATACTTCCGCTCACAACCAAAATATTAATGATCCCAACACGCTGTACTTTGAAAAGTAATTACAAACGACAAAAGCTATTTTGCTACCTCTTTGAACATATGACCCTATGAACACAGGTATTGTGTGAAAAATAATACAATATAATGCAATACAATGCAAAAAGATATCATACAGTATACAGAGGACTTGGTACTGCCAACATAGTTACATTGTATCACATCCTGCTTTGTTCATCGACTAATAAGGAAACTCTGAAAACAGAGCTCCAATGAGCTCGCTATCAGGGACACAAGGCTTTGAGTACTAGAGGGGTTTGCAAAGAATTTCTCTGCAATGCGTTGCATACCCCTCTGGCACTTAAAGGGTTAAAAGTGTAATAAAATATAAGTGAAGAGAAAGTTACTTTTGTGCCTCTTTCAATTCACAAATCTTCTGTTGATATCAATGGGACTTGCACTAGGCGGAGATAAAAAATGTGATTGCTTAAACTGCATTGGACAATTGTTAAATACATCTTTCACCTCACAAACAAAAAATCCCTTTATATGTAAACGGACATTTTGCCCTTTAGTAAATGGTGACTTTTATGTTGAAAACCCCTTGTTATTTTATTAAATAAAGGATGAGTGAAAAAAAAAATGAGTACATCTGCATTTGGAAAAATATCCTTAACACTTTGTCCCATGTATGTGATGTTTAAATATCCACAAAAGGTTATAATCAGAGACTCATAAATATTAAATTGACTTTTAGAAGCACAGCAATATATTCACAGATATTATAATTTAATCATATTATCTCAGCTAAGAAGTACGTGTATACATATGATATTGATATAAATATGAATAATAAGTAATATAATAAACTTGATCAGGTATAACAAACTCGTTTGGCATATATTAATATGAATTCTTATCCAGACTAAATGAATTGTCTATATTGGCTGTTGGAATTGATGATTCAGCTGTGCAACACTGCATTAATAGGAATGCATCAACCGGAAATTATTATTTTTTTTTTTAAAGCTTTATTGAAATATTAGACATACATACAGGTCATCTGGTGCTGACAATTCAAGTGAAAGTTTGTACAAGTGAGAAATGAAGTATATGTTGTGAAAAGTCAAAAACCAAGTACAGTTAGCAACACAGTCTTTGGCTGGGTACATCATGGAATAGGTGAACATTACGCTATAGAAGTCCCAGTATAATATCCTAGGAGAATAAGGGTATAACCAAAATATGCTTTCATTGTTGGAAGCAACAATGGCAGGCTATGGGCACACAGACAAAACCACATAATCTTCTCCATCTTATGCTTGGCTTACTGATGCCGAAGTCCAAAAGAGACTGGAAAAAGTTACGGTGAATAAAGCACCTGGACCTGATGGTATACACCCTAAGGTACTTAAGGTGGAATGCAGGAAACATGAGGAATCGCTATTTCCAATGTGAAAACCTCTAGCAAATATGTTTGCTCATGATTTTGTTGAATTGCTCATGAAATATCAAGAGTTGAGAACAGCTTGGCATTTTTTTGTGTGGGAGTGGACAGAATTAAAGAAGCTATCTGAGTGGAATAGTGAACAAGGAAGTGCTTTTGCAAACAATTTTATACGTCTGTGTAGTTTTGTTGTAGAAGCTAATTCAAGAAGTATATGGCTTCCTGCATTAGAACATGAGCAATATCTATCTGAACATGACAATGCCATCAGCTCTTGTGCACGCTTCTTGCATTCCACCCTTAGTTCAGTAATAGCAAGACCATTATACTTAATATTTATTGATTTACTTTCATCAGACATAGTGCCCTGTGATTGGAGGAAAGCTGATGTAGTGCCATTGTCCAAAATATGGGCTAGATCCAAACCAGAAAATTATAGACCTGTGAGCATGACTTCCATAGTGGGTAAGATATTAGAAGGGTTACTAATTGACAGTATTCAGAAATATGTGAAGACAAACAATATTATTAGTAGGAGCCAGTATAGTTTTAATGGAGAAAGGATCATGACAAAACTAATTTAACCCTTCTGTATTGGAATGGTTCTCTAAAATCCGACACTACTACCAGACAGAAAGCCTACAGTCTGGAGGATCTGAGTTATAAAAGAGACTAGCCAAGCTGGGTTTGTTTACATTAGAGAAAAGAAGCCTAAGGTGTGATATGATTACTATTTAAACATATATTCAAGATCAATACAAAGAACTCAATAAGGAACTAGTTACTCAAAGAGCTGAAGAACAAGAGGTCATCCATTAAGACTAGAGGATAGGCTATTTCGACTATAACAAATACAGGGATTTTTTATAGTAAGGGCAGTAAAATTATGCCATTCTTTAACTCTGCATGTTGTGCTTGCAGATATTTTAACTGCTTTCAAAAAAGCAATGGATACCTTTCTAGCACAGAACAATATTGAGAATTATGACAGTTGGTTTCAAAGCAGACATGATGTTGATGCAGGGAAATATGTGACTGCCATTTGGAGTCAGGAAGCATTTTTTTACCCACTTGGGGCTTAATTGAAAATGGCTTCAATGGGTTTTTGATGGACGCATGTCTTTTTCAGCTTCATCAACTATGTTACTATAGTGGGAAAAGCCTGCATATGAACTGGTATGTGCATGTATGTCTATGGGTGAGGGAGGGGAAGTTGGGGGGGGCAGATAAGGAAACGTTTGTCTGAGTTTGTCAAAGTGAGTGAGGTAATGATGATGACAGGAATAGTTATGGCCATCATCATTCTGGTACTCTGAGTAGCCTGTGAGCTATGGAAATGGAAGTTGTCTGCGGGGTGGACTAGTTGGTGTAGGGATATTTCAACCATGTCACCCAGATTACTTCAAATTCTGCCAAACTGTTGATACAGCAGGCAAGGTGGACTTTTTTTTTAACCCCTTGCATACTGAAACCTCACCAGCCAGAACTGGATTATCCACAACATGTCCTAGGTGAGTGCATAGGGATTATGACATGTGAGGGGCTTGGCCACTGGGGACTTATCCATGACCCAGGACTCTTACATGGTCCTGGAGAGAGCAGTGACATTGTGGGGGGCCCTGGGTACTTGGTATGAAAAAGGAGCCCCCAAACTTGAATTGCTCCATTAAGTGTCCCCCTATGTGTAAAGCTCCCTAAGCACCTATCTACTGAGCCCACTGCTCTCCATTGTAAAGATGTCCCCCTAAACACCTCACCATCTTCCCAGTATAGTAAACTGAAGGGACATGTAACGGGGGAAGGAAAGAGGCAGGGCATTGGCAGGGGCACTCAGAGACATATGAACATGCTGCCAACATGAGGCATCATGTGGTTAGTTGTGATTGGCGGGCTCCTCTATTCACTGTGATGTGCATTTCCAGAAAGAATGAGAAACTGAGAGCCAGTCTCTCAGAAACTGATTCAACCTGATCAAAATCACAATTATTAAAGGTACTTTATCGGAGGATGAATGGATCATAGGCTTGATAAAATGACAAGTGTATGGATTTTATGTGAAAGGGAGATGAGATGAGAGTAACAAGTATAAGGCTGCTATGACTAACTCTAAAGTTGTTATAGGTAACATTGCTGTCAGAGGATGTTGGGAAGTGTACTCCAGCAGCAACTGGAGGGTTTAACATTGTCTACAACAGCATTAAACCATTACGTTTAGTTAATGAACATGAAGTAACAGAAGCCTTACACTCTCTTGTAGTAATAGCATCCATACGCTAATCACTCTCATCTTATTGTTCCTTCCCATCCCATCTCTACTGCCAAAGTGTACATTTCGGTATTACCCCTTGGGTATCTGTAACTACCAGTTGAAACAGGCTGGGGGGAGGGTGCAGACAGTGTATGCATGCGCTAACGTACTACCACTGCAATTGTAAGCTCTGTGGTATAATCAGTGTAGCTCTATTTCAACTGTAAAGTCTGTTGTATCACTAGTGTAACTCCATTTCAGTTGTATGCTCTATGATTTCACTAGTATAGCTACATTTCGGTTGCAAACTCTTTGGTATCACTGTGTAGCTCCATTTCAATTGTTAGTTCTGTGATTTCACTAGTAGTGTAGCACCGTTTCAGTTGTAAGTTCTGTGGTATTACTAGTAGTATAGCACCACTTCATTTGTTAGCTCTGTGTTGTCACTAGTAGTGTAGCACCATTTCAATTGAAAGCTATGTGGTATCACTAGTGTAGCACCATTTCAGTTGTAAGCTCTTTGTCATCACTAGTGTAGCCCCATATCAATCATAAGCTCTGTGGTATCACTAGTGTAGCCCTATATCAATCGTAAGCTCTGTGGTATCACTAGTGTAGCCCAATTTCAATTGTAAGCTTGATGGGATCATTAGTGTAGCCCCATTTCAGTTGTAAGCTCTTTGGTATCACTTGTGTTGCCCCATTTCAATTGTAAGCACTGTGGAAGAATTATGTAGCCCCATTGCAGTTGTAAGCTGTGTGTAATCACTTGTGTAGTGCCACTTCAGTTCTAAGCTCTGTTGTACATTTTTAATATATTTCCATGGTACCAAGGAGGTGCCCAATTCTTAACACAATTTGGTGACCTCTCTAGCATCAAAGGGGTTAAAGCATGTATTTTGTATTTCACTAAGTCAGTACTAATACCCACAAGAACCATGGGCAAACCGAGAAAGTCTTGTGGCATAGGGTGGGACCCAAGCTAGGTGGAGCTGTTTTGGATCCTTCCTAGGACTTTATGGAGTCTTAATCCAGCTCTGTCACCAATGACAGTAGTGTAGAATGCATTAAAGCAATATAGAAGGGTAATTTTTTTTACCTAACTGCTTATTGAGTAAGAGGGTAGGACATAAACTTTTACGTCTTACAAAATGGTTTCTACCTTGAACGACCAGTTGTAGCATAGTTGTCTGTAACACAGTTAACATGGTTGCTCCACTTTTCGTATACACCAGAATGAAGGGTGAGCAATAGTACAAGTATTGTATGCTGAAGTACCAGGAGCAGAAATCCATTGCAGACTTTTAGCACAATATGGTAACATTCCTTTGCCTCAGTGGAGTTTGTAGAAATGGATAAGTATCTTCAAAAATGCTCAGTGGCTAACCATGTTCAAAAATAGTTCCATAAGTGACACTTATGAAGAACAATCTGGGCACCCATTTACACACACATGTACCACAGAGAAAAGAACTGAACAAGTCCATGCAATGATTTTGGGTAATTGCAAGGTGACTATCAAAGAAGTAGGGCATCATCTAGGCATCAGTTATGGTTCTGCTCATGAATCATCCATGAATGCAAGACCACGTAGTGAAAGAAGATATGTATGCATAGCTTGTCGCTCAACCAAATGCCATGTTACTCAGAGCACACAGAAGTCTGTGGACCAAGAACCTAAGTGTGTTTAAAGGATGGAAAAATATATAGAAAAAGTATTTTATTGTACATACTCATAATTGTATTATATAAAAATGAATTAATCACAAATACTATTTGAATCACACTTGCATTTATTCTACTTTATTGTGTATCAGTAGTGCAGTGTGCTAGAGTAAGTGGAAAATGTACTGATACAATTTTGTGCTAAAACAGGTCCATAAACCATTTCTGTGTACTGTGCCTGCCTAACACTTATGTGTTCAGTCATTACAAAATGAAACAAAATAGGTGTAACAAGCACACAGAGAATATAGTAATTATAGTAGCATATTCTTTGGGATGTTATTCTCTCAGGTAAAATTCAGTCAAAAGTTTTGCTCCCTTGTGCCACTGTAGAGTAGAAACTTCCATATTCATATCAGTCTCGCCCCACCCACAGACAGCCCAGTACCACAACGTCAGACAAATCTTCTCTGCACAAGAGAAACAGCAAAACCCCAGATGTATATTTTGGCCTCCAGTGGGCCTCTTCAGTGAGCTGCAGCTGATTCCTTTTAGGCAAAGGAGAGCAAGGGACCTTGCCTGGGATACCCTTCCACAAAACAAGAGAGATGTAACATAAGCACACTGAGAACAAGTAAAACGTAGTAGTTTATTCTTGGGTATTGTACTCTCTCAGGTGCTGCTTAGTCATGTTTTACAGAGAAATGTCCATATTCATTTCAGTCTAGTCCCACTCACAGATGGTCCAGATCTGAAATGCCAGATGGGTTCAGAATGATATGGATTTAGAAATCTCATTTCTGTAGTGGCACAAGGGAGTGAAAAACAGACTAAGTAGCACATAAGGGGGTACCCACCCTATGAATAAAGTACTATGTTTATTTTTTTCTCCGAGTGCTTCTGATACCTCTCCTTTCATTTTTTTATTCTCCGTAAGAGGAAGGGTACCCCAAGCATGGAGCCTTCTGTTGTGAATTTTGCTGTTTCTCTTGTGCAGAGAAGAGTTGCCTTATATTTTGCCAAAGCATTGAACTGTAATATGGAACTTTTTTCTCTTGATCGGTCACCATCCCTGAAAACAAACTACTAAGCTGTATTCATTCTCAGTGTGCATTTATTTTTAACTGCTTGTGCCAAAGCGTACGCAGTGTGGGAATGTATGGCAGATTTGGATATTCTGTTCCCCCTGTACCTTGCTTCTGCTATACCCTAACAGGACACAGAATAAATGGTGTAAGAGGTTTCATGTGTCCTGTGAGTGCTATAGTGGTGGTGTTAAGTGCTTATAAAAGTCAAATTGTGTAGGAGGTTTCATGTGTCCTGTGAGTGCTATAGTTGTGGTGTTAAGCACTTGCACTCATAAAACTTATAATGATTGCAGAGTGTGTCCGAATGTTAGTGTACATACACATGGGCACAGATGCATGACTTCTGGGCAAACAAACTGCTCCATAGGAAACAAATACAAATGAAATAATGCACTGGACACCTCTAGCATTCAAGGAGCATTACACTCTTAAATCAATGGGTTTTGTTTGTGCCCTGTAGTATAGATGGAATGCCCTAGAATTTAACCTCCTTAGCTTTTTGCATAAGGCCACAACTAGTTGAACAGCCCGTTACACAGGCCGCAGTGTCACAGCCACCCGGTCGCGGGGCAGTCACGTGCAGTAGAGACTGCCTGTGCCACGGCTGATACAGAGCTGGATGCTCCTTCAGAGCGCCCAGCTCTGTATCAGCCGCGGTGCGGGCAGTCTCTACTGCACATGACTGCAGCACACGTAGCAGTGTCTACTGCGCATGTTGCGGCGTTACACACAATTTAGCGAATTATTATATAGGATTGTGTAGTTTTAAGCCACTTGGGGGCCCTGGATAAAGTATAACATAGTGAATGCTAGACTGATATACAACACATTGCTTTACAATATGTTTGAGACTCCTTTAGCATCTAAAGAGTTAAATGATAACTACTCCTGTTTTCCTATCTATAGCTGTACTAGAATTTGTATTTATCTTAAATTCACACAATGTACTGTGCTCACAACTAGGTTCAAACACTTAGCTTTGTAGTAGCTTGACTCAGTACTGAATTTTCACATCTATCTTCACACAATGTTGAGTTTTCACACTCACAATCACATACTGAGCAGACTTTATTGTTTGCCCCGGATTTTCAGGAAGAGAGGGATACCCACTAGGTCCTAACCAGAGTATATGATAGTCAGAGCTTCTTTTTGGCTGAGGGGGCCCCTTCCACCAGTGAGCCCTGGGTTGATGTACCACTTGGAAGTAAGTGATGCCCTGATGCACCAGTGCAACATTCCACAGTTTGTGCCTCTCCAAGAGATCCATGGCATCAAATGAGCAGACTGTAATAGGAGGCAGAGCTTACGCTGCTCCATCGTTTGCATCATGTATGAATTTGCTGATATGCAATGAGAAGTATCCTGCTCCTAGTGATTACATATTTTTACAAAATCCACTGGGGACTGTGGTATTCCAACAAAACAGGAAGTTGACTGATAAAAAATGCTTGGGTACTATAGCAGGATGTTGTCTAGTGCCTCCCAACAAATACATGTGTGATGTGAAGCACCATGAATTCTTCCACCAGTATACACAGTACAAAAGGCACATACTGTCATATCTGGGAACACTCCGGAACTGACCCGAAGACTCTAGTCTTTATACTTACTTACTGGGATACCGGGGATAGAGGCTGTGAGTTACCTTTTAACTCCGCTGACTTCACTGTCAATTGTTGTTATTTTCGGCACTCTTCTCTCCATTCTACAACCATTTTAAGGTCAACTCCCACTGCCCATCCTCTCAATGTTGCCCACCCCAATCAAGTACCACCCACTTTATGACACAAATCACTTCATTTGGATACTACCAGACCATAGGGAACCTCTGGGGGTTTGGGTCCCCAGGTTTTTATACTGTACTCGTATTTAACCCATTGAGTGCCAGTGGCCTCTCTGGCACTCAAACGGTTAAAGGGATAGTAATGTTTCATAATAAAAGCAGATCTAATTAATCATCATAGTATTTGGACTTCGGAGAGTGTTATTTCAATTCTGTCAGAGTTGTAGTTCAAGAGTAATTCAATGACAAAGTATTCCCCTCCCGCCCCTTTTACTGATGTAACACTGCTCAGCCAGATCAGAAGGGAGGTGCCCAGGTAGACTGCAGAGAGGGACAATCTTCAATTAAGATAAGGGAAAAACCTGAAAAACTTGTCAAGGGGGGCAGGGCTTTCATTGTTCTCTTAAGAAGAAGATTGTCCCCTGCTGTTATCTGTCTGGTCTATGGACTGCATTCCACATCTGAGAAGAGATGGCTTACACTAGGTAAAAGGGGCGGGAGGGGGAAACTTTGCTTGTGAATCTCTCTCAAACCATAAAGGTTTGAGAGATAAGACTTATATCGTTCTTCATGTTTTTTTAATGCCTACAAAATCAAATAAAGATAAAATGAAGTATTACTATCCATTTAAGGGAACTTTAGATTATGTAAAAAGGAAATATCACTAGTTCCCTGTAGATAGTGAGGCTGATGTAGCGGGACCAATTCTCGGACAAACCAACTGTGCTATAGGGGAAATAATAAAAATGCCCATTGATTTAAACCATTGGAAGCAAATCACTGGAAACCTCTCTCTAGCATTCAAGGGAATAAAAAACACATTAAATAAATGGGGATTTGGGGAATTTTTATTAGTTCCTTATGGTGCAGATGGTTTGCCTCACTTTCTCTCTTTCCAGCCAGCAGCTATAAAACGTGTCATACAACATGTAATCGATCGAAATCACAGCATTTCCCAGCTCACATAACGAGACATTATCATATACAGTAAATGATCAGGGATGATCTAAATCTCATTCATTTTATTTTACATTTCCTGGATAACAGCATAAATAAATCCCCATATAGTCTGTAATCCGGTGCTTCTTCCAGGATGGGAAAGCATTTGTCTAACCATCCTGTCCTCTTTTTATAGTGCCTGAGTTAACACTTTGAGCACCAGAAGGGTGGACGTTTCCCTACTAATGCGATTCTCTGCTAAAGTAGTTGCTGTAACCATTTTACTAGTGCTACACGTTTTTTCTAATGCTACTAAGCTATCTGTACTGGATATTGAGCCTCACGTATAACACAGACTGGAGCAATTCTTGGGCAAACCAACTAGATGGCAGGGTACAAACATTAATTCCCATTGATTTAAATTGGATTTTAACCCTTGAACACTAGGCAGTTCTCCAGCACTTTGTTTTGAAATGCAATGGGACCTTTCTAGCATTCAAGGGGTCAATGGGGATTTGGAGAATATTTTTCTCCCCTATGATGCAATTGGTTTGCTCTAGAATTGCTCCAGTTTGCATTTACACATACGGCCCATTTTCCTCTGTATGCTGCTTATGCCAAGAGGAAGCAGCAGGAAATTGTATGGACATTTTAGGGTGTTCCTATCCACTGCACCTTGTATAACGCCAAGATCAACAAGGCACAGAGCAAACTCCATTTTCCTGAACACACTATGGAGGAGATGTTCAGGACTTGCTGGCAATAAATTCTTAGTAATGTCAGATTGTGTCCGCTGGTATACTCTAAAGACATCATATGTTCTAGTGCAGGATTCATTGGCCATCCAGTTGTGACTACAACTCCCATTGTTCCCAATCAGTCATTGGATACAAAAGAAAAACCAGCACAATAGATGCTGAGAAGGCAATCTATGGAAACTATGCCATGAGAGAGATGGTGGGAGGAGTTGAAGATATACCCTCACTAGGGGTAATTTAGTGGAGAAAAAAAACACAGAGGAAACAGTTAGACTCACAGCAAGGGGAACAGTGACCCAGTAGAGGTCTGATGATTTTCTTGAGGAAGTTATCTGGATAAGTTATACATAAATGGATATTGTGCGGCTATTTCTTTTCTCTTTCCTATGTTGTAATATGTTAGGGATGGACAACCAACTATGTTTGGAGCAAGCAAGCAATATTTCCTATGAAGTGAGAGTTCTAAAGTATTTGATTTCTTGACTCTTATGGATTAGTCTGATGAAAGAGGTGAAGTTAGAAGTGCTTGGTGGCGGGTTTCATTATATCTCTTTGGCTATTTAACCACTTAAGGACCAGCGGTCCCGGGGTGTGTGGTCCTTTAAGGACCAGATAGGAAACTTTGACATGCCATCCCACGTGACTGATCACGTGGGGCGGCACGCCGAATGGGGGACTGAAAGAGATCGCTCCGGTCTTGGAGCGATCAACTGCAGTCCCTGGTATTACTCACCGTGCTCCTACAAGAGAGCTGTGAGTAAAAGTATGTGACGTACCAGGACCGTCACTGGTCCTTAAGTGCGGGACCAGCGTGACGGTCCTGCCACGTCAATGGTCCTTAAGGGTTAAGGACGATGGGACTTATAGTCACCAACAGCTGGAGGCCCAATGACTGCCTATATCTCCGCTAGGGCATACCCCTAACTGCTGCAGAGCAGAAAATGAGCTACACTGTCAGATTCGTACATCTCCCTGTTGAGTGCCAGGGGCATGCATTTCCCAAAACTCTGGCACTCAAAGAGTTTAATTTCTCCTATAGAGAAAATCCCTGATGTTTATGTTTGCATTACACAGAAGCCAAACTGATGCATCACATGTTCCTTCTGTTTTGTCCATTGCCAGATGTTGAGATGATGAATACAATATAATTTGCATGCCAAAGTCGTTTGTATGTTTGAGAAAACAATGTTTCACTGTTCCTCAACAGAGCTCTAAAATATGATCAGGAGACCATTAGCAAGAGTTCACATTAGGAACTCCTTATTTTACATCATTTGATGATATCCCTTAGGGCTCTTTGCGTTCATTCCCCTGCCTCCTAAGCACCCACATCATTAGACGCACTTTGCTTAGGCTGCAGTATTGCTGGAAGCTGGCAATGTCTTGTTAACTTAGCTTGTATGAGGGATCGGGTCAGGCCAGTCACTGGAGGGTGGGGTCATGTGACTAGTTGAGCAGATGTAGCTTTTGCTTCTGTAAACCACCCCAGCCTTTTTTTTTTATTTGAATCATTGCTGAAGAATATAATGATATAGATCTGGTTCAGTCTGTTCATTACACCACTGATAAATCATACACATTGCTTTACTGAGCAAGCAAGTGCTGTATTTGCAGATACTATAGTTGCTTTAACCCGTTAACTGCCAGCCGTGTGTGGCACGGCCAGCAGTTAAAGGGATAGAAATGTTTCACAATAAAAGGCAGCTCCAATTAATCTTCCTAGTATTTGGGCCATGGAGAGTGTTATTTCTATACTGTCAGAGTTGTAGTTCAAGAGTAATTGAATGATAAAGTATCCCCCTCCCGCCCCTTTTACTGATGTAATACTGGTTACCTCAGAGCAGTAAGGTGGTGTCCAGATGGCTTGCAGAGCAGGACAATGTTCAATTAGCATAAGGGAAAAAACCTGAAAAACCTGTAAAGGGGGGCAAGGGTTTCATTGTTCTCACAGTAAGACGATTGTCCCTTGCTGACATCTGTCTGGTCTTTGGACCAGATTCCACATCTGAGGGGAAGTGGCTTACACTAGGTAAAAGGGGAGGAAGGGGGAAACTTTATCATTCAATTACTCTTGAACTACAACTCTGATAGTATTGAAATAACACTCTGTATGGCTCAAATACTATGCAGATTAATTGGGGCCGCTGTTCTTGTGAAACATTACTATCCCTTTAAGCCCCATGGAGATTTTTTTTTTTTAGCACATCACATTAAGGGTCCCCCGAGCGGCGTGCAGCTTTGTCAGTGCCTTATTAGTACATTAAGCCAGGCACAGTGGATAGGAATACCACAGAATGCCCACACCCTCTCTTACTGCCCTGCCCTTGGGACACTAATCATGCAAAGCCCAATTTAAAGAGCAAATCACCGTTTAGCATAGTAGTGTAGTATAGTAAAATACATATCTGATGAAGCTGAAAAAAGACGTTTCCTTCAACTTCAGCTTTTGTCATATCACCCTTGTATTTTCTGACCAGATGAAGGCAAAAAATAAATAAAAATAATAAAATTAAGTAATTTCCAATTATTTCTGACTCCAAAAGACAATCAGATATGATATTTCCCTGGATCCACATTTTATCTTCATTGTAACTGTCATAATTTGCTACATTGTTCTGAGTTAGAAAGGTATTCAGTACTTGTTAATAGTATCTACAGCATGTGCCAACACAGCCTCCAGAGGCAGAGAATTCAACATCCTTACTGGCCTGACTATAAAAAATCCTTACCTTTGATTTTGTTGAAAGTGCCTTTGTTCTAGTCTTAAAGGGATAGTAATACTTAAAATGTAAAAAAAATATGTTGTAGGGTTTATCCACCTGAGTAAAACAAGAGTACTCCCACTGTTGAAAGGTGTTTCATTCAAAAGTTATTCATTTTCAAAGTTGAATTTTTTAGGTGCAATATCACAGTGGCCTGAAATTGTACAGTGGCGCTGTTGCTACACCATCCTATGGAGATTTATGGTCCCGGGACCAGAGCTGTCCATAGGATCGTGTAGCAACAGCGCCACTGTAAAATTTCAGGCCACTGTGATATTGTACCTAAAAAATTCAACTTTGAAAATTAATAACTTTTGAATGAAACACCTTTCAGCAGTGGGAGTACTCTTGTTTTACTCAGGGGGATAAACCCTACAACATATTTTTTTTACATTTTAAGTATTACTATCACTTTAAAGGATGATACCAGCAGAGCACAAAAAAAAAACCAAAAAAAGTTGTAGGCACCTGCTAGCTTAATCTGGAATACAATTAAAACATTCTGACTGCCATAACTTGGTTTAACCCTTTCAATGTCAGAGGAGTATGTAATGCATGCACTGCATACTCCTCTGGAATTCAAAGAGTTAAGACTACAGAACATGTACAAACCTCTGCAACATTATATAAGAACTAGTTTAAAAGCCCGTGTACATGGGCCACAGTGCCACCCAGCAGCCTTGGCTGGTGCCTGGAGTCTCACTGCCCGTGCTGCACTCATGTGCAGTACAGAGTGCCCGAATGCGCCGTGGCTGATATGGAGCAGGGCGCTTCTAATTCGGACTGTAGTCCTCTCTGCGCACCTTCCTGGGACCGGCGCTCACCATCAAAGCATGCAATCTCTTAACGCCATCCTTGTAGCAAGAGTATGGAAGAGGAAGAGATCTTCTCCATTATCCTCTGCCCCCAGTTTGTACATATACTGTGCACTGGGCAGAGAGGACTGGCACCCCCTGATATACCTGCACACATTCCCTTTTAAAGGAGAAGTACCACTTCCGAATCATAACACTTGTGCCTTCAAGCAGTCCTGCATGTCACGTGGATGCAAGCGGATATGATAGTTGCTGGTAGTTCTATCAGACTGAAGAAGGCAGACTGCGTAAACCTACTGAACACTTTAACCCTTTGAGTGCCAGAGTGGTACTCAAAGCAAAGCATTGAGTAGCCCTCTAGCACTCAAAGGGTGAAAGAGGAGCTTTCATGTTAATAACATTGCCCCCTATATATTTCTAACCTAGCGATAGGCAAAGTCTTACTGTCTTTAAGCTCAATAAGTCCAGGTTATTGCTGAAAAAAGACTTCATTTGCAGGCATCAGGCTGCACACAGCTTACAAGAGATGCTCTGTGCGCCTGCACAGTCAGTCCCTTCTGGTGACTTAAGGCACCAAGGAATGTCACCACCAATGGTAGCAGTGAATGGGACAGACAACACAGACTCAGAGGTACAATTCCTCTAAGATGTCTGCTCTGCCTGTCCTCTGGTTCCTGCCGAAGAAGTCTTTTTTTCAGCAAAGACCTGGACTTACTGAGCTTAAAGTGATAGTAATGTTTCACAAAAACAGCAGCTCCAATTAATCTTCATAGTATTTGAGCCATAGAGAATGTTATTTCAATAGTGTCAGAGTTGTATTTCAAGAGTAATTGAATGAATAAGTTTCCCCTCCTGCCCCTTTTACCTAGTGTAAGCCCCCACTCAGATGTGGAATCTAGTCCACAGATCAGACAGCTCATATCAAGGGTCAATATTCTTACTGTGAGAACAATGAAAATCCTGCTCCCCTTGACAGGTTTTTCAGCTTTTTCCCTTATCTTAACTGAAGATTGTCCCTCTCTGCAATCTACCTGGACACACCCTGCTACTCTGACCTGAGCAGTGTTACATCAGTAGAAGGGGCGGGAGGGGGATACTATATCATTCAATTACTCTTGAACTACAACTCTGACAGTATTGAAATAACACTCTCCATTGCACAAATACTACGATGATTAATTAGAGCTGCTTTTATTATGACACATTACTATCTCTTTAAAGGCAGTAAGACTTTGCATATTGTTAGGTTAGAAATATATTGGGGGGCAATGTTAATAACATGAAAGTTCTGCTTTAAAGTGGAACTATCACTCAAATTAAAGTGCCCCCCAAATCATTATGCATATAGAAATACACATATCCATACTAGTATTATCCTGAATAAGTCCGGCGTTATTGAGAAATCCAACTCGTTCCCAGATGCACAGACAGGCATCTTGCTGTACCGGCATCTGTGCACATGCACCGTCATTCCCTTCCTGTACCTTAAAGTACAATGCAACTCCCTCTAACCAATCCTAGAGGAAATTGGGACAGACAGTGCAGGCGCACAGATGTCTCTTTGGCAAGAGGTCTCTGCTGATGCCTACCTGTTCTTCTCGGAATTAGCTGGATTTCTCAGTAATGGAAGACTTATCAGGATAATACTAGTATGAATATGCACAGGGCTGGATCTGACATAAGGCAGAGTAGGCATCAGCCTATAGGCGCACCCCACAGAGGGGCACCTGTCATTGAAATAAAAAAAAAAAAAATTATATATTTTTGTTCACAGCGCTGCGCGCTGTGCACAGTAACAACCCACCCACCGCATGTTAAGGTCCATGCCTTCTTCGGCTTAGACAGAAGGCACAGACCTGGAGCTGCTGATGCTCCCTCGTTGGCTCTAACGCAAAGCGCTGGGAGATGACATCATCTCCCAGTGCTCTGAATTCCTAAAGAGGCCGCGCGGGAGCAACAGCAGCTACAGAAGGAGGCACAGACATCTGCCGCTGGACCACCAGGGAGGTAGGAAATGTTTACGGGAGGCAAAGTGGGGGCAATGTGAAGATGATGTGGGCAATGTGGAGCTGATGGCAATGTGAGGGCAAGTTGGAGCTGATATAGTGGCAATCTGGAGATGATGGGGGTAATGTGAGGGCAAGCTGGAGCTGATGGGGCAATGTGGAGATGATGGGGACAGTTGTAGATGATGGGGCAATGTGGAGATGATGGGGGCAAGTTGGTGATTATGGGGGCAAGTTGGAGATGATGGCGGCAAGTTGGAGCTGATGGGGGCAATGTGAGGGCTATATGGATATGGGGGGTAATGTGGAGATTTGGAGCATTGTGGAGGTGTCCAGTGGAGATGGCAAATGAGGGGGCGCTTCAGATTTCTGTGCCTACAGGCTCCTGAGATGTAAATCTGGCCCTGAATATGCATATCGCTATGTGCATTATGATTTAGGGGCACTTCAATTTGAGTGATAGTTCCGCTTCAAGGACCAAAATAGTGTAAAAAAGCATTGCATCCTTAAAGGGTTAAGATTATACCAGGTGCATTGAGATTGTGTCAGTCCCGCTAGCAACTGTCATGTCTGTCTCTATTGACATTGACTGATTGAAGATGGTATATCTCTTAACAAAGGTAAAAAGTCAAAATTTGTATGAGCCATTATAATTTTTTGGGCTAATAAGTAAAGTAGGGATTATTATTAAGATATGTTACTTCTCCTTTAAGGAAAGGAAGGATGTGTTATGCGCCCCGCTGGTCTGTAAAAGGTAAACTGAGCAGCAAAGAAAGTGTCATAGCATATTCACTATCCTCTGCTGCGCGGCTTGATCCTTTTCTGTTATTTCTCAAGGGCTAAGTTTATTTCCAGCTGCATTGCAGTCTGGTGTTTACTGGGCTAAAAATACAAAATAAATGAGTGTAAATAAGACTTTACTTGCACTCTGTTTTACTCTTCTACATAAACAAAAATATGCAAATGTAGTTTATGTGCATACCTGGGAACTTCTTGATCTGGGGAGCCCTGCGGTACTGATGAGGGGAGAGAAATGACATGCTACACATCATAAAAGGGGTGGGGCTTAATCGTGAGTGGTGGGTGGGACTTCTAAAGCAAACAAAAAATAGGCAGAATAGACTGGGGAAGGAAGAGAAGAGAGAGTGGAGTGGGAGGAACAGGGTGAGATGGAGCACAAGTGGGCAAAGTTTCATCAGAAACTCCCCACATCCGGAGAATCAGACTCTGTCCTGGAGACCCAATAATTCAATGTCAAAACCAGAGTCTCCGGTGCAAAACCGGAGAGAGTTCCCATCTATGTTTATGTGTGAGTATGTTTACCCTATGACTTACATTGACTTTGCCTACTCAGACCAGGTATTGACATTTTGGGGTATTTAAGTGGCACATACTTCTGCTTTCTCATTGATAAATTGCAGAATTGAAAATATGTCAGAAATAACAATATTTTCTGGCAAGTTTTCAGTTTGTCCTGTATTAAATGAATTCATATGGCCTTATTAAAATGGGCAACATTAATGTTGTGTTTCTAATGCAGCACTAATCATCTGAAAATTGATCTGCTGGCACAATATTAGGCATTAAGTTGAGGACGAGGATCACACTCAAACAGATGCTAGACTTCACAATTGGATAACACCATTACTTGATTGTAGCCAGAAAAAGCTTCAGGGCTTATGCTTTTCACTTAGTAACCCATGCTTAGTCATAGGTAGGATTTCCACCCAGGGCCGGTGCAAGGATTTTTGTATACACAGGCGAAGGTGCATTTTGATGCCCCCCGGACACAATCCCCCCCGACCTTGCCACAATCCCCTGCCCCCGCCCAGATATTCACCTCCACAATGCTCCCTTCACCTCCACAGTGCCCCTTCCACAATGCTCCCTTCACCTCCACATTGCCCCTTCCACAATGCTCACTTCACCTCCACAATGCCCCTTCCACAATGCTCCCATCATCTCTACAATGCCTCGTCCACAATGCTCCCTTCATCTCCAGAATGCCCCCTTATCTCCACAATGCCTCTTGACCCTTCCATAATGCCCATTCATCTCCACATTGACCCTTCCATAATGCCCCTTCATCTCCACATCGCTCCTTCCATAATGACCCTTCATCTCCACATTGCCCCTTCCACAATGCTCCCTTCATCTCCACATTGCCCCTTCCACAATGCCCCCTTATCTCCACAATGCCCCCTTCATCTCCACATTGACCCTTCATCTCCACATTGACCCTTCATCCCCCTTCCACAATGCCCCCTTATCTCCACAATGCCACTTCAGCTTTGCATTGACCCTTCCATAATGCTCCCTTCATCTCCACATTGACCCTTCCATAATGCCCCTTCATCTCCACACTGACCCTTCCACAATGCTCCCTTCACCTCCACAGTGCCCCTTCCACAATGCTCCCTTCACCTCCACATTGCCCCTTCCACAATGCTCACTTCACCTCCACAATGCCCCTTCCACAATGCTCCCATCATCTCTACAATGCCTCGTCCACAATGCTCCCTTCATCTCCAGAATGCCCCCTTATCTCCACAATGCCTCTTGACCCTTCCATAATGCCCATTCATCTCCACATTGACCCTTCCATAATGCCCCTTCATCTCCACATCGCTCCTTCCATAATGACCCTTCATCTCCACATTGCCCCTTCCACAATGCTCCCTTCATCTCCACATTGCCCCTTCCACAATGCCCCCTTATCTCCACAATGCCCCCTTCATCTCCACATTGACCCTTCATCTCCACATTGACCCTTCATCCCCCTTCCACAATGCCCCCTTATCTCCACAATGCCACTTCAGCTTTGCATTGACCCTTCCATAATGCTCCCTTCATCTCCACATTGACCCTTCCATAATGCCCCTTCATCTCCACACTGACCCTTCCACAATGCCCCCTTATCTCCGCAATGCCCCCTTCATCTCCACATTGACCCTACATCTCCACACTGACCCTTCCATAATGCTCCCTTCATCTCCACATTGACCCTTCCATAATCACCTTCATCTCCACATTGCCCCTTCCACAATGCCCCCTTATCTCCACAATGCCCCCTTCATCTCCATATTGACCCTTCATCCCCCTTCCACAATGCCCCCTTATCTCCACAATGCCACTTCAGCACTACATTGACCCTTCCATAATGCCCCTTCATCTCCATCTCCACATTGCTCCTTCCACAATGCTCCCTTCATCTCCACAATGCTCCCTTCAGCTCCACAATGCCCCCTTATCTCCACAATGCCACTTCAGCTCTACATTGACCCTTCCATAATGCCCCTTCATCTCCATCTCCACATTGCTCCTTCCACAATGCTCCCTTCATCTCCACAATGCTTCCTTCATCTCCACAATGCCCCTTACCTCCACAATGCCCCTTCATCCCCTACCTTGAGTCCCTGGTGGTCTAGTGGTGTGCCATAACTTAGAGCTCTGTGTCTCCTTTGGCACAGAGCTGAAGCTCCCGCGCGCTGCTCTCAGTAATACAGAGCTCTGGGAGATGATGTCATCTCCCAGCGCTCTGTATTACTACAAAGCCTGGGTCACATAGATGCCGCGAGGGAGCGCTTGGTAGTGTAAATCAGCGCTGCCTTGCGGCAGATCTATATATTTCAAATAAAAAAAATCCCAGATTCCTCCTTTTCTGTGCCCCTCCGTTGCGGCACCCTAAGGCAGCTGCCTGTCCTGCCTTAATGGTAGCACCGGCCCTGTTTCCACCTAGCAGGGTACTCACAATGGTGACTACAGTGTTGAGTTAAAGCAGTTTGCCGGAGCCAGATGCAGCATGCTGTAACATAAATGAGTTAATGAAGAATGCATGGAAGTTGCAGCAGTGAAGATCTGCATATCTGCCTACAGAGAGTGGTTCTCACGTTTTTTTTGCCCAAGGCCCACCTAACTTGCATTCTGCCATTTGTCAAGGGTGTAATGATGGTTAAAAATACATAAATATAGTTACTGTTAGACCTCACAACTAAAATAAATATATTGTGCATAGCAATATCCTTATATATACAGGTGGAAGTCCACATTCACATTTTTGTCAAAGCCTTACACATAAGTAGATGTCCGTGGCACGCCAAAGTGCCACAGCACTGTGATTGAGAAACACTGCAATAGAGGCTGTCATACAGAGTCTATACACAAATTATTGAATTGTGATGCTCATTGCAACAGTGTAGTCAATGACAACTACCTTGGATGTCAGCTAACCATATATGGCTGAAGTTAACATGAGCCATCTATCTGCCTGCCCCCCCTCCATGATATGAGAATTCAAGACAAATACAAGTCATGGGCAGCTTGATAGGCTTCCAGAATTGCTCCACTCTGTGCATATGACCAGTATGTGTGACCTCAGAATTCAACATTCTTACCTCAATAAATGGAGCCCTTGTGCAAAGTGCTGCCCATGGATTTTATCCCTTGAGGATCAGAGGTGTGCGCAATTCATAGCTTCCCAATTCGTTGTACACCCCTTGGCCCTTGATGGGTTAGGCCAGTGTTTCTTAACCTTTTTTCGTTCAAGGCACCAATTACATGCAATCTGGAATTTTCAGGGCACCCCTCACATTTTATAGATCATTTCTTAAGGGCTTAATGAAATGTACAATACATAAATGTAGAATTACTCTTAGGTATCACAGTCAGTAAGACAACAGAGGCATATTGTGCATAATAATTGCCATAAATATATATTAGAAGCTCAGCTTAATTATTTTTGTCAAAATCACCCTGAGTTGCTGCCCATGGCACACCAAAGTGTCTCCACACCCTGGCGGAGAACCACTGGGTTAATCATTTAACCCTTTGAGTGCCAGAGTGGTATGGAAAGCATTGCAAAGACATGCGTTCCATAGCCCTCTGGCACTCAAAGGATTAACCCTGTAAGAGCGCAACATTAAACCCTTGTGTGATGGGCAGGTCAGAGACTTGTGTTTAGCCCTTTGCATACCACACTGGTATGCATCAATAGAACCCTTGTTTGAGGTGCAGTGCAGGTTTCTTTTGTGTTTAACCCTTTGAGTACCACAGAGCAGCATCAGGGAACACTTGTGTGAAAAGTTGTACATGGGCTATTTTTTTATTATTGCATGTAACCCTTTGTGTCATATTTTCATAAAGGAAATTGAGTCATTCTGGGGTGTACCAACTGCACTTTAGGGGTGAACGCAAAATTCCATTGTATTTAAAAGGTGCTTTTAACCTCTTGAATGCTAGTGAGATCTTCACTGAATTGGGATGCAATGCATTGAAGGCCTTTCTAGCATTCAAGGTTCAAATAACCATTTCAATCAATGGGAACTTCTTTTGTCTCATATAGCGCACTTGGTTTGCTGCAAAACTAGTCTACTTTCTTTTTGGAAACACGCTCTTTGAGTGCCAGAGTGTTTACCAACATGGAACCCTGGTGTAAAGTGCAGTGCAGGTAGATTTGCTGGTTGCCCAACATGGAACCCTGGTGTGAGGTGAAGTACAGGTAGATTTGCTGGGTGCCCAACATGGAACCCTGGTGTGAGGTGAAGTGCAGGTAGATTTGCAGGTTGCCCAACATGGAACCATGGTGTGAGGTGAATTGCAGGTAGATTTGCAGGTTGCCCAACATGGGACCCTGGTGTGAGGTGCAGTGCAGGTAGATTTGCTGGGTGCCCAACATGGAACCCTGGTGTGAGGTGAAGTGCAGGTAGATTTGCTGGTTGCCCAACATGGAACCCTGGTGTGAGGTGAAGTGCAGGTAGATTTGCTGGGTGCCCAACATGGAACCCTGGTGTGAGGTGCAGTGCAGGTAGATTTGCTGGGTGCCCAACATGGAACCCTGGTGTGAGGTGAAGTGCAGGTAGATTTGCTGGGTGCCCAACATGGAACCCTGGTGTGAGGTGAAGTACAGGTAGATTTGCAGGTTCCCCAACATGGAACCCTGGTGTGAGGTGAAGTACAGGTAGATTTGCAGGCTGCCCAACATGGAACCCTGGTGTGAGGTGCAGTGTAGGTTGAATTGAATGTCACAAGGGTAGCACAACATGAAACCCTGTGATGTCCAGTGCATGTTTTATTTTGTTACTTTTGATTTCTGCACCAGAGTGGAACCCTTTTGTGATGTGTGGTGCACAGGTAATTTGGGGTTAACCCTCAGAGTGTCAGAGTGGTTGTCCAACACATTGTAGAGGTTTGGACATCCATTTGGCAGTCAAAGGGTTAAACTTTTCATTTCCATATGAGTGCACAACATGATGCACAGCCCAAGGCTCCGGTTCTTTCCTAACCTTTTAAGTGTCAGGTGACTGGGCAACTCAGAGGGTAATCCATAGGCCACGGAGCATTTCAGTGTTGCAGCTCAGTTTACATTGATATAATTAACCTTTTGAGTGTCAGAGAGGTATCCAACATATTGCGCTGCAATCTTTTGAATACATCTCTGGCACTCAAAGGGTTAAGACAACCTGGGTGTGTGTGTGATTGAAATGGCAGAGATTTAAACAAAACAAATCAGAGAACCTTGCACATTCAAAGATCACAAGAAGCCATGCAATATAAGTAAAACTGTATTAACCCTTTAAGAATCATAGGGGGGACAATTGAACTGCAATGCACTGTCCACCCCTCTATTCTATAAAGGGTTAACAACCCACCATTATTATCAGGGAAAACATTTCTGATTATTATTGTTGTTACTTTGCTAAAATACTTGGCAGAATGGACGGTTCCCATAATGCTGCAGGCAGTGGAGTTGATTCATCATAAGTCCAACAGACTAATGGGATTTTTTAAACATACCTAAGCGCATTACATTGAAGATGATTGTTATGTTTCCTGTAATATGGATTAAATATTCTTTTGTGACCCTCTGGTTGGATTAGTTAGGGAAGGATTTATTGGATACAATATCACAATTGAGTCTATTAAATGTACACCATGAATCAATGATTTTCTGTCCTTCAGTCAGTCAATGCCTTGAGGGAGATTACTGTCTATGGGTTACAGGTTTAAAAAAATATCTTAATGACTTTTTGAAATATATTGATAATTCTGAGACTTGTCAAGGTGTGTATATAATCCATCCATAATAAAAATTCGCTAGGATGTTTGTCAGAAGCCGTCATGTGCAGTAGAGACTGCCCGAACGCACGGAATGCTGGGAGTTATGTGCTGGGAGCATTCTGTGCTTTCGGGCAGTCTCTACAGGGCATGACTGCGTCGGTGGCAGGATGCAGAGCAGGACCGGCCTCTTAACCCTTTGAGTGCTTTGCAGCGCGTTGCGTACCCCTCTGGCACTCAAAGGTTTAATATCACCCGGTGTACACTGGCTTTTACGCTAATATCCTAATAAATGGCTCAGTGGAAAAGTAATTATATTTTTTTAAGGGGATGACTGGCTTTGTAAATTACATTTGGTCCCAGAAGCACACACACACACACATCCCTATAGGCATAGCTAGAACATCCACTAAACGTGACACTGATGTGTTAAACTGAAACAAAATACAGATACTACTGCTGCAGAACCCCTTAGGGAGATGTATTGCCAATGTTTGGCCTACTTATTTGATATTACCTAAATTAACCAGAACATGGATCGATAGATTTACATCTCAAGAAATTGTTTACTGTATTGGCCTCCAAAGTAGAACGTCAGGAAGGCTAATTTAATAGTATGAACTTCCAGAGGGATGTCCATTGCTTTGCAAATCAATGGATCGCAGACCCATCTGGCACTCAATGGATTAAACAGGCCTTTGAGACACTGAGAAAAAAAAATGACTTTTTAATTATGTGATTCATGATGAAAAACAGCATTGCAGTTATTAACCCTTCGATCGTCAGAGAGGTATCTAACACATTAAGTTGCAATGCATTGGGTACATCTCTGTTGCACAAAGGGTTAAAATGCCTGAACTAGGATTTACACTGGATCTGTCTGATGCAGTATTTTGACCCAATCCAGAAAAGAACATTAATATATTTATACTCACTGCTGTCTAGTGTCCCAAACTGACATAGGTCCATCTATCAAATACAACTATCAGAAAATATGGGGCAAAAATTCAGCATTTTATCAAGGAAATTCCAGCTGGCTTAATGGATTTGGGTTTCCTTGACAAATGTGATAAATGACCCTTTGATATCCCTCTCTATTCCATTACTGATTCCTAATATATCTTTTCAGGCTTGCAACACAATGCACATTAGAGTAGATGCACAGTGGCTCAGTGGTTAGCACTGTTGCCTTGCAGCGCTGGGGTCCTGGGTTCAAATCCCACCAAGGGCAACATCTGCAATGAGTTTGTATGTTCTCACTGTGTTTGCGTGGGTTTCCTCCGGGTACTCCGGTTTCCTCCAAAAACATACTGGTAGGTGAATTTAGATTGTGAGCCCCAATGGGGACAGGAACCAATATGAGTGTAAAGCGCTGCGGAATCTGTGTGCGCTATATAAATAAAGGATTATTATTATACCGATGTACTAAGAAAACAGAGGTAGTTCTGGGAAAAGCCAACTCCCCCATGGGGGGAGGGGATAAAAATGCCCTTTGATATAAATGAGATTTATAATCTCCTTAATGACAGAGAGGTATCCAGTGCATCGCAGTGTGTTGGAGAGTTCCCTAACATTCCATGGGGTTAAAAGCCACATTTAAATCAAATACAGTTTTGTCAATTTTAAATGGATCCCCCCATTGTGCATTTGGTTTGCCCCAGACTTTCTCCAGTCTACTTAGTACATCAGCATCACTGTGCGTAAGTGGATAATGATACCTAATATGCATGTTTGTTTATTTTTTTTAATGTGAGCTTTACAGGTTCCTGTTATAATAAGACATGTTACTATTAATACATTTAACCCTCTGAGTACCAGATGGGTGCCCAACGCATGAGTTAAAGCATAAGATCTTGCTGTAGCTGAACGATTGTAAGCACGCATTGAAATATGTGTTTTTATGTGTATGTACACGTACACAAACACACACACACACACTCTAACATAGGGGTGTGTGTGTGTGTACGCACCCATTAAAGTTTGAGCGTGTGTTTCTGTTTGCCTACCTACGTGTCTGTTTGCCTGCCTGCCTGCCTATCTATCTTTCATCTATCTGTCTATCTAGTCTCTCTGTCCATCTATCTATATAATTTACCATCTATTCACATTGTTGTTTGGTATGCAAAAAATAAATGTGTGCAGTATTTCATACCAAGTTATGTGCTGCTAAAGGTTACCTTGCCAACTCTCCTGGTGGTACTGTAATTTGTTTTTGTCAGATGTAATCATATCATTATATGTGCGTGTGGCTGTGCTTTGCATATAATAATTTTCTGAAGAATGCGAAGCAGGCAAATTGTGAAACGAGACAGTGCTGGCTCTGGGGTGCAGTGACCCCAGACGGCCACCAGTGGTCGCTTCCCAGCCAGCAGGCAGTGTGGTGTTTTCATCAGCACTGCGGTTACAGATTTTGCAGCACTAATTACATAAAGTCCTTAGATGCGTTTGTAAACCGTGCCAGTTACAGATTACACACAATATAGGGATTAAAGATGCTGCTTAATCTCCGCCCACCCCTTCTTATCCACGGTGACATTAAGCCCCATGCCCCGTTCATTATCCCGTTCCTGGCTGCTGTGCAATAGGAAAAATAGCTTTTTTTTACCTGAAGAATACAACGGTCTCCCATAGGTAGATGCCAAGTGCATTAAGGCTGCACATGTTTTCGGTTGTGTTGGCTGTTGGTGGGTTAGCACTTTGATTAAGGGTGGGACAGAAGCAATAGCAGCAGTTGGCTGTGATAGCAGGAGGAATTAGTGTTCGGTACTGCTGACTCTAGTCTGTATCCACGGCTGGTACTTTAGGAAGCGCAGGGATGAGAGGGAGCTTGGAGCAAGACTCGATCAGCACCACGGACAGCGGCTGCTTCTGTCTCTCATCCAAGCGCTGCTCCAATAGCCCAGGCAATCTCCTGGCTGCACAGAGGCGTCCTTACCATACAAAGTTGCTGTCTGTCGGCCTCGGGATCCTGCTAGCAAGCAAGTCATAGGACCAGATGACTTTACCATTAAAGATCCACTCTGCTACCCCTCCTAGACTATCTGTACCCCAATCAACGTGCAGTCAGCGACCAGGGGACCCCCTAGATGTGCCCCAGAGGATCCCTTGTCTCACCCCAACCTTTCTTAAGAAGTGGAGTCTCCTGTTGGGTTTTTCTGCTTTTCCCGAGGATTGAGGAGTTGTGGCTGCAGAGATCCTGTCCCATTGCTTGGGAATAAAGTAAGAAGAAAGCTTTAAGTTTCACAGTCTTGGGGCATCTTATGTTTCCAGTTGTATATCAATCAAGAACGTGCAATGTCTGATCTTCTTGTCCCATCTAGAGAAGTCACCACTTCTTAGCATATTCCTTGCTGCAGTAATTTACTAAACTAAAAAAGGTGAAATGTAGAAAAAAACCTTCCCAGCACTAAAGTCCCTCCCATTTTATCTGCTCATTGGTCCTTCTGCTTTCAAATTGCTTTAAATACCTTGTGATTGGAAGAGACTCTTGTTCATCATTTGAATGTGTTAACTCTGAAGTCCCTGGAAGTTTGTTTGTCATAATCTGTCCTTTACTGTGGCATTATAATGTGCTGAGCACAATTTTGCATGAATAAATTACATTTGAATATATATGTGTGCTTCGTTCTGATATATTATGGGGCATATTAATAATGGATGAATTTACAATGAAACATTTATTGAAACAGAGCCTTATGCACAAAATAAAAGAAGTGTAATTCTTGGGCAATATTGCACTGTAGAGGAGAAATATAAATTCCCATACCAACTACACCATTAAAGGAGAAATACAAATTCATATATAAAAATAAATGATGCTTCTAATCGCTTGAAAGTGAGAGAAAGGTCAACTGGGCATTGCAGATCAATGCATTGGAGAACTCTCTAATATTCATGGGGTAAAAGCTCCATTTAAAATAAAGAGAATTTGGGGGGATGTTTATTTGATCCCTGTTATGCTGTTGGTTTACCCCCAAATTGACCTATAAAAAAGGACCAGATGATTCATGTAGTCTGCCAATTTCTCTATCTTTATAAAATCTAAGACATGTAATCCTCAGACTATTCCGAGTTCTAGAGCAGGAATGGGCAATGTGAGGCCCTCCAGCTAACAGGTGGTGGGGATTGATGGGAGTTGTAGTTTGGCAGAAGCTGTAGGGCCTCACATAATAATGTGTTGTAGAGTTCTCTTGCATCCTATAGGTTCAATGTGCTTATTGTTTAGCCCCTACCAGATCAAATGGGGGGCTATTCAATACACCTACCACAATTTCTTATTAGAAACATATTAACACAATTTCTCCTATCCCCCCCCCAATCTTAGGTCATGTGCTCTTGTTCTAGAATTCCTTTTATTCTAAACATAGAAACACAGAATTTGACGACAGATAAAAACAATTCAGCCCATCTAGTCTGCCCATTTTACTACTGTAAAAACTGCAAACATTATTTGGTCCTTGGTCTTTTCTTATGTTAAGGACAGCCTATCCCATACATGCTTAAATTCCATCAATGTACTGACTTCTACCACTTCTGCTGGTAGGCTATTCCACTTATCTACTACCCTCTCAGTGAAGTAAAACTTTCTTACATTACGTCTAAACCTGTGTCCCTCTAGTTTTAGATTATAGCCTCGTGTCCTAACATTTTTACTCCTTTGAAAAGTACTTCCCTCCTGCACTTTGTTGAATCCCTTCATGTATTTGAATGTTTCTATCATATCCCCTCTCTCTCTTCACTCATCCAAGCTATACATGTTCAGATCCTTTAGTCTATCCTGATATTTCTTTTCCTGTAAAGCAGTCATGATTTTAGTAGCCCTTCTCTGAATTTTCGCTAGAGTATCTATATCCTTCTGGACATGGGGTCTCCAGTAATGTACACAATATTGTAGGTGATGTCTAACCAGAGATCTGTAGAGTGGCATGACCACTTCCTTTTTTCTGCTACTTATGCCCCCAGCTATACAACCCAGCACCCTGCTTGCATTCCCCACTGCTTTATTACATTGCCTGCCTACCTTTAAACATTGACTTCAGCAAGTCCTTTAGTCCTATGAGTGCTAGAGGGGTATCCAAGACATTGAGAAGCAATGAAATGGATATCCCTCTGGCACTGAAGGGGTTAATGCAGTAATGCAGATTTGTTTATTATTTTCCATTTTGTGTTTCTGTTTTGGGAATTGTAGAGAGTCCAATTATTGTTGTGTTCATCTTTATGTACCAATTTCACTATGACCCAAACATATATCCACCTGGAGACATTCTTGATGCAACCAACTGCACCTAGGTGACAAATATAAATTAAATTCATTTAAATTGAACTTTTAAACATTTGACTGCTAGGGAGGTTTCCGACTCAGTGCTTCATAATGTATCCGAGACCTCTCTAGCATTTAATGGGTGAAAAGCCCCATTTATATCAATGGGAATTTGAGGAATTATTATATCTCCCATTTATGCAGTTGATCTATCCCAAAATTGCCACATGGTTCTTAGAATATAAACTTGGTGTATATGCTGTGCTTCAGATTTAAAGTCTGGCTCTGTGAAATATGTCTCATATCTCTTAACCTCCTGAATCCCAGAGAAGAGTCTAGTGTATTGCAGAGCAAATAACTGGATTCCCCTTTGGTACTTAGAGGGTTAAACAACCTGTCCCATGAAAATCCTTTCAGTTACTGTTATGTAAGAGGTTAATTATCGATAACATTCAACCTGACCATGTCAGAATTAACAACTAGCAGAGCAGAAATAAGCCCTATGCAGCATTACTGTGATCACCCTGCCAAATTAGTGCTATTTTCAGCACCTTTGATTTCACATCTCACTTAACTGTCGCTTTACCATGAGGTCAACCATACAAACAACATTAACCCTATGAGAGCCAGAGGGGTAGTCAACGTATTGCAGAGCAATGCGTTGGCTACCCCTCTGGCGCTCAAATGGGTAAACATGTGCGAAAACAAAGAAGGATATTTTAATAATGGCAACAGCGGGGACAGATTTCCTAATCGGCAGAGTAGGAAACTGCCTAGAGCTCCACATTTTTAGTGGCATCTGAGTTGTGTTGGCCACACCCACATTCTTAATGCTGGTTGGGACCAGCGCAATCTCAGTGTCCAAGTAGTAGCTTAAATACCACTTTACAGGCTATTATTGAACAACTTGGATGCTAGAGATATCTCCAGTGCATTGGGAAGCAATACAATGGAGACCTTTCTAGCAACCAAGGGGTTATAGCTTTCTTCGTCCTTGCTTGTTATAGGCCAAAAGTATTTTCTGTGTCAGGAAACAGTGACATGGGATTGGGGGTGGGGTTACATGAGGAGAGGGGATGTGACCATGGGCAGAGCTAAGGGCACCCAGAGTGCCTTGCCTATGGGTGCCTGAGATGTCCTGTGTAACAGAAAAACTAGAGATCAAGGAAGAGTTGCTACTTGTATAATGGGGTCAATGTGCATCTTGATCACTATGTATAAAGGCCATCATGGAATGTTTCTGCAGCAAACCAACTGCTCCATATGGAACCAATCAAAATTCCCATTGATATAAATGAGGACTTTAATCCCTTGAATCCTTGAATGCACTGGAGACCCCCTCTAGCATTCAAAGGATTAAAACTCTGATTTAAATAAATGGACATGTTATGGAATTTGTATTTGTTAACTGTTGTGTACTTGGTTTGCCTCAAAATTGTCCCACTTTCTTTTATGGATGTGGCACAGAGACTTCGCTCTAATTTGTCAAATCAGACTGTATTTGTAAAATTGTCTGTTGTATTAAGCTGATTGAGATGTGCAGCCAATTTCCCCAAATGTCAACATAACAAATAAGAATATTCTCACTTTCAGCTGCTCTTAAATTGAGATTACTAGTATATCATTTCACCCACCAGAATTGTTTAACTCTTTGAGTGCTAGAGGGCTATGCAATGTATTGCTTAGCAATGCATTGCATACCTCATGGAGGGTTAAAGCATGCATCTTTAATAACATTAGGATTTATGCAGAAAGAAAAAAAAAAGAAAAACTTAATTGTGTCCATCTATTTCTATATCTGTAACAGTAACAGTAAATTAGATTGAAAAAAGACACAAGTCTATCAAGTTCAACCTTTGCCTCATAACCCAGAGACATAAGGATTATATAGCTTTCCTGTTAACAAATAAGTTAGTTTTTATCTGAACTTGCCGTTTTGCCTACTAATACACAGTATAACAGTGTGTGTTTCCTCTTGAAAGAAATGTATCTAATCGTCTCTTAAATATATCCATTGTATCTGCCATTACCATATCAGTTCCTCTGTCTGTCCATCCATAGTTCTACCTGTCCATATGTTATTCTATGGAACCAATGCACTAATACGTGTGCAGACTGAGAGATGTTAGTGCAGAGGCTCCATATAATAACACAAGCTTTTAGAGTTTATAACATTGGGGAAGTTATCGCCTCCTTATCACCTCTGGCACGCTAGCCCTTTTATTGTAAAATAACAACGTATATGATCCATTTATTTTCGAGATAAGTATAACAGGCACTATGCATACTGCTGGAAGATGTTTCATTCAAAAGTTATTCAAGGGCAAACATTATATTTTTTACAGTTGAGTTTAGTCTTTCTTGCTGCCTAACACCTCAGTTCTTCACAGTACTGTACATTAAAATCAGTGTCCTCATAAAATAGAATGGCAGCAAGAAAGACTAAACTCAACTGTAAAAAATATAAGGTTTGCCCTGGAATAACTTTTGAATGAAACATACAGGATGGAAGTATATTTCCAAGAAGTAAAAACGTTAGGACAAGAGGCCATAGTCTAAAACTAGAGGGACACAGGTTTAGTCGTAATGTAAGAAAGTTTTACTTCACTGAGAGGGTAATAGACAAGTGGAATAGCCTACCAGCAGAAGTGGTAGAAGTTAATACAGTGACAGAATTTAAGCATGCATGGGACTTCGTCAGAGGAAGTCTGAGGAGGACGAAACGCGTTGGGTGTTTCCTGTTATAAGATTGTGTGATATATGTATTTTAATACTTTTATATGCTGTTAAGCTTTTTTTGTAAGTTTGCCAATAAATAGAGGCATTTTAATAGCCCAGGCAAAAGTTATTATTACTCTTTCTACGGACATCCATTGAATGTGAAGAGCGGTGGAGTTCCAGAGATCAATATTGTGAAGAGCCGTTTTACCTAGAGGCGGGTGAAGCCTCTGAATCTAGTGAGTACCCATCCTGATAGGGGGGCATTCACAGTGTGAGATATATATATATATTGTCCTATGGTGTACTCTTAGACGCGCTTTGGCGCTGTATCTCTCTTTCTTGTATTGCTGTAGTGGAACGTTTTTGAGGTCACAAAGCCAGGTGACCAAAGATCCAGCGGCCGGCCTATCCTAGAGTTACACTTGAATTATTTATTGGAGAAGAGCAAGAGATAAAAAGAAATCTCAAGTGGGGACTGTGTGACATCTAAAGTACTGTGTAGCGCTTATCCGATTGGGTGACCATCACAGGTGTTTTTTTATCACTTTGGATAGGTCATCCTTTTTTGTTTGTGTTTCTTTGCAATGTGCTGTAGACCTCTGCAGCGTACAGAATGTTAAAAGGGAGTATTTTGCGTTTATAAGGAATATTGCTGTAAGACAAAAGAAAGACAATGGGAGTTATACACTAAGGTGTAATAAAGAGGTGATATAGTGGAGATGACTTCTCCAGTGATATCACTTCTCATGTTCATATGTTATTCTATGGAGCCTATGCATTAAGATCTCCAAAGTTGGGTAAATCTTACTGCATTGGCTCCATAGTATAACATAAGAACAGGAGAAGTGATAAACTGAAGATGTCATCTCTACTTTATTACCGCTTTATCACACCTTAGTGCATAACACCCATTGTGTTCTTATGCCTTATGTAATAATGGAGAGGGGAAATTAACTATCCTTTTCATCTCAGTAAAGAACAAGCTGAGGCCACAGGAGAAGCCTCCAAGTTCTGCATGTGGTCACAGGGCCAGTTTTTGCCATCACTGCTTTAAAGAGCTTCTTCATCCATGGATACATATTGTTGGACTAAGAAAAATATAATAATTCTGGACCAAACCAACTGCACCATAGGGGACAAATAAAAATTCCCACTGAATTCTTTTCAGTGAGTTGGAATCTTCCCTAGAATTCAGTTGGTTAAAAAGCCCCATTTAAATCATAGGAAGCAGTATAAGTGTTCAAAGAAGAACTGGTGTTCAATGAAGAACTGGAGTAATTTTGGAATAAACCATCGGCCCCTTAGCGGTCAAATAAACATTTTCCTGAAATCCCATTGACTTAAAAGGGGCAATGCTAGAGAGGTCCATAATGCGTTATTTCACAATGATTTGGAAACCTCTCTCCTTGCATTCAAGGAGCTTGAATCCCCTTTTAGCTCTTTGAGTGCCAGAGAGTTATCCATCACATTCCGTTTTACGTTTTTGTTTGTCCTCTAAGGTGCAGTTGGTTTGCTCCAGAATAGCACTAGCCACACCTACATCTCAACATGGTGGGTGTGGCTAGAATGGCAGTTGCCTCCATCCAAAATTTGGCTCCCTAGGTAGCTGTGTAATCTGTAAATATGTTCCTCTGCATTGGGGTACTTCAAAGTGAGTCTATCCTGAAAACATTGCTTTATTTGTGTCTGACTGTCTGTAAACCTTGAGACTGATATATTAAGAAGAACATGGAGGAGATTCACTGAGGTATGATAAAGAGGTGATAAACTGGAGATAACTTCACCAGTTATATCTCTTCTCCACTTCCTTAGTTACTCTATGGAACCTATGTACTAAGATCTCTCTCACTCGAGAAATCTTAGTGCATAGACTCCATAGAGTAACATAGGAACTAGAGAAATGATATAACTGGAGAAGTTATCTCCATTTTATCACCTCTTTATAACTCCCTAGTATATAACTCCCCTGGAGCCCTTCTGGAGTAAACCAGCTGCATCACAGGCAGGGCCAGATTTACTTTCCAGGCTCCCCAAGGCAAGGCACTCAAGGTGCTCTTAGGTCCATCCATGGTCACCCCCCATCCCTCACTTGGCTCCGCCCCCAGTCCCATCCACTATTACGTGGCATAGAAAAAAATCTTAAACTCCTTGGCTGCTAGAGAGCTCTCTAACACATTGGGGAAGATTCACTAAGCGGTGATAAAGAGGTGATAAAGTGGAGATGACTTCTCCAGTTTATCACTTCTCCAGTTCCTATATACTCTATGGAGCCTATGGACTAAGATCTCCGTAGAATAACATATGAATTGGAGAAGTGATAAACTGGAGAAGTCATCTCCTCTTTATCACCTCTTTATCACCGCATACTGAATCTCCCCTCCACAGCTTTGCAATGTGTTGGAAATCTTTCTAGTATCCAAGTGGCTAAATAACAGCCTTTAAGGGTATATAACTGGCGCAGGGGCACTGAGATTGTTCTGGCTACACCCACAATTCAGAACATGGGTGTGGCCAGGACAGCTGAGGCACCTGTCAAAATTTGGAGCTCTAGGCGGTTGCCTACTCTGCCTATTGTGAAACTGAATCCTGATCACAGGGGAAATATACATGTTCCCACTCACCTTGATTTCAATAGGGCTTTGAACATTTTTAACCCTTTGAATGCCTGGTGGTGCACACATTATGAAGCAATGCATTTTGCACCACCTCCATCAATCGAAGGGTTAATTTTTAGAGCTGTCTTCGCAACATTACTTCACAATGCATTAGACATATGTTTAGAATTTTAGAGGTTGAATTACCCAATTACATCAATGGGGCGTTTTATTTTATTCCCTTGTGGTGCAGTTGGTTTGCTCTAGAATTACTACTCGATTTCTTCTTAGTACATTATCCACATTGCTTTGTAAATGATCAGTAAGACTGGTCCCTCATCGGAAGATGAGCATTAACTAATGCAAACCAGCCATCTGCAGCCTCTTTCCTTCTAATGCTCTTGGACTGGTCTAAACTGATCAGTGTTCTAAGTAAAATCACAGTGACATGTATCACCAAGAGCTACCACAGCATTAACAGCTGATGGGACAGAGGGATCAGGGCCTTATTTCTCTATAGGCAGAATAGGCAACTGCCTAGAGATCCATATTTTGAGGGGTGCCTCAGCTGTGCTGGCCAAGCTTACATTCTGAATTGTGGGTTTTGCCAGTGTAAACTCCATGTCTCTTCGCCACTTTTATACTCTGCAATGCATTGGAGATCTCTCTAGCAACAAAGGGATTAAAGTTAATTTCTTCCTTGTTTTTTATAGGCCAAGGGTATTTTCTGTACAGGAAACAGTGAAACTGGACTGGGGGTGGGATCATGTGAGGAGAAGTGGGTGTGGCCATGGGTGGAGCCAAGGGCTCCTACAATGCCTTACCTAAGGGCACCTGGGATGTAAATCTGTCTCTGAGAGTGATGCCCTTGTTCTGGCAATGGAATCAGTGTTACATATCATAATAATGGATACTATATCTATAGGCATTTAAAAGCTCATGTGCAAGTAATCTCAGTGTACATTTTCAGTGATTGTGGAACCATATCTGGCATCATCTCACTAACAATTTTCCATCATTCAACCCCTTGTATGCTTAAAGTAGAACTTTCACCTCAAAACATATTCAAGTATGGTCATCTTTGGAAAACAAACTGCAATAGTCTTCTACTTATAATGATTTAAATATGTATCTGGCGACGTCTGGTGCTGTACAAGTTGTACAGCGCTGCTTCTTATTCTGTCCTCATTCTCTTTGAGGATCACACCCACAATCCTTATGTAATGCACAAGCATGGCCTGCACTACTAAGAAGGGACAGGCTTTCCTTTCTAGATTGACAGTTCCTTGGAGGGAGAGAGTTGCCAACAATGAAGAGCGTCATCATGATGGCAGCGTTTGCCTTTTTGCTGTCTGTGAATTTTGAATGTACTTTTAATACAAAAGATGCGCATGCTGGTAGACTTGAATAGTTTTCAGACCATTTGGGGGTGATATTTCGCTATAGGAGGATTTGTTAAAACCTGACATATACACTTTTAATTGGTCCATTTCACCCCCTGAATGCTAGAGAAGTCTTTAACATATTGCAGAGCTTTTCTTTGGAGATTCTTTAGCATTGAAGGGGTTAAGGAAATTTGTGGCTGCTATCAGTGTAGAGTGAATACTTTTTTCAGTCTTTAACTCCTTAGATGCAAGAGGCGTCTCAAAAGCATTTCTTTGCAAAGTGTTGACGACGTCAGTAGCATCCAAGAAGTTAACCCTTTGAGTGCCAGAGTGGTAAGCAACACATTGCGAAGCACTGTGGTGCTTAACCCTCTGGCAATCAAAGGGTTAAAACAGCAGTAATGTTTCATTAGGAAATAATATGCATTGTAAAGCATTTTTTTTCGGCTCTGTAAAACAAGGGTACAAACATTGTGGAGAGGCTTCATTGAAAAGTTATTTGATTTCAATGTTTTTTTTAGTCAAACTGTTAGCAAACTGTTAGCAATTGGCCCACCTGGTACACAGAGGGCATGGTTTAATTTTTGTTTTTTTAACTTAATGTTTTTTGAGAGTTTTTTCGACATGTAGGAGGAAGGGTGGTACAGAAAAAAGACGAGTCAAGGGAGAGGAGGGGGCAGTAGGGGTACAGCCAGTGATAAATCATGAATTACAGCAAAAATGCACAAATGAGGCAATGAATAGCAGCAACATACATTGTTTGATATAACCATAGAGTCCAAGGCAAATGTTATGTTGAATCATGGCATAGTTTAATTTCATATTGCTCAATTGCTCTGTATGGGATAGTTTAAGTCATGGGCTGAAGCTCTTCAAAGACATTTTAGCAAAAATTCCACATAGTAACCACAATCTAAATTTGTAGTTTAATAACAAAAACAAACCCTGCAGGTGAAACCACATACTACTTCTTCAAAGATTGAGCTTTTTGATGGATTAGAAAATGGTCATATTGATGTACCAATTGGTCTTTATCTGACATCAAAATCTATTCTAAGTTCCTACTGATAAAATACATAGCTCTTAAAAACTCATAGGTGCCCTTTAGAGCAGTACCTAACCCATGCTTTTAGGATTCAAATCAATGCCAAATCTTTCTAAAAAGATGGTCTTAATATCTAACTAAAGGAACATCAATGGCCTTTTCTTGAATTTCCTTGAATTTCTTGAATTTCCTTTTAATTTAAACAATTACATTGTGCTACTTCAGGGATTTTGGGAATTCACTTTGGGGAACATCAGGACTTTGTAATATGCCACACAGAATTACATTTTATATGATCTTTTGAGCAAATAAATTGTAGCCGATTACAAATTTGTCTAGCTATTTTTCCTCCCAATTGGGAAATTTCTGTTCCAGCAGCTAAAGTCTGTCAAAGCAGCTTAGTTTCACCAATCGAGAGAGAAAGGAAATAAAGTCTTTCACATGAGTAAAAGAAGGCTAGCAATATGGAAGTTAGAAATTAAAAGTAAAAAAGAGTGTATGAAGAACTATCAGGCTTTTAAAATTCATTAACCCCCGCTGTCTAATATTTAAAATATATTTAAAAGATATTTAAAAAATACAGTACTGTGGCAATGTTATTACCATAATAATGTATAATTTAAAATCATGATTATGATCATATTTTTCAATTTCAAATATATACAAGTGTTTAAAGTACATTAAAGGGATAGTAATGTTTCATAATAAAAGCAGCTCTAATTAATTATCATAGTATTTGGACTTTGGAGAGTGTTATTTCAGAGTTGTAGTTCAAGAGTAGTTCAATGACAAAGTATCCCGCTTCCGCCCCTTTTACTGATGTAACACTGCTCAGCCAGAGCAGAAGGGAGGTGCCCAGGTAGATTGCAGAGAGGGACAATCTTCAATTAAGATAAGGGAAAAACCTGAAAAACTTGTCAAGGGGGGCAGAGCTTTCATTGTTCTCATAGGGAGAAGATTGTCCCCTGCTGTTATCTGTCTGGTCTTTGGACTGCATTCCACATCTGAGAAGAGATGGCTTACACTAGGTAAAAGGGGCGGGAGGTGATACTTTGCTTGTGAATATCTCTCAAACCATAAAGGTTTGAGAGATAAGACTTATATTGTTCGTCATGTTTTTTTAATGCCTACAAACTAAAATAAATATAAAATGAAGTATTACTATCCCTTTAAAGACTATAGTAATCTATAGCATGTTCACTATTCATTTTTTATATTCATTTCCATCATATGTTGCTCCACATTCAACTTTCAATATTTAACAAACAGTAGCATACAAATTATGTTTTATTGGGAGCATTTTCAGCTTTCCAGAATGGCCTCCAGTAGTTTAAATCTCTCAATCCTCCTGAATAGCAAATAGTCAAAACAGAGTCAAACTTGGCTCTGAACTAATCAAGTCCCTAATGCTGAATAATAGAGAATGTAAAGAAAAGTCACATTAGTTGTTGCTTATGAGGCATAGTTGCCAATTGTAATGGACTATTTGGTTCATACTTAGTTGCAAAGTGTAATAGGGAAGTACATCCACAAGGCATGGATGAACATTTTCTCTGCGGCAAGAGACAAGTGGAAACAGGCATGGTTTTGCCTTCTGCAGGAATTCAAGCAAGGTCAGTTTCCAAAGATATCTTCCGCAAAGTATGGAATGCCTGCTTTTGCAGCCTTCTCTGTATGATCAGACAGGCTGTGTTTCAAGATGGCACACGGTGTACTTGAACATGCAGAGTGGGAAGCAAAATCCCTAACTTCAGTAATTAAACAGTGTAACTACTTGCTTAATTGGGAAGTGTATGGTGACTTCAGGAAGAGGTGCATGTGTTTGAATGCCTTCATTCATGCATGGTTAAAATTACTGGTCAGAGATGCTCAACTAGGAATGAGCTAGCCATAGAAAATTAGCGTTCTCTGTAGGAATGGTGTCCTACCCAAGGTGCAATCTATTTTAGCTCACGAGTGCCTTACGCAGAGAGGAAATAAAACAAAGCACACCATACGTGTCCTGCCAAAATGGCAGTCCAGCAACGAAGTGCCAGGTAATTCCTCTCTGGAAAAACAGCCAACCCCAGGTGTACATTTTGGCCTCATCAATGAGGTGTAGCTGTTGTTTGTGAGTGTTACAGCTTACCTTAGTTTCAGCGTCATCTACAGACGCGAGGCTTCAAGCATGCAGCAGGCCTCTGTTTTATGTTTTTGGTTCCTGTAGTCTCCTCCTACCTACTTCCTCCCTCTGAGCTGCTCCTCCTACCTACTTCCTGGTGAGGGGTTTAAAGGGCAATCTGAGTCCTCACTCAGTTGCCCTTGCATTGTTGTTCATAGCAGTTCCATTACCTTGGGCTTTGTGTATGACCTGGCTAGTCTTCCATCCAACCTGGTGCTGACCTGTGGCTCTGTCTGACTATTTTTTTGTTTATCCCTATAGTGGACACCCAACCTGGTGAAGACCTGTGGCTCTGGCTGACTACCTGAACTGTGTATGACCTGGCTTGTCTGACTACCCCCTCTGGTGCTGACTTGTGGCTCTGTCTGACTACTCTTATGTTTGTTCCTTGTACCTGGCAGACACCCAACCAAGTGCGGACCTGGGGCTCTGGTAGACCAGCTCTGATACTGACTGCAGGTGAGTCAGCTATCTAATTCCATTCTGACTGCAGGCGTGAGTCAGAGTTCGCTCCCTTCTGACTGCAGGAGTGAGTCAGAGTTCGCTCCCTTCTGACTGCAGGCGTGAGTCAGAGTTTGCTCCCTTCTGACTGAAGGCGTGAGTCAGAGTTCACTCCCTTCTGACTGCAGGCGTGAGTCAGAGTTCACTCCCTTCTGACTGCAGGCGTGAGTCAGAGTTCACTCCCTTCTGACTGCAGGCCTGAGTCGGTATACCCGCTATGTCGGATCAAGATCCTGTGTTCTTGCTGAGACTACCAGTGGCTAAGGCCTAGTCTCTAGCACTGTGGTGTAGCCTTGCATCCTAGTATTCCTAATAGCTGGGTTGCTGGCTATAACCCTTTGCCTGTTCCTTTGTATGTATAAATGTAGATATTTTCTTTGTTAATTTTGTCAATAAAATTGCATTAACTATACCGTACTGACTCCTGAACTTTTCTGGGTATCTGTAACAGTGAGCAAGGGGTGAATGGCTAGAGTCCCCTGATCAACCCAGAGTGTAATTTACATATGCAATAGCACAGGCTCTATAGGAATGGTGTCCTATGCATGGTAGATTCTCTTTTGGCTCACTAATGCGTTACACAGATACACAATATCCTAAAGCACAACATACTGATCTGGCTAAAATGGCAGGTCAGCCACATAGTGCCAGACAATTCCTCTCTGAACAAGAGAGACAGCTAACCCCAGACATACATTTCAGCCTCATAAGAAAGGTGTATCTGATAAGTCTGGGCACTGTGAGCATGGGTTCCATAGCTGGATTCCTCTGTTAATGCTCAACTAGTTATTTGGCATATTCAAATTACCCTTAGGATTGGTCACCATAATAGTAGCAGGGGAATACAGCTGTGAACCCCTTGCTTACAGTGTCCAGTGTGATTACCAACACCTCACCTAATAAGGCAAAAAAAAATAAATACACTTGCTAACAGTGTGCATTACAGACCTAAATAGAAACTTTATGCAGATTTGCATATATGAACTGTGTGCTTAGCGTTTCACTATCAGTTAACTACCTATTTTGGCTAATATAACTGATCACAGTGTGTTTGTGTGTATGTTATTATGTGTGTATGATAGTACTGTAGGCATGTGTCCCTCTGTGTATATATCAGGTGTGTTTGTAAATACCGTAAAATCTCAGGTATAATACACACCTGTGTATAATGCGCAGGTATATATTATACCCAAGATTTTAGGCGAAAACAAGAGTGCCTATGTATAATACGCACTCTTGTTTTCCCCCTTGCTAATAAAAAATTAGGGCTGGCAGATACCTTCCCTCCCTCCTCCAGCGCAATCTGATGTCAAAATAATACTTACTTCCTGATGCTGCATGGTCATTGGGTTAAGCTGCATGGTCACTGGGTTAAGCTGCATGTGAAAAAGCTCCCTCTGTGTCCCATCTTCACTGTGGGCGGCATGCTTGCATTTGCCGCCCGCTTCCTTCAATGAGCTGTCAGAACCTTCCACCTATGACATTGCCCTGTGAGGACCTTGAGATCCTCACAGGGCATTACCATTAGCTGGAGGCAGAAGGACGTGAAAGCCCATTGAAGGAAGTGGGTGGCAAATGCAGGCCTGCAGCCCACAGGGAAGATGTGACAGAGGGAACTTTTTCACATGCAGCTTAACCCAATGACCATGAAGCTTAACCCAATGACCATGAAGCTTAACCCAATGACCATGCAGCTTAACCCAATGACCATGAAGCTTAACCCAATGACCATGCAGCTTAACCCAATGACCATGAAGCTTAACCCAATGACCATGCAGCTTAATCCAATGACCATGAAGCTTAACCCAATGACCATGAAGCTTAACCCAATGACCATGCAGCAACAGGAAGTAAGTATTATTTTGACACCAGCTTGCGCTGGAGGAGGGAGGGAAGGTATCTGGCAGCTCTAATTTTTTTTTTTTTAAATGCGGCAAAAAAACTCTTGGGTATAATACCCACCCCCCGCATTAGATAAGGTGAAGAGGGGTAAATGTGTACATGTTATATCTGAGATTTTACGTTACACCTACAACTATCCCCATTTCCAGGAAGAGTCAGTCCATGCTGGGAAATTACTTTTCATACTCCTATATGATGCTGTTTATAATGCTTATTTATTATTAATACTTATGGAGCACCAACATATATGTAATATATCAAATCTTATTATCCCCTATTGTGGGTTTCGTATCATGATATATGTCACACAGTTTTAGTCAAGTACCCCATATGACACTAGTGTACCAGATATGGAGATCTGTACATTATTTGATGTATTTATCCTCCTAAGAGATCCATTAACTGATGTACCATAATTACAAAAAAACAATGTGGAACTGATGATAATTCCATAATTTAATATGGTATTATGCACTTGACTAAAACTATGTGAAATATATCATAATACGAAACCCATAATAGGGGATGATCATATTTGATATATTACATCATATCGTGAGAGTTGTCTGGGTTCACTGTGTCCAATAACACAGTACACCAATTAATGTTCCCAAGTAAACCAGTGACTTTTGAGTATCAATCACATTATCAATTATTGAAACATATAGAGGAATCCTTTGAGGATTTTGAAGCTTATAAAAAGAAAAATATGTGAAACATCCTTTTATAAATGTTACTTTTGCGGATAGGATTCACGGGTTAACAACACCGCTCAATCCCCTATGACGTCAGGGAATGAGGCCGGACTAAGGAGGGGCGTTTGGGTTTAAAAAGGTCAGGATTTGCTGCCGCAGCTCACTCTTGAAAAAGCAAAAGGTGAAAGTGGTCGAGTGAGCCGTGTGAGCCTGAAGGAGCCTACATTATGCTCTATTGAAAGCATGTTCTAAAAATCAGACAGTGTTAGCGGGGGTTAATGGGGAATCGGAGGTAATGCTCCATAGCGGGAAACAAGCATAGCCAGACCATTGAGACAGTAATAGCAGCGATTTAGCTTTATATTTAATGATCAGTTCTAGCTAACTTAGTTCTAGAATTGAGCAGGGATGTAGCAGACTAAAGGTGTGTTAACTTCTGGAATGAAAGTCGATGGTCCGATCGCTATCAGCTTAGGTGCAGATAATATGTATGCTCCGCTGCTGAAGGTGCCGACATCTTGATTAGTAGCACTCAAACAGAGTATAGCTGTCTGTAAAATCACAGATTCCGACCTATACAACGGCGGGCTTGATTAATTGTGAGACAATCAAACTGGCAGTTACACCGGGTAGCTTGATAGACATATGGAATACATCCATTCATGCTATCGCTTGATGAACTTAAAAGAACAATAGATACCGCTGAAAACTAATGCTGAATTAAGATCACATTCAAATCCACTTTGAGTTAATTGGGAAAGTAGGAGAACTTTGCAGTATTAAGTGTTATATTAGGAGATGATCGTTTTGTGATACAATGTTTTGAATTGTCAGTGGACTATATCATTATGTTAATTTGGAGAACAAAGATATAAAACTAAGATGTACATCTAATACACATAAGATATTAACGTGGTACTATATAGAGACCGCTACAGTAAACACTCTGAAACTTATCCTAACCAAAGTGGATATAGATATATACTTATAAATCAGCTGACTGAGCATATTTGAATTGAGTTATTTTTCCCCACTCGCTAACCTTTCTGATATGTATACTGGGTAAACAATAAAATCCCAGTAAATCTATCTTGACGATCCGTGTGAATAAATGAAACTTTTTTTTTTACTTTTTATGTGTTTTAACAATATATAAATAAAGATTCCAATTTTAACCAGAAGATTGCCAATAATACGGATTTCTTTGGTCCAGGGATCTCTTCTTCTCCCTTTTCCTTTATAAAGATTGAGAATTTTGTTGAGTGCCAAGGCAAGACATCACATTCCATCAGTTCTGTTGTGTAAAATACACACAGTAGTTGAGTAATGTCCAGCAAATGCACAAGAGGCAGAGGTGAGGGAAAGGAGGAGCAGTGCAGGGATGTAGGAGTAAAGTGGTAGTTCAAAAACTGACTTCAGCAATTGTTGCTGCAGCGTATTCAATAAATGATGATGATACCTCTCCTCCCAGGGAGGATGCAGTTTGTTAAGGTCCCACCAAAAGTTCTATCACCACCACTACCACTACCAAGAAGAATAGCTGCTGAGATAGCTCAGGGGTAAATGCCCTGACTGCAGAACCTGCTCAAACTAGACATTGTAGGTTTGATTCCTGGCAGGGTCAGCTCAGCCCTTCAGAGGTTGATAAATAAATACCATTGATTGGGTAATAATAATGCCTATTATTCAGCTGCCAATTTGGTTAAATCCAAGAGCGTGTGATGACAGTGCTTTGAGTCCCCCTGGGAGAAAGGCACTATATAAATGCTAGTTATTATTATAACACAGAAGATGACAACGAATTATGGTGACAGAAACAAACACTAAAACACCTGTCCTTAAAGGGATAGTAATACTTCGTTTTATCTTTATTTTATTTTATAGGCATTAAAAAAACATGAAGAACAATATAAGTCTTATCTCTCAAACCTTTATGGTTTAAGAGATATTCACAAGCAAAGTATCCCCCCCCCTGTTCAGCCAGATCAGAAGGGAGGTGCCCAGGTAGACTGCAGAGAGGGACAATCTTCAATTAAGATAAGGGAAAAAGCTGAAAAACTTGTCAAGGGGGGAAGGGCTTTCGTTGTTCTCATAGGAAGAAGATTGTCCCCTTCTATTATCTGCCTAGTCTATGGACTGCATTCCACATCTGAGAAGAGATGGCTTACACTAGGTAAAAGGGGCGGGAGGGAGAAACTTTGCTTGTGAATATCTCTTAAATCATAAAGGTTTGAGAGATTAGACTTATATCATTCTTCATGTTTTTTTAATGCCTACAAAATAAAATAAAATTAAAATGAAGTATTACTATCCCTTTAAAGTAGTAGCGAACTTTGTGAAAGTAAAGGTAAAAAGAAATTTTTTGGCACCTCTAAGAGCTTAGAGGAATATAATTGTAGTGGGCAAGAAGCACTGGGCGATGGTGATGCTGAGGATGACCTAATGATATCTAATGATGACGTTGTAGATCTAGAATATATCCCTCCAGCATCCTCCTCTAGCTCAGATACAGATGAAGATGAGAGTAAGAGAGATGATGACATGGCCAGAAAATTAGCAGAAAGGCAAAGGCTCAGTCTACCACCACTGAAAAGGAGCAATGTTCATGTCTATAACTGTTTGAGAAAACCATTGGAAACTCTGACTCTGGACAAGCAAAGATGGCAAAAAGTACACAGTCATCCTGTCAGTCATCATCAGCATCATCAACACTTCCAAGTCCAAGTCCCAGTCAGCCACACACACTTGTGTTGAGTAACCAGCAGCAACAAAAACAGCAACACAGGTTATTAACATCCACTGTAACGGTTTGTTTGGCACACAGACACAGTAGGTTAGGATAAAACACAGTTTTATTAAAGGGATAGTAATACTTCATTTTAACTTTATTTTATTTGTAGGCATTAAAAAAACATGAAGAATGATATAAGTCTTATCTCTGAAACCTTTATGGTTTAAGAGATATTCACAAACAAAGTATCCCCCCCCGTTCAACCAAATCAGAAGGGAGATGCCCAGGTAGACTGCAGAGAGAGACAATCTTCAATTAAGATAAGGGAAAAAGCTGAAAAACTTGTCAAGGGGGGAAGGGCTTTCATTGTTTTCATACAAAGAAAATTGTCCCCTTCTGTTATCTGTCCTGTCATACAACCAGACTCACATCTGAGAAGAGATGGCTTACACTAGGAAAAAGGGGTGGGGAGGGGAACATTGCTTGTGAATATCTCATAAACCATAAAGGTTTGAGAGATAAGACTTATATCATTCTTCGTGTTTTTTTAATGCCTACAAAATAAAATAAAGTTAAAACGAAGTATTACTATCCCTTTAAGCAATTAGGAATACGATAACCCTCACAGGTGCTGTAGTATATTCTCAATATAATACAGACACAAGACAGGTTACATTTACATATGCCCACACAGGTCCAGTATAAATATAGAGTCCATAACAAGTTATACTGACATAGGTCAGGCAGATCTTGAAAGAGTCCCAGTGTATCGGTACTGCATGGGTTAATGGCCTTCAGCAAGTGTAAACAGTCCCATGTGTGGTAAGGCCTGTTAAGAAGCTCACCTAGGATAGAGAGCTTAAATACGAGTAACGCCCAATAATAGGTTAGCAGGTAATGGTGAACTGCTTGAGCAGTAATGGAGGCTGAGTAACATTGAGCACTGCCAGAGCAGTAACAGAGACTAGGCCACATGATCACTGCCGTAGCAGTAACACAGACTTAGTGACATGAACACTGCCGTAGCAGTAATGGAGACCAGGCAACTTGCACTCTGCCGTAGCAGTAAACGGAGACAAGGCCACTTGCACTCTGCCGTAGCAGTAACAGAGACTAGGCCACTTGCACTCTGCTGTAACAGTAAACGGAGACTAGGCCACTTGCACTCTGCCGTAGTAGTAACGGAGACTAAGCGACATTCCTGCTTCCGGGTTTGCTTTGACTGCTTATTATTGGCTCTGGGTTTTCAACCCGTGCCAGGGCTTGCCTTTATATATGCCCTTCTGTCACTATGCCGGTGCCCTTACGTGGTGTTCCTGACCAGACGTTTGTTGCTGTGTTCCTGTTCTGTGTATGATCCGGTTTCGTCTGACCTTGCTCCTGTCTTTGCTGCCCGTACTGTTTTTTGACCCAGCTTGCCTGACTATGATTCCGTGACTGATTTGGCTGACTCCACTCTCTGTGTACCGTACCCGGCTTGGCTGACTACCGCTCTCTGTGTGCCGATCCAGGCTTTGGCTACTCGCCTAGCGTCCGCTTATCGCTAGTGCTTCTGTTGTCCCAGTCTTGTGTCTATTGCCTTTGCCTTACGGTTGCCTGCCAGTCTGTACTTATCAGTTGCCTCCGGTTGCGCTACCTTACAGCCTGTGCCTTAACGGTCACTAGTGGTGGCTCTCTTTTTATTCTACTCTTTCCCGTTGCCTCCGGTTAAGCTACTTAGGTCAGTGCCTCACTGTTACCCCGGTTACACTCTATTCTGCCTTGCTTCACTGGGTACTTGTGGTTGCTCGACCTGTCCGTTTGCACCTATCAGCTGTCTCAGGTTGCGTTGCTGTACCGCTGCTCTCCCTATTGCCTCCGGATGCATTAGACTCAGTCTGCCTACTATCACCTCCGGTTGTGCTCCGTGCAGATTGTGCCTACTCTGCTTGCCTCCGGGCATCTTCTCAGTATACTCACTTGTACCGTCACGTGGGCTGTCTTACCCGGTTATAGGTAAGGCTGGTAGAACCTATCCACTCCCAAATCTATTGTGGTGTCTGCCGTGCAGTACCAGCCCCTCTAAGGGCTTCTCCAGACCTGTACTGCTGAGGTTTTGTTCCAGTTCCTGTTCCAGTCATTTTTTGCATTTCTGTATTATTTCATATCTGTTTATGCCCTGACCTGTGCCAGATTCAGTAGTGCTATCCTCTGTTTGGGTCTGGACCCGTGAAGGGTATCTCTGTTCTTTATTTATTTGTTTAATAAAGTTTCATTGTTTTACCTTAACCAAATTGTTTGAGTGTTCAGTAAAATCGTGACAGTACGAAAGGGCCATGTAGACTGACAAGAGTGCCACCACTAGTGACCGTTGAGGCACAGCCTGTATAGTACCAAATGGAGGCTACAGTGAGGCACAGGCTGTAAGGTAGCGCAACCGGAAGCAGCGGGTAAGTGCAGACTGACAGGTGGTAAAACCGCTAGTGACCGTAAAGCACAGGCTGAATAGTAACAAACGGAGGCTGCAGGGAGGCACAGGCTGAAAGGTAGCTCAACCGGAGGCGACTGATAAGTACAGACTGGCGGGCAACCGTAAGGCAAAGGCAATAGACACAAGACTGGGACAACAGAAGCACTAGCGATAAGCGGACACTGGGCGAGTAGCCAAAGCCTGGAACGGTACACAGAGAGCGGAGTCAGCCCAAGCCAGAATCGGTGTACGGAGAGCGGTAGTCAGCCAAAGCTTGGATCGGTACACAGAGAGCGGTAGTCAGCCAGAGGCTAGATCGGTACACACAGAGCGGTAGTCAGCCAAAGCCTGGATCGGTACACAGAGAGCAGTAGTCAGCCAAGCCTGGATTGGTACACAGACAGTGGTAGTCAGCCAAGCCGGGTACGGTACACAGAGAGCGGAGTCGGCCAACTCGGTCACGGAATCGTAGTCAGGCAAGCCGGGTCAAAAAACAATACGGGCAGCAAAGACAGGAGCAAGGTCAGACGAAACCGGATCATACACGGAACAGGAACACAGCAACAAATGTCTGGTCAGGAACACCACGAAAGGGCACGGCATAATGACAGGAGGGCATATATAAAGGCAAGCCCTGGGAGGGGTTGAAAACCCAGAGCCAATAAGAAGCAGCCAAAGCAAACCCGGAAGTAGGAATGTCGCTCATACAGAATCACGGGCACCGTGATAGGGTGTTTGGCTTTAACATGTTTGACATACATGTCATGGTGTCTGTGTTTCATGTGTGTTATCAGGGAGGTTGTGCCAAGGTGTGTTCCCTCCTTTCCTCTTTTTATTCACTTGTCACAAATTTTGCACTGTACAGTTGTTGATGATGACTGCACTGTGCCTGCCGGAAGAGTATAATAGTACCACACCCATTACTTCTGGGGGGAGTGATAGGGAACAGGTGGAGAAGAATGGCCTCTTTCTTCTTGTCCTCCACATTCCCCTTCACTTTTTGTGGCAGAGGATAATGTTGCTGCTACTGCCTAAGATTTAGCACTGCAACTAGGACCAGGAGTATTGCTGGTGCTGTCAAGTGGACCCTGTCCTAGTCCCGCATCACTTGTTGACCCCATTCCCACTGTGTCCACAGTGGTCTGTGGCACATTAGCTTGCTCCTCAGCTTCCTGCTGCCCTTGCATCTCAGCAGCAGCAGCAGGTATTAGAGCAGTTGCAAATTCCGCAAATTCCAAAAGCTGATTGCTAGTGGTGGTAGTGATGCCCTTCCTCATCTCTGTCTCCCATTCCTTCTCACTTTCTGATAAAAAGGCCATCAATGTCTCTTCCACCCCAGCTTTTCCAACACCACTACCACCACTAGTCCCTATATGCTACTGCTCTATTACAGGCATCTCACTGCTGCTTGGAGGAGGTGATCAGCAATGTGACAGAGGGTTCCCTGCTGTCACACTTGACATCATTTTCTCCTCCCCCCTGAGGACTACAAGAAACACTAGCAGCAGGCAAAGTATTGGTGGCAGCAGGTTCAGCACTGGCAGCAGGTACAACACTAGTGGCAGCACATCTGGCAGCAGGTACAACACTAGTGGCTGCAGGTACAGCAATGGTAGCACTGGCAGCAGGGCAGCACGTCTTGCAGCAGGCACAGGCAGCTGACCTGTTCTGCTCTCACTAGTACTAACCTTTTCTCCCTCTCTTCTAAATCCCTTTTCTCCTTCCCTTCCCATTAAATTCTCCAAGATCCCTTGGGGTGATTTAGGGGGACTGGACAGCATTGGTTGAGTATTGCTAGTCACTTCCTCCTCCTCAGACTCAGACTCATGGACACATAATAAGGGTCCTTCGAGTTCATCCTTTTGCTGCTCATAGTGATAGGAGTCATTATGAGCCTCTCCTGCCTCAGTTTTGCCAAAATATCACATCAGAACAGCACAGCACATCTATCTCACTCTGTAGCTGCTTCTATTGTGTCTGCCTTCAGCGAAAATGTCACTGTTTTATAGCGGAAGAGCAAAAACAGCGTAAATCAATGGGCGGAAACTTTATAGCCATTGAAAAAATGGCGAAAGATTTTGGCCAGTGGGCGAAAGATGCAAACATTTTAAGCGCTAGTTTTAATCCAGATTTTCCCGTGAAAAAGTAGATAACTACGTGGTTTTCGGAAAATTTCTTGCGGGAACACAGCAACAACTTTCGCCATCCCTAGAGGCAAGCACAAAAATAATTTTAAATCTGCATCCAAGGGGTTAAATAATAACCTCTAAAGGTGTAGAGAAATTATTGCAGGGAAACTGGCCCCATACCTAATTCTTAATCCAGGTGTGGCCTCCCTAGTCTCACCCACAGCCATACTCCATTCAGACAGTGAATGCTACTATCCAATTATAGACAATATCAGAGTTCCAAAGTCTCTGCTATTCATGGTAGTATTCCTAGATTAATGTCTGCAAATCTACTTCATACCACATTTTCCATTGTCTCTGCTATACTAGTAATATTCTTCAGGAAATCTCTGCAAATCTGCTGATTCTGTAGTAGTAATTGTCATCTCAGTTGAACTATTGGTCTCAGTTGGATAGCTCCTTATGTTCTGTTGCTAGAATTTGATCTGCCTCTATTTCTTTTCTTACACATTTCCGCTAACTAACTTCCACTCTGTGAAGTGTTAACAATACTCTTTAACCCTTTGAGTGCCAGAGGGATATGCAATGCCTTGCTTTGCAAGGCATTGCATACCCCTCTGGCACTCAAATGGTTAACTTGCTGTGCAGGTGACAGACCTGGGCTATTTATTTAGGATTTGTTTCAGAGTAGGCAGTGTGCCTTGGCTGGTAGGGGACCTGCTTGCTGTAGAATATTTGTAATGTAATATTTATTAAGGATTAACAGGGTGTTATACAGGGAGCTCCATAGGAGAGAAACAGAGGGAAACCAAAGCAGTATATCTTCTGGTTAGTTTATTACACATATTTCAGCTGTCGTAGTAATTTAAAATTCACTGCAAACTCTCTTATATGCATACCTAATTATTTGCAGCCCTAACTAAAATTCTTCAAGTTTTATTTTTCCCTCAGTCACTGCTGGATTTACAGCCCTCCCTTCCACTCTATCTACAATACATACAATTTTGCCAGTATTTTAGTTGAACTCACCTCTCAGTTTAACTTCTATTTTTCCCTTCTCCATACAGTGTTCCTCCTCTCTCTCTTTAAAGGGATAGTAATACTTCGTTTTATCTTTATTTTATTTTGTAGGCATGAAAAAAACCATGAAGGACGATATAAGTCTTATCTCTCAAACCTTTATGGTTTAAGAGATATTCACAAGCAAAGTTTCCCCCTCCTGCCTCTTTTTCCTAGTGTAAGCCATCTCTTCTCAGATGTGAATCTGGTTGTAAGACCAGACAGATAACAGAAGGGGACACTCTTATTCCTATGAAAACAATGAAAGCCCTGCCCCCCTTGACAAGTTTCTCAGCTTTTTCCCTTATCTTAATTGAAGATTGTCCCTCTCTGCAGTCTACTTGGGCACCTCCCTTCTCATCTGGCTGAACGGGGTGGGAGGGAATACTTTGTTTGTGAATATCTCTTAAACCATAAAGGTTTGAGAGATAAGACTTATATCGTTCTTCATGTTTTTTTAATGCCTACAAAATAAAGATAAAACAAAGTATTACTATCCCTTTAACCATGTTCAGTTTATATATATGTTTTTTCTCTGTCATCTCCTTAATTATAAGTATTTCCGCTTCCTCCTCTAATGTACCTGTTGACCTAAGTTGCATTTTAATTATCCCATCTCTCCTTTCTCCTCAAGTCTGCTCTCAAGAACTCCCATCAGTTCCTAATTCCAATCACTTCAATTCCCTACCACCGTTCATACACCTTTTAAATTTTGCTTTGCTTTCCTTAACCCTTCTTTATTTATAGCCGCTGGAGATATCTCTCCTAATTATGGGTACCACTTTATCCCTTCCTCCTCTCCATATCACTTGGTCAACATCAGGGACCATAGTAACCTAGTACAAAATCTCTGTCTACCTACCCTTACTGCTCATTTTAAATATGCTCTTTAGAATGCCCACTCTGTAATAAAATAACATCCACCCGTGAGCTTTTATCTGTAACTCTCTTAACCTCTTGTCAGTCCTTGAGTCCTGCATCTTCTCCTCTGTTACCTACTCTGCTTTTACACTCTCCTTTGGTTGATTACAAACATGCCCCTAGATCTGGCAATAGTCAGGGAGAAAACAGGTAGGATTTATGTTTCCCTTATGTTGTACCCTTCAGTACCTCTCTCCCATTTGCTCACTGACTCAAATTTCCTTCCTTTGAAGCCCACAACCGTCTCTTTTGGACATGATTAATCCATTTGCAGCGCATCTCTGTGTTCTCTTTTTAGCTTAGGCACTAGAGAGACATGTTCTGTAACAGTATAGTTCCTGCTTCATGCTGTATTTACCAGCTTTCTGCATCCTTCTAAGTTTCCTGGTCGGTTGATCATCAGCTGCCTCTTTTTGGTAGGCTATATAACCCAGCCTGTCTGAGCACTCTGTGCTCATTGGTTTGGCCTGATTCCTAACACTCAACATTATTCTTATCCATGTGATTACCTGGATTTGGACCTTTGGATTATTCCTGGACTTCTGCTAATCTCTCTTGACCAGGACCTGAGCTATTAGCCACACTTTCGGACCTGTGCTGCCTGCTTCAGACCCCTTGAACAAATTTCAGCTTGAGAGCCTGTGCTACCTACCTCAGATCCGTGCATTGGCTTCCACCTGAGAAACTTTGCTGCTAGCTTCAGACCCTTAAGTACCTGCGCTCACTGCTGGCTGCCTCAGACCACTGGACTGTCCTAACCTGAATTGCTCCACCCACAGTTGTTTGTTGATTTTGTACTTAAGTTTGTACATGCTAATTCCCTGATTCATGGCTGAATTAAACCGGGGGCACAATCTCTGGGGGTGAGCAGTTGCTTCTTTGAGGTATTGTGCACAGCCTTGTTATCCAGCCACTGGTATCCTGCCTGTCTGCTCCAGCTTTATCACTGAGATTTGAGTGATCCAGTGTCCTGCTTGTGGCCACATGAACTTTGGGACACAACCCTTGGGGGGAAGCAGTTGCTTCTTTTGATAATGTGTCTGGCCCTTGGAGTTCTTCCTGGTACAGCACCCAATACCTACCTCTGGGATCTATCCTTGAACTGGATTGTCTGATCCTGTCTGTGTTTTCAACCAGATACTGTGGACTACCTGTTTTCCTCATTCAGAGATGAAATGCGTTTTGTGGCTGGACTGTCACTTAGGCAGGACCAGTATGAAATACTTCAGAATATTTCTTCTCTGTGTATGGCACTTGTGAGCTAAAAGAGATTGAATTCTGGGAGCAGTATACAGTCCTTGTAAGCTCTTTGCATACCCTTGCAAGCTCATGAGCCTAGTTGAGCATCTCTGACTTCTTATTTTGCATATATAAATTGCTCTTGGGGTTGCTTATCCTAAGAATGTTGGGGGAATCCATACATGGACCCCTTGCTCACAAGTGCTTGTAGGGATCAGCTGCACCTAACATATAAGGCCTAAATGTATGTCTGGGGTTAGCTGTTTCCTTTGTTCAGAGAGGAATTGTTTGGCATTTTGTATCTGGACTGTCATTTGGGCAGGACAAATATGATATGCTTCAGTATATTTATTTTCTATGTATGGCACTTGTGAGCTATAAGAGATTGCAGGATGCAGTCCTAGTGAGCTCTTTGCATACCCTTGCAAGCTCATGAGCTGAGCTGAGCATCTCTGACATCTGTTGTACATGTAGACATGACACTAGCAATCCTTTCTTTCACTCTGTCTGACTGGTACCTTTTAACACCTGCAGCCTAATAATCATAATAATAATAAAGATAATGACGTTCCTTTCATTCCACCTAAACCAATCCACACCTGCAGATACCTAACCACACTGACATACACTTGCTCTCTTTCTACAACCTCTACTGTCTACCATATCATCCCTGTCCTGCCCAGACCTGGCCACATCATGTTATCACTTCACTCTCAAGACCTCTGTTGACAAAGCATCTCCTTTCCCCCTCTACTGCCCCAAAAGATCCATGCCATAGTTATTGCAAGCAAAACAGATGTGATATCTCCAAAGCAGTTTTAGAGGAAATCATGGTCTATTGAAGACTACTAGCACTACATATTCATGCTGCATTCATTCTACACTGCTCTTGCCTTTGTCAAACAAGCTTCATTCTTCACCTCTATTATATCCTCAATGTCCTCATACCCTTAATACATCTTCAAAACCTTCAATTCCCTGCTCTGCCCACCCAAAATACTCCCTCCACAGATTTCATTGAGCTTTCCAAATATTTTCAGGATAAGATTGACACTATTATGAGCAATATCCACATACATCCTCCCCTTACACCCAAGCTTATCCTATGACCCAATCTAACAGCACCCACAGTGCATTTATCCCTGTTATGGAAGAGGAGGTCTCTGCTTTCCTTCTCCAACCCCACCACTTGCCCTCTTGTTCCTTTGCTAACTCCAGCACTAACCTCCATCTTTCTACTTCTCCTCTGACACTTTTACAGATGTGTTTAAAGGGATAGTAATGTTTCATAATAAAAGCATCTCTAATTAATCATCATAGTATTTGGACTTTGGAGAGTGTTATTTCAATTCTTTCAGAGTTGTAGTTCAAGAGTAATTCAATGACAAAGTATCCCCCTCCCGCCCCTTTTACTGATGTAACATTGCTCAGCCAGAGCAGAAGGGAGGTGCCCAGGTAGATTGCAGAGAGGGACAATCTTCAACTAAGATAAGGGAAAAACCTGAAAAACTTGTCAAGGGGGGCAGGGCTTTCATTGTTCTCATAGGAAGGAGATTGTCCCCTGCTGTTATCTATCTGGTCTATGGACTGCATTCCACATGTGAGAAGAGATGGCTTAGACTAGGAGGGGCGGGAGGGGAAACTTTGCTTGTGAATATCTCTCAAACCATAAAGGTTTGAGAGATAAGTCTTATATCGTTCTTCATGTTTTTTTAATGCCTACAAAATAAAATAAAGATAAAATGAAGTATTACTATCCCTTTAAACATGCTGTAATTACTTCCATCTTTTAAAAAACCTTTCTCTAGACCGACCCAGTCTCAAAGCACCTAAGAGACTTGTTAACGCCAGACTGACTAAATTCTCCCTCCCTCCTGGATCATATATATAATCTGGATTCCCCACCCATAACTTAACAAAGATTGCGTTCACTAATGTGGCCAATGATTTGCTCTTGGACGAAAGCAAACCAGTGCTAATAAATTTTTTTTAAATAATTTTTGATGCCTTATCTGGTTTTGACACAGTAGACCCCTGCTTCTCCTCCAATCACACTACTTCATTGTCCTTTTTCTTTGACAGTTCCACTAGGGACTGGGATTCTTCAAGGCTCTACCGTAGTTTCTCTTCTGTTTTCAACCTATAATTTCTCTCTAGGAGATCTGATCTCTTCATTTGGTTTTTGATAGCACATTTTGCTCCTGAAGCTCACCTGTTACTCTCCTTCCCTGACAGCACTGCCTCTATTATATATTGGATGTCTAACTGCCTGTCTGCAGCCTCCATCTGGATGTCCTCCTGTTATTTAATACTCAGTCTAGCCAAAACAGAACTTTTCCTCTTTCCCCATTCACAAACACCACCCCTGAAGTTTTTATCACTTTGAGTGACTCTTCCACACCTTCCACCTCCAAAGCTCACTGCCTTTGAGTCATCTTTCACTCTGCCTTCTCTTTCATTCCCTACATCCAAGCCGTTGCCAAATCTAGCCACTTCATCTCAGTTACATCTCATGCATCTGTTACTGTCTCACTAAATAGTCAATATTCCTCCGCCCATCTTCTGTCTCAGTTATTCCAAAAATCTCCTTACTGGCCTTCCTCTTTCCTAGCATTCCCTCCTACAATCTGTTTGGAATGCTTCTACCAAGTTAACCTTCCTAACTCATCAGTCTGCTAATGCATCTGCCCTCAGTCAATCCCTGAACTGGCTGCCTGTTCTATATAGAATTAAAAAAACTCAAAAAACTACCTCTACATTTCTACCCTTATGTCAAGATATATCCTTAATTGTTCCCTTCATTTTGACCATCATATATACCTTGTTTCCTCTCTAATTACCACCTCTCACTCCAATCTACGTGATTTGCATAGGACTGCTACCACACTGTGGAATACTCCTTGGCAGGTCTGACTCACTCCTCTCTCTTGGCCTTCAAAGTTTTGAAAAGTCCCTCAAAACTTACATCTTTAGAGAAGCCTAGTAGCATACCTGGGAACTCTCCGGTTTTGCCCCGGAGACTCCGGATTTCAAACTGAATTATCGGGCAATGTGTGAATCACCGGGTGGGCAGAGTTTAAGTAGAAACTCTGCCCACTTGTGCTCCATCCAGGGCCGGATTTACATCTCAGGAGCCTGTAGGCACAGAAAGCTGAAGCGCCCCCCCCCCCCCAAAAAAAAAAAAAAAGTTCAAAAAGTTTTGACTGAAATATTTTTCGATTAATCGATTAATCGGATAAAAAAAATGCTAATTTTTCATTATTTAAACTGATTTAATGAACAGTGTTAAAAACAAACAGCAGAATAAAAAACTTAACACATTAACATGTGTCATTGTTATTATTTTACTATGGGGTCTATGCACCTCTTTCTCCCCCCTTGTACTTCTCTCTCTCCCCCTTGTGCCTCTACTTCTCCCCCCTTGTACTTCTCTCCCCCCCTTGTGCCTCTATTTCTCCCCCCTTGTACTTCTCTACCCCCCTTGTGCCTCTCTCCCCCATGTACCTCTTTCTCCCCCATGTACTTCTCTCTCCCCCTTGTGCCTCTTTCACCCCATGTACTTCTCTCTCCCCCTTGTGCCTCTTTCACCCCATGTACTTCTCTCTCCCCCTTGTGCCTCTTTCACCCCCATGTACTTCTCTCTCTCCCCCTTGTGCCTCTTTCACCCCCATATACTTCTCTCTCTCCCCCTTGTGCCTCTTTCACCCCCCATATACTTCTCTCTCTCCCCCTTGTGCCTCTTTCACCCCCATATACTTCTCTCTCTCCCCCTTGTGCCTCTTTCACCCCATATACTTCTCTCTCTCCCCCTTGTGCCTCTTTCACCCCATATACTTCTCTCTCTCCCCCTTGTGCCTCTTTCACCCCCATATACTTCTCTCTTTCTCTCCCCCTTGTGCCTCTCTCCCCCATGTACTTCTCTCTTTCGCTCCCCCTTGTGCCTCTCTCCCCCATGTACTTCTCTCTTTCGCTCCCCCTTGTGCCTCTCTCCCCCATGTACTTCTCTCTTTCACTCCCCCTTGTGCCTCTCTCCCCCATGTACTTCTCTTTCTCTCCCCCTTGTGCCTCTCTCCCCCATGTACTTCTCTCTTTCGCTCCCCCTTGTGCCTCTCTCCCCCATGTACTTCTCTCTTTCGCTCCCCCTTGTGCCTCTCTCCCCCATGTACTTCTCTTTCGCTCCCCCTTGTGCCTCTCTCCCCCATGTACTTCTCTCTTTCGCTCCCCCTTGTGCCTCTCTCCCCCATGTACTTCTCTTTCGCTCCCCCTTGTGCCTCTCTCCCCCATGTACTTCTCTCTTTCGCTCCCCCTTGTGCCTCTCTCCCCCATGTACTTCTCTTTCTCTCCCCCTTGTGCCTCTATCTCTCCCCCGTACCTCTTTTTCACGTTCCTGCACTGATGACAGCCGGAGCGCAACCACTCCAAACGCGGAGACGCCGCATGGAGCGTGAAGGGGTTTTCTTCCTCAGTCTGGGCGCCAGTTTTAAACTGGCCTCAGAACAGAGGAAGAAAATACCTGCACGCTCCACGCGGCGTCTCCGCGTTTGGAGTGGTTGCGCTCCGGATGTCATCAGTGCAGGAAGACAGCAGTATCCGGCGGCTGCTGGGCTGCTGGGCGGCACAAAAAAAAAAAAGTGTAAAAAAACCAAAACTATCCCAATGACAGGCGCCCCTCTGTGGGGTGCGCCTGTAGGCAGATGCCTACTCTGCCTTATTATAAATCCGGCCCTGGCTCCATCCCGCCCGGTTCCTCCCACTCCCCGCCCTCTTACCTCCATTTTGCAGTGTTTTTTGTCCCGCCCCGCGACTAAGCCCCACCCCTTTTATGACGAGAATCACGTCATTTTCCTCCCCGGTAGGCACTGACAGGGATACCCTCCGGGTAGCCCTGCTTCAAAAGTTCCCAAGTATGCCTATTAGATAACGTAACATTACCCTTATAATCTCATCCACAGCTAAAACAGCTTCTCTTTATTTCCCTGTAACATTCTCCAGTCTCAATACTGCTTTGAAGCTGGATCTAATGATGCCACTACTTTATTGCTACACTGGGACAAGCCATTTTACTTGCTCCTACTGCAACCTTATCACAGTCTCATAATTCCTCCTTGATACTATCAGGCGAATGTTCTGCCCTACAGTTCCTTACAACCCTTGCCACTTTACTCTCCCTTTTTATCAATCCCCCCTACTATAGTTTGTACTTTCCAGTAAGCATGACCTTCTTATCCACCTGTTTACAATGTCTTTAATGCTGATTGTAAATATTCTTATATATTTGTACCATTGTTCATTGCTCTTTTGTGTAACTGCTATAAAGCACTGTGGAATATGCTGGTGCTTTATAAATAAATTATAATAATTACAATAGTAAGAATAATAAAAATAAAATACATAGGTAAAGTTAGACGCTGTTTTATGGATTCATACTCAAACAATTTTATAGCTACATATTGTTATAGGCAGGCCTTAAAAGTTGAAGTCCTTTTCTACTAGCCAGACCTTAAAAGTTACTCACCATTGCAAGCCATAACATACCAACCAGGGCTGAATTTCTACTCGCCAGGGCTAAATTTTCACTCGCCATTGGCTAGTGGCGAGTGGAAATTTTGAGCCCTGGTTATAGGTAAAGTTTATCTTTAATATAAAATGTACACAGTAAGGGGAATGCCTGTACCATTCTTATTTACACATACCTTTAGTATAACTCTTCCAGTGAACAATTGTGCATTAAACACAATGACATATTTAGCTAATTTTTTTCTCAGTTTTTATTTTTGGAGAATAAAAGAAGATTTATTTTATAAATGTTGTTTCTGTTATATACTTATGTGCAGAGGACTGTTACCTGAATCTCGGCTTTGCCCTTGACATGGTATTAGGAGAGATCCTTTTTGTTCTTGACTTCCACACTGTCGGTGGTCTTCTGGAGTTGGTGACTGGTGGGTCACAGTCATAAGCTGGATACAAGGGATTAGCCTAGACTGGTTTTATTTGAAACTGCAAGCCTTCTAGGAATAATAATATAGTAGCTCAGTGGATGAGGCTGAAAAAGACATGTGCAACCAAGTACAGCCTTTTCCATATTATCATTGCTTATCCAGAGAAAAAAAAAAGCCCTCTTTTGAAGCTATTTACAATTAAGCCCCAAGTGGGTAAAATAAAAAAAATCTTTCCTCATCACAAAAGGCAATTAGATATCTCCCTGGATCAGCATTTTATCTGAACAGCAACAAGCCGTCATTGTTCTCAATATTGCTCTTACAGTATGTGCAAACATAGCCTTCCAAGTCAAAGAATTCCACAACCTTAATTTAGAAAATCCCTGACTTTGTTTTAGTCTAAACTGCCTTTCCTTTACTATTTTTGGATAACACTTCCTTTTTTTTCTCAGCAGTTTTTGTAAATAGTTCCACAGAGAGTCATTTGTATTGATCTGGATTATACTTTTAAAAAGTATATCCTCCCCCCACTTAGATGTCTCTTCTCTAATCTAAACAAACCAGTTTGGCTAGTCTTCCTTTATAACTAAAATATTCCAATCCCATCAATGGTCTTGTTGAACCTCTATGCACTTTTTCTACTTAATTTAAGAACTAGTACCCAAAACTGTACTCCATTTTCTAGATGAAACCTTACCAAGGATTTAGTTTAGGGTAGATTAAATCCTCTGGAGATGGTAAGAAGAAAGACCAGTTAGAAGTAGGCTGCAATAGTCTAAGTGAGGTAGAATTAGGACATCAGAGTTTCTCATAACACATTTCAGTGGATACCAATTTATGGTCACTTCTACCTGAATTCTATCTTACCTGTATATTGTATACTATTTCAGAATTGTTTGAGATCACTAGATTCAGCAAGGCAAAGTGGCTTCTCTACTAGCTGGGACACTAATTTATCATTAAGCATATGTAAACAATGGTTTCCCTTTGTTGTGCTGGAGACTAATTTCACCAGTCAGTTTCAGGGTAGTGGAAATCTCCCATTATGATCACATTTCCTAACTGATAAGCCTTTTACATTTGCAGTAGCAGTTGGGCTTCTTCAGATTTCACAATATGTGTTGGCGATACGTCTAGACTCTAAGGGTTTATATTGCAGCCTGCAATAAAACCTTCACTTACAAGACTAGATTTTATAGCAGATGATGAATGTTATCTCTGGGTTTTATCTTACAGATTAGTAGTAAAATGAATGGGGTGTTTTGGTGATAAAACCAGTGATTGTAATCCAGTATATAACCATCATAATGATGTCAAATAAATTGTATATTGTTAATGACCAGTCTCTATAGTTTTGTCTTTACTTGCTTATGTTTAAAGTGGACTTGTCACCCTAAGACAAGTTTATATTCCCTCACAGACCAATAAAATCTGTCTATACGTGTTGTATTAGCCATCTTTCTGTAAACTTCCCCACTCAGTATGCTAATTAGTTATTATAGTCAAGTTGATACCTTTATTGGCTAACTAAGAAGAAGAGAAAGAGATCTAAGAGGTCTTGTAAGCTTGCATCCTAAATCTGCTTAGTTAGCCAATAAAGGTATCAACTTGGCTATAATAACTAATTAGCATACTGAATGGGGAAGTTTACAGAAAGATGGCTAATACAACACATATAGACAGATTTTATTGCTCTATGAGGCAATCTAAACTTGTCTTAGTGTTGCCCCTGCTGCCACCAGTGCTGTGCCTACTCTCAGTGCTCTCCCTGCTGCCACTAGTGCTGTGCTTGCTGTCATACATGCTTTCCCTGCTGCCCCCAGTGCTGTGCCTGCTGTTAGATGTGCTGCCCCTGTTGCCACCAGAGCTGTGCTTACTGTCAGTGCTGCCCCTGCTGCCACCAGTGCTGTGCTTACTGTCAGTGCTGCCCCTGCTGCCACCAGGCCACCAGTGCTGTGCCTGCTGCCAGGGTTGTTCCTGCTGCTATCAGTGCGAAAGCTGATGCCAGTGTGTCTTGTAATACTGAGGAGGGGGGGAAGGAAAAGATGATGCCAAGTGTGACCGCAGGGGACCCTAAGTTACACTCGCCATCCCCAAGCAATCTCGCCACTAGTACTACTACTAAGAAGGTCCAGTGGCATGTTAGTGTTAGGAGTAAAGGAGGGGGTAATCATGATATTACTGGTGACTGTAAGGAGGAAGACTCAGGGGCTGAACTTGATGTGGTTGGTATTAGTAGTAATAACAGTAATGGTGAAGCAGCCGGTGGGGCTATTAGGGGAGTGTTAGAGGAAGCAATTGAGAGAGTCCAGACTAGCTGTCAAGGGAGCCCACACCATTTTTTTCCTGGCCCTGGGAGTCCCCTTCCCTTCATGGCATTGTCCAGGTAGAACTGAAGAAGCCAGAACTGGTGGTGGATAACAGGTGCAGCAATAATACTACCAACACCAGGAGCACAGATCAGCTGTCTGTGCCTGCTGCTAGTGCTGCCAGTCTACCTTCTTCACGTCACCAAGATATGACAAGTATAACATTAGGGGACCCTCTATCACATTTCTCGTCACCTCCTCCAACCAACAGTGAGATGTCTGTAATAGAGCAGAAGCAGTACATAGGGACTAGTGGTGGTGATGATGATGTTGGAGAAGCTGGGGTGCAAGCGACATTGATGGCCTTTTTAGCCCAAACTGAGAAGGAATGTGAGACAGAGTTGAGGATAGGCATCACAACTACCACACTAGCAGTAAGCTTTTGGAATTTGCGGAGTTTGCAACTGCTGTAATTCCTGCTGCTGAGTTGCGAGGGCCACTGTGGACACATTTGGAATGGGGTCAATAAGTGATGCGGGACTAGGACAGGTTCCACTTGCCAGAAGCATCAATATTCCTGGTCCTAGTTTCAGTGCTGATTCTGAGGCAGTAGAAGCAATAGTATCAACATCAACCTCTGCCCCAGGCAGTGAAGGGGAATGTGGAGGAGAAGAAAACGGCCATTCTTCTCCACCTGTTCCCTATTCCCTGAAGTCAGCAGCAGCAATACTTCTGGTCCTAGTTGCAGTGCTGATTCTGAGGCAGTAGCAGTAACAGCAGCAACATCATCCTCTGCCTCAGACAGTGGAGGGGAATGTGGAGGAGAAGAAAGAGGCCGTTCTTCTCCACCTGTTCCCTACCCCCTGAAGTCATGGGTGTGGGACTATTTTTCTCTTGGGGCAGGCACAGTGCAGTCATCACCAATGGCACTGTGCACAATTTGTGACAAGTCAGTGAAGAGGGGAAAGGAGGGAACACACCTTGTCACAACTGCCCTTATAATACACATGAAACACAGGCACCATGACATTTACTCCAAACATGTTAAAGCCAAACAGCCACCACAGAAATCAACCACCACTGTTGCTGTACCCCCTGAGAGGATAGAGGCTGAGATCAAAGAGGAGAAAGAATAGAGAAACCCAGGCAGAGGCTGGAAGTTCAACGATGAACGAAACAACTAACTTGCTGTCACCTTCTTCCTCTAGGGTAACTACATCTTCTGCCAGTCCTGCTCATTCATCATTACCTCCCCCGCCAAATGATAGCCACTCTGTAGATGTCATGATGTGGCAGTTCATGTCCATCCATTGCACTCTGTGTGGTGCACTGGCCACACATGGCAGTGTGATGGAGGAGAATCGCAACCAGGGCATCAAGCAGCATCAGAGGATATTCCATCCTGCAGAATATGCTAAGGTGGTGGCAGGGAGGGTTCATCATTACTATTAAACTGTCAGCAAGTTGTCCTGTGTCCTTAGCAGGGTGTGGACACGATGTATAGTGACAGCAGCAGTACTTGGTTTCTGGTGTTATGGTGTTTGGATACAGTTGTGCCAAATGTTATTTACCACACATACTGTGCACATTGCATTTGCTGATGAGAGGCACAGTTCCTGCTCCAGTGGTGTCACCAGCGGGGGCAGATAGGGCCAGGGCCCCCCTACATTCTACTATGCCCCATGTGCACCCCCAATTTTCTTCACCCGGCAGGAGAAGAGAGTGAGCCTTAGTGCTCACACTGCTCAGTAGCCAATTCGCGTGGGCTGGGCAGCCTTCACTGGCTCACCCTGCACGCATGTCCACAGACCCTGGATGCTTCGTGTGTGACAGACAGTGTGCGAGGAGTGCTGGCATGCTGTCTGTCACACAGGAAACGTTCACGTGTGGGTTCTCAGGCCCGCTCCCTAACTTGCTGGAGTGGAAGTGAATTCTGAGCAGAGCTAGCCTCACCTTACTTCCTGGATGGCTGGTTTCTCTGCTTTTTTTAAAGACGTCTACAACGCGGTTGGATAGCCGCGAGGGACGAAATGTGGAGATTTGATTGGAATGAAATGCATGAGACTGTTATTCCTCTTTCCCTGTATCACTGTTTTGTATGTATGTGCAAGTATTTTGCATGATATCATTTTTACCTCTCCGTGTGCAATCCTCTCTGCTGTCTCTGTGCACTCTGGAATGGAGACCTCCGCTGAAGTCAGCAGGACGTATGAACAGAAGGGAAGAGGAGCAATTCCGGGGAAGATCAACTACATTCAATCTTTTAAAGCCATGTTTAAACATTTGAGTGCTGGAGGGTACGCAACTCATTACAAAGCAATGCATTGTGTATACATCTGACACTCAAAGGGTTAAATCAATAGAGCCTTTCATTTGTGTTCCTATAATTGTTCCACTTTGTTTGCACATATGGAAAGTCTTACTGTAATGTTAAAGGAGCAGTAACGATTAATTATTATAAATAAGTTTATTGCTGCAAATGTCTCTCTCGCATGCAAAAGATTAAAAAGGACAGATTTGGTTAAAGACAAACTAAAATAAAAAATGTGCATGTAAGGCTTGTGTGTAACATCAAAGCTACTGTCTAACATCTTAACCGGCCAGAATGAGACAGCACTTTGCATTTCAAAGCCAATTATCCCTATGATAGTTCCCGCTCAACAGGCCAGCTCCTTTGGGAAAAGACTGTTAGAGGAGGCAGAGGCTGCCTTGCTCTGATTGGTGGTGGCATATAACTGTTTTGCTGTGGTGGTGGCATATAACTGTCTTACTCTAGTAGAGGTATATAGCTATTGCTCTGGTGGTGGCATATAACTGTCTTACTCTGGTGGTGGCATATAGCTATTGCTTTGATGATGGCATATAACTGGTGGTGGAATATAACTGTGATGGTGGCATATAACTGATGGTGGCATATAACTGTGGTGGTGGCATGTAACTTTTTATTGCTCTGGTGGTGGCATGTAACTGTATTGCAGTGTTGGTGGCATATAACTTTTAATGTGGTGACGGCATATAACTTTTGCTCTGGTTGGTGGTTGCATGTAACTGTATTGCAGTGCTGGTGAGATATAAATCTGTATTGCTGTGGTGGTGGCATATAACTGTTTTGCTGGGCTGGTGACACATTGCTTTAGTGGTGGCATATAACTCTGTAGTACTATTTTTAATTGACTATTTTGACCTTAATGAACTATAGGTGAATTATATTGTTTAAAAGCTCTTGCACTAGTCATATCGTCCCAATATTTTTCAAACTATGGCTCTATCATGTCATTACCAGTTCAATTATATATTAATAATATCACAAGCAGTTTATCTGGTTCCATCAGATATGTACATGCAAAGTGATGTATCTGAAGCTGATTAAGACAGGAATACAAATGGACCAGTGATGAGATGCATCGTGCTAGAGCTTTAACACTTGCTAGGAAAACAAATCAGTGTTTTACCAGTCTACTAACCTTTTCCATTGATATAATGTGTGTACACACATACCCACTGGCATGAATGTCATTATTTTAGGTATAGGGCGTTGACATTGCTCATTAAACGCCCCCCATTTTTTCCTCTGGCCCCTTGCGTGCCCCCTCCTAAACAGAATTCCTAGAGTTGCCACTGTCCTGCTTTCAAGGGAAAAAATTCTATTCTAGTAACAACACACCCATGATTTTGGAGGAGGGGTGGGTGGAAAAGAATTATTGGCCAACTTCTTTTCTCCACATATACAGGGGCTACTTATTGTGCTGCTACTGCCTCAGGTGCATCACCGGAGCTAGTTGTGACAAGTCTAACCTCCATCATCTATCACCCCATTGACTCACCTCACTTCATGTTGGGAAGATGTTGGCAGAAATGTCCTCCTTGCAGGAATTCCAGTGGGAGCAGCCTCATCGTGGGACATCCCACTAGAAACAAAACATAAACAAAACGGGCCGCTACTTTCTCAGTGCATAAACTGCAAGATCAACATTCCTTTGGTTTTAAGAGTATTTTTCATGCAATTGTTTTTTCTTCTCAGAATATAGCTTTTTTCTTGGTACACAAATCCTACAGTGTAGAGTTCAAGCAATGGAATTATTTTGTATTATAGGCTTCTGCATGAAATTCGGTTTTAGCAATGAAGCTGTTTATGGATTTTTGGGGAATACTAAATCTATTCTTGTCATTTTGTTCTGTGCAGAACAGCTAATGAGAAAATAGTGCCCAGGAATGCAGCAATTGCTGGGCTGTGTTAAAATTAAAACCCTTACTGCAGAATAGCTCTTCACGAAACAATTTTATGAAATGTATAATGCTTTGAGATTATGAGAAACTGGATATGCAATTTTGTTCTGGAAGATTTTTCCAGTATGATTCACCCACATAAGGGCTTATACTAGAGTTTGTCATAATATGCTCATAACCCCTTCGGTGTTGATGGCCTTTACAGAAATCAGTAGTTTAACCCTTTCAGATCTGGGCGGTTATGTAACACATTGCAGAACAATGCATTCTGCAGTCAAAGGGTTAACCCTTTCAGAGCCACAAATATATTCAAAACATTGCTTTGAAAATAACTGTACAAACTTTTGGCACTGAAATGGTTAAAGGGAAAGTAATACTTAAAATGTAAAAAAATATATGTTGTAGGGTTTATCCCCCTGAGTAAAACAAGGGTACTCCCACTGCTGAGAGATATTTTATTAACAAATTATAACAGCTCAAACTTGAATATCTTAGGTGCAATATCACAGTGGCCTGAAAATTTACAGTGGCGCTGTTGCTACACCATCCTATGGACTGCTCTGGTCCATAGACCATAAATCTCCATAGGATGGTGTAGGAACAGCATCAATGTAAATTTTCAGGCCACTGTGATATTGCACCTAAAAAATTCAAGTTTGAGCTGTTATCAATTTTTAATAAAATATCTCTCAGCAGTGGGAGTACCCTTGTTTTATTTGGGGACATAAACCCTACAACATATATTTTTTACATCTTAAGTATTACTATCCCTTTAAAATGTCACAGTATGGACGAGTATATTGCCAGGTCTATTCTTGCCTTAATGTAACATTTATAATACTAGAAATTTTAAGCTTGTGGAATGAAAAGAGTTTGACAGGCTGCATTAAAATGCTAAATACCTTACAGTGCTGTATTAATGAGTAAGAATTAGGAATGTTATTATGTGCTGTTTATACAAATCAAACAGGGAGATGCTGAACTTTACTTCTGTGAATACTGCACAGAAAATTGAAGTAATGGGATATACTGTATTTTTACATACAGCAATGCTAATGCAAAGCAGGGACACATCCTATAGAATAAAAAGCTAGAATGCAGTCATGCTCAGTAGAGACTGTCCAAATGCACAGAATGCTGGGAGCACGGAATGCTGGGAGGTGTAGGAATGCTGGGAGCATTCTGTGCATTCGGACAATCTCTACAGCACATGACTACTCCACGTGTGCCGCCAGTGAGGCGGCAGCAGTACACAGTGCAGGACCGGCCTCTTAACATCACCCGGACCTTGGCCCGTGTACACGGGCTTTTACACTAGTAAGGCTATATTTAAAGGGATATTAATACTTTATTATTACTATCCCCCATATTGTAGATTTTTGAAAAATAATTTAATAGCCCCCAGGTTCATTTCTCAAACCTTTATGGTTTGAGAGATAACCGAAGGCAAAGTTCCACCCTCCCTCCCCCTTCCCTGAAGTCAGCATTGTACTGACTGCAGGGGAAGTCTGTCGTACGACAGGCTTGCTGCTCTGCAGCTGAGCCGAGATCGCGTTAGTGAAAAAGAATTATTTCACTGAAATGGTCTTCTACATGTGCTTGGTTTGCAAGCACATGCAGAAGACCGTTTCAGTGAAATAATTATTTTTCACTAACGCGATCACGGCTCAGCCGCAGAGCCACCTGATGAAAGTCAGACCGGACATCCCTGCAGTCAGTACAACGCTGACTTCAGGGAAGGGGGAGGGAGGGGGAACTTTGCCTTCGGTTATCTCTCAAACCATAAAGGCTTGAGAGATGAACCTGGGAGCTACTAAATTATTTTACAAATATCTACAATATGGGGGATAGTAATAATAAAGTATTACTATCCCTTTAAGGCAGTCAGATTACCAGAAAATGCTTACTGCAGGCCTGAATTGATCCCAATGCAGCTGGTATAATGTATTGATTATATGTGATGCACAATAAAATAAAGATCAGGTCACATCTGATGGTTAACTCCATCCATTTTAGATGTAAAACATGTACTATAGCACACAGCTCTGAGAATATTTATTTTCTTTTACCATGATATATTGTTTTAAACCAGAAACACACTCACAACAGTCTGCTTATACACCATAAATTAATCATATATACATACATACATATGTTTTTAATACCTCACGGGTGCGATATACACATAATACAGTCAGAATGGAGCAGTGAACTTTTTTTTTAATTGCTGATGGAAGAATTTTCATTCAACATTTATAACAGCTAAAATGTATCTTCTTTAACTGCAATTTTGTATTGTAGTCAGTAGTTGGTGCTGTACCTATCAATTGCTATGGAGAATTATAGTCTATTACTCATGCTATTCCACAGAGTGTATTATATATAAAACAATCCTTTTGGTTGCCATTTGGAGCAAACAGTTCTAAAAAGCTTGAAATCAGTGATACATCTTGCAGACTTACCCACAAAGCTTGCACTCTTTGTTACATTTTTTAGGCAAATATAATTAATTCGGGAAGTCTTCAGGCTCCATCAGACTACACATCACTCTGACAGTCTTTCAGTTTTCACCTGGGAGGGGGCCACCCCACAGTCTGTGCACCCCTCAGTTTGTGCACTACTAAACAATCTGAATACCAGCAATATGGGATTTGATGCTGCAGGAGTACAAAATCCAGCTACTTCTTAGACATCTCTAATGCATTGAGAAACAATGAATTGCAGATTACTCTAGAATTCAAATTTTAAAGTGATAGTAATACTTGTAACAAAGTGCAGGTCCGAGTCTTCTCTATACTATTTGTCCCACATAGCGCTGTATTTCAATGCTATCTGGCTTGTAGGATCTGGCTTGTAGGATCCTCCTCCCACCCCTTATAGCCCCCCCATCAGATGTGGAATCTTATCCTGGGACCAGACGGATTGCAGCGAGGGACAATCATCATGCAGTAAGTATAAGGAAAACCCTGCCTCCTTGATGAAGGAGGTCAGGATTTTCCTTATTTTTACTGAAGATTGTCCCTCACCTCACTCCATCCTGACCAGCTTGGAGAGGCAGAGTGTCGCAGGGGAAAGGGGCGGCAGGGGGATGCTTGGAGAGGCAGAGAACCGCAGGGGAAAGGGGCGGCAGGAGGATGCTTGGAGAGGCAGAGTACCGCAGGGGAAAGGGGCGGCAGGGGGATGCTTGGAGAGGCAGAGTACCGCAGGGGCGGCAGGGGGATGCTTGGAGAGGCAGAGTACCGCAGGGGAAAGGGGCAGCAGGGGGATGATTGGAGAGGCAGAGTACCGCAGGGGAAAGGGGCGGCAGGGGGATGCTTGGAGAGGCAGAGTACCGCAGGGGAAAGGGGCGGCAGGGGGATGCTTGGAGAGGCAGAGTGTCGCAGGGGAAAGGGGTGGCAGGGGGATGCTTGGAGAGGTAGAGTACTGCAGGGGAAAGGGGCAGCAGGGGGATGATTGGAGAGGCAGAGTACCACTGGGGAAAGGGGCGGCAGGGGGATGATTGGAGAGGCAGAGAACCGCAGGGGAAAGGGGCGTCAGGGGGATGCTTGGAGAGGCAGAGTACCGCAGGGGAAAGGGGCTGCAGGGGGATGCTTGGAGAGGCAGAGTACCGCAGGGGAAAGGGGCGGCAGGGGGATGATTGGAGAGGCAGAGTACCGCAGGGGAAAGGGGCAGCAGGGGGATGATTGGAGAGGCAGAGTACCACTGGGGAAAGGGGCGGCAGGGGGATGCTTGGAGAGGCAGAGTACCGCAGGGGAAAGGGGCGGCAGGGGGATGCTTGGAGAGGCAGAGTACCGCAGGGGAAAGGGGCGGCAGGGGGATGCTTGGAGAGGCAGAGTACCGCAGGGGAAAGGGGCAGCAGGGGGATGCTTGGAGAGGCAGAGTACCGCAGGGGAAAGGGGTGGCAGGGGGATGATTGGAGAGGCAGAGAACCGCAGGGGAAAGGGGCAGCAGGGGGATCCTTTCTGATTCAATTGTGTTTGAACTACAAGCCTGATAGTACTGAAATACAGCTCTACGTGAGACAAATAGTATAAAGAAGACTCGTTGCTGCACTTTTGTTATAAGTATTTCTGTCCCTTTAAGATCAAGATTTTCAAAGAAAGAAAGATGACATAACTGGCAATGTTTCCTTGTAGAAATTAGGAACTGTTCTAATATGTGTATGCTTTGAAGGAAAAGACAGTCCTTTTTACAAGTTATGCATTTACACTGCTTTGGATGTTTGTGTTTAGTAGCATGGAGCTTGGGAAACAGCTGGACTGAGACCTCAGACACCACAGGCCTCCAATCATAGCTCTGTACAGATGGCAGGGGATCCGACTTCTCTATTTTTTATTTCTTCGGTGGAGTTATTGAAGGGTGAGAAAATGCATTACTGCCCTTCTTTGCTAGATTGCTCCACACATTATTATATCATGATTTATTCCAACTGAGAAAGAGCACTTTCATCCCTCACAACTCACAGAGACCTTCAGCGTTAATTAAAGTGGAAGTCTATTCATTTTTCTTATATTAAAAAGAATCTATGAACAGAACAGGACATAACTGCATTTAATAGAACTGGTGATAAAATAAAACTTTGTGTGAAATAAACACTATTTTAGCTTCTTTCAGGGGTTTTACTTAAATCTAATGGGCCACAAGGCAACATCTGAAGCTCGGCCTCCTTCTCAATGTGTTGGACAGGTCCCTGGTGCTCAAAATAAAGAAAAGGTAAGGGTTCACGAGTACTATTCACATCTTACTGGCTGACAGCGGCCATTTATGATGATGTCAGTGTATGGAAGCCAATACTGGAAACGGTCTGATTGTAAGGAGCCTTGTCATAGTGCAGAGCTAGTGGACCCCATTACATGCTGGGCCCCATGTGCTATACTATTGATTCCGAACACCCTGGGAAAGAAGCAAATACTTTTAAAAATATTTCTCAAGGTAATACATTTTTGCAAACGGGATATTTTCACAAAAATATACATTTTAATAGATTACATTTGCAGATATAATATGGTGTATCATACTTTTTTTGTCATTCTATTGTGTGTGATGATTTATGAGTGAAAATGTGCAGCAATGTTGCTATGCATAAATCAGCAAATTCTCTTTAATTTCCATTTCAAAACTAAAGCCACCTGATTTTCAAATTACAGTTTTGCAAAAAAAAAGAATAGCAACCATAAACAAAAGACCTGCCCAAAACATGACTAGCATAGACAGGATCCCTAGAATTCTGAAAAGTTGTTAATTCAAGCAGAACGCATACAATGGCAAAAATTGTTTACATGTTCAAAGGAGAAGTAAAGGAGTTCTGGAGCAAACCATCATATGGGACAATTAAAATCCCTTTTGATATAAATGGAGCTTTTAACCACTTATATACTAGAGAGGTCGTCCACACATTGCATTCAATGTATTGCAGATCGCTCTAGCATTCAGGATGTTAAAAGCCACATTTAAATAAATGACCATTTTGAGCATTTTTATTGGTCCCTTATGATGCAATGTTTCACCCAGAATTACCCACAATTCTTCTTTGTACGTCAGACTCACTATGTTAGTCTTTGCTTCATGTCTCCTGCGATGAGTCACCTTCCCAGTGGTCTTTGTAGAAAATGATGTGTATAAAATATACATTATCCTATTACATTAGTGGTACAAATCATTTAAAAAAATGTCAGTGCTTTAAAATAAAGATATTATAAATCATCTTAACTCCATCTGGTTTATAGACATCATTCACCAAGTAGTAATAAAATAAACAAATTGTCATTACTCTTCCTAGTTAGAGAATAACATCAGGTATATTAGAGCCGTGTCAAAACACTATTATGTAAAATACATTTTTTACAATATAGATGTATCACTATATAAGTAGTTAACCCCTTATATGTTTTGTTGCATAACCAGCATCTAATTTTGCAATGGGGTGGAGATGCAGGGGTTTTCTAATGTATGGGCAAATAGTAGAGGCCAAATTTATTTCAGATTCCCATTTATTTAAAGGGATAGTAATACTTCGTTTTAACTTTATTTTATTTTGTAGGCATTAAAAAAACATGAAGAATGATATGTCTTATCTCTCAAACCTTTATGGTTTAAGAGATATTCACAAGCAAAGTTTCCCGCTCCCGCCCCTTTTACCTAGTGTAAGCAATCTCATCTCAGATGTGAATCTGGTTGTAAGACCAGACAGATAACAGCAGGGGACAATTTTCTTTGTATGAAAACAATGAAAGCCCTTCTCCCCTTGACAAGTTTTTCAGCTTTTTCCCTTATCTTAATTGAAGATTGTCCCTCTCTGCAGTCTACCTGGGCATCTCCCTTCTGATCTGGTTGAACAGGGAGGGGATACTTTGCTTGTGAATATCTCTTAAACTATAAAGGTTTGAGAGATAAGACTTATATCGTTCTTCATGTTTTTTTAATGCCTACAAAATAAAATAAAGATAAAATGACGTATTACTATCCCTTTAAATAATGATTTGAGCCACTTGGATGTAGTAATCCATTGCATTACTTCACAATTCATTAGACACCTCTCTAGTATTCAAGGGGTTAAATGTGCCATTTAAATCAATGACAATTTGTACCCAACCCCATGGTGCAGTTGGTTTGTTCCAGAATTGCACATATTTTGCTCGATGAGCAATTCTGGAGCAAACCAACAGCACCATAGTGGGGGTGGGGGGAGAAATAAATTTCACAAAATTTCCATTGATTTAATTGGGACCTTTAACATATTACATTGGAGATGTCTTAAGCATTCAATGGCTTAAAAGCCCTATTTAAATCAGTGCAAAATGTTACTGGTCCCCATGGTTTTATACGTTTACTCTGGAATTGCCAATCTTTTGTGAGTAAGGCCAAATGTGGACAAAAAATAAGTCTTCTTATTTTTAAAGATAATTAACCTTAAAGGGATAGTAATACTTTTATCTTTATTTTATTTTGTAGGCATTAAAAAAACATGAAGAACGATATAAGTCTTATCTCTAAAACCTTTATGGTCTGAGAGATATTCACAAGCAAAGTATCCCCTCCCACCCCTTTTACCTAGTGTAAGCCATCTCTTCTCAGATGTGGAATGCAGTCCATAGACCAGACAGATAACAGCAGGGGACAATCTTCTTTATATGAAAACAATGAAAATCCTCCCCCCCCTTGACAAGCTTTTCAGGTTTTTCCCTTATCTTAATTGAAAATTGTCCCTCTCTGCAGTCTACCTGGGCACCTCGCTTCTGCTCTGGCTGAGCAGTGTTACATCAGTAAAAGGGGCAGGAGGGGGATACTTTATCATTGGATTACTCTTGAACTACAACTCTGACAGAATTGAAATAACACTCTCCAAAGTCCAAATACTATGATGATTTATTGGAGCTGCTTTTATTATGAAACATTACTATCCCTTTAACACTATTTTTGTGTAATATCCCTTTAAGACAAGAAACACATAGCTAGCAACATGTGTATAATTTAGTTTATTATTTAACATAATTAAAGAGAAACTATAAGAAAATGGTTAGTTTAAAGGCAATATTGTTGTATTAGTCTGATTAAGCACCTTTTCAGCAAAATGCATCAGGAGGGTCTATGCCAAGCCCAAGCATGCCATATCTACATATATAGAAATAAATATATAAGCCTTATAATTTGATATCTGACTTCCTGTATATACAGTACTGTGCAAAAGTCTTAGGCACATGTGAAAAGATGCTGTACAGTAAGAGTGCTTTCAAAAATAGACATGTTAATAGTTTATTTTTATCAATTAACAAAATGCATAGTAAGTGAACAGAAGAAAAATATATATCAAATCAATATTCGGTGTGTTGTGACCACCCTTTGCCTTCAAAACAGCATCAATTCTTCTAGGTACACTTGCAGAATGTCAGGGATTTTGTAGGCATATAGTCAGGTATATGATTAAACAATTATGATGAACAGGTACTAATGATCATCAATTTAATATGGAGTTTGAAACACAATACTTAACTGAAACAGAAACAGCTGTGTAGGAGGAATAAAACTGGGTGAGGAACAGTCAAACTCAGCTAACAAGGTGAGGTTGCTGAAGACAGTTTAATGTCAAAAGTCATAAACCATGGGAAGACTGAGCACAGCAACAAGACACAAGGTAGTTATACTGCATCAGCAAGATCTCTCCCAGGCATAAATTTCAAGGCAGACCGGGGTTTCTATATGTGCTGTCCAAGCTCTTTTGAAGAAGCACAAAGAAGCAGGCAATATTGAGGCCAGAAAATGCAGTGGTCGGCCAGGGAGTGCTATCAGCTCAGAACTGGCACAAAGCAGTGGGATCCTGGTACACCCATCTACTGTCTGGACAAGTCTGGTCAGAAGTGGTCTTCATGGAAGACTTGCTGCCAAAAAGCCATACATCTGACATGGAAACAAGGCAAATGACTCAATTATGTATGAAAACACAGAAACTGGGGTACAGAAAAATGGCAGCAAAATTTGAAATATTTGGATGTAACAGAAGGCAGTTTGTTCGCTGAAGGGCTGGACATCGGTACAAGAATGAGTGTCTGCAGGCAACAGTGAAGCATGGTGGGCTGCAAGCTTGGGGCTGCATTTCTGCAAATGGAGTTGAAGATCTGGTCAGAATTAATAGTATCCTCAATGCTATCCTCAAAGCAGATACTTATCTATCATGCAGTGCCATCAGGGAGGCATCTGATTGGCCAAAAATGTATTCTGCAGCATGACAATGACCCTAAACATACAGTCAAACTCATTAAGAACTATCGTCAGCATAAAGAAGAACAAGGAGTCCTGGAAGTGATGGTGGTCACACCAAATACTGATTTGATTTAGATTTTTCTTCTGTTCACTCACTATGCATTTTGTTAATTGATAAATATAAACTATTAGATCTATTTTTCAAAACTTTCTTACTTTACAGCATTTTTAAAGACCCGCCTAAGACTTTTGCACAGTACTGTATCTGTTTCCCTTGCAAAACTCACAGAAGCTGATGTACTCAGAGGAACTGGAACAATTATAGGACAAACCAACTGCACAGTACAGACACCAAACAATGACTCAATTTCTCATTGATTTCATTAGGGCTTCTATCCCCTCGAATGTGAAAGAGGTCTCTAGTGCAACCTCAATAGCATTCAGTGGGTTAAAAGTCCCAATGAAATGAATTGAAACTTTTATTTGTATCCAATGATGTGGCAGGCTTGTAGAAGAACTACTCTAGTTCTTCTTAGTATAATAGTCTCACGGAGTTAAACTTGGTTGCGGTCCTTGGAAAGTATTCTGCATTGATGGGGTTAATGCTTCTATTTTGTTGCACTCTGTAGCAATGTTTGAATCAGCATGTTAAATGTATGTATGGAACACACATTCTCCCTATGGCAGTAGGTATAAGGTTCTGGCAACATGTAGGTGCTGAATCCACATAATCAATCATATTTGCAGAAGGACACTGGATACCTTATGTTAGTCATTTTGTAGGCAGACGATTCCAATAAAAATAATGTAGCTATTATGCTCAAAACGGAGTGGTTTTGTAGCTGAAAAGTATTTTGTTTGTTTGTTTATTCATACACTGTGGTTGTTGAAGGGAAAATGTTGATTCACAGAAGGGTTGCACCAACAGTGGTTTAGTAGTTCAACACAAGTACATTATTCAGACATCAGCATTTCTAGAACAATATTACCCCTTGATCAGGACAGTCAATACTATCCTGATGTTCAGAGAAAGAAACAAAAGGAGGGCAATAATAGTGCCTTTCTTACCGGTATAGTAACAATCATGTAATAGGTAAAATCTCACTCATTTATAGTGGTGGTTGAAAGGTAGGCATACGCCTCCAGTCCTCATAACATAATCAGGCATGCAGAGGTGATTCACTTGTCTCTGACTGAATTTACAGAAGAACATAATTTGTACATCATGAATTCATTCTATAGGAAAAAGGCCCAGAGAACATGGAAAAGCCCTAATCTTATAATACAAGTCAAATCAACTTCATACTTGCAAATAATAAAACGATATTCTCTGACTGCTCAGTCTTAAATTGTTTTAATGTTGGAGGTGACCATCTTCTAGTCAGAGCAAAAATCTAAATTGACTACAAGAAAGAAAGAAAGAAATTGATCAGATCAATTTTGAGTTGCTTGAGTGTGCTGCATGTCCTTCCAGACACAGACATTTCAACGCACAATGAAAAAGTTACTGAGACTATCGTAAGCACTGCCCATGCCCTTGCAACTACTGTAAAACAAGAAAAAATAAACCGAATATCAAAAGAAACAGATGATGAAAGAGTGATGAGAAATCAAACTAAATGGTAATATTAGAAACAGGGTAGAATATGTAGAAATGTGCAAGACCATAAAGGAGGGCATTAAAGAAGAAACGTGCAAGTTCAATGTTGAGCTCATCAAAAGGACACTGGAAGAAAATCAAGGGCTAAAGAAAGCAAAATGAAAGATAGCCACATATAAGAGCCAAATGTTTGCTCTAAAGCTTGAAGATGGTACAACAGCAAAAACTTTACAACACATAGTAAAACGAGGGGAAGAAGTTTATTCCAATCTTTATAAGAATGAAGGAAAACAACTGAATGCAGTACCAGAGGCTGAAGCTGTGCCAGAAGTTTTAGTCGGAGAAGTAGAAGCTGAAAGAATGTCAATGAAAAATGGCAAAGCAGCTGGACCTGATAAAGTTACTATTGAAATGTTAAAAGCCGAAGGTCAACCCTTTTTCACAGCCCTAACTAAATTATTTAAAAAATACCTACTAATCAGCAAAGTGCCTGAAACATGGAACAAATCAGAAGTGTTCCAACTGCACAAAAAAGAGATAAGGCGGATCTAAAAAACTACTGATCAATAAGCCTATTGCCAGTGGTCTGCAAGGTTTTTACAAAGGTACTATCAAGAAGAATGGACACAATACTTAACACAGCACAGCCTAAAGAACAAGCAGGCTTCAGGAGTGGTTTCAGTACAATGCACCATATCCAGAAAAAGCAGCATGTTATAGAGCAGCATAATGAATACAACTTTCTTTTAAAGGGATAGTATTACTTCAAAATTACTATCCCTCATATTGTAGCCCTTAATAAACTGAGTTAAATGACACCAGCGACATCTCTCAGACCTTTATGGTTTAAGAGATAGCCGCTTTCAAAGTTTCGTCTCCCCTGCTGTCAGGGTTCTGCTGTCAGCAGGAGAATCCGGTCTCTGAATCAAGAGGAGGCTCTTCAGCAGAGCAGATATCTCGTTATGGAAGGAAAAATGATTAATTGAAACAGTCTTCTACGTGTGCTTGGTAACCATGCACACGTAGAAGACTGTTTCAATTAATCATTTTTCCTTCCATAACGAGATATCAGCTCTGTTTAAGAGCCTCTGCCTGTCCCGGGACCGGATTCCCCTGCTGGCAGCAGAACGCTGACAGCAGGGGAGAGGAAACTTTGAAAGCGGCTATCTCTTAAACCATAAAGGTTTGAGAGATGATGCTGGTATCATTTAACTCAGTTTTTTAAGGGCTACAATATGAGGGAGAGTAATTTTGAAGTAATACTATCCCTTTAAGCATTGCCTTCATTGACTGCAATAAGGCCTTTGACATAATGAAAAAGCAAGCAACAATCGATGCCCTATTCAACCAAGGAATAGATAGAGCTTACGTCAATATCCTCCAACCAATATATGAAAATGCAACTGCATTAATACAGGTCAACAATAATAAAGTCCAGATCAACATAGAAAAACAAAGAGACACAATATCCTCAAAACTATTTTCAGCTTCTTTAGAAGAAATTGTCCTCAAACTAAGTTGTGACAGAAAATGATTTAAGATCAATGGAGACTACCTACATCACTTACGTTTTGCAGACGATAACATATTTTTTGACAGTAATCTTGAAGAACTGCAAGAACGCATTGAAGAGCTACAACACGAAAACAAGCATTTTGGTTTGGAGATGAATATCAACAACTCAAGTCATACTTAAGAAATTTACCATACCAAAGAAAATCCACAGTAGATGGACAAGACCTAGAAGAAGTGGACAACAATGTTTACATTGGATAGAAAATGTCAACAGATGGAAACACTATGATGTAAATTTAGAGATGAATAATAAAATTAGGATGGCAAACATTTAGAATCTTAGTAGTATTGTCTTTAGGACAAATTTGCCACTCTTCATCAAGAGAAAGGTTTTAGACCAATGTGTTCTACCAGTCCTTATGTATGGCTCTAAAACATGGACACTGAATACAAAAGCCTTACAAAAATGTGAGGTTATGCAGAGAAGTATATAAATTATAAAAAGAGACAGAAAAAACATGTTCATGGATTTGTCACCACATCTGTTGTTTTCCGCCCCTCTCACTCATGATTGGAAGATTCTCCTTTAAGAACTTCAGCTTTATGGCTTCCCTCACCTGATCTTCAAGCTATACTGCATTCCAGCATTTGTTCCGGCTTTGACCTTGGCCTGTTCCTGACTACTGACTTAATCTATTCTTGAGAGGATTCGATCTCCTTTTGCAACTTGGCTTGTCTCTTGACCCTAGTTCTTCCAGCTTGACCTAGGCATCCGACTTAAATACTTTTCTTCCTGCTTCCTGGTTGAACTCTGACTCTGCCCGCTTCCATCTACTGATGAGTTGGATTGATCCCGATATCTGCTACAGCAGGTTGATCTCTTGCAGGGCCTGCCAGACTCTGATGGCCTGTGGGATTGACCCCAGCCTTACCTGGCAGGTTGATCTCTGACTGGGCCTAGCTGCATCCTGACGGCTTGTTGGATTAATCTCAGCCATCCAGCTTGCTGGTCCTCCCACAACTATTCAACTTACAGTCAGACATGAGGTTGTCGTCAAACATCACCTTTGACCAATCGAGCACCAGGGTGTAGTTGAAACTCGATTTCCAGTCGAACACCAGGGTGCCAATGTATATCGACCTCTATTTCCAATTGGATACCTGGTTTTCATTCAGCATCAACCTCAACTCCCAGTCGGACACTGGGGTGTCATTGAACATCTGGTCAGTTCCTATGGAGTAGTAGTCCCTCGACTTCAGCTCACTTACCGACTCTCAGAGCCCCACTCCTATGACACGATTCCTGCACCCATTTACACCACCTATTCTATTAGGGAACATAGACTAGCCTTGATTTAACGGTGGACTTTTCCCAACGCCTTCTATCTCTACAGTCTCCTACATCTCTGGTCCTGCATAAGGGTCCTTTACATCTTCCTTGCCCTGGTTACAGGGCTCTTCAGCAAACTAAGGTGTATGACATAATTGAAATAATAAATTACCCTCTATACAGTATATATAAAGACAGTTTAGGGGACCAAAACATTAACATTAAACTCAGTTCTTTATACAAGACCTGTGTGTGCACTTATTTCATGATTTAGGTACCATTTCTAATTATATATATACCTGATAAAAGGAAGATAACAACTCAGAAATGGTGTGTTCAAGGGGAGTCTACACCTTGAATGAGCAGGTTAAATGGCCCTTTGAACATAAATCCTCTATGTTGTCTTCTTTCTTTAATATTGCTACAATTTCCAAAGTTGCCTGTTTGTTAAAGTGTAGTTATTATGTTTTACTAAGGCTGCTCCTTTGAGAGAATGCTTCGTAAATATCTTTGGGCTGCACTGTATATCTCCAAAATGGCTCCTATCAGGCATTTGGCCAAAAACTGACTTCCTTGGCTGGAATGCAACCTGGAAGAATGTCTCTCTAAGCCTCAAACTTCACATTTTGCACATGCAACCTCCATATACCCTCTGTTATGTGCTTTCAAGCAGAGGGTCTATGGCAGGGGTGCCAAAGTTCAGTCCCCAAGAGCTACCAACAGGCCAGAATTTGAGGATTCCTCTAATATGAAGGATCAGTTAAAATGAGTGAGCCATTGATTAACTCCCCTGTGCTCAATCAGGGATATCCTTAAACCCTGGTCTGTTGGTAGCTTTTGAGGACCAAACTTGGACAGTCCTGGTCTATGAGGACTGCATCATGCAAGAGAAGGAATTTAACTTCAAGACTTCAGCCTTGTAGTCCTGTCTATTCCAGGAAGGACCAACGAGGGACCCCAGGTGGTCTTTTATCTACTAATCAGATAATCAGATAATCTAAACTGTTGGTCCACTGTGGGTTCATAGTTCAGCCCAGCTTTATAAGCAGTTTTTTCCAGGGGAGCAGATTTACCTTTATGGCACCATCTGAGGGTTTGTTGCCTTTTAAAAGAACCCTGTACTTGATGAATCCTGTCCATTTCCTCTAATACATATCCCTTTGTGTGCCAGAGGGATAATGCATCATAGGGATATAGTGTCAATAAACTGAAGTCTCCAAATGCTGCTATTAGTCCACCCTTTGAGTGCCAGAGGGGTATAGGACACCCCTCTGGTACACAAAGAGTTAAAAGCATCACTGCTTAGTCACCCGGGAGTCAATCAGCTACCTGTTTGTTTTGATTGAGTACCCTCAAATCCTGGCCTGTTAGCACTTTTCATGTGCAGGAGTTGCCTTCTCCCTGGTGAAATTACTGCTTTTCTGTCTGTCTGCAAATTTTTCCAGCCTACGTTTGATTGTAGAGTAAAGTCAGTAAACAGCTGGTGGCACGAATTTCCCCTTCTTCTAAAAAGGATTAGTGTGGGGTCTAATCACAGAACAGTGCGGCTTCATCATGTAGAAAATAACTTCTTTTGTGAGCTGTCTTTCTTTTATTTATCATTAGAAAAAAACTAAATAGTTTTGAGTGCTACAAAAATATAATCGGTTCTCTGTAGGGATTCCTTGTAACTGTTCAATCAATGGCTTTGGATTTGTATGCCTATTTATTTTATACTATCACAGTTTAGAGCAGTTTGAAGACAAAAAAGGATTTTTCTAAAATTATTCTGTGTTAAAACCCATTCGCTGGGCCTACACCTGTCTAACAGCAATTCACAAAGCCACTTACACTGAAAATTCTCCTATTTATGTAGCATGCACAGTGTGGAAAGGTATCCTTCGGCAATAGCAACCCCTAGATGATGAGCACCAAAATGCTTTCATAATGTTGCTAGAGTCAAAACACTGTTTTGAATCGTGTCTTCCATCTGTGACATTTTCATAGGAAAGCACAGGGAAGTAAATGGTCTTTAAAGGGATATTAATACTTCATTTTAACTTTATTTTATTTTGTAGGCATTAAAAAAACATGAAGAATGATATAAGTCTTATCTCTCTTTCCCCCTCCCGCCCCTTTTTCCTAGTGTAAGCCATCTCTTCTCAGATGTGAATCTGGTTGTAAGACCAGACAGATAACAGCAGGGGAAAATCTTCTTTGTATGAAAACAATGAAAACCCTTCCCCCCTTGACAAGTTTTTCAGCTTTTTCCGTTATCTTAATTGAAGATTGTGCCTCTCTGCAGTCTATCTGGGCACCTCCCTTCTGATTTGGCTGAACAGGGAGGGGATACTTTGCTTGTGAATATCTCTTAAACCATAAAGGTTTGAGAGATAAGACTTATATCATTCTTCATGTTTTTTTAATGCCTACAAAATAAAATAAAGATAAAATGAAGTATTACTATCCCTTTAACACACTGATGTATCCTTGCACATTCTCTAAACATGTCATCCATCATGATGCTATATGAAATAAAATTCTCTAAGAAACTATTAACCATCTTCTTAAAGGGATAGTAATACTTTGTTTTATCTTTATTTTATTTTGTAGGCATTAAAAAAACATGAAGAACGATATAAGTCTTATCTCTCAAACCTTTATGGTTTGAGAGATATTCACAAGCAAAGTTTCCCCTCCCGCCCCTTTTACCTAGTGTAAGCCATCTCTTCTCAGATGTGGAATCTGGCTGTAAGACCAGACAGATAACAGCAGGGGACAATCTTCTTCCTATGAGAACAATGAAAGCCCTGCCGCCCTTGACAAGTTTTTCAGGTTTTTCCCTTATCTTAATTGAAGATTGTCCTTCTCTGCAATCTACCTGGGCACCTCCCTTCTGCTCTGGCTGAACAGTGTTACATCAGTAAAAGGGGCGGGAGGGGGATAATTTGTCATTGAATTACTCTTGAACTATAACTCTGACATAATTGAAATAACACTCTCCAAGGTCAAAATACTATGATGATTAATTAGAGCTGCTTTTAGTATGAAACATTACTATCCCTTTAATGGTATGTCTTGCCATTTAACCTGTATCACTTCCTGTGATGCACATACGCGCTGCTGAATAAAACAAAAAACCTTCTGTTGCACACATTTTTGTCACAAACATTAATCGCTTATTTGTCATACATAAATGCGATTTTAATGTGAATCCCATATCAACTTCCTGGTGTTGCAGTTTCAGTGTTGAACATTGTATATTTCATTTTCTTTGTTGCATGAAGAACACTTTGTGATGCCTGTTTGAAACATGCACTTCTCTGTGTTTTCTTACAGATTCATAAGTGGTGGGTTATGTGTGTTGTTGTCCAGCTGGATGGTCATGAAAAATAGTTTCACGGCAAAGAAAAAGTGAATGCTCGAAAATTTAATATAGCTCCCTGTGTTTTTGCAGTCCTTCCAACTGCTGTTCCCAAGAGCCTCCTTATTATGAAGAGAGAAAAAAACCTAGGTCTAGACATGGCAGGAAAGTAATTAAGGAAGAAGAAGGCTGGAGGGAATTCTGTCCCCATGGAATAGAAAATGCAGAGATGGAATACTCTGTGTCAGGATTTTTCCCTCTGTACTTAACCCCTTGGGCACGAAAGATGTGTTCAACACATTGCTAGAAACATTTGGAAGCATCTCTGGTTCCCTAAGGGTTAAATCATGTCTCGAGTGGGCACCCTGAGGCCCTTCAGCTGTGAAAGTTTACAATTCTCTTTCACCCCAGCCAGCCATTGGCTGACTACATATTTATTCAGACTTTCCTCTATGTTAAGTAGAAGTGAAGCTACCTACCTTTAACATAGTATCATTGTAAATGTTTAAGTAATTTGCAATGCTATCACAATGTCAGTTCAAGGTTGAAAGGAAATTATCTCTACAAATTAAAGAAATAGTAAACCTTTATTTTGACTTTTCATATTCTGCAACTGCATAATATGTTCAGTCACATTGCCTATGCATTTTATTATCACATTTTTATGATCTTCATCTATTTTGTTTAACATTTTATGTCCCTGACAGTGAGATACTTGTATCTCAGTTTCCAGAGTGTTTTCTGATCTATATCAAAGTATGATGTAATACAATGTGACAAAAGAATGTACGTTGTATCTTTATTTACACTGGATCACTAGACCTGCTTACATATTTCCTGACAGAAAGCTCCCAACAAGCAGATCCAGGGTGCTCATTGTCACAAAAATGTAATAAAAACAGGTGAAGAAAAAATTAAAAAGTATAGGCAATTTGACTGCATATGTTATGTATCTGCAGAATATGTAAACTCACGATAAATGCATATTATTCCTTTACATTAAATCTGCTCTATAATAAAGGCAGGGCTTATAATTTTAAGTCATTTGCTACTAGCCAGACCTGAAAAGTTACTCACCGCTGCAATCAAAAACATACCCACCAGGGCTGAATTTCTACTCGCCAGGGCTAAATTTTCACTCACCATTGGCTAGTAGCAAGTGGAAATTTTGAGCCCTGATAAAGGGATAGGCAATCACTTCATTTTCCTTCCTGCCATTGAATGGGAGACATTTATCCTTCTGAAGAGGTTCCCATGGGGAGAAATTCCAAAGAAAAAAATAACTGGCTGGAACGTTAAGCCTATTCATTTCTATAGGCTTAACTTCCTAACATCTACTCACACACTTCCACTCACGTCACCACACCCTCATCTCATCGGTTCACTTTCAAAATGTTGCATTTAAAATATCGAGCGGCTGCACAACACAATCCACGTGTCGATTGAATGAAAAAGGTAACATGAGAATCTTGTCCTGCATATAAGAGCAAGAGTCTCATGTCACCTCCTTAAATACTGCAGCATTGCCCGTATAGCATTGCCCGCATACCTGAATCTGGACCTGGGTAAGTGCTAGCATTTTCCTACTCTGCATGAGGGAGGAAGGAAGTCCTGAGGAGAGAGCTGTTCAAAAAGACTATCACTGCAGCCTACTGTCGAAAGCCTTCCTGCTGTGTAAATATGTCAACTAGAAGGGAAATGGCTAAAGAGACTTGTCATTATTACGTGGCACTCAGTAACAGTTGTGGGGTAACATGTAAATGGAATATTATACTGAGTCAAGAGTTTAATTAACCGTTGTGGGCAACACAATACCATGATCTCTCAAACATGATTGTAGCATTGCCACAATTGACTGATGTGGTGTTTATTATGGTTATCTTTATGTGTACATCCATTTTTTGGTGACTTGTGCCCACTGGTGTAATATATGGTAGTGGAGAGGCAGACAGTTTACTTTTAAAATGTCGCATGAGCGCTGCCACGGCTCTCTCTCCCCTTTTCTGCATGCTATGCTCTGCCCTGTCATTTGACACATAGAGAAGGGGGAGAGAGAGCTGGGCAGTGCTAAGCAAGAAGGGAGAGAGAGCTGGGGCAGAGCTCAGCAATGTGTGTAAGGTTTTTCAACTATGATCAACTGGGAACAAAAATGTTTTGAAGGGCAACTATCATGATGATAAATTTCTGTTTTTGTTTTTTAACAAGTTAATCATTGTTACTGCCATTGTTAATCAGCATTATAAATTTACAACCCTAGATGCACATGTCCACCCCTGGTATGCGGCAGTGCGGCGTGCAACCTTTCAGGAAGTGACATGAGAATCTTGCTCTTTCATGCAGTGCGAGATTCTCATGTCACCCTTTTGATCATGGCAACATGTTTAATGTGAGTGGTGCACTGTTTTCTGTGCAACCGTTTAAAAGGATACCCATCTCATCATGCTCACATATGCATACACACACTCATGTCATCATGGGTGCACATATGCAAGCATATGCCTATCTGGCGTTATTGGTTCCTGGTCTACTGGGTGAGCTTTTTTGTATTCTCTTCCTGTCAGAACATGCAGAGCAGGCCAAAAAGAAGACTCTGTCCTCCATGGGGAAGATGTTGGTGGAAACAGCCTTCTTATGAGGAGTCTCACAGAAGTAAAAGGTGCTGGTTTCCTCCTGTATTGTTCATGCGGGTGAGGGATGACTTTTCATCCATCCCTACTCGTATATGAAAAGACTAAGCAATTCCGTAGTGGAGTTTCCACTAACTTCTGTTTTGGTTTAGAGACAACAAATAAGGTAAATAATGCATCAGCTGCTATATCAGTAGGTTCATATGCTCAAAATAAAGCAATCGATTCGGAGGCTAATCAACTGCCCTATAGGGGAAAAATATAAATTCCCATTAACTTGAATTTGACTTTTTACCCTATGAATTCTAGTACCCCTTTAAAATAAGATGTGTTTATCACTGTGTGTGAGCACCAGCCTCCAGAAGTCCATGCTTGCACTTACCTGCAATTCTTTTTCTCACCTGGGTATGCCACCTAGGGTAGTATATTAGCCTACTGTAGATGCACCTCAGCATACATCATTTTCTGTGACTAGAGTTCCAGTGTCTTTCACCTTGCAGTGAATGTTACTTGACTTTTTGACTTGTTGACTTGACATGTACTTCCCGTCCAGCCTTGAACAGTCATATCCTCTGCCTGTACAACAACTACTGATTAAGTCTGAAGCCAGCCAATGACCTATACCAATACAACAACCACTCCTTAAGTCTACCTCCTACCCACAAACCCTGTCTGCAACACCTTTCCTTCAAGCCTGCACTTCTTTGTGCACTTGGCAAGCACTTGCATCCAATCTACTCTGTTTGTCCTAGCCACTGCCCACACGTGCTAGCACTTGTTAGTAGCTCTTTCACCTCCTTTGCTCCCAAGTATTCCCTATAGTGTTCCCCACTACCCTTGATCCTGTTACAGTGTTATACTTTGCCACTGTTCCCCTGGTACTTGTCCCTATCCTCTAAACTCTTGACCATACCTAGGTCAATGCCTTTTTCAAGCCTCGGCCTCATCTTAAGATACAGCATACAAAACGTGAGAGGCTTCTGAGAATGAACAACAGCACAATGGCTTGTTCTATGGATAGCCACCGCACAGAAGCATCACGTTTTAGCTGTCTAGTGCCATTACAGAGGAGAAATTTCTATGTGCATAATAGACCAGTCCCACCCAAAAGGGCAGTCCTGTTCCAAAATGACAGGCAAGTCCTTCCTGCACAGGAACACCAGCTAATCCCTGACGTACGTTTTGGCCTTGTTAGACCTCATCAGGAGAGTACAGCTGGATTCCCTAAGCACTGAAAGCAAGGGTCCACATATGGATTACCCTTCACTCTTAGGGAGACCCCCTAAGAGTATTCAAAATCAGCATACAAAATGTGAGAGGCTTCTGAGAATGAACAACAGCACAATGGCCTGTTCTACAGCTAGTCATCGCTCAGAAGCATCACGTTTTAGCTCTCTAGTGCCATTACAGAGGAGAAATTTCCATGTGCATATTAGACTAATGACGCCCAAAAGGGCAGTCCAGTTTCAAAATGAAGGTGCAAGTCCCCCATACAAAGGGAACGCCAGCTAACACACGCTGTACATTTTGGCCTTGTTGGACCTCATCAGGAGGGTGCAGCTGGATTCCCTAGGCACTGAAAGCAAGGGGTACAGATCATTACCTTGTGGCAATGGTTCCTCTCTTGTGTATCAGCAATAGCACTCTAACCTCAGATACCTAGAGCATTACCTTGTGGCTCTGCCTCCTCTCCCCTGCCCCTGCTCCTGTATCAGACTCATCTCTCCACCCTTAGCTACATAGAGCATTATCTTGTGGCAGTGGTTCCCCTGTTCTGCTCCTGTATCCTTACAGCCCTTCAAGCAGCACGTAAAGGTGTAGGTTCCATTTAAACAAACAACAAGGGCGTTGCAGGCAGGATTTCCATAATTAACGTGCATACGTTCATTTTTATTAAAACAACACCAATTCCTCTAAAAGATGAAATTATGTTAATATAGAACAATAGCTGTTTTTACCTATAGATTATAGCATCTGTATTAAAAAAGGCGATTTGTTTTAATTGCATGCCCACAATGAACAAAACACACCATAATGTTTCTGCTCCTAAAGAAAGACATAACCATAAAGTTATAAGCTGAGAGCATGTGTGGGTACTGGATAGAAGCTACAGCAGGGAGTTTAAATCCTTGATCTACAGATGATGCTATGTGCCCTTCCAGATAGGTCCCTAAACACATTCTAATTAGATCTTTATTATATCATATACAAATCCTTTTTCTCTGACACATCTTTCCTTATAACAATTCAGTTATAGCTGGATACTGTAATATAGTTATTGAATTATTATAGAGTTGTGCTTTTGCCATTATTATACACACACACAATATATATATATATATAATATATATATATATATATATATATGCGTTAAAGTGTTAGTAATGTCCCAAAAAGTTTTTTGCATTTAGAAGAGCTTAAAAAGCTGAGCTAAATGCAAAAAAATATCTCTCAAACCGCTATGGTTTAAGAGATACAGGAGTTTAAAGTTCGCTGTTTCCTACTAACAGCTGTAAAGCTGTCAGCAGGAGATTCGTGTCGGTCGAGACAGAGACGCTTCAGAAGTGCCGCGATCTCGTTACTTACAAGGAATCCCTTCACTGGAATGGTCTAAAACCTGTGCCTGAACACCAGACACATGTTTTAGACCATTCCAATGAAGGGATTCCATGTAAGTAACGAGATCGCGGCACTTCTCAAGCGCCTCCGTGTCGACCAACACAAATCTCCTGCTGACAGCTTTACAGCTGTCAGTAGGAAACAGCGAACTTTAAACGCCTGTATCTCTTAAACCATAGCTGTTTGAGAGATACGTTTTTTTGCATTTAGCTCAACTTATTAAGCTCTTCTAAATGCAAAAAAAACATTTTTTGGACGTTACTAACACTTTAATATATTCCTATAAAAAGGGATGTATGTATAAGATCAAACATCAGTAGTGGCCAGTAGGTAGCACTAAGGACACGTATGGCCCTGAGAGGTTTCCCCGGAGCCCCCTGCAGTGAGGTGAATGTACAAATCAACCAGCACAGCTACACTGGTATTTGCTTTCCGCTTCAGTGGCTGCACTTCAAGGTGTGCATTAGAGCATACGATCACTGCAGTGCATACCGACAGACACACTCTGCCAAGGCTAGGACTTTAACAGAGCAGTAAATTTACTAAGTACATTAGTTGTACCCCCACTGCTGGGAACTGTGTCTTTCCAGAGTTATTATATTTTCAACTATTGTTTTCTACATTAACATTACCCCCTTGTGGTCAGATTTCAGATAGATATCCTGTTGTATTCTATTGAAGAGGTGAGTCACTGACAACAGTTCTCTGTAGAATGTTATAATAACTGCTTTATCACTTCTTGTCAGTTTGAATTTTTAGGAAGTAAGCTCCCTGGATCTTTCTTTGTAGAATATTACAGATTTAAACAGCTGTAACGTTTGAATTACCGGTAAACAAATGCCAGTAGTGAAATACTCTTGTTTTACTCAGCAGGAAAAGGCCTATATGAATAAAGGTTTTCATAAAAATGTTTCCCCTTCTTTAAAGCCAACAAATTCATTATGTCTGCTCCATATGATGTGTGAGAATATGGAGTTGCATTATTGACATAAGTTGCTTAGTAAATTTGCTTTAGGGTGGAGTAGAGCTAGAAAATCAATCCTAGGTCCTGAATTAGTACAGAATCGTAATCATGCATTCTTCCCAGTGGGAAGAGGAGGTGATTTCTCTCAGCAACATCACAAACACCCTATTCATACCCCATAAGACACTCATTCTCTTTCTATTGTCTGGGGTCATGCCTTTAGGTTACACTTACACTATTCCACCTATTACTGGCTAGACCTTTCTGGCTTCTAGAGTTAAGCTACTTTTTTTCAATCTCTAGTCACAATTGTGAACCATAATGGTAGCTTTCATTGCTATACATTAACCTTGTGGATCTTAAGGAGGTATCCATTGCATAAATGAAGCAAGATCCATTCAAATAAGTTCATAGCCTACAAACACAAAAATGATCGAAACCCCTTGGATGCTGGAGAGTGCGTTGCTCTGAATTGGAGACCTCTCTGTCAGTCAAGGAATTCAACAGTGGCCATTACTGGGGTTATGTAAATTAGTATATAAACTTGTTGCCATACATCGAGGGGAGATGAACTATGGGTTGATAAAGGTCCATGTTCGTGATATGATGGTGTATTTGCTTTGATTACATATGCACTGAGATGTCTTCTCCATCACATCCCGGTAAATCCAATACTCCATCATCATACCCATGAATCTGCCATGCCTGCCACAGGTTTACATTTTTTGCAGTGACTACTTCAATAATGTCTCATTTACATATTGAAATGCAGCTCAGTGAGCCAATGTCTTATTCCTGCGACTGTGTTTATATGTTAATGTAGCACTTCACCACATGTACTAATCTCTGATTGATGCCTAGGAACTTCACAGTCCCAACTTCGCCAAACTAAGGTTGTGAAGTTGAGATCTTCTTATAGTTCTCTACTGGGCAAGAGGACAGTTTGCTGAAGAAAATATAAAGCAGAAGTCCTTTTAGCCCTTACAGTGTCATATACATGTGCATTGAATACCTATGTAGCACTGAAAGGGATAAAGCCTTGCCATCCATTGCCAAAACAGATTCATAATGTGCAAGAACCAGCAGAAATATTGTTATATATAAAAGATTCTCTGCCATTTTATAATCACTAAAACAGCTGATCAGTGAGCTTTCTACCAATCTGCTGATTCATGTAAACAGAAGACTTGCAAGGCACTCCACAATAATTAAGTGAGCAATGGTGGGGTTTTTGATTATGACGTCTGAGCACATCCATTCCCCCCACTTGCCATCTATAACACATCATCAGCATTATAACAACCCTGCATGCTAATGATTAAGTTATCTCCCCTACAGTTGCATAGTTCATTCTTAGTGCATATTGTTAAGTGTTTCGCTCTGGGTGCACCCACAACTCAGAATGTGCGTGTGACCAGCACAGCTGTAGTGCCCCATGTAATTCAGCTTTCTAGATAGTTAACTACACATGCTTACATAAAAAAGACTTCATCAGAATACTCATTTTTGTTTTTATTATGTTTATGATTTTGTATTGTTCTAGCAGGCTTGTGGCATGGTGAACCTTGTTTTTTTTTAATCCTTTGAGTGCCATAGAGATATCTAATGCAATACGTTGCAATGTGTTGGATACCTTTGTGGTACTGGAAGGATTAAATGGTATTAAAAATCATTTGTCGTGGTGGGGCATCAGGACCCCCAGCAACTGCCTCCTACTGATTCAGATGAGAGATCAATAGAGGCGATGCAGTGGAACAAGAGAGCTGTCCCTGCTTTCATTCTACCCCGAGCTGGATAGGAGTGGGTGGGATTGGGAAAACCTCTCACATCAATTATGGAAAGCTCTGCCCCCTGCCTCCTCCTAAGACACTGAGTAGTGTTTCTTTTTTAAAACAGAGTAGCAGCAGTGGTTGGTTGAGACCCTACCTCCCAGTGGCATAACAATAGGGGTCACAGGGGTCGCACCTGCGACCAGACCCATCACTCCAGGGGCCCGGCCACCCCTGAGACCCCTTCGCCTGCAGTAGTCATCTAGCTGATCTCCCACTCAGCGCGCCGCTCTAGTAATACAGAGCACTGGGAGATGACATCATCTCCCAGTCTCTGCATTACTAGTGGTGCGCGGGAGCTTCAGTTCTAGAGATCTGTGCCGAAGGAGGCACAGATCTGTCAAACCACGCCGCTAAACCACCAGGGACTGGAGGTAGGGCCAGGGGTATTGTGGAAGGGACAATGTGGAGATGAAGGGGGCATTGTGGAGAGGAAGGGGCAATGTGAAGATTGGGGGGCAATGTGGAGGTGGCCAATGTGGATGAGGGGGCCAATGTCGGGGAGCCCATGGCAATTCTTGCACCATGGCCCGGTGGCCTCTAATTACGCCTCTGCTGCCTCCTCCTCAATCAGTCAGCATTTTCCAGCCACGCCCCCTGACAGCAAACTAGAATCACTTCGATTTTTATATATATATTGTAAAACAAATAAAATTATTTGTAAAGTGAAGGTTTTCCTGGATTCTAGAGATAGCGTATTGGAGACCTCTCTTGTATTAAAGGGGTTAAACTACGTGGTCGGTCATTTCTTGATCTAAACCAACATTTTTAAACTAGACCTTATGGAACCCTCAGCATAGCGGAAAGTAAATATATTGATGTTCCTGCACTGTAAATCAAGCAAGGGTCAATCAGAGCCTCATTTATTTTTATTGAATTGTCATGCTCAAACAGGATGTGAGGATGTGACTCTGGATTGTAAGGTTGGAAATGAGAACGCACATTCTAAGATTCTGCACGTTTAATGAAAAACACTTTAGTTTCAGGGTCAAACACTTGTCTGTAAGTTCAGTGTAATGCAGATGAGTATTCAGTAGTAAATGCATAGTTGGTCTTGTCATTAACCCTTTGTGTGCTAGAGAGGTATCCAGTACAATGCAGTATTTAAGTTCAAAATCAGAACCTCTTATGACGTGAACATTGCTGTATGTTATAATTTGTCAGTAGACCCTTTGCGTGCTAGAGAGGTATCTGACACTTGCAATGGAATTAGTTGGATACCTTTCTGGAACTAGAAGGGTTAAATAACAGTAAAAAATAGACAATCAATTGGTACTGGCTATACAAATAAAGAATTATGCACCAGATTCAATAAGTTGAGCAATTTTGTTGAAACCAGCTACACCATAGGCGTCAAAGAATAATTCCCCATGGATGTAAGCAAGGCTTTAAACCTTGAATGCTTAAGAGGTCCCCAAAGCATTGTGAAACAATAAGTTGGAGACCTCTCTAGTACCAAAGGAGTTAAAAATTCCATTTAAATCAATCAGGATTTGGGGATTTTTATTTGTTCCTTATTATGTAGTTGGTTTGTCTCAGAAATATTCCACTTTTTTATCATATGGTGTTTAAAAGCACACAAACACATTCACACATACACACTCATGCAAACACACAAACATGCACTCACACTCATGCATGCATTTGTACTCATACTCATGCACACATTTTCATGCAACATACATATACACAAACATACACTCATGCACACATGCATGCATGTTTATACACACACATAATTTTGCACAACACACACACACTCATATTCACACACTCATGCACGCACTCACGTATACTCTCACATGCACAAAGACACACACACACTCATGATGCACACCCACTCATGCAAACACACACAAGCAATGCATGCATGCAAATGCGCACACACACATATTCATGCACACACACACACACTTCATTTGCGTGTTCAGAAATGCACTCAGACACACACACTTTTGCGCATGCGAGCACACACATACACACACTCATATGTACCCATACATACTCATGCACACAAACATGCACATTCATATATGTATACGCATACACACACACTGTCTTGCACACACACACATACATGCACACACACACACACACACACACACTCTGTCATGTACACTCCAGGGGGATATGCACTAAGGTTTGACAAAAGAGGTACTAAAGATCAGATAATTTCTCCAGTGTGGTCAATGCTCTAGTACTTATGTTATTCTATGGAACCAATGCACTAAGATTTTTCCAGCAGGAGAAATCTTTGTGCATAGGATTCCATAGAATAAAATAGTAAATTGAAAATTGATCTCACTGGAGAAATCATCTCCAACTTATCTCCTCTTTATTGTATCATAGTGCATCTCTCCCCAGTTCTTCTTAGTACAGCAGCATCACTGTGTATCTGAGTCATTTTGAAGCCAAGTGCACGATAATGGGTAATTAATAATTCCCTAAAATCTAGAGAGATCTCCAAGAAATTGCTTTGCAGTGATTTAGAGACTTCTCTGTCATTCAAGGGTTTAAACACTCCATTTGAATTAATGGCAATTATCATTCACTATCCATGTTGCAGTTGGTTTGCTCTAAATTGCTTATCTTTATCATATTCAATGCAGCCCTACATTCCCTGCTTACAAACTCATGGGTGAGTGGGGTCATGTATGAAAACAGGCAAGGTGCCAATTGTGTTTTTTACAGCCTATCTTAATTTTGAAATGTGATTGCACCTATGTACCAGGGAGAAATTGTTCCCTAGTACTTAAAAGCAAACAGAGACGCGGCGGCTGTTAGCAGCTCCCATAAGTGTAATGTAAGTTGTTACAGCTCTGCTGCTGTCCCTAGTACTGAAAATAAAAAGACGTGTGTATTTCTATATTGTTATTACTATTTTGGCGCTGATGGGTAAAATGCATTTTAACAATTTCAAAGCCATAAACACTAATCCTTCAAAAAAGCTCCTAGAGACAGTAAAGGGTTAGTGTAATGACCTTTCAAATGATAGGTAATGTTGTAACAACTATGGGGACAGATTTTCCTATAGCTTAAACCTCACCCATTCCCTTTCTGTTTGCCTTGCAGATCTCCATGATCTGCAGGGCTTGTGACATCAGCCCTTCTATTGGTGCTTATGGTAGATTTCTGTCATTTCCACGTAAAACCATTGATTAAAAATTCACAAATATGGGGCTCCTATGGATAGGATAGAGATAATGTGTCCTTTCCTATAAGTGTAAAAATGAATTGCTGATGTTACTCAGCCCTGCAGCTCATGGAAATCTGCAGGGTGATTGGAGAAGGAATGGAATAGGCTTCTCATTCCTGATCTATAGTTTGAATGGACTTTATGCTGGCCCTTTTACATGAATGAATGAATTAATATGTTTATTTATATAGTGCCACAAGTGTACGCAGCACTTTATAATGTAAGGGTTTAGACAATACAGGGTTACAAGTGCTTTGTAAAGTGAAATACTGGAAGTGAGGTCCCTGCCCTAAAGCTTACAATCTAAAGTGGTAATGGGAGACATACAGAGTACATAAGGGTCAAGTGCTGACACATAAATAAAGTAGATACTTTATAAGAGCCTGTACAAGTCAGTGCCTTCTAGCATGTTTAAGTTCTGCTAAAGGGATAGTAATGTTTCAAAATAAAAACAGCTCCAACTAATCTTCATAGTATTTGGGCCATGGAGAGTGTTATATCAATACTGTCAGAATTGTAGTTCAAGAGTAATTGAATGATAAAGTATTGCCCTCCCGCCCCTTTTATCTAGTGTAACCCGCCTCCCCTTAGATGTGGAATCTGGTCTTAAACGGATAGTAATGTTTCACAAAAACAGCATCTCCAATTAATCGTCATAGTATTTGAACCATAGAGTGTGTTATTTCAATAATGTCAGAGTAGTAGTTCAAGAGTAATTGAATGATAAATCCCCCCCCCTTTTTTACCTAGTATAAACCGCCTCCCCTCAAATGTAGAATCTGGTCCACAGATCAGACAGCTCACAGTAAGGGGCAATCTTCTTACTGTGAGAATAAAGAAAACCATGCCCCCCTTGACAGGTTTTTCAGGTTTTTCCCTTATGCTAATTTGTCCCTCTCTGCGAGCCATCTGGACACCACCTTCCTGTTCTGAGGTGAGCAGTGTTACATCAGTAAAATGAGGGGGATAATTTATCATTCACTTGCTCTTGAACTACAACTCTGACAGTATTGAAATAGCACTGTACATGGCCCAAATACTATGAAGATTAATAGGAGCTGCTTTTATTTTGAAACATTACTATCCCTTTAAGAAGGTGTAATTTTAAGTGTGACTTGAAGACCATAAGTAAGGTACAGTGGTGTAGGGTGAGAGGTAGAGAATTCCAAAGAGCAATGAGAGAACTTGGTTTGATACGCCAGTGCTCTGTCTCCTCCCGCATCTGCTAACCACTACGGTTCCATGGGCTCCAAATTGCGAGCGGCTGCTTCTTTTCTCTGCTCTCTCACTGCCCGCTACATCTGGCGGCCTGTCGTGGCCTGTAGCGGGTCTAGCTGCATTGGATTCGGGAGTTTTGTCCATGCGGCTCCTGCTCCTCATTCTTGTAGTAGGGCAGGGAACCTACAGCCTGTTGGCTGCCTATTGTAGGCAAGGGTCACTCTGGTCTCCTTCTGGGGTTTTTTTCTGTTGCTCAAGCGCCATCCGTTTACCGACAGTGCGGTCTGCAGCAGCAACAGCTCCAGGCTGCCTCATGTGAGCTGCGCTTCCTTCCCCTCGTGTTTCTTGACTGTAGATAGACAGCCAGGGTTGGTTTTTGTTTGTGGCCACCTGGGGTTCTCTTGTTCTTCTTTTGTGCATTTATTGCGGACCCACTACCTTGAGAGCTAGCCATAGATAGATGGCGCTTCTCTTTCTGGAGTGTACCCTGTCCCAGTGATCAGGGACCTCCTCATATTTGGTTTTCTTCTACCAGCACCAGGACTTATCCGTAGATAGAAGGCAAGAAGCTCTAGTCCAGTGCTGTTTCTAGTTTTGGAGGATCTTGGAGTGCCTTTCCTTTACACTTCTCTTGGTCATACAGACCTGTTACCTAGGGGTATGGGGTTCTTGAAGTCTGTCTTCTTGGTCACCAGGGGGTGATTTTTCTTTAGAGCTAGGGGTTTTTTTCTGTGTGTGTGTGTGTGTGTGTGTCTGTTTATCTGTCTGTGCGTGTGTGTATGTCTGTGTGTGTTTCTGTCTGTCTGTGCGTGTGTTTATGTCTATATATGTGTGTGTGTGTGTGTGTGTGACTCATGATCAATATGTTTGGCACATCAGTAAAAATGGGACTTGTGGATAATGTAACCACAATGGAAAGGTCACTTTTTTCCAGGCAAATTGGTAACCTTCAGCTCGTGGGACTTTCACTTTGACTGCACCATGTGCACTTGCTGTACTATATTTTTTGTTTCTTCTGTTAGCCATTGCCCTATAAATTAAAAAAAGTAATTTTCGGTTTTCGGCCAAGTGCATCCTGACGTTTCGTTTTTGGTTGAAAATTTTCATTTCGGTGCACCCCTAGTCTGTAGCTTCCCTTGTTGAACTGGTTTAACCCCGAATATAAAAGAATAAGCCTCTGCGCTTTCTGCAACTCTCCCCTTGTGCTTTATCGTATTAATCCATCATTGCCCGAGGATCCACAATGTTTTGGGGAGCTGCATCACAAACTGCAAAAATGTGTGTTTTTGGCAACAGGATGATTCTAAATAGGTTTTTTTTCTGATCCTAAAGGGTACCTTTGGTTTGTAGATCTTCTATACTGGATAGAAATAAGACAAAGTGCTTTGGTTACCTTAAAAAGTTATATATTTGTGTACCCCCTGGATAAAAGGGATATAAGACACCCTCCAAGCTCTTTCCTTAACTAGATAGTACAAACCGCAAATAGATATATAAATATATGTAAATGTATTTAAAAAATGCATTAATAATGTCAGTGATCATACACATACATATATGACACATAGCCCAAGATCATTAACCTGAGTGACACGCATACCTGGGAACTCTCCAGATTTGTCTTGGAGACTGCGGTTCTGAGAGTGCATTACCTGGTCTCCAGGGCAGAGGCTGATTCGGAGGATGTGGGGAGTTTTCTTTAAAACTCTGCCTACTTCTGCTGTTTCCCACCCAGTTCCTACAACTTTCCTTCTTCCACACCCAGTTCCTCCCACTTCCAGTCCACTTGTGTGATGACCAGGAAAGCCTCACCCACACTTGCGGTTAAACCTGCCCCTTTTTGCTGCAACTCGCGGCAATTACACTCCCCAGCGGCATCAGTGGACTCCACAAAATAGTTAACTGGTATGGTGACATGCCATTCACATAGTGATCACTTCATTCTTTAGTGCATTATAAACCATATATGCTACCCATTATTGTGATTTAGATTTAGGAAGAGACCAAAATGTATAGTATAATATTGTACACACACACCTTTATCCAAAAATGTCATCCAGCCTTGAGAAATATGACTCTCAGCTTCCTGGAATTTGCACATATTTCTTATTATCCAGATCAAAGCTCATATGAGACAGATAAAAGCATCTTATCAGTCGAGTGGATTTAATCGAACATCACATAATACACAATACCTACAAAACACTACAAAAATAACCTGAGCCCCATTGATGTCCACAGCTAATAAGAGGCAGAGCTTTCCACCTTCCAGCTTCTGCCAAAAAGATTGTGATCTGTGCTCTTCTCCATAGAGCTGAGGTTCTCAACGTGCATAACATCAAAAGTCCTGAGGTCTATTCACTCCCCTTAAAATCTGTAACTATATTCACTGTCCTTTATCAAACACATGGAATGAGATTCACTAAGCAGTGATACATAGATGATAAAATAGAGATTACTTTTCCAGTTTATCACTTCGTCAATTCCTATGTCATTCCTTAGAGCCTATTCACTAAGATCTCCAAAGTTGAAGAAATCTTAGTGAATAGGAAGAGACCAAAATGTATAGTATAATATTGTAGACATACCTTTATCCAAAAATGTCATCCAGCCTTGTGAAATATGACACTCAGCTTCCTGGAATTTGCACATATTTCTTATTATCCAGCTCAAAGCTTATATGAGACAGATAAAAGCATCTTATCAGTCGAGTGGATTTAATCGAACATCACATAATACACAATACCTACAAAACACTACAAAAATAACCTGAGCCCCATTGATGTCCACAGATAATAAGAGGCAGAGCTTTCCACCTTCCAGCTTCTGCCAAAAAGATATACATAGGCAATGGAGAAGTGATAAACTGGGGAAGTTATCTCCACCTTATCACAGCTTAGTGACTCTCCCCCAAGGTTTATGACTATGAAGGAGATTCACTAAGCAGTGATAAAGTGGAAATGACTTCTGCAGTTCCTTTGTTATCCTATGGAGCCTATGCACTAAGATCTCCAAAGCTGAAGAAATCTTAGTACGTAGGCTCCAAAGAATAAGATAGGAATTGAAGAAGTGATAAACTGAAGAAGTCATGTCCACTTTGTCACCTCTTTATCACCACTTTATCAACACATAGTGAATCTCCCCCCTTGAGTATTGTCAGAGGAGGGCTAGCAACTTTTGGCTTGGGAGGCAATTACAATGAAGTGGCCTGTTTCTACCATCACTCCAGCCCAATTTCCCAAACCACTCCTTTTTGTTAATGTTCTGAAGTAATAAAAGTTATACCACAGAGCTTTTAATTGAAATAGTAGTATACTAGTGATTACAACTGAAATGAAGTTACACTAGTGCTACCAAAAACTATGAAGCTATATTAGTGATGGAGCTATACCACTAGTGTACAAAAATTTTTGTAAAGTTGATACCTTTATTGGCTAACTAAACAGATTTAAAATGCAAGCTTTCAAAACTTCTTAGGACTCTTCCTCAGGCATGTTATACAGATAAATATGAAAACTTCTCTCTTAAATACAAGTACACATTACATTGTTTATAATGGAAATCAGATAAGAATGTTAGTCCAGATACAGATTCCTTGATCAGTCAATGGTAGAGGATGTGATTTAAATTACATTCTTCCTCTGAGTCCAGGTATTTATGATCCCAGAGGGACTGTCGTAAAAGTTAATTCACAATGTGGTAATGTGACAGAAACTCTCTGTCTCTATTAAGCCCATAGGTCAAAGAGTCAAATTGTAGCATTGATTTTACCTCCCATAATTTTCTGTCCCTCTGATTGTGAAATTATCCTATTAGTACAGTTAGTCCCTGACACTGTGCCCACTTTGGCAAAAATGTTCTCCCACTGGTGTCTCTGTCTTTTTGTTGTTAATGATGGATCTGTGGGAATTAAACCTCTTATGTAATTTCTGTCCCGTTTCCCCCACATAAAGATCTGTTGGGCATTTTGCACACATGATAAGGTATATTACATTGGACGAATTGCAGGTGAAATTACCATTGATCTTATGGTGTAACTGGGTGTTCGGTATGGGTATCTTGTCTATGGTGTAAATGTGTGCACAGGTTTTACACCTACTTTGTAGGCAGGGTAATGTGCCATTTTTATATTTTTGTTCAGGGCACTCCTTACCATCATTTGTTTTAAATTAGGAGGCTGTCTGAAGGAGAGTAAGGGAGGCTGTGGAAATATGTTCTTAAGTCTTTCATCTGTGTGTAAGGTTGCTTGAAGTTCTCTTGATATTTTGCGCAGATCTTCAACCTGGGGGTGGTAAGTGACAACAAGTGGCACCCGGCTTCCCTTATGCTGTTCTTTGTAGCTCAACAGATCTTTTCTTGGTATGTGAGTAGCTTTCTGTATCTGACTGTCAATAATCCTTGAACCTTTGCATCCTGTATTTCTACTGCTAACACGGTACCAACTCTCATCTATTATATACCACTAGTGTAGCTCCCTACATTCTGTTTACCCCATTTACAGCAGCAAGCAGGAAATTGAATGAGTCAGTGGCCCACTGGTTTAGACTTATAACAGACCCTGGAGGCAATTGCCTCCCTGCCCCCTCAGGCCAGCCCTCCCCTGAGTATTGTATTTTTGTCTGTTTCTTAATTTACATTACAGTAATAGGTAGTGTATACGTATTGCAAAATAAAGTGTTGGATACATTTCTAGCATCTAAGAGGCTAAACTGAGGATCTTGAAAAAAACATTGAGGCCTCTTTTCAAAACTTCGCTGGTGGCCTTAGACGTTCTTAACCCTTTGAGTGGCAGAGAGGTATCCAAAAAATAGCTTTCTAGCATACAGAGGGTTAAAACACAACCGAAAAACAATGGTCCTAATTCAAAGCGTTAATTAAAGTTTTGTGGAGAATTCTAAGAAGTATGTATATTAAATGATAAACGTAAACGCTTTATTGTCCCTTAAAACAATAGAAACTCCCCTTAACCCCTTGAGTGGCAGGAAGGTATCCAGTGCATTGCAGCACAGTGTGTTAGATAACCCCCTGGGTCAACCCTTTGAATTTAAATCTCTGTTTGCCAGTGACAGTTTAACCCCTTAAGGACTGGCCGCGCACGCGGTGGACACTTAAGGACTACGGAGCATTTATTTATTTTTTTAATCTGATTTTGGACTCCCCGAATGGCGTGCAGCCACACGGGGAGCCCGGAATTCTATGACGGTCCTGGCATGTCATTGGTCCTTCAAGAAAATACAGCCATGACGTACCAGGACCATCAATGGTCCTTAAGGGGTTAAGAACTTCTCAAGCCTCCAGCAAAGTTCTAGAAAGAGGCCCAAACTTTAAAAACGTGGATTTTACCACTCTTTACCTCTCTTAAGTATTTTAATAGTGTTTCAATATGTTCCGTGTTGTAGTTCAAAAGTAATTAAATGCTAAAGGATTTCTACTCCCTCCACTTTTACTCAAATCACTCTCCTCTTTCACCCAGCTGGATGAAGCACAGAGAGGGACAATCTTCACTGGGCATAAGGAAAATCCTGCCTTCCTTCTTCAAGGAGGGGCAGGGTTCTCCGTATACTCTGTGTATGAAGATTGTCCCTTGCTGAGCACTGTCCAGTCCCACAACCGGATTCCACATCTAAGGGTAGGCGGCTTACAGGATATAAAAGGGGCAGGAGGGGTATCCTTTAGCACTGAATTTCTTTTCAACTAAGCATGGAACATATTGAAATAAAGCGTTACATAATCCTCTTTATTTAGAAGGATCAGTCTGAGCTGCATTTGTTTCCAGGTATTACTAACCCTTTAAATATCTACCATCAGTGGGCCCAGGGGTCTATGGCTGTTACTGATAAAAAAAAAATCACAGTTACAGGATCCCAGAGCCAGCAATATCAGATACCATAAAGGTATAGAGAATAATAGCTACTCAAATGTAATAGGGAAAGAGAAGCCAGAATTGAAGGAAGGCCTGGTCAATTGTTAGACCTTTTGCTTTTAGGGTCTACAACCCCCATCATCCCTAACCACGCTAACTGGTTAGGGCTGATGAGAGTTTTAGTCCCCAACAGTTGAAGATTTCTTCAGTTGACTACCCAGTTTGAGAAATGCTGGAAATAAAACTTGCTGTTTGTTGTAATGTTACAGCAATAACAGTTAGAAACACTTATATCACTTAAAGGAACACTTAACATCTAAAAATGCAAACTTAATTACCCTATACGTCATACTATCATCTGTAAAGTGTCTCAGTTTGTTTTTTAAGACCGAAAATCTAGCCTTGCAAATGCTGTTAGGAACTAACCATTTCTACCTTTAACAGGGCTCCCAGCAATTTTATGGCTGACTGTGGAGTGATTGTCCAGGAATGCCAGAAACTGGGCTGAGGTAAAATAATAGCCTTTCTGAATAGAAGATCTGTGGATATTAATCTCAGTAAATTAACTGGAATTAGCTATTATATTAACCCTTTGAGTTCCAGAGGGGTACACAGCACATTGTTACACAATGCGTTGCGTGCTCTTCTGGCACTCAAAGGGTTAAATAAATGCTTTCTCAGTAAGACAGTCTACACGTGTTAAAAAGCAAGCATATCATTATAAGTTAGGGCGCTAACATGAATATTTCCTTTTTTGGCTGTAAGTACATGATATACTGTATAAAGTTATATCAACTAATTTCATCTTTTTTTACTGTTCCATTAAAAGGTTAGTAATGCCTATTAAAAGTATTGTGTCAAGTCTTCTTTATAGAAAAACTAAGAGACTGCACTGTATTTAACCCTTTGAGTGCCAGAGTGGTAAGCAACGCATTGCTTTGCAATGCGTTGCGTACCCCTCTGGCACTCAAAGGGTTAAGTCTTTAGTTCTGTGTAGTTTAAAAGTTATGCACAGATAACGATCCCCAGCCCGCCCCCTTTCTTCCACTTCACTGCTGAATCTGCAGTCTGGTCAGGACAGCCGTCAAGTTGCACACCCCGATTCCAGATCCAGAGGGAGGCGGCCAGAAAGGGGCGGGCTGAGGATCTTTATCTTTGCATAAGTTTGAACTACACAAAACTAAAGACTTAAATATAGCGCAATCTCTTAGATAGTCATACCTCCCGAGTCCCAAGTGTCCCTCTTTAGGAGGGACAATCACTGTTTTGGACCCAAATCCCTCTGTCCCTCTTTCCCACCCTGGTGGACCCTTTTTTTTAGGAGATCAGGCTGTGTGGTTTGTGTGTATAAGTGTATCACATTGCTCCACAGCAATAAAATTCACATTAATGTTTGTTTAAACATCAGTAAATGTGTTTATACATTAGTCTGTGTAACTAAAATACTATAGTCTTGTCATAAATCATTTATAAGGTTACACAAGGAGGTATCAATAGATCATGAAATAGCCTAAAAATTCTCAGTAATGCCCCGCCCACCAGCCACGCCCCCAGCAACACCCCCTAAAACACGTGTCCTTCTTTGGCAATTTGAAATGTTGAGAGGTATGGTTTTTATATAACAAAGACTCTACCCAATACTTTTAAGCAGTCATTACTATCACTTAAAGGGATAGTAATACTTTGTTTTATCTTTATTTTATTTTGTAGGCATTAAAAAAACATGAAGAACGATATAAGTCTTATCTCTCAAACCTTTATGGTTTGAGAGATATTCACAAGCAAAGTTTCCCCTCCTGCCCCTTTTACCTAGTGTAAGCCATCTCTTCTCAGATGTGGAATGCAGTCCATAGACCAGACAGATAACAGCAGGGGACAATCTTCTTCCTATGAGACCAATGAAAGCCCTGCCCCCCTTGACAAGTTTTTCAGGTTTTTCCCTTATCTTAATTGAAGATTGTCCCTCTCTGCAGTCTACCTGGGCACCTTCCTTCTGCTCTGGCTAAACAGTGTTACATCAGTAAAAGAGGCAGAAGGGGGATACTTTGTCATTGAATTACTCTTGAACTACAACTCTGACAGAATTGAAATAACACTCTCCAAGGTCCAAATACTATGATGATTAATTAGAGCTACTTTTATTATGAAACATTGCTATCCCTTTAAATCCTGGCCTATTGTTGGACTTTGAGGACTGAACTCGGACAGCCCTGTCTTACTGCATTGGCTCCATAGAATAACATTGGAACTGAAGAAGTGATGTCAGTGGAGAAGTAATCTCTACTTTATCACCTCTTTATCACGCCTTATTACATAACCTTCATTGTGTTAAACAAATTAAGATTCACTTATTCCTAGAGTATTACTCCCCTTTAAGACATATTATGTTGCATGTGGTTTACTAGGAGTAGCCAGTAGTTGACTCTGCGGTTGTTGGAGACTATAACTCCCATTACCTTTTTTGTTTGCTTCTGACTCACTTTTTCTTGGATGTTAGAAAATCTCAAATATGCTGGGAAACAATGAATTTATGAGGTTGTTTGCATCCAGGGGAAGGAGAAGTAGCAGCCCTAATAATAAACCCCAATTTACTGTACTATGGCCAGAAAATCTTAATTACACCTATGAATTTTGTTCTTGAGCCTTTGTTCACGAGATAACATCTTAATTCAGTCCTGGATGTCATGTCCATGGAGGCAGACATGACAGTTGCTGACAGTCCCCCCCTGCCAAACTCAAACAGGCAAAGTGCATGAGTCTACTTAAACCTTTTAGGTCCAGAGATGTTCAATGAACATGCATTGTGCGTTCCTATGGTCCTTGACAGGTTAAGATTACAATATGCAGTGGGTGGTGTTGGTGATCACGCTCACAACTATCATGTTCTCACCGATGTACATGACATCCAGGACTGTCTCTTGAAGAAAGGCACAAAGGCAGCATTCATAGAGGGCCATTAGTGTTTTTTGGACCCAATAAGTTAAACTGGGGTATAAAAAGATGCTGTTAATTCTCATTAATTCTCTGCTATAGCCCATGTTTATTTGCATATGTTTTTGGAAAGCTACAGAATTGCTGAATCAATGAACTGAGAGTTAAATTGCTTAAAATGCTCAATGCATTGTTACTGAATTTCAATGAAGGTATTATTATATCTTACCATCACTTATTTATAAGAAATATATTTTTGCCAACACAGCACAATAGGCTGAGAAAGATAATCGGATAATATAATGCACCAAGAATGAACACATTTCTGAACAAATGCTGCAGGAAAACATTATTCAGTGACATTTAGAAAATTTAGAAGATGTAGAGAACAATATTTTGGGAAAGAACTGTTGGTACAGGTTTAGCAAGATGTAGTCAATCTTTGAATTTCCATCTGCTGTACAGAACAACCCCATCACCTTTAACCAACCACTGGTGGTCCAAAGACTGTATATCCATTAGTTAGGCTCAGAAGATCATAGCAGTTTACCTGTGCTACACTTTTGGCCTCATGCTTTCTTGTTCTTACAAGTAGAGATTAACAAACTGGCTTACAAAAGTTTTGATTCACAGAGAGCCATTGGGTGGATGTACTAATACAATTCCTCTCTAAATTGGGCACTGAAACTCATTTCTTAGTGCTACACCTGCCTAAAGCCAACTTACTAAGCTACGTATGCTGAAAATGGTTACTTGTAAACCGCTGGTGCCAGTGGAAGGCAGTGGGTAAATGTATGGGTCTTTTAGGGCATTACTTACTTCTGCTCCTTGTGTAATGATATCTACTATCACAGGGCAGAGGAATGTTGAGTACCTTTGTTCTGTTTTCTTAGCAATGTATAAGGAGGTATTTGGGATGCTCATGACAGTGCAGTGTATATGCCAGTATTCTCTAAAATGACCAAGCACTGATGTATTTACCCCAATGTTTAGGTGCATGGATTTGAGGCTAATGTTAAAGGAGCATCTCTTGTGGATTACATTTCACCCACTACTTTGTGATGTTCCAGACAAGTCACAAATCCTAGCTGGTTCACAAAGGTCTGATGCAGGTGTTCCAGCCAATAAGAATGAGGATAACAACTGACTTGTTTGAGGGATTGTAGAAATACATTATCTCACCTTAATTCTTCCATATTTATGTTAAGGTTGATAGAGAATAGAATTTCCTGCCAGCTGCAGATTATGGATATACATTTTTGAGAAAATTACCATTATCTTACTAATTCAAAGTCAGTTGTTGGTTTCTTGTTAAAACTGTAGAGCCACGTTATACTAAATCTGGACCCCATGTTAATTGCTGGCATAATAATTAGAAAGAATAAAGTAGTAATTGTCATAAAATTCCAGTAAGGGATACTGCTTGTTTCAGTTTTTGTCTTCTCTCTCTCAGCCACACACTTTAAAGGGATAGCAGTGTTTCAAAATAAAAGCACTTCCAATTAATCTTCATAGTATTTGGGCCATGAAGAGTGTTATTTCAGTACTGAGTTATAGTAATCAAATGATAAAATATCCCCGTCCTGCCCCTTTTGCCTAGTGTAAGCTGCCTCCCCTCAGATGTGGAATCTGGTCTTGAGAGCAGAGAGCTCACAGCAAGGTATAATCTTCTTACTGTGAGAATAATGAAAACCCTGCCCTCCCTGGAAGGTATTTCAGGTTTTTCCCTTATTAAACTGTATTAAAGGTGCTGGCCACAAAGCCAGATATCCAACCCTGGTTGAGCCAGAAGCCAGACCAGGATGAGTACAGGTGTTAACTGAGTGAAGGCAGAAGTACCAGGGTGAAAGACCGAGGAGTGGTCAAGACAATAAAAATAGTAAGGGCAGGCAAAGTGCAAGAGAAGTTGAAGTACATGCTATGGTTGGGACAGGAGGCGTTCAAGCAAAGTCAAGGTGCCAGCCGAGATCAAGACGGACAGAGCTCAATGAAGTCAAGGCACAAGCCAGGTCAAATGGAGAATCAAATAGAGCAAACAGGGAACTGAGTGTTCACCACCAGGGCTAACAATTGAGCACTGGTAGATCAGACAGCCTACCTTAAATAGTCTCCCAAACCAGGTACACCTGGAGGCCATTAACCAATCAAGATTTGGGGCAGACACAGAATCTGGGAAAACCAAGAACTGTAAAACGAAAATCCTGCCACTCCTGCAAAAATCTCTGCAAGGAATTCAGGCTCCTTCTATATACACATACAGCACTCACAGGCAATACACACATGCACATGCAACACACACATATACACACAACATATTTAATACACACCCACAATACACACACACACACACAATAAACACAATACATAGTGAACACGAAACACACACACACACACACTATAAACAGAATGCACACAATGTACACAAAACACAATACATACACAAAACAAAATACACACATATACACACAATACACACACACAAACACACAAAAAATATGTATGCAATACACACACAATGCAATATGCACAACACAAAATGCTATACTCACAAAGCAAAATACTCACATGCGCTCACTCCCCCATGCTCACTTACTCACAACATGCTCACACGCATGCTCACATACAATCATGCTTTCTGATTGAAGCTTTTGTAACAGTGGTTTGAAATGTGTTGCACACCTTTTTGGACCTGAAAGGGCTAAGCACTGAAAATTTAACAAGCCAGTGATTAAAATCATGTAAATCATGTAAATCGACTTTTCATTTTTTAAATCTGTTAGTGCCAGACACTTATCTAATGCATTGGTTTACATTGCGGTGGATAACACACGTAATGGCTAGTCCAGTTTAGGATATCTTCTGTAGTGTCCGTCTTCATAGCACATTTCCTTTATAAAACATTCTATGTTTATTTAGTCATACATATAACTGCATGTGACTTTTGTTTTATTTTTATTACATTTTTTCTATTAACTGCATGGGCAAAGCTGTACCAATATTACTAGTATTTTATAAGTATGCTGTAGCCATTACTATTGTTGTATGCATCCTGTAGTCTACCCATTCACTCCCTAGCAACAAATGGCTTATATTTTTTGAGGAAGTGCGTGAAATTCTGATGTTTGTAGATATGTCAGTTTACTCTAGCTATAGCACATTATGTACTAATTAATTTGTACATGATTACTACTCACTATGGGTCTAACCATGCTGCGGTCGATATACAAATGTTAGGCACTTGCTATGCAGATGATAAAGTGTGTTTTGTATATTGACTACTAAATGTCTGTAGCAGGGCTTGTATTTGAGTAATCCATTGCAACCTGAATCTTGGAATATTACTGCCTATATGCAGATGACTAATGAATTTCTCAAGTAGTGAACAATGTATACCATGTAGCTTGACTAATACACGCCCATTTTATGACATGGCCAGCTAACCATTACTTCTTTTTATTTACCTTTGCAACACAGCCCTTTCAACTAACTATAGCTTAACATTACCCTTATTGCAGTCTTACTCTAGGCTTATTAAGCATCTATACCATATAAACTGATTAGTAAACAATTGATACATAGATTCCTAAGTCTTGCAACAACATGGACCTTAAACACATGGTTACAGACGTTTACTATGCAGTGAACATGTATGTTTATGTAATTTGACTGTTAGATGCTTTATAAATTATTGATAATTGATTCATTGCTTCAGATTATTTTAGACTATATACACATGATCAAAATATTTACAATCACTTTAAATATCACTTAAAGCTAGCATATGTAATAGTTAATTATTCATGTTACATCCTTAAAATATAATGTGCTTTGTAATGCAAGTGTAAATTGTCCTGTTTGGAAAGCATTTATTGAATGTCATTTGTGATGTTTGTATTGAGAGATAAGACAAGAAGTGACTTAATTGATTGTGGTTATTCCACACTACTCTTGTATTCAGAAAGGTTGATATCTTTTCTCAGTCAGTGTAAAGATAATCCTGGAAAGTCAATAGGAGCCCTGGATCCTGAAAAACTCAGAAATGTCTGCTGCTTCAGACCATAAGTAAGAGTACAAATTAAAGGGATAGTAATACGTAACGCGGCTGTGCTGCAGAGCCGCCTGAAAGTCGTCCGACTGGCTTCCCTGCAGTCAGCTAGAACGCTGACTACGGGGAAGGGGGAGGGAGAGGGCAACTTTAGGAGCGATCATCTCTCAAACTATAAATGTTTGAGAGATGACACTGGGGGCAATACATTTATTTTTAATAGGATTTTAATATAGGGATTAGTAATACTTAAGTATTACTATCCCTTTAAGACTCAAAAACAAACAGAGAATGTTTACAGATACTAGCATACAGTACAGGATATTTAATTGTGTATAGCCCTCATTCATATTTAGGTGTTAGTGTCCTGTTAAATACATTGCAAAATAGTAGGGACTCCATTAACCATAAAATAACTTATGTTCAATATTAAATTCTGCCTCTAGGGGAAAAGCTCAGGTCTGGATGGTTTCCCCATTACGTATTACTATAAATTCCTCCCTGAATTGTCCCTCACATGGTCTGAGCACATCATGCAGTGTACCGTGGTAACCCGCTCCATAAAATCACTGAGTAACATAGTAACATTGTAAATGAGACTGGAAAAAGAAGTGTCCAATATGGTCAGCCTTTGTCATATCACAGTTTAGGATCAATATTGTTCTGAGCTGGAAAATCCCATATTATAATCATTCATAACCTAGACAAAGACCAATCCCAATGTGGAAATTATAGACCTATTTCTCTTTTAAACTTGGTTACCTAACAGCTTACACAAATGCTAAAACATAGAATAAAATCCTACCTAAAAGATAACATGCATTTTGATCTAGAAGGGTTCATCCAGGGAAAGGAAACAAAAAATAATACCTCCAAGTTCATTTATTTTATGTACACATCTTTAAAACAAAACATCCATATCATCCTAATATCTACGTATGGGGAAAAAAGTCTTTGAAAGGGTTTATTACAGATACATAGAGGCAGCACTGTCCAGTATAGGTCTGAGTCCCAACATTCTGTTTGCTATTCTTAGTTTGTACTTTCTTCTGACAGCCTGTCAAAGTAAATGGTTCACTTCTAACCCCTTCCTAATCACCAGACAGGGTTGCTCTATGTTTCTCCTGATCAGGGCCGGATTTACATCTCAGGAACCTGTAGGCACAGAAATATGAAGGCCCTTCCCCCCACTTGGCCATCTCCACTGGACACCTCCACAATGCTCCTAATCTCCACATTGCCCCGTCATCTCCATATTGCCCTCACATTGCCCCATCAGCTCCAACTTGCCCCCCCATCATCTCCATATTGCCCTCACATTGCCTCCACCATCTCCAACTTGCCCCCCATCAGCTCCACATTTCCCCCGCCATCTCCATATTGTTCTCTCATTGCCCCCCGTCAGCTCCAACTTGCCCCCATCAGCTCCATATTACCCTCACATTGTCCCCATTAGCTCCAGCTTGCCCCCATGTTTGCCACATTGCCCCCACCATCTCCATATTGCCCCATCAGCTCCAACTTGCCCCCATCAGTTCCACATTGCCCCCACCATTTCTATATTGCCCTCACATTGCCCCCCCACCCCATCAGCTCCAACTTGCCCCCCATCAGCTCCACATTGCCCCCACCATCTCCATATTGCCCTCCATCGGCTCCAACTTGCCCCCCATTAGCTCCACATCGCCCCCACCATCTCCATGCTGCCCTCACATTGCCTCCCCCCATTGTTCATTTCCTACCTCCCCCCATTGTCCGTTTCCTACCTCCCTGGCAGGAGATCTGTCATCTGTGCCTCCTTTGGCACAGTCCTGAAGCTGCTGGAGCTCCCGAGCGGTCTCCTATTCAAGAATGCAGAGCGCTGGGAGATGATGTCATCTCCCAGCACTCTGCATTCCTAAAGAGCCGACGAGGGAGCTCAGCAGTTACAGGACTGTGCCAAAAGAGGCACAGACCTGTCCTGCCAGGGAGGTAGAAAACAGACAAGGGGGGGGGGGCAATGTGAGGGCAACATGGAGCAGGCGCCGGGTGAGGGAATTATTGTTCTGCCACTGCGCAGCCAGTGAGGCTAATTAAAAAGAAACAAAAAAAAAATTAAAAAGCGATCCCAATGACAGGCGCCCCTCTGTGGTGTGCGCCTGTAGACAGATGTTTACTCTGCCTTATTGTAAATCCGGCTCTGCTCCTGATTTGTATACTAGCTCTTGGGCCTACCTTCAGAATACACTCAAACAAAATTAGCAAGTTTCACAGATGATCTCCCATTTCTTGTCCAATAAACATCTTTAACAGCATGTATACCTTTATTAGAAGATTATGGCTTAATTTCCCTATCTGAAATCAATTACAGAAAAAGTATCGCTATGCCTGTTTATAAAACCTTTCAGAGATCAATTGGAATGTCTCACTCTGGACAAGTAAAGATGCCTAAAATACACAATCATTTTGTCAGTCATCATAATCATCACTGCTTCCAAGTCCTACCCTATGCAGTCACACCTACTACTGATGAGCAAGCAGCAACACAGGTCATCATCAGCATACACAACCCTAGCTATGATGAGTGCTCCTGCTACATTTGGAAGTGCAGCACCATTGACGCCTACTGATAATAAAATTGCAGCATCTAGCTTCAGTAGCAGTATTATTATGAGTACTAGTTGTAGTAATGGTAGTAATCCCTAGGGAACCGCTAAACCTATCAGATCTACAGTATGGATATACCTTACTTCACTCACAGGCCTCAATTCAGTTCTCCCCAAACCACCCAAAAAAGGCAATGGCATTACTTCAAGCACTATAAGCAATTCAATTACCTGTGCTATGAAGAAATACCGACTAAAAAATACCCACCTAGGGTACTAATTTAGTGTCTGTTTGCACCCATTGAAACACAACAAAACTCTGAAATATGCCATTCATTTCCATCGTCCCTTAACGAATGTGAAAAGTGCTGAAGCAGGAATTGAACCTTAAAAAGATCTTTTAAAAAACTTAAGTCACCAGTGGATGTAATTATCTGGGGCCCTAATCCACAGATCAGTACATCCATAGCAATCCCATAGTGAATAAAATGTTAGTAGAATTAACTCTATGAGTGCCAGTGGAGTATGCTTTCCCCATTGGCACTCATAGGGTTAACCCAACTAAGTTAAAAAAAGCCCCTGACAAAAAAACACTTACCTGTAATCCTGATGTCCAGCAGAGTCTGTGGCACCCTGGTCGGCTGCTATCCGTCATCTTCTTCAATCTTCTGTCTTTTTTCTTCATTCTTATGTAATCTTCTGTCTTCTTTCTTCTCTCTTCTTTGCAATCTGTATTCTAGAATGAAAAAAATGTCAGTGCAAGATGTTTAAAAAACTGTCTCAAAGATATGCCTGACTTAACCCTTTGAATGATGGAGAGGTATCATTCTGACACTCTGAGAGTTAAATGCTGTCTGGCATACCTATTAAAATAATATGTTCCGGTTTAAAAAAAAGTGTAAGGCATTCATTTGGTTAATAAATAAAAGGTCTAACAAGTGTTAAAAATGTCTCATAATCAGAATGAGGGAATTTTGAACAGAATTTGGATTCCAGACTGCAGTTGACTGGGATGTGTGCTTCCACGCCTCTCAGCCAAATAGCTTTGTTTCGTCACCACCCCCCCAGTAGCTGATTGGCTGGGAGGTGTGGAAGCACACATCCCAGCCATTTGTTTGCTGGTATCCATTTTGAACAGAGACTGGCCATGTAGAAAGCCAGTCTCTATTCGAAATTCCCTCATTTTGATTCGGGCAATGGCCCAAAAGGTATAGATGGGGAGCTATTTCAAAATGCATTGTTGCCGCCACCAGCGGAGACGGTGGCAATGGAGACATTTTTAACCCTTGGAAGGCCTTTTATTTATTGACCAAACAAATTCCTTACACTTTCTTTTAAACCTGAATGGCAGCATATTATTTTTAACAGATATGCCAGACTGTATTTAACCCTTAGAGTGCCAGAGTGACACCCTTCCAGCACTCAAAGGATTAGGTCGGGCATATATTTGGGGCATTTTTATTTTTTTTAAACATCTTGCATTGACATTTTTCATTTTAAACTACAGATTGCAGAGAAGAGAGAGAAGAAAGAAGATGGAAGATTACAAAAGAATGAAGACATAAGATTGAAGAAGACAGACAGTGGATGACAGGTACATGTTACACAGACCTGGGTGTTAGGCTAGTGTCAGGGATACTATTGCTGCACTTCACTGTTAGGGGTAGTGTAGGGTTAGTGTTTGGGAGGGTGACTATGTCTGAGCTAATGGTCGGTGCTTAACAGTGAATCAAGTACTCATCATTAGCTCTTTCCTTTGATTCACACTATTAAGTGTGCGTTTTGTGAACGTAACACACATGACGAATGTTTCGCCACAAGTCTGTTTCTGTGGCCCAATACCAGTTGTGGCTTCAGCTGGTAGGGAAACTGAATTGTTCTGTATAGCACTTTTTGCTAACGGGCCATTAGCCAATATTGCCCTACCGGCTCTTTTACCAGCCTCAGTTGAATCGAGGCCGTAATCCAAAAGCTAAGCATGTTTCTGTCTGTTGTCTGTGTAAAAAAAAAAAAACATATGTGCAGGGGATAGCAGGATCCCATCTAGAGACATCCCCACTGAGATCCCACCTGGAGATCAACCATAGGTTTAATTAGGAGATAAACCATGAACACAACAGAGATGAAATATCTAGCAGAAGTAAAAAAAAACTATGAAAAGTTCATGGAGCTCAGGGGCACATGATAGTAGTTCTGTAGATGTGTAAGCAATTGGGCCAGCATTTACTTAATTTATGATAACATCCATGGCTCCTGCTGCTGTACTGAAAATGAAAACACTGAAGAGTAGGACTGAGTTTGTTGGAGGAGATAGCAAGAGTTATAGAGTGCCAACACCTAATGATGCCACCCCTACCACCTTCACACGCAATAAAGTTAAACAGTTCTTCCACCATGTGTTGCCAAACAACACTTACTGGGGTCTTAGAAATGGTTCACTTTTAAAATAGCGCATTTTTTAGAGTGAGCGGCTTGGAGCCACATTAAGTAGGTCGCTGTGTTGAAAAGGGCGACATGAGAATTTCACCCTGCCTATCACTTTTTAACAGCGCGACCGACTGCAGGGTTGGGTTGAAAAAAAAAAGTATAAATGAGCATGCTGCCCACTGCATTGCCTGTAATAATAAACTGCTTTATCTTTGCAAAGTTTTTTCAAACTTAGCTATCCATAGAGCTATTTACTAATGATAAATGTGTGCCTGCCTCTGTTTGTGTCATTAATTAAAAGTGAAGCTGCCTGATATGCTGCCTAAAATATGCATATTAACCCTTTTGGCACAGAAAGGGTTATTATTGGGCAGTATTACTTTTAATTAACCCCTTACCACCCAAGGACGTACATGTATGTCCTGAGCGGATGTCCCAGGCGGGCAGAGGACATACATGTATGTCCCGGAAATCGTTCTAAAAAATGTTCGGTGAGCATTAAGTGCCGGCCTCGTGCTCATGCAGCCAGTCACTAAGGGGTTAATGACACACACTGAGGCACACATCTATCATTAGTAAATAGCTCTATGAAAAGTACAACTGTTACCAAATTTGCCAAAATGTTGGCAGTTTACATGCTGCCCTATTTTTATTTTGGTAAAAAAAAGAGGCTTTAAAGAACTAATGTGATATGTTGCATATCCGGAGTTTCAGTTATTTTTCATGGATGGCTGTGCCAGAATTGAACAAGGAGTGGTTAGTAAGTTGGTCAAAGGGCTGGAAAGGTCAAAAGGCAAGAACATTCACCTGACAACAGTTATGTGGACAAGTGGCCAGAGGACAGACTATGTGACTGTCACTGCTCATTGGGTTACCTTCCTATCAGTGGGCAGTACCAGCATTATGTCTTTGCTACTGTTGCCTCTGGATGTAGCATGAAGACCTTCTCTAGGTATTAATATGTGCTTGTTCAGTTAGACTACAGCAGATGAAAAAAAAGAGAGAACATATCAGTAAATAAAGGTAACAGACTCCTGTATGAATGGCAAATTGTTAAGCAAGTCCATCTATTAATGGTGAAGTAACACCTCCTAATAATACCCCCATATCTACCTTCCTATGGCCATAAAATGCTATTGGACTCTATGAATTTAGCCTTTGAGCCTTTGTTCACTAGATAACATCTTCAATCAGTTCTGGATTTCATCTCTATTTAAGAGGACATGACTGAAGTTAGGGGCACTGCAGCAAATACACTCCACTCCCTGCGCATGGTAATCTTAACAATTTAAAGGGGATGTATCACCTATATAAAACAGATAGGTTATATAGCTAATCTCACTAAAAGTGTGTACATGTTTTTTAAAAAACCATAATTTTGTCAAAATTTAAGTTATAAAGTCTGGGCTGCAGCTACTTCCGGACAGACTGTGTTTACCTGCTCTGTAACTGCAGTCCGTCACTCTGCCTCTGCTCTCTTCCCTCTAATCAGCCTCCTCCATTGACGGAGGCTTCTGTCTGTAAGCTGGAGCGGTCTTATTGGCAGAGATCGATATCTAGCCAATGAGACCGCTCCAGCTTACACACAGTAATCGGAGGAGACTGGATAAAGGGAGGGGAGCAGAGGCAGAACGACTGACTGCGGTTACAGAGTGGGTAACCACAGTCTGTCTGGAAATAGCTGCAGCCCAGACATAGCAACTTAAATTTTGACAAAATAATGCTTTTTAAAAAAACAATGAACACACTTTTAGTGAGATTAGCTATATAACTTATTTAGCCTAAGTTTTATATAGGTGATACATCCCCTTTAAGGACAAGAAGGGTGTACAATGCATTGATTTGAAATGTGTTGATATGTTGCAAACCCCTCTGGTCCTTAAATGGTTAGACAGGGCCATGCACTCTACCTGCTTCAGTATGAAAAAACTACCAGCAACTGTTATGTCTGCCTCCATGGACATGATATGCAGAACTGTTTGAATAGGCTATCTATTGAACAAAGGCACAAGGGCAACATTCATAGGGGACATTTAGCATTTCTGGCCATAGTGAGGTAAGCAGGAGGTTATTATTAGGAGGTGTTAGTTCTCCTTTAATTGCTTGAGGACGAGAAGGGTGTGCAACATTGCTATATAGTGCATTGTACATCCCTCTGGCCCTCAAAGGGTTACATACATCAAGAGCCACTTATTTCATATTTTATATATATATATATATATTGTATTTGTCACCATGATATTTGATTTTAAGCTGCAATTGAAAAAATATGAAAAGATATTATAACTTTGAAGAAAATCCCCACCTCCCCCTGTTATAACCACATGGAACATGTTCACACAGACTCTTTAGTAAGCCGTAAAGCATGCGCCATCTGATTAACTGAGGTCTCAGTGGAGCATGTGAACCACAGGCATGTACAAGGCATCCTAGTTAAATAAAAAAATTCAAGAGCTCAGTCTACTGCATCCTAATTTCCACCATCCAAAAGAAGCCCTGAGTCATTGACCTCTTGACTGGTAAAGCATTAGCATAGAGAAGGAGCAGTATAAAAGATTGGTACTTCTTTCTTTTTACTGCAAATGTTGTACTGCTCAGTCATGCACACAACCTTGGAATTAATAATGTTTTGGATTAATGCAGAAGGCAAATGGAGTGGCAATTTATCTTCTAGTACGTGGGAGGGGGAAGTACGCCAAACATATTCTGCTTGCAAATTTCTCTAGTGTTTCATATCAGGCACAATAAAGGCATATACCTTGCACTATATATTAGCATACCAACAAATCCTCCAACCCATAAAGCAACAATGTCCTCTTCGAGGTCACATTTGTGATGCAGATATGGGGGGTGGAGTTTACTTATATGGTTCTGCCTCCCCCTCCACTTTACATGCTGCACCTGCCTAACACCTATTTACTGTGCAGTCTATGCTGAAAATTGTCCTCTTGTGCCAAGAGGTGGGCAGACTGAGTGTGTGGGTGTTTTGGAGTGTTCCTCTACTTTGTGCTTTATTTGTCACTAAGTAGATGTAGGTGAAATTGGCATACAATTATTTAATTTTTCTGTGCATGCCTCAGCTGTGATTTTAACCCTTTAATCACCAGAAGGTGAGCAATGTATTGATTTGCATTGTGTTTCACAGCCCTCTGGTCCTTAAAGGGTTAATCAGGTCATGCCAGGGTTTGAACAATACATTTTTTTATTCTTTTTACATGAAACCAGCAGAGCTCTACACCATGACATAAGACTAGCAGGGCAATATACCATTACATGAAACAAGCCAGGCAATATACCATTACCTAACAAATGCTGGGCAATACACCATTACAGCAGTTTTCCCTCTAAGGTGAATAACAAGTGTACTGTGCATCCCTGCCAAGTTTTACTTACTCCTTTAAAGGGATAGTAATACTTAAAATGTAAAAATAATATATATATGTTGTAGGGTTTATCCCACTGAGTAAAACAAGGGTACTCCCACTGCTGAGACATATTTTATTAAAAAAATTATAACAGCTCAAACTTGAATTTTTTAGGTGCAATATCACAGTGGTCTGAAAATTTTCAGTGGTGCTGTTGCTACACCATACTATGGAGATTTATGGTCTACAGACTAGAGGTGTCTATAGGATGGTGTAGCAACAGCGCCATTGTAAATTTTCAGGTCACTGTGATATTGCACCTGAAAAATTCAAGTTTGAGCTGTTATAATTTTTTAATAAATTGTCTCTCAGCAGTGGGAGTACCCTTGTTTTACTCAGGGGGATAAATTCTACAACTTATATTTTTTTACATGTTATGTATTACTATCCCTTTAGTGCAGGATCATTCACCAATTCTCACCTTACAGCAGGCATGTGTGTGTACATGCATGCACACATATGTATTATTATTATTCTTTATTTAAATAGCGCCAATTAATTCCACAGTTCTGTACAATAGGAATATATATACACATGTACTCTCTCTCTCTCTCTCTCTCACATGTTTTGGCTTGTAAATAAAAATAAAGTCCAGGGATATTGTAGGCATGGTGTTTGGTGCTTGCTTGCATTGAAGTCTTAACTCAGATTCAGGTAGGCACTAAAACTATTGTATGCGCTTGTACATACCATGTGATTTTTATGTCAAAGTACATTTGCAGAAACTGACTTGTGCTCGGGGGATTCGTACAGTCCCCACATTATGTTGGGATTTTTCACTGCAATAAAGAGGGTATGATCAAGTTATGACAATTCACTTTATTCCTTTACCATATTTTTCCAAATATAAGCTTACCCTGGATACATGACCAGTCCTACAAATTAATTTTAACTATTCAAGAGTGAGGGAGGATGTAACCTATGATGGAATATAATATGATGATGGATTGGCAGTACTTGGGCACCTCACCTCCAATTCTGTAAAACATAAGTTGGGTGATTGATGCAATAAAGAGTTAGAAGTGTGCACAGTATAGGTGCAGCCAGTGGCCACAGAAACTCTTAAACCCTTAAGGGCCAATGATATGCCAGGACTGTCACACAATTCTGTCCTGTGATGTATAAAGGAGGACATCCCTTGTCAGCCATACATTCTTATGATTCATTGAAGGCTGTTACCACATAGGGAGCCATACAGAAATCCCAACACTGCCAAAGGCAGTGTTGAGACTATGAGCTCTGACAGCAGAGGCTGCTATTGGAGTTTAGTGCATGTGGTGAAGAGCCACATTAACAAATAAACACACTCAAATGTATATGATAATGGATCATTTTCCTGCATTTCCATATAGAAATGAGCCATCGTTGAAGTGTTCAGTGCAATATCGTAAACCTGTCGATGGCATGGCAGATTGATGACGATGACAGTAGATTGGTGGCAGAGCGATGGGGATATGATGGCGAAGACAGCTTAGAGCAGGGTTTAAAAGTTGAAGTCCTTTCCTACTAGCCAGACCTGAAAAGTTACTTGCCACTGCATTCAATAACATACCCACCAGGTTTGAATTTCTACTCGCCAGGGCTGAATTTTCACTCGCAATTGGTTAGTGGCGTGTGGAAATTTTGAGCCCTGGCTTACAGCATATTGGCAATGTGCCTTCTACACATATCCAATACAACATCGCCATCCTGAGCCCTTATTGAACCTTAGTGCATGTCCACTAATGTGTTGGATAGCTCTCTGTAATGCAAAGGGTTAAGCAAGAGAAGTTTACATATGCCAAAACAAATGTCAGAGATGCTTAACTAGGCTTCTGAGCCTATAAGGGTATACAAGGAGCTCCCTTGTGTTCTTTGCCCAGAGTAAATCTCTTTTAGCTCACAGGTGTAGTACACAGAGAAAAAATATTGAGAAGAATATCAGACTGGTTCTACCCATCTACAAATCAACAGGCAATTCATCTCTGAAGGAGAAAAGCAGATAACCCAAGACATTTCAGCCTTCAGTGAGGTGCAGCTGATCCCTCTAGGCATCTGTGAGCAAGGGGCCCACATTTAGATTCCCCCAATACTCTTAGGCTGACTAACCTCAAGAGCAATTTAGCTGTGTTTCCCTAATTCATAAAGGAATTGTCTGGCATTTCATAGCAGGACTGTCATTTGAGCAGGACAAGTATGATATTCTTCAGAATATTTCTATTCTGTGTATGTCATTTGTGATCTAAAAGAGATTGCACCATGTGCCCAGGACACAGTCCTAGTGAGCTCTTGCATACCCTTGCAGGCTCATGAGCCTAGTTGAGCATCTCTTCCCTTTGTTTTTGTATATGTAAATTGGTTTTGGGGTTGGTCATCCTAAGACTGATGGGGGAATCCACACGTGGATCCCATGTTCACAAGTGCCTAGTGGGATCAACTGTACTTCACTGACAAGGCCCATTAAGGTCAAAAACCTATGTCTGGGGTTAGCTGGTTTCCTCATTCAGAGAGGAATTTTCTGACATTTCATAGCTGGACTATCATCTGGACAGGACTAGTGTAATATGATTCAGAATATTCCTTCTCTGTGTATGACACTTGTGAGCTAAAAGAGATTGCACTCTGAGTGCTGAACACAGTTCTAGTGAGCACTTTGCATATCCTTGCAGGTTCATTAGCCTAGTTAAGCATCAAAGACATTTATGTTTGCATATGTAAATTGCTCTTGTTGTTGGTCACCCTAAGATTAATGGAGGAATCCCTACATGGACCCCTTGCTCACAGGTGCCTAGACGGATCAGCTGCACCTCACCAACGAGTCCAAAATGTTCGTCAGGTGTTAGCTGTTTCTTTCGTTCAGAGAGGAATTGTCTGGTATTTTGTAGCTGGACATTTAGGCAGGACCAGTATGAAATGCTTCATAATATTTCTTCTCTGTGTACGGCACCTGTGTGCTAAAAAGAATAGCACCCTAGGCACATTTGTGAGTCTAGTTAAGCATTTCTGACCTCTTCTTTTGCTTAAGTAATAGGAGAAAAAGCCTTATACTCATGCAACTACGGTATATTCATCAGATGTTAAACAGGCACTTGTATCGTAAAATAGAGCATTTTAACCCCCATGACAGTGAACATGATGTCTAATTATGCTGAACACTATCGTTACTCCCACAGCTCTGATCTCTTAAGAGAACTAAGGCAGAGAGAGACAAATGCAAGAAATAACATGACATAGAATCCTGATTATAAGAATTACCTCCTCTCTGATACCTGTAATCCATAAGTCCTGCACTATACTTCATGTAGACTATCAGTATGGTACATGTGGTGTATTTCATTGCTTTTGCTCAATATTTTCTGTTGATTCAATTTTTTGATGCAGTTGTTGGACCCATCAGTGATCAGCTTCAATCTGCACTACCTGGAAACTGCAAGGTATGGCTGCAATCATACAAGAAATTAGGTATTCAAATAACCTACAAATGGTGGCAAAGAAAAAAGTATTGCAATTCTGGGGCAAACCAACTGCATCATAGAGAAAATTATAAAAAATTCCTAGTAAATTACATGGAACTTTTTTTTAAGTTTTTATTGAAGAATAAGCAAATACAGTTCAGACACAAAAAAGGACAGCTAATACAGGATACATTCTCAATTAAGTTAGTACTTCATCAAATATTCAAATGTCTAGCCAATAGGAGAAAAGAATGCACTAAAAAAAAGATCAATTTGACCATTCATGACATTTTCGGTGTAAATGCTTCTGTATTATGTTCTAACAAGATCCTGACTCAATGGAAAAAAGATGCCCATTAGTGTTGAGCGAGCATGCTCGGCCGATGCTCGGATCGGCTCGAGCATCGCTCTGCTCGGCACATGGCGGTACTCGTACGAGTACCGCATGTGCTCGCCCGCCAATAAACGTGCAGGGAGGCTCTGACATCAGTGTAATGCCAGCAGCCATGTTGGCTGCTGGCATTACACTGATTGGCTGGCCAGAACCCGTGGTCGGGTGCTGTATAGCACCTGACCAGCGAGTTCGGCTCAGTCTTAGCCAGGGAGAGATGAGGATAGGAAGGGAAAGTCAGTGTAGGGAGAAAAAAAGCGATTGTGAAAAAAAAAGAACCAAAAGTCCTTTTTAGGACTACTGTGTGTGGGGGCAGCAGGTTATTTTGTGTGCAAAGTTGCAGATTAGAGCACATTCTGTTTAGTGTGCAAAGTTGCAGATTAGAGCACATTCTGTTTAGTGTGCAAAGTTGCAGATTAGAGCACATTCTGTTTAGTGTGCAAAGATGCAGATTAGAGCACATTCTGTTTAGTGTGCAAAGTTGCAGATTAGAGCACATTCTGTTAAGTCTTCAAACTAAAATATCAAAGTCACATATTCCATTCAGTGTGCGTCGCCGCAGTTTAGCAGCACATTCTGTGTACTGTGCAGAGTTGCAGAATAGGAAGAAATACTGTTAAAGGGATAGTAATACTTCATTTTAACTTTATTTTATTTTGTAGGCATTAAAAAAACATGAAGAATGATATAAGTCTTATCTCTGAAACCTTTATGGTTTAAGAGATATTCACAAACAAAGTTTCCCCCCCCTGTTCAACCAGATAAGAAGGGAGATGCCCAGATAGACTGCAGAGAGGGACAATCTTCAATTAAGATAATGGAAAAAGCTGAAAACCTTGTCAAGGGGGGAAGGGCTTTCATTGTTTTCATACAAAGAAAATTGTCCCCTTCTGTTATCTGTACTGTCATACAACCAGACTCACATCTGAGAAGAGATGGCTTACACTAGGTAAAAGGGGCGGGGAGGGGAACTTTGCTTGTGAATATCTCATAAACCATAAAGGGTTGAGAGATAAGACTTATATCATTCTTCATGTTTTTTTAATGCCTACAAAATAAAATAAAGTTAAAACGAAGTGTTACTATCCCTTTAAGTTTTCAAACTAAAATATCAAAGTCACATATTCCATTCAGTGTGCTTCGCCGCAGTTTAGCAGCACATTCTGTGTACTGTGCAGAGTTGCAGAATAGGAAGAAATACTGTTAAGTCTTCAAACTAAAATATCAAAGTCACATATTCCATTCAGTGTGCTTTGCCGCAGTTTAGCAGCACATTCTGTGTACTGTGCAGAGTTGCAGAATAGGAAGAAATACTGTTAAGTCTTCAAACTAAAATATCAAAGTCACATATTCCATTCAGTGTGCTTCGCCGCAGTTTAGCAGCACATTCTGTGTACTGTGCAGAGTTGCAGAATAGGAAAAAATACTGTTAAGTCTTCAAACTAAAATATCAAAGTCACATATTCCATTCAGTGTGCTTCGCCGCAGTTTAGCAGCACATTCTGTGTTCTCTGCACAGTTGCAGAATAGGAAGAAATACTGTTAAGTTTTCAAACTAAAATATTAAAGTCACATATTCCATTCTGTGTTCGTCACCGCAGTTTAGCAGCCTATTCTGTGTACTCTGCACAGTTGCAGAATAGGAAGAAATACTGTTAAGTTTTCAAACTAAAATATTAAAGTCACATATTCCATTCTGTGTTCGTCACCGCAGTTTAGCAGCCTATTCTGTGTACTCTGCACAGTTGCAGAATAGGAAGAAATACTGTTAAGTTTTCAAACTCAAATATTAAAGTCACATATTCCATTCAGTGTGTGTCACCGCAGTTTAGCAGCCTATTCTGTGTACTCTGCACAGTTGCAGAATAGGAAGAAATACTGTTAAGTTTTCAAACTCAAATATTAAAGTCACATATTCCATTCTGTGTTCGTCACCGCAGTTTAGCAGCCTATTCTGTGTACTCTGCACAGTTGCAGAATAGGAAGAAATACTGTTAAGTTTTCAAACTAAAATATTAAAGTCACATATTCCATTCAGTGTGTGTCACCGCAGTTTAGCAGCCTATTCTGTGTACTCTGCACAGTTGCAGAATAGGAAGAAATACTGTTAAGTTTTCAAACTCAAATATTAAAGTCACATATTCCATTCAGTGTGTGTCACCGCAGTTTAGCAGCCTATTCTGTGTACTCTGCACAGTTGCAGAATAGGAAGAAATACTGTTAAGTTTTCAAACTCAAATATTAAAGTCACATATTCCATTCTGTGTTCGTCACCGCAGTTTAGCAGCCTATTCTGTGTACTCTGCACAGTTGCAGAATAGTAAGAAATACTGTTAAGTTTTCAAACTCAAATATTAAAGTCACATATTCCATTCAGTGTGTGTCACCGCAGTTTAGCAGCCTATTCTGTGTACTCTGCACAGTTGCAGAATAGGAAGAAATACTGTTAAGTTTTCAAACTCAAATATTAAAGTCACATATTCCATTCAGTGTGTGTCACCGCAGTTTAGCAGCCTATTCTGTGTACTCTGCACAGTTGCAGAATAGGAAGAAATACTGTTAAGTTTTCAAACTCAAATATTAAAGTCACATATTCCATTCTGTGTTCGTCACCGCAGTTTAGCAGCCTATTCTGTGTACTCTGCACAGTTGCAGAATAGGAAGAAATACTGTTAAGTTTTCAAACTCAAATATTAAAGTCACATATTCCATTCAGTGTGTGTCACCGCAGTTTAGCAGCCTATTCTGTGTACTCTGCACAGTTGCAGAATAGGAAGAAATACTGTTAAGTTTTCAAACTCAAATATTAAAGTCACATATTCCATTCAGTGTGTGTCACCGCAGTTTAGCAGCCTATTCTGTGTACTCTGCACAGTTGCAGAATAGGAAGAAATACTGTTAAGTTTTCAAACTCAAATATTAAAGTCACATATTCCATTCTGTGTTCGTCACCGCAGTTTAGCAGCCTATTCTGTGTACTCTGCACAGTTGCAGAATAGGAAGAAATACTGTTAAGTTTTCAAACTCAAATATTAAAGTCACATATTCCATTCTGTGTTCGTCACCGCAGTTTAGCAGCCTATTCTGTGTACTCTGCACAGTTGCAGAATAGGAAGAAATACTGTTAAGTTTTCAAACTAAAATATTAAAGTCACATATTCCATTCAGTGTGTGTCACCGCAGTTTAGCAGCCTATTCTGTGTACTCTGCACAGTTGCAGAATAGGAAGAAATACTGTTAAGTTTTCAAACTAAAATATTAAAGTCACATATTCCATTCAGTGTGTGTCACCGCAGTTTAGCAGCCTATTCTGTGTACTCTGCACAGTTGCAGAATAGGAAGAAATACTGTTAAGTTTTCAAACTCAAATATTAAAGTCACATATTCCATTCTGTGTTCGTCACCGCAGTTTAGCAGCCTATTCTGTGTACTCTGCACAGTTGCAGAATAGGAAGAAATACTGTTAAGTTTTCAAACTAAAATATTAAAGTCACATATTCCATTCTGTGTTCGTCACCGCAGTTTAGCAGCCTATTCTGTGTACTCTGCACAGTTGCAGAATAGGAAGAAATACTGTTAAGTTTTCAAACTAAAATATTAAAGTCACATATTCCATTCAGTGTGTGTCACCGCAGTTTAGCAGCCTATTCTGTGTACTCTGCACAGTTGCAGAATAGGAAGAAATACTGTTAAGTTTTCAAACTCAAATATTAAAGTCACATATTCCATTCAGTGTGTGTCACCGCAGTTTAGCAGCCTATTCTGTGTACTCTGCACAGTTGCAGAATAGGAAGAAATACTGTTAAGTTTTCAAACTCAAATATTAAAGTCACATATTCCATTCAGTGTGTGTCACCGCAGTTTAGCAGCCTATTCTGTGTACTCTGCACAGTTGCAGAATAGGAAGAAATACTGTTAAGTTTTCAAACTCAAATATTAAAGTCACATATTCCATTCTGTGTTCGTCACCGCAGTTTAGCAGCCTATTCTGTGTACTCTGCACAGTTGCAGAATAGGAAGAAGTACTGTTAAGTTTTCAAACTCAAATATTAAAGTCACATATTCCATTCAGTGTGTGTCACCGCAGTTTAGCAGCCTATTCTGTGTACTCTGCACAGTTGCAGAATAGGAAGAAATACTGTTAAGTTTTCAAACTCAAATATTAAAGTCACATATTCCATTCAGTGTGTGTCACCGCAGTTTAGCAGCCTATTCTGTGTACTCTGCACAGTTGCAGAATAGGAAGAAATACTGTTAAGTTTTCAAACTCAAATATTAAAGTCACATATTCCGTGTAAGATGAAGAAGGCGGGTAAAAAGGGACGGGGAAGTGGACGTGATCCTGATAGTTCAGGGCGCGGGTCAGGACGCGGAGAAACTGTGCCTGGTGCCAGAGCACAAGAAAGAAAGACATCCACCATACCTAGCTTCATGTCTCATTTCACAGGGCGTCGCAGAACATCACTCTCGAGGTCCGACCACTGCGAACAGGTGGTCGGTTGGATGTCAGCTGATACTGCTTCCAGTCGGTTAAGCACCACCCTGTCTTCCACCAAGTCCACTCTCAGTAGCCAAGAGTCTGGTCAACATAATCCTCACTCTGATCATCCTTCCTCCCACCATACACGGTCTGGTCAAAGAAGTGATCCCACACTGGGATATAGTGAGGAGCTCGTCTCATCACCAATCCTTCATTTGACCCTCTCTCCAAGCACGCTTGCAGAGGAACATGACATCTTGTGCCCTGATTCACAACCTCTAGAGGGTACCCAATCACAAGAAGATGACAGATGTGAACGGCATTTAAGGTCAAAGGAAGTAGTGGATGATGATGATGATGATGAGACACAGTTGCCATTAAATCAACCACTATTACCGTCTCAAGACCTTGTTGAGGAGAATGTTATACAGTTGTCAATGACTGAATATGTGGTGGGATCAAGACATGAGGAGGATGATCAGAGTGAGGAAGTGGAGGAGGACTCGGTGGACGATGAGGTGACTGACCCCACCTGGGAAGGTGTAGAGCCGAGCGATGACAGCAGTCCTGAGGGTGAGCCATCTGCAGCACCGCAACAGGCTGGAAGAGGCAGTGGTGTGGTTACAGAAAGAAGGCGGACCGCACCAAACCGGCCCGCAAATGTTCCACGGAGCACCCCCTTGCGTAAATCTACCTTGCCAAAGGGTAGGTGTTCCGCGGTATGGCGTTTTTTTAAGGAAAGTGCGGACGACAAAAGAATTGTAGTTTGCAACCTGTGCCACACCAGAATGAGCCGAGGCATGAACACTAGAAACCTCACCACCACCAGCATGATCCGACACATGGCATCCAAGCACCGTAATAAGTGGGAGGAACGCCTGGATCACCCATCTGTGTCTGCAGGCCACACCACTGCCTCCTCTTCCCCTGTTTTCGGTGCCGGCCAATCGCCTGTCGAAGGCGCAGGCCCGCATACCTCCCGCCCTGCACCTGTACCATCTGAAGCACCATCAGCGACCACATCCACTTCCCTGTCCCAGCACAGCGTCCAAATGTCGTTACCCCAGGCATTTGAGCGCAAGAGAAAATACCCAGCCACCCACCCACAGGCCATAGCACTAACCTCACACCTTTCCAAATTACTGGCCATCGAAATGTTGCCATTTAGGCTTGTGGACACTGAGTCCTTCCGCAGCCTGATGGCAGCAGCTGTCCCTCGGTACGCGGTCCCCAGCCGCCACTACTTTTCCCGGTGTGCCATCCCCGCATTACACCACCATGTGTCCCGTAACATCACCCGTGCCCTGACCAACGCAGTTACTGGGAAGGTCCACTTAACGACTGACACATGGACAAGTGCTTGTGGCCAGGGACGCTACATTTCCCTGACGGCACACTGGGTGAATGTCGTGGAGGCTGGGAGCGACTCGGACCCTGGGATGGCACGGGTGCTACCCACGCCGAGGATTGCGGGCCCTACCTCCATCAGGGTTTCCGCCAGCACCTACGTTATTGGCTCCTCCTCCTCCGTTTCCACCTCCGAATTCTCTACACGCAGCGCCACTCCCCCATCAGCCAGTAGCTGGAAGCAGTGTAGCACTGCAGTGGGGAAGCGTCAACAGGCCGTGCTGAAGCTGATCTGCCTTGGGGACAAACAGCACACGGCCTCAGAGCTGTTGCAGGGGATTAGTCACCAGACCGAGCAGTGGCTCTCGCCACTCAACCTGCAACCAGGCATGGTTGTGTGTGATAATGGGCGTAACTTGGTGGCGGCTTTGGAGCTCGGCAAGCTCACACACGTACCATGCCTAGCGCATGTATTTAATTTAGTGGTTCAGCGATTTCTAAAAACCTACCCCAATGTGCATGATCTCTTGACCAAGGTGCGCCGCGTGTGTGCACATTTCCGTAAGTCATCTACAGCTTCGGCCGGCCTGTTGAAGCTGCAGCAGCGCTTACAATTGCCAGCTCACCGGCTGCTGTGTGACGTGAGCACGCACTGGAACTCCACCTTCCACATGTTGGCCCGGCTTTGTGAGCAGCAGAGGGCAGTAGTGGAGTACCAGCTGTTACACGGTCGTCGCCTCTCCGTTCAACTTCCTGTAATCAGAAGTGAGGAGTGGGAATGGATGTCAGACCTCTGCGAGGTTTTACGCAATTTTGAGGAATCGACACAGATGGTGAGCGGCGATAACGCTATTATCAGTGTAACCATCCCACTTCTGTGTCTACTGAAACGCTCGCTGCTCACAATTAAAACCGACGCTTTGCATGTGGAAGAGGTGGAAATGGGGGAGGAAGAGCTTACACAAGGTGATAGCCAGAGCACCCTCACTTCGTCTTCTCAGCGACAATTGGAGGAGGCGGAGGAGGAGGAGGAGGAGGAAGACACGGTTGCCTCCGCTACAGAGGGTAGCCATGGAACTTTAGTTCCATCTCTTCAGCGTGGGTGGGCAGAAGAGGAGGAAGAGGATGAGGATATTGAGAGTCATCCTCCTGGTGAGGACAGCGAAATCTTGCCTGTTGGTACTCTGGCACACATGGCTGACTTTATGTTAGGCTGCCTTTCCCGTGACCCACGCGTTGTACGCATTTTAGACAACACGGATTACTGGGTGTTCACCCTTCTGGACCCCCGCTACAAAGAGAATTTCTCATCTCTCATTCCTCCGGTGGAGAGGACAAGCAAAATGGTGCAATACCAGAAGGTTCTTGTTGAAAAATTGCTCCAAAATTTTCCATCTGACAACGATGGCGGCAGAGTACGTGCTACCTTGGCCAACCGAGAAGGGGAGAAAAGGGGAGCACACAGCAGTTCCGACAAAGGCAGGGCAACACTCTCCAAGGCGTGGGACACCTTCATGACACCCTGCCAGCACCCTCACCCTGATGCGCAGCCTAGTGTCACAAGGAGGGAAAAGTTTTGGAAGATGGTGAAGGAGTACATAGCAGACCGTGTCAGCGTCCTCAATGATCCCTCTGTGCCTTACAACTACTGGGTGTCCAAGCTGGACACGTGGTATGAACTGGCACTCTACGCCTTGGAGGTGCTGGCCTGCCCTGCCGCCAGCGTTCTGTCTGAGCGGGTATTTAGTGCTGCTGGTGGCATCATAACAGATAAGCGTATCCGCCTTTCCACCGACAATGCTGATAGGTTGACACTTATAAAAATGAACAAGGCCTGGATTTCCCCTGACTTCTCCACTCCACTGGAGGAAAGCCCCGGGGGAACATAAACTCACTTTATATATGTTATTTACAATGATGGGAATACTCTGTATTCCCATTCACCCCTTCCACCCAAAAAACGGGTATATGGTTGACTCTTAATCTTCTCATCCTCCTCCTCCTCTTCCATATGCCCTGTGCTATAATTTTTATATAGGGCCAGCTAACCAGCGGGCCCTGTGATATAATTTTTATATAGGGCCAGCTCACCAGCGGGCCCTGTTTGACAATTTTTATATAGGTCAGCTCACCAGCGGGCCTTCTCATATAATGTTTTATTGGGTCAGCTCTCTAACGGGCCCTCTCATATAATGTTTTATAGCGTCAGCTCACTAGCGGGCCTTCGCATATAATGTTTAGGATGGTCAGCTCTGCAGCAGACCCTCACCCATAATGTTTTAGATGGTCAGCTCAGCGCACGTTTCCCTCTTAATCATGGCCTCAGTTCAATAAAATCAAGGAAATTTTTGGGAGAATTTGCCTCTGCGCACGTTTCCCTCTTAATCATGGCCTCACTTCAGAAAATCAAGGACATTTTTGGGAGAATTTGCCTCTGCGCACGTTTCCCTCTTAATCATGGCCTCACTTCAGAAAATCAAGGACATTTTTGGGATAATTTGCCTCTGCGCACGTTTCCCTCTTAATCATGGCCTCACTTCAGAAAATCAAGGAAATTTTTGGGATAATTTGCCTCTGCGCACGTTTCCCTCTTAATCATGGCCTCACTTCAGAAAATCAAGGAAATTTTTGGGATAATTTGCAGATAATATACAAGTAAATATACAGCAAATATTGTTTGGTAACAATTTTTCGCCTAAAGTCGTTTTTATTTTCCTTTTTGTGTGTTTTATGGTCAGTCTGTAAAAATGGCGTACTACGGGCGAAAGATCGTTCCCAGCAGCGATGTTGGAGTCCAAGATGCATCCAGACATCCTCCCTATGCTGTCCCTGAACCATTTCTGTGGTGTTTCCATCCTTTTCTGCCCTTTTCCTATGGACCAGGCACCCTCCCCTCATCAGAGCAGGGGGTGCCTGGTGTAATGCTCGAGTCCTCCCATTGACTTCAATGGGGCTCGGGTGCTCGGCCGAGCACTCGAGCCTCCGGGGGCGCTCGGTCAGAGCACCCGAACACCCGAGCATTGGGGTGCTCGCTCATCACTAATGCCCATCTTTCATGTAGAGGGGAAGAGAAAGGGGGAAGAGAAGGAAGATAAAAGGGAAGGACAGAAGGGAGTAGAGGGATCAAAGGAGAACACAGCCCCAGGAAGGGAACGACCGTCGCAGGCACACTGCCGGAGGATCTTATGGTTGGAGAGGTTTGCCACTGCAGTATACACTAACAAGTATGTGTTATTGGCCAATGCAAGGGAGACAACTCGTCCAATGAAGAGGTCTTCAGATTGCTATACTTGTATGTTCGGAAGATGTATAAGAGAGCCATGGATCCCACCAAGCTAGAAATTGAGGGATAGAAGAAATAGTTATGGCGTGGTATCTCTCCAAAATAGCTAATTGGTTTAGGGAGTTTAACCACGGTGCAGCTGATGGTGATTCTTGAAATAACCACAATCATGGTATTAGACTTTTCACCACAGAGAGAAACATAAAAAGTAAACTTTTCCGTGGAGGTGGGATTCTCTTAAAAGTAGGGGGGAGGCAGAAAAAGAGAAAAATTTCTGATGAGAGAGGGAGAGAGACTCCAAGGATAGATTCAATGTAGATATCCGTATGAGGGGGCAGGACCACCAGATGTGGAGCATAGTGCCTGACACTCCTCTGCATCTCCAACAAGAAGCCAAGTTTGGTTGAGAATAGGAGGCCAGTTTCATAGGTGTTAGGTACCAATGAGTGAGGAACTTGTAGTTCATCTCTTTGAGTCTAGTATCACGAACACAAATGTAACTAACAGTAAAAGTAGTTGACCACTGATACAGTTCCAGTTCAGTTTCCAGTTCCCTTTCCCATTCTTTAATAAAATAGGCTTTGTGTGGTGCTGAAGGGGAAAGGAGAGAGGTACATGGAACCTTTAACACATTTAATGCAAAAGAGGTCTCCAATGAGTTGTATCTAACATTCATTGGGGGTTATGCTCTGAAGTGTGCTAATGAGGTAATATAACTTCTCCAGTTCTCTGCATAGGCTTCATAGGAACTGTGTAAATGATCTCCCAGTTATCACCTCTTCATAACTCCCCAAAAAAAGCCCCAATTAAAAAAAATGGGAATGTATATTTCTTCCGTGTCATGTATCTGGTTTGTCCCAGAATCGCTATACTTTATATTTATGTCCATACCTGGGAACTCTCTGGATTTGACCCAGAGACTCCGGTTTTGGCACTGCTTTACCGGGTCTCCGGGACAGAGGCTGAGTCTCCGGATTGAAACTCTGCCCACTTCTGCTCTTTCCCCCTGTGTGCCTCCTTCCCCAGCCTTTTATTACTATCTGTGTCACACCTGTTAAGTCCTTCCCCCCAACTTGTGTCAAGCCCCACCCCTTTTTTTACGTGATTCACATAATTTTTCTCACCCCCTACCACACCACAGGACTCCCCTTCAGGGAGACAACAATTCAAAGTTCCCAGGTATGTTTATGTCACATAGAATTTGATGGCAGGTAATGACCAATGAGCCCATCAAGACCAGTGTTTCTCAGGTAGTCTGAAGACAAAGATCAGCTAGCTACCTCCTTAAAGTAACAAATACTACTAGTAAGATCCATTCCATTTATGTCTATTGAAGCACAGGGTGACAAAAATCGTTCCAGGGACCGACATTGATATTCCCAAGTACCATCTGAGGTCCAAGAACTGGTGCTTGAGAAACACTGATCTAGACTGCCTTTTTCCCTCTCTACATTAAAAACACAGATGTACTGAGTAACCTTAAATATATCCCAACAGTTCTTAAATTAATTTACTTTTTTAGTTACTACCACTTTGTCTGGGAAGCAATTCACTGTATCTGTCATCCTTTATGTATAGTAGTTTTCCTTTTGTATGCTCCCTGTTCCTCACTCCAACTTAAAGTGATAGTAATACCTCAAATAAAGTTTAGCTCCGACTATTATTTAACATTTTTTAACATGTAGTGCTATATATAGTTACTTAAAGTTTTGTAGTTCAAGCGTATTCAAGATGAAAGGATCCCCCTCCCACCCCTTCTGGCCACCTCCCCTTAGATCTGTAATCCAGTCATGCAGCAAGGGACAATATTCATTCCGTAAGTATAAGGAAAACCCTGCCCCCCCTTGACGAAGGAGGGCAGAATTTACCTTTTGCTTACTGAAGATTGTCCCTCACCGCACTCCATCTGAACAAGACAGAGAGGCAGCGTGATACAGAGAAAGAGGCTGGAAGGGGAACCTTTTGTCTTGAATAGCATTTGAACTACAACACTGTAAGAAACTATATATAGCGCAAATTGTTTCTGTAATACTAGGAGCTAAAGTTTAATTGAGGTTATTACTATGCCTTTAAAATTAAAGCACTCTTCTTGTACTGGTCTTTAAAAAACAAAAACAAAGCTTGGAAGTAATGCCTTGGTGATGTCTTTAGCATTAGCATACAGATGGTTAATTGCATATGATCATTATTTTTGTTAACTCAGTTGGACATAAGAGTGATTTTTATTTATCTTCAGCAACGTCCCATTTCCATTTGGTACTAGAAACAACTCAAATGCATTCCTTCCCTCCTCACTCCAATTGTAACCCTTTGAGTTCCAAAGGAGTATTTATATAGCACCACAATTGTACGCAGAGTTTTACAATTGAAGGATTTTGACAAAACAGGGCTACAAGTGCTTTGCAATGTGAAACACTGTAAGTGAGGTCCCTGCCCGAAAGTTTACAGTCTAAAGGGGTAATGGGAGACATACAGAGTACATAAGGGTCAAGTGCTGAATACAGTGCCAGAGTTCTGGTTAATATAGGGGACATAAAGTAAACAATTTATAAAGAGCCTAAGTTGTACAAAGTCAGTGCCATGTAACATGTTTAAGTTTTGTTATTGAAGTGTAGTTTCAATCTTGATTTGAAGACCATCAGAAAGGTGCAGTGGTGCAGGTGGGGAAGTAATGCATTGCAAAGATAAGGAGCAATGAGAGAAAAAGGTTTGATACGTGAGAGGGCTGTAGACACAAAAGGCGCTGAGAAAAGATTGTTATTGGTTGACAGTAGTTGCAGGATGGGGTATAGCGGGAGATCAGAGTGGAAATGTAGGAAGGGGTAGAGGAGAGAAGAGTTTTAAATGAGAGAAGAAGAATTTTGTAAGAGATGCAGAGTTTTATAGGTAGCCACTGGAGGTGTATGAGGAGGAAGGGGGCATGGACAAACCTAGGTGACAATACGATAATTTGTGCCCTCATGTCCTCTAATTCTTGTCCTCTTGTTCTAGTATTTCTGCTTTTCTGAAAATATTGGTCTTTTTTTGGGCTTAATCAAATTGTTTAATATATCTGAAGGTGTCAACCCTCAAGCCTAATATTTACGTCGTTACCACTCTCTTTGCCATCATGTGACAAATCACATTTTTGTATATATTGCTCTATAAAATGCCAGTTATTCATTCTGCAAAGAAAATGATAACACTGCCAAATCCATGTATTTCTTTCTGCTAAATGGAAGCCTACACAAATACGAAGAGGCAAAGCAAAAAATCAACTTACAAAAATATTAGTCACCACAACAATTACACATTAATCCTTTGAATGCCAGAGAGGCATTGCAATGCGTTGGATACCTCTCTGACACTCAAAGATAGGGGTGAGCGAAAAGTTAGAAAAATTTCCCGCATGGCTTTTCGCGAAAAACAGATGATTTATCTCTTTTTTGTGAGTTTTCCCCTTTTCTCCAATGCAAAATTTTCCTCCTTTTTGCCTACTTCAGCAAATTTTTTGCCTATACCAACACTTTTTTCACATAGTCTAACACATTGTTTTGCCTATTCAACACACTTTTCTCCTATTCCAACACATTTTTCTCCTATTCCAACACATTTTCTCCTATATTTAATATGGTGCAACATTTCTCAGCACAATATTACTTCTTCTGAGGGCTGTAGTGGAGAAATAAGTAGCTGGAAGTCAAATTCGTGAGTCCTACAGCTACATATTCCCTGAAAAATGTGTTAGCATGCAGAGTGCCTGTGTTCTTTGCCCACAACACTTACTTCCTGCTTAAGTGACACTGGCACATATACATGATGATGTCAACTGATTAAAAAAAAATAAAGTACAACCTACAATATGGCAAATGTGTATGGTAGTGGTGGTAGGAGACTGGTGTGGTGTGATTGGTGGGACTGTGACAACTGCATCCACCCCGGGAGGAGAGGTATCATCATCATTTATTGCACATGCTGCAGCAACCATTGATGCAGTCAGTTTTTGAACTACCACTTTACACGCACGTCCCTGCACTGCTTTCCCCCTCCTGCTTGTGCATTTGCTAGACATTACTCAACTACTGTGTGTGTTTTTACTCTCTATAGTATACAATTGATGGAGTGTGATGTCTTGCCTTGGCCTTCAAAAAAATTCTCAATGTCGTCTGCTGTCTGTCAAGTCTGCCTCAGTCACAGAGCTCACATTAGGCTCCCAGTCAGCTGTCCGATATATTTATTTGTTAAATTAATTATGTATTTTTATTGCCAGTCAGTCATACCAAATTTGTGGGTATTTTGGGTCAACCTCCTTCCATTCTTCTTCTACCGCAGAGTGCCCCTAGACTCCCCTAATACAGAGAACAAATGTCCTACCTAAATGACTCCCTAAACTAAGCTTCAATTCCCCTTTATTTGCCTATCTCCCCTAGCTCAAAACATGCTGCTCTCTCCTCTCACAAACACTGAATGGCTGCTGTGAGAGTCTGACACCCTTTTATATGGCTGTAGAAAACTTTCGTATGGTGGAGAAAAAAATTTCTTCCTATTGATTTCAATGCAATGAGCTAGGCAAAAAAGCGGGAAAACGGCACTTTTGACATGAAATTTTTTGCCAAGCGGAAAGTGCCATTTTTCACCTATTTCGGTTTGAGGTAAAAATTTTCTCCCATCCCTACACAGAGGGATAATTCCTTGTAGGCTAGAGACAGCTCTGAGTATAAATCCATATTATCTTGCAGCCAACTGGGCTGATTTACGGCAAGCAAACAATCCAATGATTTTTATGCAGAAGCTTTCTTTGTGTTAATGATGCATTTCATGTCATTTCTCCCCGTAATTAATAGAGATATAAAATATTATCATTATAAGATAAGGGTGATTTTAACAACATCGGTAGAATCATCACACAATTTTGTAATTTCTGATTTGTGGGGACTTAATCCACTGAATGCTAGATATATCTCCAAATGCATTGCTTCCCTCTTCCTATCTCCAATATCAAATCCTTTCTTAGGATTCCATTTTTTTTAATGGTTCTCTGCTGGACTTTATTAACCATTTAAGTGCCAGCGAGGTATTCAACACATTACAACACAATGCACTAGATAACAGATCAAGTTTGCATTTGTATATCTCAATCTATGAAGTGTCATTCACTCATTCTCTAAAAGAAATTACAACACTGTCAGATCTACTCATGTCTTCCTTCTATATGGAAGCCTACATACATATGTAAAGAGATAGAGCAACTAAAAAATATTAGGAATTGTAACAATAACACTTTTATTGATTACAAGAGATTAACTACTATATACTTTTGCAGTTAATTGGGCTGATTTACAGACAGTGATCCAACCAAAGATTTTGAATGCTGAAGCTTTCTTCATGTTAATGACACATTTCACTTCATCACTCCCCCAAACTCCCCACAAATGAAAAGATTTTCCTCATAACATAAAATGGAGTTTCATAACATTATCATCATCATCATAATCAACACAAAACTCCCCACTTTCTATGTTGTGGGGACTTAACACATTGAAGGATAGAGAAGTCTCCAACACATTGCTTCCTTCTTCCTTCCTCCAATTTCAATTTGCATAGCCCTCTGATCCTCAAGGGGTTAAACCATTTAAAATATTTGAAAGCTTAAGTCATATCTGCCATATCAATTCTATCATGCAAGCCTAGCAATCATGTCTTGATATTCTCTTTGTCCTTAAAGGGATAGAAATGTTTCACAATAAAAGCAGCTCCAAATAATCTTCATAGTATTTGGGTCATGGTGAGTTTTATTTCAATACTGTCAGAGTTGTAGTTCAAGAGTAATTGAATGATAAAGTATCCCCCTCCCGCTCCTTTTACTGATGTAATACTGCTCACTTCAGAGCAGTAATACTGTCTGGATGGATCGCAGAGAGGGACAATCTTCAGTGAGCATAAGGAAAAACCTGAAAAACCTGTCAAGGAGGACAGGGTTTTCCTTATGCTCATAGTAAGAATATTGTCCCTTGCTGTGGTCCGCCTGGTCAAGGGCAGGGCCGGACTGGCCTACCGGGATACCGGGAAAAATCCCGGTAGGCCGCCAGCACTGGGCTTCCCAGGGGCCGGCCGGGGCTTCTTCAATAAAAGTTTGAACGATCTTTCCAATCATCCGCGGCCGCCTGTTACCTTGCGGCCGCGGATGATTGGAAAGATCGTGAGATGTGAGCAACCGCCGGCCAGTCTACTGAGTGGAGGCTGGCCGGGCTTAGACCCAGTGACGTCAGGCGCAGAGCGGAAAGCACTGCGTCTGCACACCGGGTAGACTGGCAGCTTCTACCTTAAACAGTGGTTTGCGGAGACAGAGGTAAGAGGGGGAGAAAGGCAAAAGATGGATCAATAGCGGGTAAAAGAGGCAGAAAGGGAAAAGGGAGGCAAAAGGGAGAAAAAAAGGCAAAAGGAGGGGGGATCAGAAGGGGGAGAAAGCGGCAAAAGGTTGGAATCAAGAAGGGGAGAGAGAGATGCAAAAGGGGGATCAAGAGTTAATGAGGGGGAGAAAGAGGCAAAGGGGAGATCAAAAGAGAGGAAAGTGGGGGGAGGAGAGAAAAAGGCAAAAGGAGGGGGGTCAAGAGGGGGAGAAAGAGGCAAAAGGGGGGGATCAGGAAAGGGGGAGAGAGGCAAAAGGGGGGGATCAGGAAAGGGGGAGAGAGGCAAAAGGGGGGATCAGGAAAGGGGGAGAGAAAAAGGCAAAAGGGGGATGAAGACAAGAGTCAAGGCTGGATTAAGGCAAAAAGGGGGATCAAGAGGAGGAGAATGGTGAAAGAAAAATCAAGAGGGGTAAAGAGAGGCAACTTGACAAGAGGGGGAATCAAGACCAGGTGAAAGAGGCAGAGGGGGGTCAAGAGTGGGAAAAAAGAGGCAAATGGAGGGGGGGGTCATGAGGCGAAAGGAGGAGCAATCAAGAGGCAAAAGGAGGGAGGGACCAAGAGGCAAAAGAAGTGGGGGGGTCAGGAGGGGGAGAAAGAGGCAAGAAGGGGAGCGAGGCAAAAGGTGGGATCAAGAGTCAAGGAAGGGGTGAAAGGGGGATCAAAAGAGAGAGAAAAAGGCAAAAGGAGGGGGCTCAAGAGTCAAGAGGGGGATAACGAAGCAAAAGGTGGGAATGAAGAGTGGGAGAAAGAGGAAAAAGAGGGGAATCGAGAGTCAAGAGGTGGTGTGTGTATGTGTATATATATATATATATATATATATATATATATATATATATATATATATAAATAATTCTCTATTGTTCTGGTGGCATTCAGATGTCTTTTAAAATGCATGTTTTCCCCTTTTATAAAAAAGAAAAAAAATGCCATTATGCTATGGGACTGGTATAATGACGCAATGCTATGGGGCTGGTCAGCAATTTTTTCCAGGGCTGGTTTTTATTCCCAGTCCGGCCCTGGTCAAGGGACCAGATTCCACATCTGAGGGGAGGTGGCTTACACTAAGTAAAAGGGGTGGGAGGGGGACACTTTATCATTCAATTACTCTTGAACTATATCTCTGATAGTATTGAAATAACACTCTCCATGGCCCCAGTACTATGAAGATTAAAGTACAACTCATAGAATTAATAAATCACGTTTACATTTGTATACAATTGCAGATATGCCATTCACTCACCCGTTAAAGGAAATTACAACATTGCTAAAACTGCACATTTCTTCTATATGGAACCTACACAAATAAAAGTGGAGATAAATCAATAAATCATGAGAACACAGACATTAGTCACTCCAATATACAGAATGTTTATTACTATGGAATACCCTTTTACTCTTATTACAGTTATGATATTCCATCCCCCATCTACTTAAATTCTTTTGATGCCTCTAAGTGAACCATTGTATCATTTTGTATGCAGAGAATTTCTAAATGATGCATTTCACATTATCACTCCCCTATATCAATGCAAATGAAAATATTTGCATTATAACATAAGGGTTATTTTGATAATGGCATGAACATCATCCAACCACCCTCCATTTTCTCCATTACATGCGTCAATGTCTCCAGCTTAATGCTCCACAATGTGTTGGAGACTTCTCGATCACCTAAGGTTTAGTTTTTTATTGTTCCCTCCAATAGCCCACATACATTTTCTAACCACAAACCATAAGGTGGTGTGCTTACTTATCAATAACATCAACCCTATTATAGAGCTATGATAAATGCCCAGATTGCCATTCAACTTCTTTGATATTTACTTAAGAACACAAAATCTCTTGTCTCAACTAACACACAGTTTAATGATCAGTCATTCAGTGGACAATAACGATCACATTAGTTGAGTATTTATCTCCAGCCTCTGATCAGAAATGCTTTGCCAACACATTCTAGAACACCTGGCCTTGCTGCGGGAAGCGTTGTTCTGTATCCTTCTTTGATGCTGCATTGCAGGTACAGTTTTATGGAGATCGTAAAGAGAAAGAACTGAGAAAAAGAGAGGGAGGGAGGGAGGAAGAGAGAGAGGGAGATTGTGATTGGGAACAGAGCGAGAGACAGTGTGCGTCTGTGTGAGCCAGCATCAAGTAAAAAATATGAAAAGTGTGTGATGGAAGGACAGAAAAGATTGTTCCCTGGGGATATCTGCAACAAATATCTATAAAGAACAACCTGAAATATGGAGCTTGGGGGTGAAAAAAGCAATAAAATTGTGAAATTAAAGCAACTCTAACACAATTTGAGTGTCACAGAAATAATTCTACTGTCCAATTTGCTGCCAAAGCCAGAATAGCTAGGAACAGAGCATCTCTGTACAGAGCAAGTATAGAATCACTGTATATTCCCAGATCCCTCGTTCTGGGATATCTCATGCTCTGCTTTATCAAACGTTTCATTCTGGTATGAAACAGCAGGCATTTGAAGAAAAATGATGAATACGTAAGATTTGTCATTGACATAGATTATATTCTCTCAACAAATTCACAAAGGAATGCAATGTCTTGGAGACGTTGCTAGCATCGAAGGGCTTACATAATTACTTAGCTGATAGGTTGAAAAAACAAGTCTATTAATTTTTTTTTAACAAACTTTTTATTGAAATTTCACAGGCATATAAACAGTCATATCAGCAAAGTAGGGACATATTATGACGTGAGATATAATCATACAAATAAGAAGCCCCAACACCAGTGCATCAGGCAAATAACCAGACAGGCTCCCCCAGGACCAATAAAAGTATGTCACAACACGGACCAAATTAGTCATTCCTAGAAGAGAGACCAAGGGGAGCTCGCCTTATGGTATATAACAGTGATTAATGGGTGAAGAACGATAATTGACAAGGTAAGCAACAAAGCCACCCTAAAGTGTATTGTCCTCAACCCTTTAACACTAGCCATGTGAAAAATAAAAAAAACTAAATCAAAACACAGAACAGGTGCATGCCTTGAGGGGCCGCGTCCCCCTCAAAACCCAAAACAGACATAGGAAGAAGGTTAAGAAGTAATGCCAGCCACTTGCAGGTCCTCCCCCTCCATATCCAGGTGGGGAAATGGAGGATCATCCTCCCCCCCAAATTCCAATATAAGACACTATCTGTTAGCAATCTCTCTCCCATCCATGAAGTATATCGGAAGCAGTGATAAAAGACCACCTGTCTGGTGGCAGGTAGGGAAAGAATAAAAGGTTCCCAAAGGGCGATGAAGCGGGCGCCCAACACCTCCTTATCAGCAAGAGCAAGCGTCCAATGTAATCTAGTAAAGTGATATAATTTAAGCGTCCATTGCTTAAGAAGTGGGGGAGCGGGCGATAAGTCTATTAATTTTAACCTTTTACCAGATCCCCTTTGTTGGTTCGACGGAAGGGGAAAAAAGTGTCCAATTGAAGTTATTTCCACTTCTGACTCCAGTTGTTAAAAAATCATTCTGACTCCAATATGGCAATCAGATATCTCCTTGTATCAACATCTTACCTACACTGAAACCAATGTCACAATTCTCTGCAGAACACTAATGTTAAAATCCAAGTTAATCCTTCAAGAAATAATGGTTATTTACATTTACATATGTATTTACATTTACAAGGTGAGAGTGATTAGATACAAGATATGGCATGCATATATATAAAATGATAATGTGTATTGAGTTTAACATCTCCCTTTGGTTGCCATTTTTTGTTTTCAAAATCCTCTCTTTCTCAACCCATCAAACCTTTCTGGATTAATATATCTTATGGATATTGGGTGGTAATAACTTACAAAGGTTACATTTGGAGGTAGCTGGCCATGTTTACCACCCAGACATGGTGATGACCTGCAGGACAAAGGAAGAATACTAGATACTGACCTGAGTTCTTAACTGGCAGATAGATGAGTTGCTTCAGTGCAAAATAGTGATACACAGTATGCTGGACTGGAACACTCACAGACTGGAAGAGTGCAGAGAGGTTACTTCCACTACTTTCTGGCTGGTGGGTTTGCAGACTGCAAACAGGATCCTGGACAAGAAGATAGTGCAGAATAGAATGAGGCAGGATACAAAACTGGATGCACGTGACAGCACTACAAGGAGTTGGCTTGAATAAGAAGACACTTGAGAATGTTGTCAACCAATACACTGCCATATGCAAACACAGCAAGATTTGAGTGAAGGGTACAATGGACTAATAGGTTCAGTAAGGAGCTGAAGGTCACTGATCAGTAGAGGCAAGAGTGTGCTGCTGGGATGATCTACTCTCAGAAGTACTCAAAGAGAGCAGAGGCAAAGCAATATACACAGTAGTTGTTAAAAAAACTGTAGTCAAGGGCTGTCAGAAAACAAATGTGGTAATTATTTGACAGGCTAAGGACATGGGCAAGCAGCAGACAGTAGCATTAGTTTGCAGACTGAAGTCATGGTCTGGAAGCAGACAGTTGCAGTGCTCATTTAGGAGATTGAAGTTGTTTAACTGGACAAGTCAAAGTTGGAGGCAGGCAGTAGCAGTTTTCAATCAATGGAAGTGTCATACATGACACAAGATACAAGGTTCAGGAAACTAATCAGCATAAACGCATTGTACCCTCAATGAGGGGTTCCTGCAATGATTAAACTCAGGGGCCACAGTGTAATAAGGTTAATGACAGAGCAGGATATTTGGGTGTGGGTTCTCAACACTCTCTCACTCTCTTGTCTTTCACAAAGGTGAATACTTACTGAGAACAAACAAAAACATGGTAGTTGCTTGTTTTTTGGCTCTGGAATACCTGCATTACTGAGCTTTGTTGCCCTTGTAGGTCATGTTAAAAAAAAACATAGTCAAGGGCTGTCAGAAGACAGATGTGGTAATTATTTGACAGGCTAAGGACATGAGAAAGCAGCAGACAGTAGCATTAGTTTGCAGACTGAAGTCATGGTCTGGAATCAGACAGCTGCAGTGCTCATGTAAGAGACTGAAGTTGTTTAAAGGGATAGTAATGTTTCATAATAAAAGTGGCTCTAATTAATCATCATAGTATTTGGACTTTGGAGAGTGTTATTTCAATACTGTCAGAGTTGTAGTTCAAGAATAATTCAATGACAAAGTATCCCCCCTCTCGCCCCTTTTACTGACGTAACACTGTTCAGCCAGATCAGAAGGGAGGTGCCCAGGTAGACTGCAGAGAGGGACAATCTTTAATTAAAATAAGGGAAAAAGCTGAAAAACTTGTCAAGGGGGGCAGTGCTTTCATTGTTCTCATAGCAAGAAGATTGTCCCCTTCTGTTATCTGTCTGGACTAGCAACCAGATTCCATATCTGAGAAGAGATGGCTTACACTACGTAAAAGGGGCGGGAGGGGAAACTTTGCTTTTGAATATCTCTCAAACCATAAAGGTTTGAGTGATAAGACTTATATTGTTCTTCGTGTTTTTTTTAATACCTACAAAATAAAATAAAGATAAAACAAAGTATTACTATCCCTTTAACTGGACAAGTCAAAGTTGGAGGCAGGCAGTAGCAGTTTTCAGTCAATGGAACGGTCATACATGACAGAGGATACAGGGTTTAGGAAGCTAATCAGCATAAACACATTGTACCCTCAATGAGGGGTTCCTGCAATGATTAAACTCAGGCACCACAGTGAGGATAATGGCAGAGCAGGATATTTGGGTGTGGGTTCTCACACTCTCACACTCTTCTGTCTTTTACACAGGTGCAAACATTTTTTGTAAAGTTGATACCTTTATTGGCTAACTAAACAGATTTAAAATGCAAGCTTTCAAGACTTCTTAGGTCTCTTCCTCAGGCATGTTATACCGATAAATATGAAAACTTCTCTCTTAAATACAAGTACACACTGCATTGTTTATAATGGTAATCTGATAAGAACGTTAGTCCAGATACCAATTCCTTGATCAGTCAATGGTAGAGGATGTGATTTAAATAGCATTCTTCCTCTGGGTCCAGGTATTTATGATTCCAGAGGGACTGTCGTAAAAGTTAATTCACCATTAAGTACTGTGACAAAAATTCCCTGTCCCTGTTCATGCCATAGGTCAAAGAGTCAAATTGTAACATTAATTTTACCTCCCATAATTTTCTGTCCCTCTGATTGCGAAATTGTCCCATTAGTACAGTCAATTTAATATCCCTGATACTGTGCCCACTTTGGCAAAAATGTTCTCCCACTGGTGTCTCTGTCTTTTTGTTGTTAATGCTGGATCTGTGGGAATTAAACCTCTTATGTAATTTCTGTCCCGTTTCCCCCACATAAAGAGCTGTTGGGCATTTTGCACACATGATAAGGTATACTACATTGGATGATTTGCAGGTGAAATTACCATTGATCTTATGGTGTAACTGGGTGTTTGGTATGGGTATCTTGTCTGTGGTATAAATGTGTGCACAGGTTTTACACCTACTTTGTAGGCAGGGTAATGTGCCATTTTTTGTATTTTTGTTCAGGGCACTTCTTACCATCAGTTGCTTTAAACTGGGAGGCTGTCTGAAGGAGAGTAAGGGAGGCTGTGGAAATATGTTCTTAAGTCTTTCATCTGTGTGTAGGGTTGCTTGAAGTTCTCTTGATATTTTGCGCAGAGCTTCAACCTGGGGGTGGTAAGTGACAACAAGTGGCACACGGTTTCCCTTATGCTGTTCTTTGTAGCTCAACAGATCTTTTCTTGGTATGTGAGTAGCTTTCTGTATCTGACTGTCAATAATCCTTGCACTGTAACCCTGTCTTATAAAGTCTCCACAGAGGAGACTTTATAAGACAGGGTTACAGTGCAAGGATTATTGACAGTCAGATACAGAAAGCTACTCACATACCAAGAAAAGATCTGTTGAGCTACAAAGAACAGCATAAGGGAAACCGTGTGCCACTTGTTGTCACTTACCACCCCCAGGTTGAAGCTCTGCGCAAAATATCAAGAGAACTTCAAGCAACCCTACACACAGATGAAAGACTTAAGAACATATTTCCACAGCCTCCCTTACTCTCCTTCAGACAGCCTCCCAGTTTAAAGCAATTGATGGTAAGGAGTGCCCTGAACAAAAATACAAAAAATGGCACATTACCCTGCCTACAAAGTAGGTGTAAAACCTGTGCACACATTTATACCACAGACAAGATACCCATACCAAACACCCAGTTACACCATAAGATCAATGGTAATTTCACCTGCAAATCATCCAATGTAGTATACCTTATCATGTGTGCAAAATGCCCAACAGCTCTTTATGTGGGGGAAACGGGACAGAAATTACATAAGAGGTTTAATTCCCACAGATCCAGCATTAACAACAAAAAGACAGAGACACCAGTGGGAGAACATTTTTGCCAAAGTGGGCACAGTATCAGGGATATTAAATTGACTGTACTAATGGGACAATTTCGCAACCAGAGGGACAGAAAATTATGGGAGGTAAAATTAATGTTACAATTTGACTCTTTGACCTATGGCATGAACAGGGACAGGGAATTTTTGTCACAGTACTTAATGGTGAATTAACTTTTACGACAGTCCCTCTGGAATCATAAATACCTGGACCCAGAGGAAGAATGCTATTTAAATCACATCCTCTACCATTGACTGATCAAGGAATTGGTATCTGGACTAACGTTCCTATCTGATTACCATTATAAACAATGCAGTGTGTACTTGTATTTAAGAGAGAAGTTTTCATATTTATCGGTATAACATGCCTGAGGAAGAGACCTAAGAAGTCTTGAAAGCTTGCATTTTAAATCTGTTTAGTTAGCCAATAAAGGTATCAACTTTACAAAAAAATTTTGCATCCTGTATTTCTACGGCTAACACGGTACCAACTCTCATCTATATTTTACACAGGTGAATACTTACTGAGAACAAACAAAAACATGGTAATTGCTTGTTCTTTGCTCTGGAATACCTGCATTATTGAGCTTTGTTGCCCTTGTAGGTCATGTTGGCTCAATACTTAAATGGTATTTCTTATTTGTAATAGCACTAGAGGTCTAAGCTATGGTACTCCTGAGCAGTGACTAGTCAAATGAAAAGCTAATGATGTGCTTTTGTTCATTCTCAGTGAGCATTCATTCCAGTGACTCTTATTTTTCAAACCCAAAGGGAACTATACTCTCAGATATAATTGAGGACATATAAACCCTCATCCCAAACTCTCTATAGATAGAGACATATTGAACTCCATATTGTCAGTTAAAATTTATAGTTACTACCTTCTAAACCAAAGAATAAACCAGTAGACTTGTACCTGGAATGGACCAATTGTAACTTTTAAAGGGACAACATCACCTAAAACAACGTCAATGATTTAAAAATCATATATATGTTGTTTTAGCCATTTTCATTTAGAAAGCTAGTTTTTTTTAACTTATTCACATTTATAAATTATGATCATTAACTCTTTGAATGCCAGTGGGTACGAAACGCATTGCTCTGCAATGCATTGCATATATCTCTCTTGCATTCAAAGGGTTAAGGCATGTTGTGCAAGGTCTTCCTGTCTTAGCACTACATTACTTCCCCTTTCAATGACACCTAATACACGTCAGTGATAGGGAATGTAGGCAATACATTACTGAACAGTGCCAGTGACTGGGGGATATAATATATGGCTAAGACAGGAAGTGACTGCATAGCAAGCCTTGGTTTACATAATCTATCCATTTAAATAACTAAAACACAAAAACAGTTTTATAAGTACAACCTATAGGTGATTTTGAAAGCTCTTTGTATTTAGGTGACAGGGTCCCTTTCACAGACATAATGGAGTTCATTTAGTATAATCCTTGCTGTAGAGCTTTTGGGATAGTTTATTTATTTTACTTGTTTTCATTTGAATTATTTGATGTATGTTTTCTCTTATATATTCAGAGTCTATGGGGGAGATGCACTAAAGCAAGATACAAAGGTGATAAAGTGGAGATGACTTCTCCAGTGATAACACTTCTCCAAGTCCTATGTTATTCAATGGAGCCAATGCACTAAGATTTCTCCGGTTTTGGAGATCTTAGTGCAGATGCTCCATAGAATAACATAGAAACTGGAAAAGTGATATCACTGGAGAAGTCAGCTCAGCTTTATGACCTCTTTATCATACTTTAGTGCATAACCCCCTATATTTCCTTAATTATATGTCAGGGTATAGTTGCTCCTTAAACTCTTGTGCAGATGTACATGATTCACTATTGGGTGGCAGTACTCACAGATGCCTGGATATTTAAATGAAAATGATAGATTGCGAACCATCAGTGGCAGCAGTTCCAAAGAGTGCACTTTTTCATTTCATCTGTCTGAAAACAGAAAGCCAGTACTTAGCTGTGCTGCCTGTCATCAATCAGTTATTCCTGTGATTATTAAAATCGATCATATTTTTTACAGGACTGTAATTTTTTTTCCCCTTTGATATAATGAGTATCCAATACCATTTTCAGTGTAGATCTAGGGTAAACAAATGGGGTCTCCAGCTCTTGGACACTATAACTCCCAATATCCCCCACCAGCCTTTGACTTGTATGGGATAATGGGAGTTATAGTGTCCATCAGCTGAAGGGCCAAAGATCACCTAACCCTGGTCCAGATAAGAAATTAACACTTTGTTCAAAAGAACACTGCCTTAATTCTGGAGCCAACCAATTGTACCTTGAGGGACAATTACATTTCCCATTGATTTATATGGGACTTTTAACCCGTTAAATGCTAGACAGAACTCAAAAACACACTGATTTAAGTGTTTAAACAAAATATTTTAAAATAAATGGATGTTTTGGGAGATTCTACTTCTCCCCTATGGCACAGTTGGTTTGACCCAAAATTACTCTAGTTTTCATTTTTAACATATGGCCTTTGGAGTGATTGATGGGGTATGCAATGCATGGCAATGCACTGGAGATGTCTCTAGCATTCAAAGGGTTAAACACCCTTTTAAAAAATTGGGATGTTGGGAATGTTTGTCCCTTTACAGTGCAGATGATTTGCCCTAGATGGATTCCACTTTACCTTCAAGAATAAGACCCAGTGTCTTGAAATCATCCTTCTGACCTGATGCCTGGATCTTCCTGTTATCTAGAGATACAGCCTCAGGGCTTGTTCATCTTCACCCAGGAGGAAGCTGAGCCAGACCTATCCCTATGGGACCAAATAGAGTTAGCTGAGCTAGGTTTTCAGCAGCAATTGGATTTTGTTACTTCCAGCAATTGATTCATTTTACTTCTGTTTCCCAGTATGAAAATTACACTTCTGAATGTTTCAGTGTGCCCCCTGGCCTGTCCTTAATCTACCTGTCCCAATTACTAGAAGTCGATGGTTTCCCAATGAGTTTTCCCCTAAACAGTATATCTGTGCCAAGATACCAACTGTAAAAATCTGGCAGATTGATCCTGGTGCAAACTTGCATTAAAGTAACATGGTGTAGGAATCTGAAAACATGTGTTGTAGTCTTAAAAAGAAATACTTCCTAAAATTACTTTGGCTTTCTTACATTTAAAGGAATACCTCCTAATAATAGCCACAACATATTTTAATCTGGACAGAAACAATTCTAATGGCTTCTTTGAATTAGTTCTTCATGGATTGGTTCTCCAGAATTGATCTCTAACTAGGACTTGATTCTTTTCCTCAAACTCCTAAGACCTTTAGTAGGAGGAGTTTGTGTCCTTGAGTCCTGCAACAAAAATAAATCATGTCTTCCTCTACTGATTAAAGATCATGTAATAAATTTTCCCCCTCATTATTACCTTAGTAGAGTGTGTGTGTGCGTGAGTGGTGTGTGCGTGTGTGAACCACTCTTGTTCAACAAGAACATGTAAAAGACAATTACAATGTTTCACCAAGTCTGCTCTCATGTCTGTTTGGATTCTCTGTCCAGATTAAGAAAAGTGGGAGATTATTATTATGAGATATTATCTCCTCTTTAACTGCTTGGATGCCAGAAACATATCTAGCATTCAAGTGGCTAAAGGGAAATTACCATTTCAAACCATGCGGAAAGAAATTCTGGAACAAACCAGCTGCATCAATGGGGACAATTGACAATTCCCCAAATTTCCATTTATTTACCTGGGTCATTTAAAAGACCCACCTAAATGAATGGGAATGTTGCTCTACTCCCAATAGTGTCATTGGTTTGTCCCAGAATTGCTCGTCATTTTTTTTGTTTTCTGCATACGACGCAGTGGGCCTCGTTCATCAATATAAAGGGGTTCAGGTCTGGGGTAAACCACCGGCACCATTGGGGGTGAAATTAAAGTTCTCATTTATTTAAATAGGGCTTTTAACTTCTTGAATGCTAGCGAGGTCTACAATGAATTAAAAAACATTGAGATGGAGACCTCGCTAGCATACAAGGGGTTAAAACCTCCATTTATCAAAATTAGTAAAATAGAGGCTCAATGATATAATCCAAAAACATAAAGTAGATATATAATATATGAAGTAGACTGTTGGGTATTGCTTGCAGTACCAGCCAGATGGAAGCAACCTGCCCCTTTACAGGTGTCTCTGGTGCAGGAAACTGAAGAGAAATGGCCAGTATTAACCCTCTGAGTGCCAGAGGGGTATGGAATGCGTTGCAAAGCAATGCATTCTGTACCTCTCTGGAACTCAAAGGGTTATGATATGCACAACTTTTATTAAGACATTCTAACAAATTAAAAACATATATAAATATAACTAATCCAGTGTGTTTCAGGGTTTGCAAAAGGCTTGGAATCATTGAAATGCATTGGCATAGACAAACATAGATAGATAGATAGATAGATAGATAGATAGATAGATAGATAGATAGATAGATAGCATTTGTTAATAATTTCAGGAGACTAGTAGAGTAAAAACGACACCTTTATTGGCCATAATTCATTCCCTAGGCTCTAGTAAAGTCTCTTTGAAGTGGACTAGAAAATACAAACAAGATTAATTACATAATTACATAGTAACATAGTTGATGAGGATGACTAAAAGACATGCATCCATTAAGTCCAGACACAAAAGAAAATTCATAAAGCACTTATATTATGGGAAAAACATATATATATATATATATATATATATATATATATATATATATATATATATATATAATATGATTGCTATTTTTCATTTTTATTCTGCTTTTCCTAAAGTCAATAAATATTTTTAAATTTAATAACAAGTGGGATTTCAAGTTATTTGAATAATGCCAGATTGGAGAACACCAAGGAGAGAAATAATATTAAGGCCATTTGATAATACAGGATCTGGTGAGTTGAATGAAAGTGGGGGTACTGTATGTTTAAGTTGAAACAGACTTACTCTTAGATTGCTCTGCACTCTGTTCTTTCTTCTTTGTTTCTTTTGTCCATTAAGTCCAGCCCATGCCAAAACCCCAGTTGAGCCAGATGAAGGCAAAAAAACCCAATGAAGCAATTTCCAATTAAGTCCCAAGTGGGTAAAAAAAAATAATTCCTGACTCCAAATGGCAGTCAGATAGTTGCCATGGATCAACAACCTATCTGCACGGAAGCCATCTAACCTGTCTTCATTGAAGCCATCTGTCATAATTCTCAAAATTGTTCAGTGCTAAATAGGTATCCATTAAGTTTTTGAAAGCAGTTAAAGTATCTGCAAGCACAACATCCCAAAGCCAAGAATTCTATAGCTTTACCACCCTTGCTGTTGAAAAATCCCTGCCTTTGTTTTAGTCTAAAGTGCCTTTCCTCTAGACGTAATGGATGAAATGGTGACCTCTTGTTCTTAGCTCAGCTCTTTCCATAAATAATTAATTGGATAGTTCTTTGTATTGACCTTGAATGTATTTGTAAATGGTAATCATATCACCCCTTAGATGTCTCCTCTCTAATTTAAACAAACCCAGATTGGCTAATCTCTCTTTATAACTCAGATCCTCTAATCACTTTATCACTTTTGTTGCACATCGCTGCACTTTTTCCAGTTCAATAATGTCTTTTTTAAGAACTGGATCCCAAAATTGTACTCCATATTCTAGATGAGGTCTAACCAAGGATTTATACAGAGATAGGATATTATCATCCCTTGCATCTACACCTCTTTTTATGCAGGCTAGTACCCTATTTGCTCTTGGAGCAGCTGAGTGACTCTGCACACTGCTATTAAGTCTATCATCTATCAGTACGCCTAAATATTTCTCTAAAGTGGATTCCCCATGTTTTTTCCCATTTAGTATTTATGTGTATGATGCTCCGGTGAACATTAGTCTTTAGCCAGCGATTCTATAGAATGTGTGGGTTAACCCTCCAAGCACAAGAGGGTTGCACAACCCATTGCTTGCAATGAGCTGTGCAGCCCACATTGCACCCAAAAGGACCAAAATATGTTTATTTTTGGTTTAATGTGGTATAAATTCCTTGCCATGGTTGAAACCACAGTTCAAGGTGTTAAACTTGGTTATTAATGTTTACCCCCAGATCTTTCTGTCTCTCTGTGTCTTAAAAATCCCCATCAGTACTGTCACCTTGTGATCTTTAATGCTACGATCAGGTTTTTTAAAAATGTTGACCCACTGAGGAGTCTCTTTTGTTGTTCATACTGGAACTATGAGAATTCATCCTTTTTCTTAGGGTTTGTCCTGTCTCGCCTACATATAGTCTTGTTTTGGGACAACATTACATGAGCCACAGGAGAATGTGCTCTTACAGGGTTAGTAATGTCCAAAAAAAAGTTTTTTTGCATTTAGAAGAGCTTAAAAGCTGAGCTAAATGTGTATGACTTTTGACATTAAACTGTCTTTAGCAACCTCACATTGTTAGCTGAGTTTGTCTGTTCCTCACCCAGTTTCACCCTGATTCTGTTTCAGTTAATGATTGTGTTTCAACCTACACATTAAATTTATGTTTATTAGCTCCTGTTTGGTATAATTGTTTAATCATATACCTGACTATATGCCTACAAAATCCCTGACGTTGTGCAAGTGTATCTAGAAGAATTGATGCTGTTTTGAAGACAAAAGGTGATCACACCAAATATTGATTTGATATAGAATTTTCTTCTATTCACTCACTTTGTATTTTGTCAGTTGATAAAAACAAACTATTAACATGTCTATTTTTTAAAGCATTCTTACTTTACAGCATTTTTCACACCTGCCTAAAACTTTTGCACAGTACTGTGCGTGTGTGTGTGTATATATATATATATATATATATATATATATATATATATATATATATATATAATATGAAATCATGTAGCTCTTCATAGTCACTGCTCTTGTTCTCCTAGAGGGAACATTTAAAATTAAGGAAACAAGTAGAGCTAAGTGGAGCTATGAGAGAGTTTGCCTTCTCCATAGGTTTTTTAAGTGACCTCACATATGTAGGTCAAATAATCTATATCATGCTATCAATTCCATTTCTGTAATGACCAATTACTATTGTACCAACACTGCCAATCAATTATATTTCCCAGCTCATTGGAGAAAGGATAACATTGCAGTATCATGGTCATATATTGCAATATGTTCTAACTGTGATTACCTTAATTGATTGTGCAATATTGTTACTAGCAGACTTAATGACAGTGAATCAATAACACCCAACAATATGAGAATTTTAATGACAGGTATGATAGGTCTGTAGACATAGATATGTCTCATCTAAGTCCATGTAAAGACCATGTGTACATAATTAAAGAAGCATTCAACTTTTTTTTTATGAAAGAACATATCATATAGGACTTTTTCTGCTAAGCAAAACCAGAGTATTCATTCAAAAGTTATTACAACTTATATTAGCAACAGGACCAACTGGTGTCTAAAAGGCATTTTGTTTATTATTACTATGCACTCTCTGGGAAAACTTGAGTCATTCACACTGTTTCTTCATAGAAAGTGATAGGAACAGCATCACAGCATCGGCAATTACAGTTTCATGAAATAAATACAAAGCTAATTATTTAAAAAATATATAAAAATCAAGTTTGATCTGTAATAGCTTTTGAATTAAAAAAAGTTCCTAACAGTGGGAGTACCAATGTTTTTCTCAGCAGGAAAAGCTTTATAAAATCTTTTTTTATTTCTTTTTTTTTTACTACTCGTTTAAGTTCGCTTAAAGGGATAGTAATGTTTCATAATAAAAGCATCTCTAATTACTCATCATAGTATTTGGACCTTGAAGAGTGTTATTTCAATTCTGTCAGAGTTGTAGTTCAAGAGTAATTCAGTGACAAAGTATCCCCCTCCCGCCCCTTTTACTGATGTAACACTGCTCAGCCAGATCAGAAGGGAGCTGCCCAGGTAGATTGCAGAGAGGGACAATCTTCAATTAAGATAAGGAAAAAAATGAAAAACTTGTCAAGGGGGGCTGGGCTTTCATTGTTCTCATAGGAAGAAGATTGTCCCCTGCTGTTATCTGTCTGGTCTATGGACTGCATTCCACATCTGAGAAGAGATGGCTTACACTAGGTAAAAGGGGCAGGAGGGGAAACTTTGCTTGTGAATATTTCTCAAACCATAAAGGTTTGAGAGATGAGACTTATATCGTTCTTCATGTTTTTTTAAATGCCTACAAAATAAAATAAAGATAAAACAAAGTATTACTATCTCTTTATGTTGTTATCTTTGCCATTGCATTTTGTGGCAGGTTGTGTGGCAAAGGGCTAGGGCTATTAGATCACGCATTCAAGCTAGGGTTCATTTGAAAAATCTATGCTGCAGCTTAGAGCTGCATTAGAATAACTAAAGACCTGTTTTATATACATTCTTCATGAAAATATAAGAAAATGAAGTTTACAGTAACACCCTGCTTGTTAGCCGTTTGAGTACAATGCATTGAATTGGATACCACCTTGACACACGGAAAAACAGAGCAATTCTGGGGCAATCCAATTGCAGCGTAAGGAACAAACAATCATGCCCATTAATTTAATTGAGCTTTAAACCTATTGAATGCTAGAGAGGTTTACAACGCATTAGGCACCTCTCTACCATTCAAAGGGTTAAAGAAATTAACTGATTTTTTCATTCCATATTGTAGAGTTGGTTTGCCCAATATGTGCTTCACTTTTGTGTTTTTACATGTGGCTCTGTAAAGACTAAAGTATATGCACAGGTGACTGTATTATACCAGAGCAGCCACATATTAACTGGCTGCTTGTTTGCTTCATTTAAGATAAATGAAATTGACTAATATACCTTTAAATATTGTGTACTTACAGCTAACTAATGTAAAAACATATTTGTTTTATTCTAGATCCCTATAATATAATTTTATACTTCCTTTTTGCATATATACAATTCAGAGAGCATTTGGTTAATTGTGTTTCTGCTAAGAGCTAAGGAAAGTAATTGATTGACGTTAGTATCCACTGACTTAGGGCTAAATTCTATCGCAGGGGCTAATTTTATCACTGCTTTTATCTCCAGTTTTTCCCATAGACTTCAATAGGAAAATGTTTGAAAAAATGGGTGTTAACATTTGGCACCTGCAATAGAATCTAGCCCGTAGTATTCAGAAAGATGGTTGCCTTATCGTAGGCCATTTACTAACAATTCTATGTAAATCTGCAATTCTTTCTAAGGTAATGGTAGCTAGGGAAGAAATGGATGCCCCCACAGAGTATATGTAGACTTTAGGTGGTAGATTTAAAGGCAGGCGTTAGGCAAAAAAAAACACCAACAGGTGTTTTAATGTGTAGTAAGCCATTTAAAGGGCCATGTAATTAACTGCTAACGACAGTTCATCAACTAATATGGCTGCTACACTAACATGCAAAACATCCGATAAGGGACTCACTTACCACTTAAGACCCAGTTTGTTTGTCCGTAAAGTCCCTTATCGGATCTTTTGCCAGCTAACGCAGCTATTAAAGGGATAGTAATGTTTCACAAAAACAGCAGCCCCAATTAATCTTCATAGTATTTGAGCCATAGAGAGTGTTATTTCAATAGTGTCAGAGATGTAGTTCAAGAGTAATTGAATGATAAAGTTTCCCCCTCCCGCCCCTTTTACTAGTGTAAGCCCCCTCTCCTCAGATGTGAAATCTGGTCCAAAGACCAGACAGCTAACAGCAAGGAGCAATCTTCTTACTGCGAGAACAATGAAAACCCTGCCCCCCTTGACAGGTTTTTCATCTTTTTTCCTTATCTTAATTGAAGATTGTCTATCTCTGCAATCTACCTGGACACCTCCCTGCTGCTCTGGCTGAGCAGTGTTACATCAGTAAAAGGGACGGGAGGGGGATATTTTGTCATTGAATTAATCTTGAACTACAACTCTGACAGAATTGAAATAACATTCTCCAGAGTCCAAATACTATAATGATTAATTAGAGCTGCTTTTATTATGAAACATTACTATCCCTTTAACTGGCAAAAAACCCCAAAGTCCTCAGTAGATACATTGATATGTGGCCCTAAGCCCCACATCAATACATCCAAAGCGCCTAAAACGTGTCCAAAGTTAGCAAGATTAACCCTATGAGTGCCAGTGGGGTATAATTACCTCGCTGGCATTCATAGGGTTAACCCGACTAAGTAAAGCAACATCGCATTAACACTTACCATTAATCCTGATGTCCAGCGGAGTCCACAGCTTCCTGGTCATCTACTGTCCTTCTCTTCAGTCTTCTCTTCCTTCTGTCTTCTTTCTTCTATCTTCCACCTTCTCTTCTGTCTTCTTTCTTCTATCTTCCACCTTCTCTTCTGTCTTCTTTCTTCTCATTCTTCTGTGTGTAAAAGAAAATAAAATATTAAATACCAAGCACGAATGAATAGATTGTTTAACCCTTTGAGTGGCAGAGGGGTACGCAACGCATTGCAAAGCAATGCGTTGCGTACCTCACTGGCACTCAAAGGGTTAAATAGTACTGCACTATGAATTTTTCCACAATGATCACTGCTATATAATGCCCAAAAGTTATAAAAATGCAAAGAAAAAACAATATCCATATACACAGAAACAATGCCATCCATTAATGCTAAGTAAAAGCATTTAGCTAAATTCTTCATGTCTCCCCCGCTTGGAGCGGCGGCAGTGGAGACATAGATGTCCAACACGGGTCCCCATTCAGTGTTGTACGGGCTGATGCCCATAGCACACTGAGGCCGTTGGAAGTGAGCCTGCCTTTATAAATGGGCAGGCTCACTTCCATTTCCCTCACAGCCATTGGCTGTGATGTTCTTCACATCCCAGCCAATCAGATTTGACCAGCTATTCTTTAAAATGATTGGTTGGGATGTGAAGAACATCCCAGCCAATGGCTGTGAGGTAAATGGAAGTGAGCCTGCTCATATATAAATGCAGGCTCACTTCCAATGCCCTCAGTGTGCTACCATACGGCACTGAAGAGGGACCCATGTTGGGCATATGTGTCTCCACTGCCGCCACCCTCGCAGCTGCTCCAAGCGGCGGAGACATGAAGAATTTAGCTAAGTGCTTTTACTTAGCATTAATGGATTGCGTTGTTTTCTGTGTATATGGATACTGTTTTTTCTTTGCATGTTTATACTTTTGGGCATTATATAGCGGTGGTTATTGTGGGAATATTCATGGTGCAGTACTATTTAACCCTATGAGTGCCAGTGAGGTATGCAACACATTGCTTTGCAATGCATGGCGTACCCCTCTGCCACTCATAAGGTTAAATACTCTATTTGTTCATGCTTGGTATTTAATTTTTTTTTTCTTTTACAGACAGAAGAATCAGAAGAAAGAAGTCAGAAGAGAAGGCGGAAGATAGAAGAAAGAATAGAAGACAGAAGGACAGTGGATAACAGGTAAGTGTAACATGGAACCAGGGCTGGACTGGCCTACCGGGATACCGGGAAATTTCCCGGTAGGCCACCTGCACTGGGCTTCCCTGGGGCTGGCCGGGGCTAAGTGCTGCTTAAACACGTCAATTACTCTCGGCCGCAAGGTGACAAAGGACTGCGGCCGCAAGATTTGAAGAACCACCGGGCCGCTTCTAATGATTGGAGGCAGGCAGGGTCTCGGTGGTGTAGCCGGGGAGGGCTGCCCCCCCGAGTGCCTGGTTCCCCAGTGCGCCCCTCCGCTTACCCCACAAGTGCCTTTGTGCCATTTAGCTTCACTTCATTGAGTCTATTGAGACTCAGTGAAGTGAAGCTATTTGGCAACTGCACACGCGTACGCTACCGTCAGGTCAGCGTATACGCGTCAGGACGACAGCATTGGGGATCTAAATATGCTCTGCGCACCAGAGCACAGCAGATGGAAGGCTTTTTTTTCTGTTTGCCAGCAGCTTATGAGGCCTGCATTGACGCGGCAGGCTGCTGAAGGACAATGTTTGCAGACGCTGGACTGGACAGTAAGGTAATGGTGAGTGAACAGTGAGGTCGGTACAGAGTGGAGGTGGACTGGAGGTGGGCATTGTTGAGGTAATGTTGGTAGTGTTGAGGTGGACATTTGCAGCGTGTCTGGAGGACCAAGGTTGACAGGGTGTGGAGATGGACAATATGGAAGTGGACAGGATGTGGAGATGGACAATGTGGAAGTGGACAGGGTGTGGAGATGGACAATGTGGAAGTGGACAGGGTGTGGAAGTGGACAATGTGGAAGTAGACAGGGTGTGGAGGTGGACAATGGGAACAATGTGGAAGTGGACAGGGTGTGGAGATGGACAGAGTGTGTAGATGGACAATGTGGAAGTGGACAGGGTGTGGAGGTGAACAATGGAGATAATGTGGAGGTGGTCAAGGTGTGGAGGCGGACAGTGGGGACAATGTGGAAGTGGACAAGGTGTGGAGGGGGGCAATATGGAAGTGGACAAGGGGTGGAGGGGGACAATATGGAAGTGTACAAGGGGTGAAGGGGGACGATGTAGAAGTGGACAGGGTGTGGGGGGGACGATGTAGAAGTGGACAGGGTGTGGAGGGGGACAATGTGGAAGTGGACAGGGTGTGGATGTGGACAATGGAGACAATGTGGAGGTGTACAAGGTGTGGAGGCGGACAATGGGGACAATGTGGAAGTGGACAAGGTGTGGAGGGGGACAATGTGGAAGTGGACAGGGTGTGGAGGTGGACAGTGTGGAAGTGGACAGGGTGTGGAGGTGGACAGTGGGGACAATGTGGAGATGGACTGGAGGCATATACCTATGTATTGATATGCTGGTGGCATATATGCATTGCTCTAGTGGTGGCATAACTTTGTATTACTTTGCTGGTGGCATAACTCTGTATTGCTCTGGTGGTGGTATATAACGTATATGTCACCACCAAAGAAATAGAGGGTTATGTCACCAGCATGCTCTGTACTGCTCTGGTGGTGCCATATAACTTTATTGCTTTGGTGGTGGCATTCAAATGTGTTTTAAAACGCATAGTTTCCCCTTTTATGAACAAGAAAAAAATGTTGCTATGGGGCTGGTGTAATGACGCAATGCTATGAGACTGGTATAATGATGCAGCGCTATGGGGCTGGTATAATGACGCAGCACTATGGGGCTGGTATAATGACGCAATGCTATGGGGCTGGTATAATGACACAGTGCTATGGGGCTGGTAAGCAATTTTTTCCAGGGCTGGTTTTTATTCCCAGTCCGGCCCTGCATGGAACGATTGGTGCTTGGCAGTATGTCAGGCACCGATTGTTTTTTAATGTTAAGTTCCCAATATTGTTTTTGTGGCTTAACATCCTTTGGGGTTTTAGCTTGTAGGGCCTTTAAATACCGTTTTAGACATGTTAGTTTAACAGTCGGTATTCACTTTTGGCCCTACCGGCTATGTTAACGCATTCCTTTAAATCTACCCCTAGGACTCTGGAAACAGATTATTTTTTCAGTTGTAAGCATAACGTACAACGTATTTAAGTGTATATAACTCCAGTTCATTTCTATGTGGTAATTTTTTTTTAAAGGGAACTTATGACCAGAAACTATTCTGTTAAAATCATCTCTGTGTCCTAAGAAGCTCTGAGACACTAGTGCAACATATCACTGCATGTGCCTTTCCCACAGATAACTAGTGTGATAGCTGAGCATTTTCCACTAGCTGGATGATTCCGCATTGTCCTGAGACCATGAAATATGCTTCTAACAACTGTTATGAGAGTCAAAAAATGGACTAAAACAAGTGAATCAAGATATTACAGGAATGGGATTTATTTGTGGGCACATTGTTACATATAACTCTAATATACTGGCGTTCACATACATACATTTAGTGTATGAAAAATTATGCATGCAGTTTCTAATTGTTAAGCCTGAGGCTACGTTGACATAGGCAACCTAAACGGATCTGTAATACAAACAGCCTATTAGTACCTTCTCCTGCATTCTCCTGACTCATAGACAGCTGAGCAGATCAGGCCTGCTGAACTTCCCACAGTTCTGAGTTGAATGCTGGGAGGTTGGATCAAACTGCAACAGGATGTGATCATATGAAGTGATAGTTGTCAAAATGAATGGCGTGATTGAGGGTGGTTAGTTCTGTTTTTGACACTGATAACATATTGCCTGTAAGGCTGTCTGTATGACAAAATAATTAGACATCCAGCTCAACTGTTCTATTTGAAATGCCAAAATAGCGTTAGGAAACTGCCTGTGACAAATCATATGTAAATCGCATGAAAAATACAGTTACTGTGTATCTATTTCTTCCATAGAATTTCACTGGTGAAAATCAGTCATCCATTTGAACACAGCCTAAAATTTACTTTAGTGCACATTCACAAGGGCAACGTTAGCTCAGTGGTTTGAATATTGTATTAATCTCCCAAAAGTTAAAATGCTTGCCCTTATGGAAAATCTCTGTCTCACATAACAGACTGGAATGCAGCATGCTGCAACTTAGATGCATTTTATGATGGACAAATCCAGGTTGCAGCTGCCTGATCTGCACAATGATGTATGGGTCTAGCGTCGATAATTGACACAAGCAATACTGGATGTTTTGATGGTCACAGCAATCTCAAAAAAATCATCCATCCTATGAGGGTGTTAAACAATAATATATGGCTGATGTCTACATGGAATGACCATCTGCCATACCCCCATTAAAGGCAAATGACCTCTTGGTCTGTAGTATAACACAGTACAGCCAAGTTGCCAGTGTGAAAATAATCTTCGGTCTTTTTTTTTACCATTCCAACAGCCCTCTATAAAGAGATTCTACAACATTTAAAAACACAATATGAGAATTTTATTCAAATTCTTGTTCTTATTATTATATGTATATATACCCATTAAGAGTCAATTAAACACTTTATTGCTCTTTGAAGAGCAAAAAACAAAATATCTCTTAAGCCATTAGTGTCCAAATATGATTCTCAGGCAAAACCAACAATATTTAATGATTTCTCTACTTGAGCACAGGTAGGTCATTCAAATAAATGTCAATAAACTCACCTGTGCCTCACCTGTGTTTAATCTGGAATATCTTTAAACCGCGGCAGGTTGGTAGCCTTAAAATACGAATATAGACACCACTGCCTTAGCCCCTTAAGCATAGCTGGGAACTCTCAGCAGAGGCTGATTCTCCGGATGTGTGGAGTTTCCAATGAAACTCCGCCCACTTCTGCTCCTTCCCTTTCTGTTCCTCCCACTCCCCTCCCACTTCTCATCATTCCCCTGCCTATTTCTCCATTTTTTTGTATATTTTGAAACTCTGCCCCCACTCACAATTAAGTCCCACCCTTTTTTATGCATATTGAGTCATTTATCTTCCCCAGCGGCACTAGGGAACCCCTGGAATCCACAAAGCAAAGGTCCCAAGTATGCCCTTAAAGGGATAGTAATACTTCGTTGTATCTTTATTTTATTTTGTAGGCATTAAAAAAAACATGAAGAACGATATGTCTTGTCTCTCAAACCTTTATGGTTTGAGAGATATTCACAAGCAAATTTTCCCCCTCCTGCCCCTTTTATCTAGTGTAAGCCATCTCTTCTCAGATGTGGAATCCAGTCCATAGTCCAGACAGATAACAGAAGGGGGCAATCTTCTTCTAATGAGAACAATAAAAGCCCTGCCCCCCTTGACAAGTTTTTCAGGTTTTTCCCTTATCTTAATTGAAGATTGTCCCTCTCTGCAGTCTACCTGGGCACCTTCCTTCTGATCTGGCTGAACAGTGTTACATCAGTAAAAGGGGCAGGAGGGGGATACTTTGTCATTGAATTACTCTTGAACTACAACTCTGACAGAATTAAAATAACATTCTCCAAAGTCCAAATACTATGATGATTAATTAGAGCTGCTTTTATTATGAAACATTACTATCCCTTTAAGGACAAATGGGGTATTCAATGCATTGCAAAAGCTTAAAGGGTTGATTTCTTTTCAAAATGAATACCTTGGGTGCTAGAGAAGTCTCCAATGCATTATGAAGGAATCCAAGGGTTAACAAGAGGGTAATGTTTTGAATACTCCCCCAACACACACACACATTGTTGAAAAAAATTAGAGGTGAATGTTCTTCCTTAGTCAGCAATATTGGAAAGATTTAGTTACCATTAAGACTTAGACTTTATCATATTTTGTAGACTATAAAATGCACCTGATTTTTATAGTAATTACCCTTTGAGTGCCAGAGGGGTACGCAACGCATTGCAAAGCAATGCGTTGCGTACCCCTCTGGCATTCAAAGAGTTAAAGGGAGAAGCAATACTGATAGACGCATGCCTCCCAACATTTCATATGGCCAAAGAGGGACACTTTTGTTTTAGGTGGTGTTTATGGGGGTGTGACTGGTGGGCAGGGCATTAACGATAATTTTTAGGCTATTTCATGTCGTACTTCCTCCTCTTTGTGTAACTGAATAAATTATTTAGAGCAAGACCAAAGTATTTTATTTACACAGATTAATTTATAAACACATATATTAAAGATTAAGTACACATTTATGTGAGTTTTATTGTTGTGGAGCAATGTAATACATACTACTCATTCTGATCTCCTGAAAAGAGGGACAAAAGGTAGAAAACAGGGACAGAGGGATTTGGGTCTGAAAGAGGGACTGTCCCTCCTAAAGAGGGACAATTGTGAGGTATGTAGATGTAGGGAGACTTTGTTATTGTTCTTGAGAAAAGAAAAATAGTTTAATCGTCAGAAATAAACAGCAATGGCATGACTTCTGTTTGTTTATTGTTCCATACTGAGGGTAGACTTGCAGACATTGTGAAAAAAAATCTGTAGTAGTTTATATAAAGTACAGAACCCAGACATTATTCATAACAGAGCCAGATGCTTCTGCCGTTAGATTAATTAAGTCTGTCAGAGTAGCAGACGGATACTGTATCACACCTGCTATTTTGCAAACCCTTAGAGTGCCAGAGGGGTGGGCAGTGCACTGAGAAACAATGCATTGCCCACCCCTCTGGAACTCAATGGGTTAAAGGAACACTAACAATTGGGTGGCCTGTGGGGGGGATCAGTAAGGTGTGAAAACGTATCCAGAATGATAAATTCCCCTGTGCTTATGTTATGCAATGGAGCCTAGCACAAAGATCTATCTAACCCAGTGGTTCTCAACTCCTGTCCTCAGGACCCACTAACAGGCCAGGATTTGATTATTTCCTTGTTAGAGCACAGGTGAGTTAATCAATGTGAATGAGCCTCTGATCACCACACCTGTGCTCTAGCAGAGACATCCCTAAGTCCTGGCCTGTTTGTGGGTCCTGAGGACAGGAGTTGAGAACCACTGATCTAACCTGAGAAATCTTAGTGCATAGGTTCCATAGAGTAGTATAGGATCTGGAGAAGTGATATCACCGGATAAGTTATCAGCTCTTTATCACATCTTAGTGCATAACCCCCAATATCTCTGTCACCCTAAAAACAATTAAAATATGCTTACCTGAGAGCCTTCTTGTCCCTGACCCAGTGAAGACACAAAGAGGGATGGAAGTGTCCAAATGAAGGGATTTGTGTCACAGCAGGGGCGTGGCTTTATTGTGTGGGTGGAGTTTGAAGGTGGAGAGGGGAGGTTTGACATGAAATTGGCAGGGAATGGGTGGAACAGGCTGAAAAGTAGGTGGAGTCACCACTGAAATCACAGAGGCAGCGAATCAGCCTCTGTCCCTGGTGACCTGATAATTCAATCTGAAAACTAGGGGGTTATGCACTAAGGTGTGATAAAAAGGAGATAAAGTGGGGGTAACTTCTCCAGTGATATCACTTCTCCAAGTTATTTGTTATTCTATGGAGCCAATGCACTAAGATTTCTCCAACTTCGGAGATGTTAGTGCAAAGGCTCTATAGGAAAACATAGGAACTGGAGAAGTGATGTCTTGGAGGATTAATATCTGCTTTATCACCTCTTTAATAGTGTTGAGCGAGCATGCTCGGCCGATGCTCGGATCGGCTCGAGCATCGCTCTGCTCGGCACATGGCGGTACTCGTACGAGTACCGCATGTGCTCGCCCGCCATGTTCGGGTCTCCTCCCCGCACGTTTTGCGGCTGCTGCGCAGCCAATAAACGTGCAGGGAGGCTCTGACATCGGTGTAATGCCAGCAGCCATGTTGGCTGCTGGCATTACACTGATTGGCTGGCCAGAACCCGTGGTCGGGTGCTGTATAGCACCTGACCATCGAGTTCGGCTCAGTCTGAGCCAGGGAGAGCTGAGGATAGGAAGGGAAAGGCAGTGTAGGGAGGAAAAAAACAAAAATTGTGCAAAAAAAGAACCAAAAGTCCTTTTTAGGACTACTGTGTGTGGGGGCAGCAGGTTATTTTGTGTGGGGGGAAAAAAACAAAAAAAACAAAAAAAAAAATATTCTGTTTAGTGTGAAAAGTTGCAGATTAGAGCACATTCTGTTTAGTGTGCACAGTTGCAGATTAGAGCACATTCTGTTTAGTGTGCAAAGTTGCAGATTAGAGCACATTCTGTTTAGTGTGCAAAGTTGCAGATTAGAGCACATTCTGTTAAGTCTTCAAACTAAAATATCAAAGTCACATATTCCATTCAGTGTGCGTCGCCGCAGTTTAGCAGCACATTCTGTGTACTGTGCAGAGTTGCAGAATAGGAAGAAATACTGTTAAGTCTTCAAACTAAAATATCAAAGTCACATATTCCATTCAGTGTGCTTCGCCGCAGTTTAGCAGCACATTCTGTATACTGTGCAGAGTTGCAGAATAGGAAGAAATACTGTTAAGTCTTCAAACTAAAATATCAAAGTCACATATTCCATTCAGTGTGCTTCGCCGCAGTTTAGCAGCACATTCTGTGTACTGTGCAGAGTTTCAGAATAGGAAGAAATACTGTTAAGTCTTCAAACTAAAATATCAAAGTCACATATTCCATTCAGTGTGCTTCGCCGCAGTTTAGCAGCACATTCTGTGTACTGTGCAGAGTTGCAGAATAGGAAGAAATACTGTTAAGTTTTCAAACTCAAATATTAAAGTCACATATTCCATTCAGTGTGTTTCACCGCCGTTTAGCAGCCTATTCTGTGTACTCTGCACAGTTGCAGAATAGTAAGAAATACTGTTAAGTTTTCAAACTCAAATATTAAAGTCACATATTCCATTCAGTGTGTTTCACCGCCGTTTAGCAGCCTATTCTTTGTACTCTGCACAGTTGCAGAATAGTAAGAAATACTGTTAAGTTTTCAAACTCAAATATTAAAGTCACATATTCCATTCAGTGTGTTTCACCGCCGTTTTGCAGCCTATTCTGTGTACTCTGCACAGTTGCAGAATAGTAAGAAATACTGTTAAGTTTTCAAACTCAAATATTAAAGTCACATATTCCATTCAGTGTGTATCACCGCCGTTTAGCAGCCTATTCTGTGTACTCTGCAGAGTTGCAGAATAGTAAGAAATACTGTTAAGTTTTCAAACTCAAATATTAAAGTCACATATTCCATTCAGTGTGTTTCACCGCCGTTTAGCAGCCTATTCTGTGTACTCTGCAGAGTTGCAGAATAGTAAGAAATAGTGTTAAGTTTTCAAACTCAAATATCAAAGTCACATATTCCATTCAGTGTGTATCACCGCCGTTTAGCAGCCTATTCTGTGTACTCTGCACAGTTGCAGAATAGTAAGAAATACTGTTAAGTTTTCAAACTCAAATATTAAAGTCACATATTCCATTCAGTGTGTTTCACCGCCGTTTAGCAGCCTATTCTGTGTACTCTGCACAGTTGCAGAATAGTAAGAAATAGTGTTAAGTTTTCAAACTCAAATATTAAAGTCACATATTCCATTCAGTGTGTTTCACCGCCGTTTAGCAGCCTATTCTGTGTACTCTGCACAGTTGCAGAATAGTAAGAAATACTGTTAAGTTTTCAAACTCAAATATTAAAGTCACATATTCCATTCAGTGTGTTTCACCGCCGTTTAGCAGCCTATTCTGTGTACTATGCACAGTTGCAGAATAGTAAGAAATACTGTTAAGTTTTCAAACTCAAATATTAAAGTCACATATTCCATTCAGTGTGTATCACCGCCGTTTAGCAGCCTATTCTGTGTACTCTGCAGAGTTGCAGAATAGTAAGAAATACTGTTAAGTTTTCAAACTCAAATATTAAAGTCACATATTCCATTCAGTGTGTTTCACCGCCGTTTAGCAGCCTATTCTGTGTACTCTGCAGAGTTGCAGAATAGTAAGAAATAGTGTTAAGTTTTCAAACTCAAATATCAAAGTCACATATTCCATTCAGTGTGTATCACCGCCGTTTAGCAGCCTATTCTGTGTACTCTGCACAGTTGCAGAATAGTAAGAAATACTGTTAAGTTTTCAAACTCAAATATTAAAGTCACATATTCCATTCAGTGTGTTTCACCGCCGTTTAGCAGCCTATTCTGTGTACTCTGCACAGTTGCAGAATAGTAAGAAATAGTGTTAAGTTTTCAAACTCAAATATCAAAGTCACATATTCCATTCAGTGTGTTTCACCGCCGTTTAGCAGCCTATTCTGTGTACTCTGCAGAGTTGCAGAATAGTAAGAAATACTGTTAAGTTTTCAAACTCAAATATTAAAGTCACATATTCCATTCAGTGTGTTTCACCGCCGTTTAGCAGCCTATTCTGTGTACTCTGCAGAGTTGCAGAATAGTAAGAAATAGTGTTAAGTTTTCAAACTCAAATATCAAAGTCACATATTCCATTCAGTGTGTATCACCGCCGTTTAGCAGCCTATTCTGTGTACTCTGCACAGTTGAAGAATAGTAAGAAATACTGTTAAGTTTTCAAACTCAAATATTAAAGTCACATATTCCATTCAGTGTGTTTCACCGCCGTTTAGCAGCCTATTCTGTGTACTCTGCACAGTTGCAGAATAGTAAGAAATAGTGTTAAGTTTTCAAACTCAAATATCAAAGTCACATATTCCATTCAGTGTGTTTCACCGCCGTTTAGCAGCCTATTCTGTGTACTCTGCACAGTTGCAGAATAGTAAGAAATACTGTTAAGTTTTCAAACTCAAATATTAAAGTCACATATTCCATTCAGTGTGTTTCACCGCCGTTTAGCAGCCTATTCTGTGTACTCTGCAGAGTTGCAGAATAGTAAGAAATAGTGTTAAGTTTTCAAACTCAAATATCAAAGTCACATATTCCATTCAGTGTGTATCACCGCCGTTTAGCAGCCTATTCTGTGTACTCTGCACAGTTGCAGAATAGTAAGAAATACTGTTAAGTTTTCAAACTCAAATATTAAAGTCACATATTCCATTCAGTGTGTTTCACCGCCGTTTAGCAGCCTATTCTGTGTACTCTGCACAGTTGCAGAATAGTAAGAAATAGTGTTAAGTTTTCAAACTCAAATATCAAAGTCACATATTCCATTCAGTGTGTATCACCGCCGTTTAGCAGCCTATTCTGTGTACTCTGCAGAGTTGCAGAATAGTAAGAAATACTGTTAAGTTTTCAAACTCAAATATTAAAGTCACATATTCCATTCAGTGTGTTTCACCGCCGTTTAGCAGCCTATTCTGTGTACTCTGCAGAGTTGCAGAATAGTAAGAAATAGTGTTAAGTTTTCAAACTCAAATATCAAAGTCACATATTCCATTCAGTGTGTATCACCGCCGTTTAGCAGCCTATTCTGTGTACTCTGCACAGTTGCAGAATAGTAAGAAATACTGTTAAGTTTTCAAACTCAAATATTAAAGTCACATATTCCATTCAGTGTGTTTCACCGCCGTTTAGCAGCCTATTCTGTGTACTCTGCACAGTTGCAGAATAGTAAGAAATAGTGTTAAGTTTTCAAACTCAAATATCAAAGTCACATATTCCATTCAGTGTGTATCACCGCCGTTTAGCAGCCTATTCTGTGTACTCTGCACAGTTGCAGAATAGTAAGAAATACTGTTAAGTTTTCAAACTCAAATATTAAAGTCACATATTCCATTCAGTGTGTTTCACCGCCGTTTAGCAGCCTATTCTGTGTACTCTGCACAGTTGCAGAATAGTAAGAAATAGTGTTAAGTTTTCAAACTCAAATATCAAAGTCACATATTCCATTCAGTGTGTATCACCGCCGTTTAGCAGCCTATTCTGTGTACTCTGCAGAGTTGCAGAATAGTAAGAAATACTGTTAAGTTTTCAAACTCAAATATTAAAGTCACATATTCCATTCAGTGTGTTTCACCGCCGTTTAGCAGCCTATTCTGTGTACTCTGCAGAGTTGCAGAATAGTAAGAAATAGTGTTAAGTTTTCAAACTCAAATATCAAAGTCACATATTCCATTCAGTGTGTATCACCGCCGTTTAGCAGCCTATTCTGTGTACTCTGCACAGTTGCAGAATAGTAAGAAATACTGTTAAGTTTTCAAACTCAAATATTAAAGTCACATATTCCATTCAGTGTGTTTCACCGCCGTTTAGCAGCCTATTCTGTGTACTCTGCACAGTTGCAGAATAGTAAGAAATAGTGTTAAGTTTTCAAACTCAAATATCAAAGTCACATATTCCATTCAGTGTGTATCACCGCCGTTTAGCAGCCTATTCTGTGTACTCTGCAGAGTTGCAGAATAGTAAGAAATACTGTTAAGTTTTCAAACTCAAATATTAAAGTCACATATTCCATTCAGTGTGTTTCACCGCCGTTTAGCAGCCTATTCTGTGTACTCTGCAGAGTTGCAGAATAGTAAGAAATAGTGTTAAGTTTTCAAACTCAAATATCAAAGTCACATATTCCATTCAGTGTGTATCACCGCCGTTTAGCAGCCTATTCTGTGTACTCTGCACAGTTGCAGAATAGTAAGAAATACTGTTAAGTTTTCAAACTCAAATATTAAAGTCACATATTCCATTCAGTGTGTTTCACCGCCGTTTAGCAGCCTATTCTGTGTACTCTGCACAGTTGCAGAATAGTAAGAAATAGTGATAAGTTTTCAAACTCAAATATCAAAGTCACATATTCCATTCAGTGTGTATCACCGCCGTTTAGCAGCCTATTCTGTGTACTCTGCAGAGTTGCAGAATAGTAAGAAATACTGTTAAGTTTTCAAACTCAAATATTAAAGTCACATATTCTGTGTAAGATGAAGAAGGCGGGTAAAAAGGGACGGGGAAGTGGACGTGATCCTGAAAGTTCAGGGCGCGGGTCAGGACGCGGAGAAACTGTGCCTGGTGCCAGAGCACAAGAAAGAAAGACATCCACCATACCTAGCTTCATGTGTAATTTTACAGGGCGTCGCAGGACATCACTCTCGAGGTCCGACCACTGCGAACAGGTGGTCGGTTGGATGACAGCTGATACTGCTTCCAGTCGGTTAAGCACCACCCTGTCTTCCACCAAGTCCACTCTCAGTAGCCAAGAGTCTGGTCAACATAATCCTCACTCTGATCATCCTTCCTCCCACCATACACGGTCTGGTCAAAGAAGTGATCCCACACTGGGATATAGTGAGGAGCTCGTCTCATCACCAATCCTTCATTTGACCCTCTCTCCAAGCACGCTTGCAGAGGAACATGACATCTTGTGCCCTGATTCACAACCTCTAGAGGCTACCCAATCACAAGAAGATGGCAGATGTGAACGGCATTTAAGGTCAAAGGAAGTAGTGGATGATGATGATGATGATGAGACACAGTTGCCATTAAATCAACCACTATTTCCGTCTCAAGACCTTGTTGAGGAGAATGTTATACAGTTGTCAATGACTGAGTATGTGGTGGGATCAAGACTTGAGGAGGATGATCAGAGTGAGGAAGTGGAGGAGGACTTGGTGGACGATGAGGTGACTGACCCCACCTGGGAAGGTGTAGAGCCGAGCGATGTCAGCAGTCCTGAGGGTGAGCCATCTGCAGCACCTCAACAGGCTGGAAGAGGCAGTGGTGTGGCTACAGAAAGAAGGAGGACCGCACCAAACCGGCCCGCAAATGTTCCACGGAGCACCCCCTTGCGTAAATCTACCTTGCCAAAGGGTAGGTGTTCCGCGGTATGGCGTTTTTTTAAGGAAAGTGCGGACGACAAAAGAATTGTAGTTTGCAACCTGTGCCACACCAGAATGAGCCGAGGCATGAACACTAGAAACCTCACCACCACCAGCATGATCCGACACATGGCATCCAAGCACCGTAGTAAGTGGGAGGAACGCCTGGATCGCCCATCTGTGTCTGCAGGCCACACCACTGCCTCCTCTTCCCCTGTTTTCGGTGCCGGCCAATCGCCTGTCGAAGGCGCAGGCCCGCATACCTCCCGCCCTGCACCTGTAGCATCTGAAGCACCATCAGCGACCACATCCACTTCCCTGTCCCAGCACAGCGTCCAAATGTCGTTACCCCAGGCATTTGAGCGCAAGAGAAAGTACCCAGCCACCCACCCACAGGCCATAGCACTAACCTCACACCTTTCCAAATTACTGGCCATCGAAATGCTGCCATTTAGGCTTGTGGACACTGAGTCCTTCCGCAGCCTGATGGCAGCAGCTGTCCCTCGGTACGCGGTCCCCAGCCGCCACTACTTTTCCCGGTGTGCCATCCCCGCATTACACCACCATGTGTCCCGTAACATCACCCGTGCCCTGACCAACGCAGTTACTGGGAAGGTCCACTTAACGACTGACACATGGACAAGTGCTTGTGGCCAGGGACGCTACATTTCCCTGACGGCACACTGGGTGAATGTCGTGGAGGCTGGGAGCGACTCGGACCCTGGGATGGCACGGGTGCTACCCACGCCGAGGATTGCGGGCCCTACCTCCATCAGGGTTTCCACCAGCACCTACGTTATTGGCTCCTCCTCCTCCGTTTCCACCTCCGAATTATCTACACGCAGCGCCACTCCCCCATCAGCCAGTAGCTGGAAGCAGTGTAGCACTGCAGTGGGGAAGCGTCAACAGGCCGTGCTGAAGCTGATCTGCCTTGGGGACAAACAGCACACGGCCTCAGAGCTGTTGCAGGGGATTAGTCACCAGACCGAGCAGTGGCTCTCGCCACTCAACCTGCAACCAGGCATGGTTGTGTGTGATAATGGGCGTAACTTGGTGGCGGCTTTGGAGCTCGGCAAGCTCACACACGTACCATGCCTAGCGCATGTATTTAATTTAGTGGTGCAGCGATTTCTAAAAACCTACCCCAATGTGCATGATCTCTTGACCAAGGTGCGCCGCGTGTGTGCACATTTCCGTAAGTCATCTACAGCTTCGGCCGGCCTGTTGAAGCTGCAGCAGCGCTTACAATTGCCAGCTCACCGGCTGCTGTGTGACGTGAGCACGCGCTGGAACTCCACCTTCCACATGTTGGCCCGGCTTTGTGAGCAGCAGAGGGCAGTAGTGGAGTACCAGCTGTTACACGGTCGTCGCCTCTCCGTTCAACTTCCTGTAATCAGAAGTGAGGAGTGGGAATGGATGTCAGACCTCTGCGAGGTTTTACGCAATTTTGAGGAATCGACACAGATGGTGAGCGGCGATAACGCTATTATCAGTGTAACCATCCCACTTCTGTGTCTACTGAAACGCTCGCTGCTCACAATTAAAACCGACGCTTTGCATGTGGAAGAGGTGGAAATGGGGGAGGAAGAGCTTACACAAGGTGATAGCCAGAGCACCCTCACTTCGTCTTCTCAGCGACAATTGGAGGAGGCGGAGGAGGAGGAGGAGGAGGAGGAGGAGGAGGAAGACACGGTTGCCTCCGCTACAGAGGGTAGCCATGGAACTTTAGTTCCATCTCTTCAGCGTGGGTGGGCAGAAGAGGAGGAAGAGGATGAGGAGATTGAGAGTCATCCTCCTGGTGAGGACAGCGAAATCTTGACTGTTGGTACTCTGGCACACATGGCTGACTTTATGTTAGGCTGCCTTTCCCGTGACCCACGCGTTATACGCATTTTAAACAACACGGATTACTGGGTGTTCACCCTTCTGGACCCCCGCTACAAAGAGAATTTCTCATCTCTCATTCCTCCGGTGGAGAGGACAAGCAAAATGGTGCAATACCAGAAGGTTCTTGTCGAAAAATTGCTCCAAAATTTTCCATCTGACAACGCTGGCGGCAGAGTACGTGCTACCTTGGCCAACCGAGAAGGGGAGAAAAGGGGAGCACACAGCAGTTCCGAGAAAGGCAGGGCAACACTCTCCAAGGCGTGGGACACCTTCATGACACCCCGCCAGCACCCTCACCCTGATGCGCAGCCTAGTGTCACAAGGAGGGAAAAGTTTTGGAAGATGGTGAAGGAGTACGTAGCAGACCGTGTCAGCGTCCTCAATGATCCCTCTGTGCCTTACAACTACTGGGTGTCCAAGCTGGACACGTGGTATGAACTGGCACTCTACGCCTTGGAGGTGCTGGCCTGCCCTGCCGCCAGCGTTCTGTCTGAGCGGGTATTTAGTGCTGCTGGTGGCATCATAACAGATAAGCGTATCCGCCTTTCCACCGACAATGCTGATAGGTTGACACTTATAAAAATGAACAAGGCCTGGATTTCCCCTGACTTCTCCACTCCACTGGAGGAAAGCCCCGGGGGAACATAAACTCACTTTACATATATTATTTACAATGATGGGAATACTCTGTATTCCCATTCACCCCTTCCACCCAAAAAACAGGTATATGGTTGACTCTTAATCTTCTCATCCTCCTCCTCCTCTTCCATATGCCCTGTGCTATAATTTTTATATAGGGCCAGCTCACCAGCGGGCCCTGTGATATAATTTTTATATAGGGTCAGCTCACCAGCGGGCCCTGTTTGCCAATTTTTATATAGGTCAGCTCACCAGCGGGCCTTCTCATATAATGTTTTATTGGGTCAGCTCTCTAGCGGGCCCTCTCATATAATGTTTTATAGCGTCAGCTCACTAGCGGGCCTTCGCATATAATGTTTAGGATGGTCAGCTCTGCAGCAGACCCTCACCCATAATGTTTTAGATGGTCAGCTCAGCGCACGTTTCCCTCTTAATCATGGCCTCAGTTCAATAAAATCAAGGAAATTTTTGGGAGAATTTGCCTCTGTGCACGTTTCCCTCTTAATCATGGCCTCAGTTCTGAAAATCAAGGAAATTTTTGGGAGAATTTGCCTCTGCGCACGTTTCCCTATTAATCATGGCCTCAGTTCTGAAAATCAAGGAAATTTTTGGGAGAATTTGCCTCTGCGCACGTTTCCCTCTTAATCATGGCCTCAGTTCTGAAAATCAAGGAAATTTTTGGGAGAATTTGCCTCTGCGCACGTTTCCCTCTTAATCATGGCCTCAGTTCTGAAAATCAAGGAAATTTTTGGGAGAATTTGCAGATGATATACAAGTAAATATACAGCAAATATTGTTTGGTAACAATTTTTCGCCTAAAGTCGTTTTTATTTTCCTTTTTGTGTGTTTTATGGTCAGTCTGTAAAAATGGCGTACTACGGGCGAAAGATCGTTCCCAGCAGCGATGTTGGAGTCCAAGATGCATCCAGACATCCTCCCTATGCTGTCCCTGAACCATTTCTGTAGTGTTTCCATCTTTTTCTGCCCTTTTCCTATGGACCAGGCACCCTCCCCTCATCAGAGCAGGGGGTGCCTGGTGTAATGCTCGAGTCCTCCCATTGACTTCAATGGGGCTCGGGTGCTCGGCCGAGCACTCGAGCCTCAGGGGGTGCTCGGTCAGAGCACCCGAACACCCGAGCATTGGGGTGCTCGCTCATCACTACTCTTTAAACATGAAGGGACAATCCTTTGTCTGTCAGTATAAGGAATACCCTGCCCATGATGAAAGAGGACAGGTTTTTCTTTATGCTGAAAGAAGATTGTCCCTCGTCGGGTTCCATCAAGACCAGTTTGCTGCTCTGACGAGAGGCAGCGTTACATATGTAAAAGGGGCGTCTTGGGGACACTTTATAATATAATTACACATGAACTAGACCAGTTACAGGATTGTAATAATGCTCTGCATTGTTAAAATCTATCAAATATGATTGAAACTTAATTTACCTCCAGACATTGCTATCCCTTTAAATATAAATAGGTTTTGAGAAATTAGCGTTTATTTGTTGGTGGCATATGTGGAAATTTATGGTAATTAGTTTCACACGTGGAAATTTATGGTGATTAGTTTCTGAGCTAGGCTGCTATTACCATACACTGTTATGAATGAATGTAGTCAGAGCCCACGCACACACTGAAGTTATTTATTATAGCACAGCAATGGATGAGTTTGCCCTTGAACATAACTAATTAGCATGCTGTGCATGGAATTAGCATAAAGTGTCACACTGCACCACCAAATTATGAAGGGTAATTTCTCAAAACCTGTTTAACAAACAATGGCTAGTACAACAAATAGACATATTTTAATTGTTTTTAAAATAAACTAAACATGCCTTAGGGTGACAGAGATATTGGGGGTTATGCACTAAGTTGTGATAAAGAGGTTATGAAGTGGAGATAACGTCTCCAGTGTTATCACTTCTCCAGTTCCTACGTTATTCTATGGAGTCTATTCATTAATATTTCTTAGTGTGTAATATCGTAGTTCATGGGCTCCATAGAATAACATAGGACTTGGAGAAGTGATATGACTGGAGAAGTTATCTCCTCTTTATCATCCTTTAGTGCATAACCCTCCCCCCGGTCACCTAGCTAACAGGGTTATGACCCAAATGTCAGGTCTCGGGGTGTGCCATGCAGACTAACAGTGAAAACATAGTAACACAGTAAATTAGGCTGAATAAAGACACAAGTCCCTCAAGTTCAACCTTTGCCTCATACCCCCGTGACATGAGAATTATATAGCTTTCCTGCTACCAAATAAGTTAGTCATTTATCAGACCTTTCTGATTTGCCTACTAATATGCAGTATAACCCTGTATATTCCCTTTTGAAAGAAATGTATCTAATATTCTCTTAAATGTATCCACTGTATCTGCCATAACTACCTCATTGGGCAAGGAATTCTACAATTTAACAGACCTTACTATAAAAAACCCCTTCCTCTGCTGAAGTCTAAACCTACTTTCCTCTAATTTGCTTTTTAAGTATCTAATTTGGTGACATTTCTACCAGAAAAACAAAGGGAGATGTTTGGTTTTTGCTAACTGTTTTTAAAGGGACCTATCACCTAAAAACTTAATGATTTTGAAAGAGCTTTACATCTATACATATTGTATTAAAAACTAAGCCAAAATATTCAGCGGCCCACTGAGAAAGAACAAAACAGATAATGCTTGTTCTATGGCTAGTCACAACTCAGAAACATTTTAGCTCTCTAGTGCCCAGGACCAGATTTCCCAATAGGTAGAGTAGGCAATTGCCTAGAGCTCCAAATTTTGAGGAGCACCTCAGAATTGCTGGCCACACTCACATTCTGAAATGTGGGTGTGTCCAGAGCAATCTCAGAGTCCTTGCACCAGTTTTATGACCCTTTATAGACTATTATTTAACCGCTTGGAGAAATGTCGAGGACTTGCTTAGCAAGGGGTTAAAATAATTTTTATTTCCTTGCTTGTTATAGCCCATGGATATTTTCTATGCCAGGATGAGAGTGTGGGATGGGTCATGTGAGGAATGGAGGTGTGGCCATGGGTGGAGCTAAGTGCACAAAGAGTGCCTTGCCTAGGGGTTCATGGGATGTAAATTCAGCCCTGCTAGTGCCATTATGAAGGAGACATTACCATGACTATATCAGACTCATCCTTCCAGTTCTGAAATGATGGAAAAGTCCCCTGTACACATAAATATCAGCTAACCCCAAACATACATTTCAGCCTATTTTGGACCTCATCAGTTGGGTGCAGGGGGTTTTCCTAGGTACTGACAGCAAGGGATCCACATCTGGATTATCCTCCTGCACTCATCACCAGTTGTACTGCAGTGGGAATTCTCATTTTTTGTGTAAGTACATTTGCACAGAAAAAACAGGATTAGTCTAATATGTACATGGAAATTTCTCCTCTGTAATGGCATTAGAGAGAGAAAATGTGATGCTTATGAACAATGACTAATCATAGAACAAGCAATATCTGCTTGCTCTCAGTGCCTAGGAAAACCAATTGCCACTACTAGCTCCAATTATGCGCCTGAGGCAGTAGCAGCACCACAACTAGCCACCACCACTTCAGGTATATGTGGAGAAAAGAAGTTGGCCAATAAGTTTCTCAACCTGCCCCTGTTTCAAAGTCATAGGTGTGATGTTAGAATAGAATGTTTTTCCTTGAGAGCATGAACCGTGCCTCTCATCAGCGACTGCAATGTGCAAAGTCTATGTGGTAAATAAAGGAAGGACTGGAAACAGTGGGCACATCTGCACTCCCATCAATCACCTGGCGTAACTGTAGCCAAACACCATGACACTTAGGGTCCCCAGTGTGAAATCTTCCCACCTGAAACCTAGTACTGCTGCTGTCACTATGCCTCTTGTCCACTCCCCGCTAAGGACACATGACAACTTGCAGTTTAATAATAATGATGGGTTCACTTTGAAAATGTCACACACAAAAGTGCAAGCAACGGCGTATTAACTATATCACCGTGATGAAATGGGCATCATGAGAATCTTGCCCATCAAAAGGGTGAGATTCTCATGTTGCAGTCTTAAAAGTCGTTTCAACCCGCATCAAAAATACCTTTTAGTGCCTGCATACCTTTGTTTCAACCCGCAACGTCGCTTCAACCCGAGTGGCAATGGGAGGCCCACCAGCTCTTGAGGATGACTTTACTAGTCATCTAGTAACAGAGCTGTGATGCAGCTTCATAAAAGCTGACCACGAAAGCATTTATTTTCTCCTGCATTCCAATAGCGATCTTGACACTGAAAGTGAATGATGGGCGGCCCATGTCAAAGACAGCTATAAATGACTGGCTGATGTCCACAAGAGCCTGCTCTAAATTGAAGACTGTGATAACCATCACTTTAGCCTGGTTAACTGATCTGCTGAGTAAATTACCAAGACTGCCAAGCCTTTCCCATGCACTGCAAGGTAGACAGGAAAGTTGCAGAATACTGCAACAGGTTGCAGTCACACAAGGTAACAGGTACCTCTGTGAGAAACACTATAGGGTTCAGTTAGTTCTATTTTTGCTGTATTAGTGCAGTGATAACATCTGTGCTGTCAACCATTTAAACTAGCCATTTCAGATAGCTTAAAAAAGTTACCTAATTTTTCTATATATATATATATATATGGACAGAGTTAAGGATATAGACAAAAGAACCAAAATGTGTTTTTCTTTAATAAAGAGCTGCATATGTGGTTATTCTTTAACACAAGATTCATACTGACGACATTGTAATCTCACATGCTTAGAGGCTGACAGAGGTGTTGTGGCTGTAGTGCTCAGTGAAGAATGCAGGCCAAACCCATTACAATACTTTAAAGGTTTGATAAAGAGTTAAAACCATATCCTTTTACCTCCACTTAAAAATATGGAGTTAAAGGGATAGTAATACTTAAGTATTACTAATCCCTATATTAAAGTCCTATTAAAAATAAATGTATTGCCCCCAGTGTCATCTCTCAAACCTTTATGGTTTGAGAGATGATCGCTCCTAAAGTTGCCCTCTCCCTCCCCCTTCCCCGTAGTCAGCGTTCTAGCTGACTGCAGGGAAGCCTGTCGTACGACTTTCAGGTGGCTCTGCAGCAGAGCCGCCTGATAACGCGATCACGGCTCTGCTGCAGAGCCGCCTGATGATCTATGACTGTATTTCCCTTCAGTCAGCTAGAACGCTGACTTTGGGGAAGGGGGAGGGAGAGGGCAACTTTAGGAGCGATCATCTCTCAAACCATAAAGGTTTGAGAGATGAAACTGTGGGCAATACATTTAATTTTAATAGGACTTTAATATAGAGATTAGTAATACTTAAGTATTACTAACCCTTTAAACTTTGAATAAAATCCTATATAATAATTGACTAAAACATATGTAACTCCTCAGTCATGCGCATTAGAGACTGCTGCTCGTGGTGCAGTCATGCACAGTAGAGACTTCCCACGTCACGGCTGATACAGAGCTGTATCAGCCGTGGCGCGGGCAGTCTCTACTGTGAATGACTGCCCCGCAACCGGCTGGCAGTGGCACTGTAGCCTGTGTAACGAGCTCTTCAACTAGTTCTATTTAAAATAATGACAAGTAAGAGAAAGATTTCCAGTTTCAGTTTGAGTCTGCAAAAACAAATGCTTCTTAACACGAATCTTTGATGAAGTACTGTCCCAATAAATGTGAAATATCTGCCAAGATAATAAATATAAATCACAACCATCATCACATGTGCGATTTTTGATTTTTGCAAAGCCAGTGCCTCAGTTGTGAAAAGCTGCTTGAAATAGTGTAAAATACGGGCTCACAAAGGGTTAATGTCTGCGTGCAGGTTGCTGTGTCTTTCCTAGGAGGAGGTTAATATTTATTCAAATAGCTGTGGAAGAGAGATGTAAAGTAGAGAAGTGGTCCAGGGTAGGGGATTAGTGATGGAGACAGTATCTACAGTATCTTGGGCGAGATGAACAGGCATAAACTCAAAAAGTAGGAATAGAGTATTCACTATTCCAGTTATTCAATAGCAGTAATGGAATACAGGCAAAACACCTGATATCATAATTCTAATTGGGCATATCCCTTGTAGTGAGTCTTCCACCAGCTGATTGGCACAATGGCACACAAAGGGTTAAAGCTGTGCCATTGATTTAAATTCTCACTCACACTGCTTCTGTGTATTAACCCCTTAATGACCGGAGGTCCTGGGACGTTTCAGTCCCATAAGGACCGCATAGAACCACGTGGACGCACCGGTACACGTGACCTGTCGCGTGTATCGGCGCGTCACTATGGGGCCTGATAGAGATCGCTCCAATGTTGGAGCGGTCAATTTCAGGCCCTATTTTTACTTACAGCGCTCCCAGTAGAGCACTGTAAGTAAAAAGTACGTGACGTACTATGACCGTCATCGGTCCTTGAGTGTTTCAAGGACCGTGACAGTCATAGTACGTCACATGTCGTTAAGGGGTTAAGGGGAGCAGAAACATATGACCTTATTTATTAAGCTTGAGAGGAGCTCTAACAATGTTAAGTCATTCTCAAGAGCTGGAGGGCCTCCTGTTGACACTCGCGGGTTGAAGTGACGTCTAAGGTATGCGGGTTGAAGCAAAATTATGCGGGCACTAAAAGTTATTTTTGATGTTGGTTGAAGCGACTTTTAAGGTCGCACCATGAGAATCTTGTGCTTTTGATGTGGGCGAGATTCTCGTTGCCCTTTTTAGCATGGCAACATGGTTAATGCGCCGTTTAGTTGCTCGCACTTTTGTGTGTGACATTTTCAAAGGATACCATAATGATGAACCCTTCCTACCATCAGCTTAGCATGTGGGATGGAATCTACCCAAATGCAGATTTATTCCCTGCTTGCGATTATCCTTCTCTCCATACCTCCTAGGTCACTGCCATGTGTGGTCAGCTCACCACACAGTGTGCAATTTATAGATACGAACTGCCACATCCTGACATCTACTGAATGGCTGTAAGGTGGTGGGTGAGGTAAAGATCATCGAGTTGGATTACCAGAAGATGTAGGTACACGACCTTCCTGTGCCCAGACCCTAGCGCAAGAAAGTGATGGCGAGCCAGGTGTTTTGCTCGCCATTGAACTTTTAACCCCAAACAGATTTTTATCAGGTACTGTAAAAGCAGGGACAGTAATACAGTGTTACACAATCCCTGCAGTAGAAAAGCCTACCTCTGCTACAACATATAGAGCAGCCAGTGCTGCATACATAATACAAATTTGTATCAATATTCCTGTTTTCCCTATCTCTGATGGAAAGTTCTCTGGAAACAGCTATTTGACTTAAAGGAGCAGTAAACTTATTTTTATGAAAACACTTATTTTACAGAGCTTTTCCTGTTGAATAAAACACGGTCACTCCCACTGCTGTCAGATGTTTTATTAAAAAATTATAGCAGTTCAAATAATCAGGAAGTGAATTTACTGGGTTTTAGTTCCTGATAGTTCTAACTGACAGGAAGTGACAGGCAGTTTCTATCACATTCTATGGAGAACTGTATGTCTCTGACTTTTCTGACTTTCCTTTCCATTAGACTCTAACAGAAAATCTAATTAGAATTTGACCACTAGAGGTCACTGCTAATGTAAAAAAACATGGGTTTAAACTGTAATAACTCTGGAAATATAAATCTCTTGGCAATGGGAGTACCCTTATTTTACTAAGTAGAGAAATCCCTACAATACATATTTTTTCATAAAAAAAGTTTACTGCTCCTTTAACATAACATAAACTAGCAGAATATGTAAAGTGAAAAAGGAAGTTCACTATCACTTTACAATCAAGAATTCCAGCATTTCATATGGTTGGTGGTCTCTTCCATTTCCAGTATTCCCCAGTTCTAGATATACTGTGCAGGTAAAACAAATGTTTTGGGGGTCTAGCAGCATGTATATTCTTGTCTAAATTTAATTGAGGTGCATTTAAACATGTGTTACTTCTCCTCAAGCATTCAATAGAGGTGATAAGGATGTGTCCTCTTAGAATTTGTGTACTTATGGAGATTTGTGTCAAAATGCTAATGTGTGTGTGTACATAACCACAGTTGCTCCATTACTGACAGTATACATGGGCACAGCTCAGGTGATCCACCCTCATTTTGTATATTCCTCTTAGACTTCTGATTCCTGCAGATAAAGTTGAGTTGCAACTATTTTTACACATTGCAAGTTGATGGTTCTCATGTCCCTAAAATGGAAGGATGAGAAGAACTGACATAGCTGACATAATGGAAGTACACATAATTAAAGTAAAAGAAAGCAGGTAGGTAGGTAAAGTTAGCTGGATCTGAATAAATGGTCTTACCTGCTGTTACCTGGGAGCATCCAGATTCAGGGGGCCTCACCTTAAAGTGAATCTATCACATATAGATATCTAATGCTCATTAGTTAGAGCATTTAGTGAAAAAGTTAAACATGTTAGTCATTTTTGAAAAAAGCCTGTTATGCCGCACAGAGGCTGCTCCCGTTCCACTACCCAGCATCCTCCGATGACAGAGGATGTCTGTCTCTAAGCTGGAGCGATCTCATTGGCTAGATATTGATCTCTGCCAATGAAATCGCTCCAGCTTAGAGAAAGAAAGCCTCCATCATCGGAGGATGCTGGGTAGTGGGACGGGAGCAGAGGCAGTGCTACAAGCAGGAAGTAGGCTGCTGGGCACGTTTTAAACTTGATTTTTTTTTTTTTTAAATGACTAACATATTAAACTTTTTCGCTAAATGCTTTGTCTAATGAACATTAGATATCTATATGTGATAGATCAACTTTAATGGAGAACTAACACCCCATAATAATAATAATAATCTCACACTTACAATTGCCAGAAAATCATAATAGCCCCTATGAACTTGGCCCTTGTGCATTTCTTCATTAGATAACATCTCCAGTCTGTCCTGGAGGTTATGTCCATGGAGGTGACCATAACATTCGCTGGCAGTTTTTCAAACTGAATTAGGCAGCAGGCCTAAGCTTTATATACCAGATGGGTGTGCAACACATTAAGGAGCTAGGGAAAATTCATATGGCCCACTAGGATTTTATGTGGGGAAGTTATTATTAACATTTGATATTTCTCGTTAAAGTTCTCACAGTTCCAATGTTTCCATAAAGATACCAATTTAACCCTCTGATAAGAAATTAGAGAATCTGTTCTGGGTGCATAACACGCTAAAGTAACTGCTTTGCTCACAAATATTAATGGGCCTAAACTTAAAAGGATTCTGAATATATTCCTGCATTTGAGGACCTGCTTTTACCGTTTCACTTCAAAGGTTAGTAGTGGTATAAACAGAATACACGCTTAAAGTGTTAGTAATGTCTAAAAAAAAGTTTTTGCATTTAGAAGAGCTTAAAAAGCTGATCTAAATGCAAAAAAACGTATCTCTCAAACCACTCTGGTTTAAGAGATATGGGCGTTTAAAGTTTGCTGTTTCCTACTGACAGCTGTAAAGCTATCAACAGGAGATTTGTGTCGGTCGACACGGAGGCGCTTGAGAAGTGCCGAGACCTCCTTACTTACACGGAATCCCTTCACTGGAATGGTCTAAAACGTGTGCCTGGTGTTCAGGCTGTTTGAGAGATACGTTTTTTTGCATTCAGATCAGCTTTTTAAGCTCTTCTAAATGCAAAAAACTTTTTTTTAGACATTACTAACACTTTAAATAAAAATATATAAAAGGCAACTGGATGGAGATTGAAAAAAAAAAATTCCCCTCAAAATCTATTTTTTGCATTATTTAGATTTATTGGTTATGCTAGTTAACCCTTTGAGTGCCAGAGAGGTACCCAATGGACAAAGGGTTAAGGCATGCCATGCAGGAAATTTCTGTCTTGGCCCTACATTACCTCCCCAACTCCTTGGACGCTGCTCAGCAATGCATTACTCACCTACCTTAGCAATTAACCCTTAGAGTGTCAGTGGGGTACACAATGCATTGCAAGGCAATGCTTTATGTACCCCTCTGGCCCTCAAAGGCTTAAATGGGGGACGAAATGTTCACAATAAAAGCAGCTCCAATTAATCTTCATAGTATTTGGGCCATGGAGAGTGTTATTTCAATACTGTCAGAGCTGTAGGTCAAGAGTAATTGATTGGTAATGTATCCCCTCCCTCCCCTTTTACTGATGTAACACAGCTCACCTCTGAGCAGTAAGACTGTCCAGATGGATTGCAGAGAGGGACAATCTTCAGTGAGCATAAGGAAAAAACCTGAAAAACCTATCAAGGGGGGCAGGGTTTTCCTTATGCTCACAGTAAGAAGACTGTCCCTTGCTGTGATCCGCCTGGCCAAGGGACCAAATTCTGAGGGGAGGTGGCTTACACTAGGTAAAAGAGTGGGAGGGGGATACATTATAATTCAATTACTCTTGAACTACAACTCTGATGGTATTGAAATAACACTCTCCTTGCCCCAAATACTATGAAGAGTAAATGGAGCTGCTTTTTTTGTGAAACATTACAATCCCTTTAGTTAGCAGAGTATATAAACTTAAATAACTCAGGAGCAGTTTTATAAATAAAAACGGTTAACACAACGTGTACATGATTCTGACAGCTCTTTCAAAATAACCAAAGTTGTTTAAGGTGAGAGTGCCCTTTTAAAATAAAACATTACTATCATTTTTTGCAAGAAAGGGTATCCAGATAAAATATACATTTTTACATGTGTCCAAATGCTCTGTTTTTTTTTTAATCAAATTATTATGTAAAAATAAATAACCATTTGTTCTTGTTACAGTTTAGGCACCATGTCAGTTAGACACCCTCCTTCCCCTTAAACCCACAATCTCATCAAATTCCCAGCTCAGTGCCTCACTGCGAACACTGCATGCTTTCCTTGTCACCTTTCTGAATGTGTAAAGCTGTGAAAAATTGAATTACAGGACAATTCACTGCTTAACAGTTTGGAGTGAAGCTGTTGCCTTCTGCTTGGTTCTAAGAGCTATCTGTAAGAAAGAAAATTGGAACAAATCTTGGGAACAGGTAAAATTGCCATTGGTTTAAGTGGGACTTTTAACCCCTGAAGCAATTTGTTGAAAACTAGTAATTAATGACAACTAGCTAGTAACACTACCGCTTGGTGTCTAGACTAGTGGTTTTCATTTTCCTTTTGACCAAGTCAGCCCTAATACTTAATCATTATGTCATTTCTCAAGGGTGCAATGAAGGATGCAAGTATCTAAATATAGTTATTCTAAGCACTCACTATCAGAATATTAAAAAGAAACATATTGTGCATATTAAGTTTGTGAACTGTGTAACTTTTTAAGTCAACATTCACATTTATCTTTTCATGAAAAAAAATATGGCAACCTAAGTGGATTTCCATGGTGTACCAATGTGCCATGACACCCTGGCTGAGATTCACTGGCCTAGATCATTTTTCTATAGCATTCTAAGGGAGTTGTCAATATAATCTGATAGTACAAACTCCACCACTTCCTGACAGATTGACCTATAATAACTTTGGGATGAATCATCTCACAGCAGTGGGACTAACCTTGTTTTACATAAAAAGAAAAACCTTACAATGTAAGCACTGCAGCATCAAACATTTCTCATTATTGGGAAGCTAAAATATTGTTTGTCTCTAATATGATGGGGTTGGGAAATAGAGTGCAAGGGAGGGGTTTCTGTGAAGCTGGAAGTGCCCTCTTGGTTTGCTGGGGCCACAAGTTCAGGATGTGACTTTTCTCTTAGAAGACTTTAATAAAAATGTGAATGTCAAGTTTCAAATGTATGTTAATGCCTGTGTTTGTCATTTCAATAGCAAGACCTAAGATTGAAGGAATACTAACACCTAAAAAATAAAATGAAAATGGGTCATATATTATCATGGTAGATAAATGGCAGATAATTGGAATAGCCTGCCAGCAGAAGTGGTAGAGGATAATACAGTGATGGAATGTAAGCATGTAATAGGCATAAGGCTATTTGGCACATAAGACAAGACCAAGAACTAAATAAGGTCTGAGGTTTTTACAGTAGGAAAATGGGCATACTAGATGGGCCGAATGGTTCTTATCTGAAATCAAATTCTATGTTTCTGTGTACAGACAGATAGCATCTGTATAAGTTTGTTTTATGTTAGATTGCTACAATCTAATAATAAACATCTGCATTTTAATGAGTAAACTTCCTGTACTGACTCCATTCGGTTAATTTTCTTTGTGCTGTTTGTAATTAGAGACAAGTGCTAAGTTACTCAGGCTGCAACCTTAACTTAACCTATTTGCATACGATACAACACTTTTGCTATGATAACGGTGTAAAGGTGCGTTTGAAAACTCAGGATTAGTTGTTCCCTAGATCAGGGCTTAAAATGTGAAGTCCTTTGCTACTAGCCAGACCTGAAAAGCTACTCGCCACTGCAAGCCAAAACATAACCACTAGGGCTGAATTTTTACTCTCCAGGGCTAAATTTTCACTCGCCATTGGCTAGTGGCGAGAGGAAATTTTGAGCCCTGCCCTAGACTATATGTAAGACTGCATTTTAGGCATCAGAACAAAAATAAATCATTTTTTTCAGATAGTATCATACAGCAGCAAGTATTTGTGTCATCATCGTCATCTTCAGCCATTGACGATCCACTGCAGGATGTAGGCCTCCTCAGCATACCTCTAACAACACTGTGCACCAACAAACTTCATAATACCATTGACCCATCTTGTCTTTGGAATAGCCTTCTTGGGCATTTAATACCAATTGGAATCCATTCCAAAATTTGTTTAGTTCATCTGCCGTCAGTCTGTCTTGCTACGTGACCTGTCCATTTCCATTTTAGGAGCTTTATTCCTTCAGTGATGTCATAAACCATTGTTTGCTGTTGAATCCAAGCACACATTTTTTGGTCACATTTTATTATATGCAACATTCGAAGTTCCATTTTGTTTTGTGCAAAATTTGAAGTTTCATATTTGCGCAGCCCTAAGTTTTCATTTGGCTTTAGCATTTATTGTCCATGTTTCACAGCCATATGTAAGAACTGGGTGGTTGCAATAGCCAGAAACCTTTCACTTGAGTCAGAGTGGCAAATTTGTTTTGAAGGCAGTATTACTAAGTTTTCCAAATGCTTGCCATCCCATGTTTATTGGTCAATTCTAGTGTTGAGCGAGCACCCCGATGCTCGGGTGTTCGGGTGCTCTGACCGAGCACCCCCGGAGGCTCGAGTGCTCGGCCGAGCACCCGAGCCCCATTGAATTCAATGGGAGGACTCGAACATTACACCAGGCACCCCCTGCTCTGATGAGGGGAGGGTGCCTGGTCAATGCCCCCCTTCATCTCCACAATGCCTCTCTTCCACAATGTCCCCCTTCCACAATGTCCCCCTTCCACAATGTCCCCCTTCATCTCCACAATGTCCCCCTTCATCTCCGCAATGCCCCCCTTCTTCTCAACAATGCCCCTCTTCCACAATGTCCCCCTTCCACAATGCCCCCCTTCCACAATGTCCCCCTTCATCTCCGCAATGCCCCCTTCATCTCCGCAATGCCCCCTTCATCTCCGCAATGCCCCCCTTCCACAATGTCCCCCTTCCACAATGTCCCCCTTCCACAATGTCCCCCTTCATCTCCGCAATGCCCCCTTCCATCTCCACATGTCCCCTACCTCCAGTCCCTGGTGGTCCAGCGGAGCGTCTGTAAGATCTGTGCCTCCTTCGGCACAGATCCCTGCCACCCGAACATGGCGGGCGAGCACATGGCGGTACTCGTACGAGTACCGCCATGTGCCGAGCAGAGCGATGCTCGAGCCGATCCGAGCATCGGCCGAGCATGCTCGCTCAACACTAGTCAATTCATTTCCATCGTGGTGTTTCCATCTGTTTACATTTCCTGTCCAAGGTAAACATACTTGTCCACATCTTCTAGTTCTTGTCCATCTACTGTGATGTTCCTTAGTATGGTAAATATGTTAAACATGACTTCTGTTTGTTGATATATTTATATTCAGACTAAACTTTTTTGCTTTTCTGTTGTAGTTCTTCAATGCGTTCTTGCAGTTAATTGGGACTACTAGCAAAGAGTATGATATTGTCTGCAAAACATAAGTGATGTAGGTAGTCTCTACCAATCCTAAGTCATTTTTGTCCCAATTTAGCTTGTGCAAAATTTCTTCTAAAGAAGCAGAAAATATTTTTAGATAGATTGTCTCTCTTTGTCGGATGCCTTTTTCTATGATGATCATTGTATTTGTGTATATAATCCTATATAATTTGTAGCTAATAGTGTTCCTATAACTATATATTTATATGTTTGTACTTCTCAATTTTCTCTTAACATAGATCTGTCAGATATTATGAACTAGTGTAAAAGCCCGTGTAGACGGGCCAAGTTCCAGGTAATGTTAACCCTTTGAGTGCTAGAAGGGTTAAGAGGCCGCTACCTCACTGCTCCACGTGATGCAGTCTTGCATCGCCTCACTCACGCGATGCAGTCATGCTCAGTAGAGACTGCCTGAACGCGGGCAGTCTCTACTGTGCATAACTGCATCGTGATAAACATCCTAGCAAATTATTATATAGGATGTTCAGAAAGTTCCAGACTACATATTAGGGGTGTTTAAAGCTGTAGAGCCTTATGTTCAAAAGAAAAGTAAAGGGAAAAAAACAACTGCGGCATAGGTTAAAAATAAAAAAAATACCCAATTGATTTAAATGGGGATATTAACCCTTTTAATGCTAGAGAGGACTCTAACGCATTGCTTTGCAATGTGTTGGAGACCTCTCTTGCATTCAAGGGGTTAAATATCACATTTAAATCAATCAGAAATTGGGAAATTATTACTTCTCCCCTATTATGCAGTTGGTTTGTTCCAGAATACCTCCACTATTCTTTGGAACATAAGATAGTTCATGTGGCACTGCGCTAGTGTATTTATATTCTCTATTCCTTCTCTGCAATGCAATTAGTATTTAGTTATAGATGCGTGACCAGGGACAACTGGGGGATTATGTATTAAGGTGGGATGAAGAGTGGATAAAGTGGAGATGACTTACATAGTTACATAGTAAATTAGGTTGAAAAAAGACATGTCCATCAAGTTTAACCTTTGATATAGTAAAACTAAGAAATCAAGAATTATGTTTATGTGAGTATATAATGTTTCTCTATTTGTGTAAATATGTAAATCTTTACTGTAAAAACTATCCAGGACATACTTGAAAAAGATAGAAATCTCAATGTATTCTTCCTGTAAAACATTTTCTACATAAATATAAAACTTCCCAAATACTAAATGGGAATTACTTTGTCTAGCAGAACCTGTTTTACACACTAATACATTGTATAACCCTGTATGTTTCTTTCTGCTAGAATTGCACCTAATCTTCTCTTAAATGCGTCCATTATAGCTGAAGAACTCCAAAGCTGGAGAAATCTTAGTGCATCGACCCCATAGAATAACTCATTAATGACCCAGGATGGGTCAGGACAGTCACAGATTTCGGTCCTTTAACCCCTTAGAGTCCGGTGACGTACCTGGACCGTCACGCTGGTCCGGTACTTAAGGACCAGTGATGGTCCTGGTACGTCATGTACTATTACTCACCGCGCTCCTGCAGGAGCGCGGTGAGTAATACCGGGGACTGAATTTGATCGCTCCAAGACCGGAGCAATCTCTTTCAGTCCCTCAGTTCGGCGTGCCGCCCCACGTGATCAGTCACGTGGGGCGGCACGCCAAAATTCTCTATCTGGTCCTTAAAGGACCACTCACCCCACGACCACTGGTCGTTAAGGGGTTAAGGACCAGTGTCGTCCTGGCACATTATCTGTTAAATGATTGCAGCTCTCCTCACGACCAGAACAATGAGTTTCAGCCTTTCCCAATTTTTCCGGTAGATGTGATCGTTGCTACGGCAATTATATTTGCCTTTTGAGCCAATGACACAGGCAATGTATTCTATACATTGCCTCATTGTTCTCTGCCTCTCTGTTCCTCATTGTGATAGTGAGGAAGAGTGAAGCAGAGAACAGAGCTCCCAGACCCTCAAATGGCCAAAAATGAGGCACTTTTAAAGTACTTGGAGCAAGACTGGGAGTGACGTGGCGGCACTCATATCATCCGTTGAACCTGCCTGGGTGCAACATACAAAACTTTATAAGGCAAGAACTCACAGGACTTAAATTAGCAAACAGATTTATTTTAAATTCAACGTTTCAGTCCGGTAGGGACCTAAATATATACTGTATATATTGTAATATACTGTATTTATATTGCATTTTGTCCTTAAATAAATTATTCAGAGAAAGCCCAAAGTATTTTAGTTTTTAATTTTTTCATTTATTAAATTATAAAAAACAATACAACAATTATATCATCCAAAAAGTATTTTATATACAGCCTAATTTATAAACACGTACACTGAAGTTTCAGGACATATTTGGGTAGTTTTCTTACTGTGGAGCAATCTGAAACACATATATACAACACATAGTTTTATCGCCTAAAATAGGAACACTAGGGAGGGAATGAGGGACGTTTTCTCCTACGAGAGACAGTGCCCCCTTAAAAAGTGACATTTGGGGGTATGAACGTTTGTTCATACCTTTTTTCCAAACTTTGTTAAAAAGAAAACCTATAAAATATTGATTTTTTTTTCCAAATTTTATATTATAATTAAACTATACTGTGGGTTATGCCAATAAATGTAGCATCAAAAGAAAACCCTACTTATCTTTTAAAAAATGGTATATAATTTGTTTCTGTACTAAAGGAATTAGAGAGGAAATATCATTGAACAGCACATGCTAAAAAGGCCAACATCTGGTCCTCTAGTATGAAAAGCCCTTGGTCCTCCCTGGTCCTTAATCTGTTAACATATGAACTGGAGAAGTTATTTCACTGGAGAAATCATCTCCAATTTATCACTTCTTTATCACACCATAGTACATAACCCCCCTGGAATCTATTTCCATCTGAATATGAAGTCCAGGTGCATGAAAGTAGAACACAGTAACAGCAGGGTGCATAGCAACATGAAGATGCAGCTAAAGAAAGTCAGTTACTCCTCTTTATAATCGGTAAGAAACATAGAAAACACAATGTTATAGCATTCGGAAGTCAGAACTACACAAGGACCAGGTAATGTATATCATAAATAATCTTAAAATCATAGCAGTATAAAATAAAACCAGAAGCAGAAACTTGAAGAAAGTCATAAAAAGTACAATCAAGAAGAGGAACAGAAGAAAGGCTCAAAAATAAACGATAACATTTTAAAGGGCAATAGAAATGTTTCATGAAAAAAATATGTGTTGTAATAATATTCCTGCATTGTAAAATAAAGGGGCTTCCATTTCTGGGAAGTGTATCATTCAAAATTTATTACAGGTCAAGCTATTCTATTTTTTAATTAAACTGCAATTTTCGGATGTTATCACCGAGTGGTGCTGTTACTCTTACTGCTAGTTGAAGACAGGCTCTCTCTTAAAATACATTTTTTGAAACAATGCATTTTACACACCAGCTGACACTATTGCTATCAGTATGTATAAAAAAGGAAGTGTTTGAGCTGTACTAATCTTTAAATGAAAACTCCCCCAGCTGTGGGAATACCCTTGATTTATTTGGCAATTACAGGAAGTTATGTAGGGGACCAGCATCCAAAGGTGCCCCATCTACCCCAGGGTCCAATAGTTTGTAGTTATGCACCTGTGAACACATTTTTGTGTTGGAGGCCTAAACAAATCTGTGCACTTATACCCACCAGTGACTAGTTATTTCACTGATCTAGGCAATTGCCTGCTCTGCCTACTGGGAAATTCTGCCTGGCTTATGTAATGTATTTATTATATCATTTGTATGAAGTGGAACAGTTTTGTTATCTTTTCTATTTGCTTTAGAAATTTAACAAATCTCAAATAGGAGACTTTCAACAACCAGGTAAACCTGCTTACTTCAGGCATTGAAATATGTCTAATCACTGACAAAAACCCCACAGATTGGGACAAAGAACGGCATGTAATGGATAATCTGCTCTTTCTTCTTACTTCTTGGCCTAGATTCACTAAATATCAATGCTATGGTGATATGATCTTGTCGATGTAATCGAAACAATTCTATATTTCGATCTACATACACAAACGACATATTTACTAAAATTGTCGGATGCAAGGGGAGAGGTGGAGAAGGTCCCTATTAGCCTACAGGATTGTCAAAGTGCTGTCGATGTGGAAGGGATGTCCCCCTTTCATGCATCACTAACACTATGACAATTCTGAAGTTGAACAGCATTCTTTTTCTGCTTCCCTGCTTGGCCAGTTTCATCACCATGGACAGCATTGAGTACCATAGGAATGTGCATTCCTCACCCCTGTGGCAGTCAAAGGGTTGAAATAAAAAAAAAGTACACCAAGCCGTATACAATTAAACCCTTACCTATGTATCATATATTATACATGTTGTGCACTCACAGGGGAACAAGACTGGGGGGCACGCAGCAACTATGGGGATTTGTGACTACCACTTGCCTCCCCAGCCTTGTTCCCTTGCTCAGTGGTAGCCATAGAACCCCATATGCACTGCTTAGCCCCCACACTTGTTCCCTTGACCACTGGTAACCACAGATCCCCATGTACATTGTCTGACCCTCTCCAGCCTTTTCCCCTTGCCCACTGCTATCCACAAATTCCCATGGTCACTGCCTGAGCAAAAGAAAAAGGCTGGGGTGTCAGGCAGTGTATATGGAGCTGACACACAATGGTGTTGTTCCCAAATTCGGCATAGAATGCACCCCCTTTGACATATTAACCCTCCCCCCTTTGTAATTCAACATATAGTGCTCCCATCTGATATACTAATTTTCTGCATTTGTATTTCGATATATAGTGCTCCCATCTGACATTCTTCTTTCTCCAGTTTAATTTGATGTACACTGCCCTCCTTGTATATGCATTGCATACTTAACCCTTTGAGTACCAGAGAGGTACCAACATATTGCTTTGAAATGCATTTGCTACCCCCTCTGGTACTCAAAGGGTTATTAGGCAAGGTATGCGGCTGCATACCTTGCATTTATATGTGTAATTCATTTTATTTTACTTGTTTTAAAAAATATATATAGTTCAGACCTCGAGGGGGACATCGGGACCCCTCCTGATTCCCCCTAGCATGGATCACCTATCCAGTAAGTGATCCATGTGGGCGACAAGGAAGGCATTTGTTGTCTTCCTTTCTTCCAACTCCAGCCGCTATTAAGCTGGCTGGAGTAGAAGTGCTAGTAGTGAACTCTGTCACCGTGTTCATTCATGAGAAGCATTGTGCTGTGCTTTCATGAATGAGTCAACCACCCGGGGGTGGGGGATGCACTAAGGTTTAATAAAGAGAAAGGATAGAGATATGGTGGCATATTTGCTTAGATTGCATCTCAAAATATATACCTTACCTTCATATCCCTGTGAATGCATTGCAAATAGGCCAACATTGTCATTCATTCCCGATACCTTCACCAGGTTTACAACTTTGCAGTAACTATGTTGACAATTGCTAATTTGCATATTGAAATGCAGCTTAATGAGCCATTGCCATATACCTGTGGGTATGTTTATATGTTAATGTGGAACTTTGTCACATGCACTAAGCTTCCTGTACTGTCTGAATTTACAGTTACAACTTTGCCTACCTGAGATTGGTGAAGTTGGGATATTCCCATAGTTTGCAGTGGAGCCAGAGAACAGCTTTATTTTACCTTTTGAGTGCCATACAGATGGTTATTGCACACCACTGGCACTGGAGCATTAAAAGATTAAGGATGCATTGATTGACTTTACAGTTGATAAAGAAACCAAGAGAACCAGCAGAAAAGGTGTTATATATAACAGCTTCTCTGTTGATTCTGTACTTCTGCGAAAAAGCTGACCTGCTGTTTCTAGTCCTCAATGGACTATATGACAATCAACTGATTTATGTAAACAGAGGACTCCCAAAGCACTCCGCAAAGAACTGAATGTGTTGGGGGAACAAAGGTATTGTTAGTGGTGCTAAAAAGCACATCCTCTCCACACACCCCCACTTGCCCTACCTAACATTTTGCCAGTATTACCCCAATTCTACATGCAATGATTACATGTCTGCCCATCTCCTTGTATATATGTCTCTTAGTTCATATTGTGAAGTGTGTCCTCATCTCCATGGTAAAGTGATCACCACACATCATCAAACACACTTCACCACAGCATTGCCCCTTAGTGAATTTTCCCCATATGAGTTACCTCCTTTGGTACTAATTATTGCTCCCACTGACATCTATCGCATTGAACACATGGGTGGAAAGGTAGTCTTAAAGTGAAAGTCAACCTCAGGAGTGATTTTCCAAAAAGAAAACTACCAAGTTATCTTATTTTTGGTGGTTAAAGTGCCAAAAAATGCATAGAGGGTGCCTTGTCACTTGTCAACATTGTATCACTATCCCTGCTTTAGCAATTCCTGTATATTTTAACCTCTCTGGTCCTCAAGGGGATAAGATGTACCCAGGCCTGGTCTTATATCTCAGATGCCACTAGGAAAGGTACAGCTAAGGTGTATCTCATAATTAGGCCCCCTAGGAAATTGTCTACTCTGCCCAACTGGAAATGTAACCCAAACTTTCATATTTTTTCACTGGGGTACCTACTAGAGTGCTAGAAGGTCTTCACTAATATGTTGATGTATGACACATTTTCGCTTGAAATAAGTATCTCAATCTCTTTATCAGGACTCGCATTTGTCTACTTACTGTTTTGTTTACAATTTATCTCTTATTCTGTTACTGAGCAGATACATTTTACCATCTTAAGAATGTTTACATGGTTCTTTAGAAGTATCAGCATGGCTGACAAGAGCCATAGAGAAAAAGCCCTACCCATGATTCTAAAGGGCCATGTAAACATTCTTGTTATGGGTGCGGGCTGCTACTGTCAGAGGCAGGGGCCGGAGAGTAGGACTGGGAAGCGTCCCATGCCCTGGAACTACACTTTCTCCCGCTAAAGAGTGGAATTCACGGGCCGAGGACAGCCGGCAGAGCTATTCAAAAGCCCCATTGACTTTACATAGGGAAGTAGGCGGCTTCCTGATTGGCCAATGCCCTGGGTGACGAGTTTAAAGGTCCTCCATAGAGTTAACATGGGGGAAAGTAGGCAGCCCAGGGATTGGTCGGTTAGCTGCCCGCCTACAGAGTATGATTGGCCGAGCTAGCCGTGACTATCACCACCAGGATTGGTCAGCCAATTCTAGGCACTGGATTGGCCAGGGGTTGAAGCGGAATATTCAAAGATGCTTCAACCCCCTGGCCTTTGTTGTACAATGTGTATTCCAGCCCCTCAGCCCTTTGTCCCAGTGTTTACCTCACAACAGTTCCCTTTTGTCCAAATAATGTAATCATGTCTGGTCCATTGTATGATGTGTACACCAAATGTTTATACCATTGTGTGTTGTGTTCAGCCCACCATTGTATAGCCCCTCCACCCCTCTTGGCCTTTTGTGTAAACTTGTATAAATATGTGTGTCTTGGCTCAAATAAAGTGTTCTTGTTTTACCCTCAACACTGGTCCTGTCTAGTGATTGAGGGAACCAGCGATACCAGAGCTGACGTTTGGGAGGCAGTGGTACTGCGACAGCTAACGGGACGGTGGTACTGACCTGCTGTACCGGGACTCACGTCACAATTCTCATCCAGAAAAATGTCCTTGTTCACTTATAACCTACACCAGAGGTCAAATGCAAAAAAAACACCTACTGTATGAGTGTGTGACACCTACCTAGGTAAGTCCTTTTAGTAAATTAATTTAGATCCACTTATTCTAAGGATTTCCACTTTAAGGCCTGTTTCAAGATACAGAATGGCAGAAACCCAAACAATTTCCAAGCATTCAAGATACATATCAAAAAGAAAGAGAGGGAGATAGAGATGTCAGAGAATGTATATGTAATTCGAATGAGCTGTTTGTTACTCACAAAGGTGACCTTTCAGATAGAGTAAAAAAAGAGAAAACAGACTTATTGATAGTACAAAGGAGACAGAAATAGACTATGCTATGTGTTGTGGGAAAAACAATTTTGATGTGATGTATTTAATAGAACTGAAGCAGTTATGGAGCCATCAGACTGCACCATGGTGGACATAGAACAATTGCAGAAATGTCCACTGACTTAAAGGGGCACTGTCACTTTGAAACAAATCAGTGATCTTGAAAGAAGTTTCAAAATCATCTATATTTTAACCCCTTAATGACCCATGACATACATGTACGTCACGAGATGGATGCTCCTAAAGGATCAAGGACATACATGTGCATCATGGAACGTCATGGAATTCCGGACTCTGCGCAGCTGCACGTAAAAGAAAATGCTCCATGGTCCTTAAGTGACAGCTGCATGCACGGCCGGTCCTTAGAGGGATAGTAATACTTAAAATGCAAAAAAAAATATTTTTTTCAATACAATTTCAGGCCACTGTGATATTGCACCTAAAAAATGCAACTTTGAGCTGTTATAACTTTTGAATAAAACACCTTTCAGCAGTGTGAGTACCCTTGTTTTACTCAGAGGGATAAACCCTACAACATATATATTTTTTTACATTTTAAGTATTACTATCCCTTTAAGGGGTTAAACAATTCTTTATGAGATATTTGTATTTATTTATTTTATACAAATGAGCTAGCATTTGGCTGGCAGGGAGTGACAGTTGGAATGTGGAGTATTATAAACTAGTTGAACAGCCCGTTATACGGGCTAAAGTGTCACAGCCACCCGGTCACGGGGCAGTCACGCGCAATAGAGACTGCCCGCGCCACGGCTAATACAGAGCTGGACACTGCTTCGGAGCGCCCAGCTCTGTATCAGCCGCGGCACTGGCAGTCTCTACTGCGCATGACTGCAGCACGCACAGTGGTGTCTACTGCGCATGTCGCGGCGTTACACATGATTTAGCAAATTATTATATAGGATGTTGGTATCTGGCTGGTACTCTAGTCCATACTGTCTAATTTCCATGAACTGACAAATAAATAAAAGTAACATATCTGAAATGATTGTTTTAAATAAAAAATGACTAGATGTTTTTGAAAGCTCTGTTGGATACCAAGGCGGAATGTAAGAAATGTGCTCAATCACTACTTACAATGTACTTTTGATGAAAAATTATTACGCCAAAATTTTAATTAATTCCATGTTTTTTATGAATTAACGAATGTGTGCATTTAAAAAAGTGGGTGTGGCTAAAATGTCCACCATTTTGTGAGAGGATTAGCAATTATACCTATATAGGAGAGGCATTTAGCACACATTTTGCACTCTGCTGACTGTGCTGTTAGTTTAGGAGCATGTGCTATTCCGCATCATAGCGTCAGTATGATTCTTGCATCAAAATGTGGGCAGTCACAAATAGCACATGCATTTAGGGCATTCAAAAATAGCTAATGCTCCACTTTCTTGTATTCTGCCCCAAATGACATTTCCACTTTAAGGCTGCTTTTACAGAGGCTAGATCAATAGAGTAATTGTGCATGAGTGATGTCACTCTTGCAGAAAGGTGTGTTTATGGGCTATGGTGCATTTCACATAAGTGACTGTTTCCTTGCATGATTGTATCAATATCTAGTATGCTGCATTTTTACTGTATTCACGCTGGAACTCGGTAAAGTTCAATCTTGAGGTGTATGTATTTCATTAGTTTCCCATATAAGTCTGGACATATCATACACTGGAGGTGACTTGTGATGCTCATAACAACCTCCAGTGAATGGTCAACCTACATGGTCATCAGCCAGTCATGTCTGGTTGACTCTCACATGGGCCAACCATCAGCCACAAACTTCTTAGCCATGGTTTTGCCTCAGAGGATGCAACCAAAGTGAGTTCAAACTACCTATAAATTGGCCGTTTAACCCACTGATTGCTAGTGGGGTTTTGAAGGCATTGCTTGACAATGTATCAGAAACCTTTCTAGCATTCAAAGGATTTAAAGTCACATTTGAATCAATGGGAATTCTGCAATATTGTATTTATCCACTAAGGTGCAGTTGGTTTGCCACAGACGTCTTGATACATCTGTCTGTCTATTAAATTATGTTTTTCAATTAAATTATAAAGTTTACCTTTAAATTACGCTACTCATGATTATTCAACAAATTGTTTGTTTAGTTAGTAAAATATATAGGAAGGGATTTTATGGATCTGTAGGTAGACTTAGAGGAGAGTTAAGAATTAATCAAAAACAGAGACACTGTAAATCTTGGCTGACAAAATAAATCACTGTAACACAGAATGATAGGACATTGACTACATTTAGTACCAACTAAAGAATAAAGAAAATGAATTGAGCAGAGTAGTTGTGAAGTGTTTCTACCAGATTTGGTAAGCCACAGCCCAGGGGCATCATATGATTGTTGCAGCCATCATTCTGTCCAGGAAACATTCTTTTAAAACATAAGTACTTAACCCTTTGAATGACTGAGGGGCATGTAACAGATTATGCTGCGTATCATGTGTGGAAGCAGGAAACAGCAGATATATAGGTCTGATTGTGAGACGATGCACAGAGAATGTCAAAGCATTAACTCTTTGAATGCCAGAGATGTATGAAGTGCATTGGATACCTCTCTGGCACTCAAAGGTTTACTATGAATAGGTGGATGTTATAAGCGCTTGCACTAATGGGCTATTAAGTAAAGTACATAAGCAGATTGTGCAGTTCTATTAAAGGGATAGTAATACTTAAAATGTAAAAAAAAATATGTTGTAGGGTTTATCCCCCTGAGTAAAACAAGAGTACTCCCACTGCTGAAAGGTGTTTCATTCAAAAGTTATTAATTTTCAAAGTTGAATTTTTTAGGTGCAATATCACAGTGGCCTGAAATTGTACAGTGGCACTGTTGCTACACCATCCTATGGAGATTTATGGTCAACTGACCAGAGCTGTCCATAGGATCGTGTAGCAGCAGCGCCACTGTGCAATTTCAGGCCACTGTGATATTGCACCTAAAAAATTCAACTTTGAAAATTAATAACTTTTGAATGAAACACCTTTCAGCAGTGGGAGTACTCTTGTTTTACTCAGGGGGATAAACCCTACAACATATTTTTTTTTACATTTTAAGTATTACTATCCCTTTAAAGAGACTCCTATGAATCAATTCTGTATGGATCCAATCAGTCTTTATTTTAGAATGTTTGTGGTCAGACTACAGGACCCCATATTCCTTCCACTGAAGTCATCATTCCTAAGAAGACTTCAGTGGGAGATGCCTGTGGTCCTGGAGTACAGAATCATGTCTGCCTCTGATTACATGATTTCCAGTTCTATTTAACGTGTATTTTTGTGGAACCAGTCTATGCGGCATGGATTTTTAGCGATCATCAGGATTTTCTGCCCAGATTAGGGTGTGGAAGGAAGGAAGAAGTAAGGAAAGAAGGAAAAGCAGTTTAAAAGACATATACTAAAGGAGAAGTAACTACTGAGGGCTTTGATAAATTATCTGGGATGTGCCCTTAATGGGGGTAAGAGTAGGTGAATGAGGGCTTTGATGGTGGGTGCTGCACTAATGAAGGATGACAGTGGTAGTGGTAGATGGGCTGAGGACCAGGAGTTGGGACTTTTATACTTCTCTGGTGATTGCAAGGGCACTTATGATTTTGATCACAGGGAGCAAAGGACCTGATGGGGGAATGAGGGATTTTATGGTGGAAGAGATAAGAGCTCTGATGTGGCTCAGAGACTTTTATGGTGGTGTTGGGAAGGGCTGAAGACTTTTATAATGGTAGTGTTGCGGTCAAGGGCAAGGAATTAACTACACAGGATGCAGTAGTGATTGTGCCCAGTTTCCAAAGGTGATTTATCTCCCTCAGGGCCAAATAAGCTGTAAGTATGCTCCCGAAAGAATATTTGTGTTAGGGGGGGCAACAAATCTTTACACCAGGGCCCTGAAATGACTAGTTATGCCAGTGAAGTTGTCAAAACCTTAAACCAGTTACCTAGTAAGTTAGGTTGAAAAAAGACACAAGTCCATCCAGTTCAACCTTTGCCACATTATAACCCAGAAAAATGAGACTCATATAAGCTTTCCTGACTCAAAAATAAGTATTACTGTATTTACCAAAAACAGATGAGAGTTGGTACCGTGTTAGCCATAGAAATACAGGAGGCAAATATAGTTTTTGATACCTTTTATGGTGCTCTCTGGAATTGGCCCCAAGTCAGCTAATTTGTTTAAAAGATCTGTGGTGTCCTGTATTTGCCTCCTGTATTTACCAAAAACTTACTGTTTTATCTACTAATACACAGTATAACCTTTTATGTTTCCTTCTAGAAATGCATCTAATGTTCACTTAAATGTTTCCATTGTATCTGCCAGTACCACATTCGTGGGCAAAGAATTCCACAGTTTAATAGATCTTACTGTAAAACAACCCTTTATGTGCTGAAGTTGAAATGTTATTTCCTCTAATCATATGGGGTTGCCCCTAGTTATTTGATCTGGACTTAGAATGATTTACAGGCGCCCATAGTAGCGAAAACAGATGCCCCTAGGCAGGAAAACAAATGTCCACACTTGTGGTTACTCCTCCAACTGACCCATGACTACAGCTCTATTCAATGTTGTCTGAAATAGGAAATATGCTTAAAGGAGAAGTAAAACATCCTAGTAATAACTCCTAACTTAGATTACTATGATCAAAAAAAATTCTATTGACCACTATGAATTTGGTCCATTCGCTTCTTTTCAAGAGATAACAATTGAGAACCAGATTGTCGCACAATACATTGCAAAGCAATGCACTACACACACACACCTCTGGTGTTAAGGGTTAAGTTTACCATGTGCAGTGGATGGAGTGTGCATCCTGTGGTCCTGCTGGCAACTGTCATGTCTACTTCCTTGGCTATGACATTCAGAACTACTTTAACCCCTTAAGGACCAGTGGTCCTGGGGTGTGTGGTCCTTTAAGGACCAGATAGGGAAGTTCAACGTGCCGCCCCACGTGATTGATCACGTGTGGCGGCACTCCGAACGAGGGACTGAAAGAGATTGCTCTGGTCTTGGAGTAATCAACTTCAGTCCATGGTATTACTCACCACTCTCCTGCAGGAGAGCGGTGAGTAAAAGTACGTTACGTACCAGGACCGTCACTAGTCCTTAAGTGCCGGACCAGCGTGACGGTCCGGGTACATCAATGGTCCTTAAGAGGTTAAGATGATGGGGTTATGCACTAGGGTGTGATAAAGGGCGATAAAGCAGAGATGTCTTCTCCAGTTATATCACTTCTCCAGTTCCCATGTTATTATATACATCCTATGCAAAAATTGTAGAAATCTTAGTGCATAGGTTTCATAGAATAACATACTAATTGGAGAAGTGATATAACTAGAGAAGTCACCTCTGCTTTTTCTCACCTTAGTGAATAACCCCTGATATACTTTGAACAAAGGCAGAAGGACAAAATTCACAGGGACCATTGCGGGCTATGCACTAAAGCGTGATAGGAGGTGATAAAGTGGAGATGACTTCTCCAGTAATATTGCTTCTCCAGTTCCTATGTTATTCTATACAGCCTATGCACTAAGATCTCCAAAGTTGGAGACATTTTAGTGCATTGCCTCCATAGAATAACATAGGAAATGGAGACGTGATATCACTGGAGAAGTCATCTATACTTTGTCACTACTTTGTGCACCTCCCCCTTAAAGGGATAGTAATACTTTATTTTAAGCTTCTTTAATATTGCACATATTAAAAAAAATAAAGTAAATGATATATGTCCCGTTGCTGTAAGTTTTATAGTTATGTTGTTCTAAAATTCCCCCTTCCCGCCCCTTTTACAAACGTCAGCGCTCTAGCTGACAGACTGAGATCCTGGTCCTGGGACAGGATGGCTCTTCTGCAGAGCCAAAATAGCATTGTATATAATAATGGTCTACAAAGTGTACCTGCCTCAAACCAGGCACTCAAAGGGTTAAAGAAACACTGGCACCTAACAATGAATTGGGGCTATATACACTTAAATGCCCTGTATTGCTGTAGAAATTCTCTATTTGTTCTCTGAGGCCTAAAATCTAGTATATAGGCTGCAGAGCTCCCATTGAATGTCCGTGATTATCTGTAAATGGACTGAGTCAGGATAAGAATACAAGAGCAGTGGACACTCATCATGAAAATTATCTGACTTTAGCTGTTACCTCTCAATACAAACAGGAAAAGCCCTTTGAGGGCTAGAGGGGTACGTAATACATTGTTTTTCTATGCTTTTCATACCCTTCTGTCATTAAAAGGGTTAATTAATACTCTCTCAACAGGATACGTTACAAATGTATTAAAAAGTAAGTTTAGGGTTGTATTTTAGAGATGTAACATGTGATTCCTTTTTTTTTCTTTTTACATATGCTAGCGGGGGGTACATGATATTAAAAGCGCTAGCAAAGTATTTCATTTTTTGTTTTAATGTTCCTTTAACCCCTTAAGGACCACACAGTCTGGGGGTGGGTGGCCCTAGAGGACCATAGCACTTTTTTTTTACAACTGCATTCTGGGATGGCAGCAACAACCTTAACATCTGGACAGAAGTGAGGGTCCTCACACGTCGCTGGACATTAAGATGTTACTGCGCAATAAACTTCACTTTAAAGCAATCTAAACACTTGTAAATAAATCAACCACCATAAAGCACTAGTTTATCTCTGGTGAATATTTGATCACATTGGCTGTACCCACCCACAACTCAACAGTGTGGGTAGTGGCCAGTTAGGCTGAGCTCCTCCACAGTCCTTCTCCCTCTTTACAAACTTTACGCCCGTTGCCCACAAGGAAAATATTTTAACACCTATGATTTTAGATGAGGTGCAGAAAGAGAAGGATTAATTTGATTGGACAACTTCTTGCCAGATTCATTAAAATGGCGTGTTGATGCTCTGTCGGAACAGAGTTAACAAACACCATATTGTCATTATGGTGGCATGTACTATACCTGGCGGTGGATCACCTGGTCTTAGACCTGAACATTTTTTTTAAGGCTGTGCCCTTCTGCAAGCCTGTAAACATTTTTCTAGGCTTGCCTTGATGTAGGCCTGCTAACAAATGTTTTCAAGGCTTGTCTTGATATAGGGGTACTAATAATTGTATAATGCTTTTCTTGCAATAAATCTGGTACAAAAAGTTTTTCCTAAAGAAATAAAAACAAAACACTGAATTTAATATGATGGATGTGGATAGTTGTGGTGAATATATGTTGATGATGATGAGTAGGAAGGCTAACCAAATTATATGCAGTATCGTGATTCGAGTATAACACTGCATTATTGTTTGTCAGTCATTGATCAATGTTCATAGAGCTGGTTCCAACTGTTGTAGGCGGTGGCAACTGTGAAAATCCCTCCTTCTCAGTACTGCAGTTACTACATGTGTCATACTTCTATGTCTTGTCTGTTTTTTCCAGTTCTGCTATATGATATTTTTATGCTATTCGATGCTGGTTCAGTTTTATAAATGAGTCTATAAACCAACACTGCTGCTAAACAGATGTGTCCTACAGTAAGTAACGATATAACCAACTGGATTGAAAACTCACTCAGTCTGCATGCTTGATGGTGGGCAACTATATGTTTCCAGCAGTGTACATGAGTGATGGACACATACAGCGTGTTTTTTGCCACTCAAGTGGATAATTGTTTCAGCCTAGAACATACCTATCCGGCAATAATGCAGTCATCTCACATGCAGTGAGGCCATTCCTTGGAGACAGACACTGTTCATGTGCATCAGTTACCAACCCATATTTTGGTTGCAAGTCCCATAAAGTTGTGCCAGTGCCACCACCACAATGAAACATTTTAGACTTCTGTCTTTGAGGTATATCATTTGCTTACTGTGATGGTTATGACATGTTCTGAAAATATTTTGATGAGCTAATGATGCTTACAGTATAGACCCTTTGATTTCTTCCTTTTATCTATGCTTTCCTGTAGTTTTTTGCACCTAGGTTTCTCTCTCTTATCCTCCAAAATGCAATCATACACACAATCTGTAAAGATGTTTTTACATTTCACAGAAGTGCTGTTGCTCACACCTTGGCACAAATTTACATGACTAAGCAGAAAAGTGGACTCCTAAAAAGGCTTCAGCTGCTCACATAAGTGACTCATCAGCTAACATTGACCAGGTCACAAAAAAGCCCTCCAAATACTGTGGGTGTGGTTCAGGTGGGATTTTTATAGTGATGTGTCTAGATATGACCCTAATTTTCTCCTTCTCATATGTTTTTTACAAGGACAATATGTTTAATGTTTGGATCATGACTGGAGTATCCCAATATTGGAGTTTGCATAGACTGAGGGCTTCCTAAGTGACACTTACAACTACTACTACTACTACTATAATCTACAATAATACTAGAAGTACATGTTGATAGTGTTGCACTCTTAGTTAAGGTTATCGATGTTGATAACCTGGGCTTGATTTTATTCCCCTCAGTACAGCAGCCAGTAAGGGGAAAAAAAAGACAAAGAGATAAACCCACATATGCATCACAGCTATTCTATAGCTGGCTAGGAACATGGAACAACCAGCGTTAGTTTTTTTTCCCACAACTAGTGCTAAATAGGGTAATCTTTTTTTTTTTTTAAACCATAAGTGTATGTTGGAAACTAGTTTCCTAGCACTTACCGGTGGTTTTCATATCACGTTAGGGACTTTGTGCCTCTTTTAATGGCTCAGGTTTTTCCCCATGTAAATGTGTTCCTTAACATACGGTGAAGCCCTACACATGGTATAGGATACCAAATTCAACTTGTTTTACGTGATGTCCAATAGGAGTATATTTTGCACCCGTTGGACATTTTTGAGCGGCGGTGGTTGTTGATAGCACAGTTAACAGAATACCAAACTGTGCTGTCAAAACCACCAGCTCCTCTGGTTTTAAAAAATAGCTGAGGTAATAGAATCGAGTCCTCTGTGTTGTTGCTTAGACAGTGAAAGTTAATGTGACTGGGTGGGAGTTGGACTTGAAGTGGTGACACTGATGATGACCAAGATGATGACTGAGCATTTTAAGGCATGTTTACTTGTCCAGAGTCAGACTTTCAAGTTAATCTCTCAAAGAGTTTATACACAGCCCTATTGCTCCTTTTTCCTAACTAAAATAATGTATGATGTATGGCTCTCTCTCTCTAGCATCTGTCACTGTTAGCCTCTGTCACAGCTCAGGTCAACAATCTCCAGCCTGGCTCTGTCACCTGTTAGTGAAATGTATCTGGTACTGCCTGCATGGAAATCACACCCACACTCCTGGCTCATGCAAGCAAATTTTGTCTGTTTTTATACTTAGATGGGATGTAACTTTTACACTTCACTACTGGACAAGGGTTGACATGTTACTTTCAGAATCAGTTGCTTGCAATAAAGGATAAATTACACTGCACAACAGCTGCTGCAGGTGTGTAGTACCACCATACCTCACTATATGCTTGTCCTTCTTGTTCTTGCAGATGTAGGAATGAGTGATTGTATAAGTACTCATAGAATGCCAAGTAAGTTGTACCTTATATTTAGTAGAGGCTCAGCTAGCTCAGGTAAGAAGTTAAATCACCTGTCTGTCTGACTGTCATTGTCACTTATCAGACTTTTTTTTAACCCTTTGAGTGCCAGAGGGGTGCAGAATGCATTGCTTTGCAATATGTTCCGCACCCCTTTGGCACGCAAAGGGTTAGCTTTCCTTTCTCCTCTCACACCCCCCACACCCAGAGAGCATCTTTCTACTACCAATAATCCTATCAAGCAACTATAGTTTCTTCTCCTTGCCTATCTTCCTCTAACATCTAAAATGCAGCTGTTTCTCTCTGTATCCCAATTAGAGACTGACATCATGCAGGAAACTTACACCCCTTTTATACTAGCACAGCGAGAATACAAGGGAAAACTCTTCATGTCTGGGGAGAGATATTTTATTATTATTGTATCTATTACGATGAACATGACTCTTGCTTCAATACCCCTTTTTATGTAAAACAGGATTTTGTTTGCTTTTGCTACTGCTGTTTGACACTGGTCACTGCTTCCAAGTTTTTAGTTTACAAGGACTCCTAGATCTTTCTCTAGCAATGAGTCTTCTAAGACAGACACAGTCTTTCCTTACATGTATGTATCAACAGTGGAACCTGTATTTGAGCCATAGAGAGTGTTATTTCATTACTGTCAGAGTTGTAGTTCAAGAGTAATAGAATGATAAGGTTTCCACCTCCCTCCACTCTTACCTAGTGTAAGCCATCTCCTCTCAGATGTGGAATCTGGTCCACAGACCAGACAGCTCACAGCAAGGGGCAATCTTCTTACTGTGAGAATAATGAAAGACCTGCCCCCATTGACAGGTTTTTCAGGTTTTCCCCTTATGTTAATTGAAGATTGTCCCTCTCTGCAATCTACCTGAACACACCCTGCTGCTCTGAGCTGAGCAGTGTTACATCAGGGGCGGGAGGGGGATACTTTATCATTCAATTACTCTTGAACTACAACTCTGACAGAATTGAAATAACACTCTCCATGGCACAAATACTATGAAGATTACTTGGAGCTGCTTTTATTATGAAACATTACTATCCCTTTAACAACTTTTAAAGGGATAGTAATTTTTTTTAACAAAGTTTAATATTATTAAAATATTAATGCAATGACTTATGTTCTGTCTCTCAAACATGCATAGTTTGAGAGATATAAGCTTATAAAGTTTCCCCCTCCTGCCCCTTTCACAGACATCAGCGCTCTAGCTGACAGAAGGAGATCCTGGTTCTGGGACCGGCCGGTGGCTCTTTAGCATAGCCGAAATAACATTATCTAGAAAGAAATACTTCATTGGAACGGTCAACAAAGTGTGCCTGAATTTATTATCCTGCATGGCCCAAAATCCATGGTGAAAGTTTTCTATGATTCATACAAGAATAAACATGCAGAGACCTTGAATGGTTTAACCCTTTGAGTGCCAGAGAGGTATCTAGTACAATTGCAAAGGGTTAAATTGTAGTAAAATGTAAATATGACAAAATATGTGTTGTTGAGCTTTCCCTACTGAGTAGAGCAAGTGTAACCCCAAACCTGAGAGATGCTTCTTTTAAAAGTTGTTAAAGAGATTTAAAAATGTCATAGCTTGATTTCATGATATTTTGCTACTTGGTTGCCCTGTTTCTACATGAAGAAAGAACAAATCCACCGCTCTCAATGTGCTTTAATAAAATCACTTCTTTATTAGGAAAGGAACACAGAACCCCGAAGGAATCAAAGTCTCACGCATTTCGCACCAACAATGGTGGCTCATATGAGTAAGCACTGTTGGTGCGAAACGCATGAGACTATGATTCCTTGGTGTTCTGTGTTCCTTTCCTAATAAAAAAGTGATTTTATTAAAGCACATTGAGTGTGGTGGATTTTCTCTTTCTTCATGTTATGCCATTGATGATTCAGCTCATCTCTCCACGCTGCACCATTTCAGTGGGTGAGTGACATACCACTTATTGAAGCCAAGATTGGTGCTGCTTCTTTTGAATCACTTGCAGTGTTGCTACAGTTATGTATGGAAAGACTGTGTCTGTGACACACAGATTTTCAAAGACAATAATAGCAAAAATGTCATGTAAATGAAAAACAATTTTGAATTGCAAGTTTGCTTTTGAATATCTTTAGACTGAAGCATCTCATAGAAGTACACTTTTTATGCAAGAGAAAAATACCTGCAATAAATATAATTTCATGATAAAAATGCACTGCCCCTTTAAAATAGTATTGAATTTATAAGTAATATTTTGCATTGCGTTGCTCACCTCTCCAATATCCAAAGCTTTAAAGAGATGGTATTACTTCAAAATTACTATCCCTCATATTGTAGCCCTTAATAAACTGAGTTAAATGACACTATTGGCATCTCTCAAACCTTTATGGTTTAAGAGATAGCCGCTTTCCAAGTTTCCTCTCCCCTGCTGTCAGCGTTCTGCTGCCAGTAGGAGAATCCAGTCTCTGAATCAAGCGGAGGCTCTTCAGCAGAGCCGATAACTCGTTATGGAAGGAAAAATTATTAATTGAAACAGTCTTCTACGTGTGCTTGGTTACCAGGAACACGTAGAAGACTGTTTCAATTAATTATTTTTCCTTCCATAACGAGATATTGGCTCTGTTGAAGAGCCTCCGCTTGATTCAGAGACCGGATTCTCATGCTGGCAGCAGAACGCTGACAGCAGAGGAGAGGAAACTTTGAAAGCGGCTATCTCTTAAACCATAAAGGTTTGAGAGATGCCGATGGTGTCATTTAACTCAGTTTATTAAGGGCTACAATATGAGGGATAGTAATTTTGAGGTAATACTATCCCTTTAAATCCAATTGATCCACAGAAGTGTAATCTGTTTTGAAGGATCACTGTGGCAATCATGGCCAGTAATGACTGCTAGATAATGATGGAACTAATATGAACTTCTTGGTACAGGGCAGGTGTTCTTTCTCCAGCACCAGCTGAGGTCATAAGGATTCAGGGAATCCTCTGGAAATTGGAAAGGCTCTTGTATATTTCACAACTTCATACTCAGCAGGGCATGCAGTTTCCCAGCCAAAAATCTGCAGAGCGAAGCTCGACGTGACAGTGCCCAGATGGCACCTGAGTTAGATGCGTGAAGAACTGCTAGATAAAGCAGAAAGCGGGCAGAGAAAAAAGGAAAATGGCAAAGGGTATAGAATTCATTGTTCTTCCAGTAATAACACAGGACATCCTTAACTCATTCATCATTTGAGAAGCCACACAGCATAGATAAACCCCAGGACACAAAAGTAAACAGATACATTATGGGGGAAACCAACTCCTCCACAGGGGAGAAATAAACAGTTTAACCCCTTAACGACATGTGACATACTATGACCGTCACGGTCCTTGAAATACTCAAGGACCGATGACGGTCATAGTACGTCACGTACTTTTTACTTACAGCGCTCTACCGGGAGCGCTGTAAGTGAAAATAGGGCCTGAAATTGACCGCTCCAACATTGGAGCGATCTCTATCAGGCCCCATAGTGACGCGCCGATACACGCGACAGGTCACGTGTACCGGCGCGTCCACGTGGTCCTATGCGGTCCTTATGGGACGGAAACGTCCCAGGACCGCCGGTCGTTAAGGGGTTAATAGAGTTACATGTGACTTTTAAACCTTTGTGGATTGTTTTATTCGTCCCCTAACGTGCAGTTGGTTTGCCCAAGAATTATGTATCTTTGCTTTAGCGTTTTAGGGATAGTAACATGTAATATGTAAAAATATATATTGTAGGATTTATCCCCCTGAGAAAACCATGGTTAGTCTAACTGCTTAGAAGTGTTTTATTCAAAAGTTATTGTAGATAAGATGTGAATTTTTTTAGGTGAAGTATCTCAATAGCCTGAAACTTTACAGTGGTGCTGGTGCTATACCAGTCAATCTCCAACTCATGCCGCCTCCACCTCTGCAACATCTCTAGAATCCGACCCTTTCTCACACAAGACATTACCAAAATTCTAATCCAAACACTCATCATGTCCCGTCTTGATTACTGTAACTCACTACTAATTGGCCTTCATTTCACCCGACTAACCCCACTACAGTCCATAATGAACTCTGCTGCAAGCCTAATCTACCTCGCTCATCGCTTCTCTAACACCACACCCCTCTGTCAGTCCCTACGCTGGCTCCCATTAGCATACAGAATTAAATACAAAATTCTGGTGCTAATTTATAGAACCTTCACTAACGCCGCAGCCCCCTATATTTCATCTCTCATTTCCAAATATACTCCCGCCTGCCATGTTCGCTCTGCACACAACCTTCTGCTCTCCACAGCTCTTATTACATCCTCCCACTCCTGCCTACAGAACTTCTCCCATGATGCACCTCAGCTCTGGAATTCCCTCCCCCGCCCCAATCAGACTCTCCCCCAGCCTTCAGATCTTCAGACGCTCCCTGAAAATCACCACTTCAGGGAAGCCTATCAACTGCCTCCATAAACATTATCACCAAGATTCACCCCTTGCACGGACTACTGCACTCAACAGCACTTCTCACTTCCACCCACTGACTGGCACTTCATGTGGCAGGAAGCACTTACACCCAACAGCAATTACTCCTGTGTCAGACCTTCCTTCCTCTAAACTGTAAGTGCTCACGAGCAGAGTCCTCTGATCCTTCTGTTCTCCACATCTTATTGTACTATTCAATACCTCTGTATGTCTATTCCCAATTGTACAGCGCTGCGGAATTAGTTGGCACTATATAAATAAATAATAATAATAATAATAATACCATCCGATGGATTAGATGTCTATAGAATGGCATAGTAACAGCACCAATGTATATTTGATATATGGCACCTAACAATTTGAAGTTTGAGCTGCAATAACTTCTGAATAAAACACCCATGTTTTACACAAAAATATAAACTATATATATATATATATATATATATATACATACATACACGTCAACGATGATGACACGAAAGATCAGGAGAACTCATACTACTTATCAAGATGGAAAAAATGGTGTATTTATTAACCCTTTGAGTGTCAGGGGGTACTGAACACATTTCAAATCAATGCCTTCCATACCCCTCTGGCACTCAAAGGATTAAAGGGATAGTAATATTTCGTTTTATCTTTATTTTATTTTATAGGCATTAAAAAAACATGAAGAACGACATCAGTCTCATCTCTCAAACCTTTACGGTTTGAGAGATATTAACGAGCAAAGTTTACCCCTCCTGCCCCTTTTACCTAGTGTAAGCAATATCTTCTCAGATGTGGAATGCAGTCCATAGACCAGACAGGTAACAGAAGGGGACAGTGTTCTTCCTATGAGAACAATGAAAGCCCTGCCCCCCTTGACAAGCTTTTCAGCTTTTTCCCTTATCTTAACTGAAGATTGTCCCTCTCTGCAGTCTAACTGGGCACCTCCCTTCTGCTCTGGCTGAGCAGTGTTACATCAGTAAAAGGGGCGGGAGGGGGACACTTTGTCATTGAATTACTCTTGAACTATAACTCTGACAGTATTGAAATAACACTCTCCAAAGTCCAAATACTATGATGATTAATTAGAGCTGCTTTTATTATGAAACATTACTATCCCTTTAATCAAACCTTCGGCCTTCTTTTTCTTAAAAAATGGCCCTCAAGGGGACTGAAACAATTTTTTTACATCTATCTATCTATCTATCTATCTATCTATCTATCTATCTATCTGTCTATCTATCTATATAATGTATATATAGTAGGAGACACTAGACTCTCACACCCTGATAATATGGATTTTCTCCAAGATATTGAAATCTCAGTGTGTCAATCCCTGAGAGTTCCAAGGTATGTCTCTAGTGCATCTTCATGTTCTCTCTCCCTTACTGTAATATACCAGAGCCCTTTCCCAGTGTAATGTCCCCAAACTTCCCATCAGCCCTCATGCTCTGTGTCATATCCCAAAGCACCCCCCACAATGTCTCTCAGTCTAATTCCTCTGTTATATCCTAAAGTCCCTTCTTTTTTTGCTCTGTCACTCTTTCTTCTTATCACGGCGTCCGTGATTATGCAACATTATGACTATCTTGTTGCTGTTGCTGCTTTCCCATTGACTGCGCTGTACAGCTCCTCCCAGTGACAGCCTTTTTATACCCTGGGCTGTCACTTAGCGTTTGCCCTTTCGTGGTGTACTTGATGCCTGTGCTTGTCAGTGTTGCCACCGCTTACCCTAGCTTTCTAGGGATTCTGCCCTGCAGTCACCTACAGCATTGCTGGTTGGGTCACTTCCTAGGCTTGGTACTGCTGAGGTTCTGTTCCTGGTTCCTGACACCTCTTCCAGCCTGCAGTATTTCTGATTTTGTTTTGCTTGTCTCTTTGCACCCTGACCTGTGTCAGATTTGGGAAGTGCCACGGTACTGTCCGGATCTGGGCATGTGAAGGGTGACCTTGTGCTCTTTATTATTCTTAATAAAGCTGATTTTCCTTACTAACTTGTCTGAGTGAATGTGACAAAGAGATGATGGGAGTTTAGTCTGGCAGCAGTTGTCAGGACTCCCGTTGCCCACCTTTTCTCTATGTAATGTACTATAGTCCCTTCCCTCTCTTTGTATTGCCTCTTTTACCTCTGTCTCTGCAAATGTTCCTATGTCCTCTCTCTTCATGCAGTGCATGAACATAGCTTACTGGAGGACAAAGTGCAAAAGAGACTGGAAAAGTTTATGGTGAACCTGATGGACCTGATGACATACACCCAAGGGAACTTAAGGAACTTAGTTCAGTAATAGCAAGACCCTTATACATAATATTTATTGATTTACTATCATCAGGCATAGTGCTCTGTGATTGGAGGAACATAGACATAGTACCATTAGATGACAAAGCGGGCAAGATATAAACCAGGAAATTATAGACCTGTGAGTTTGACTTCCGACTATGTGACGACCAGCAACATTATTAGTAGGAGCCAGCATGGTTTTATGAAGACTTGATAATATCATACTAATTTATTTGCATTTTAAAAAAGGGTAAGTGATAATTTGGAAAAGGGTATTGTTTTTGATGTAGTATACTTTGATTTTGCAAAAGTCTTTGATACTGTGCCTCACAACGGGTTATTGCATAAATTAAAGGCTTTGGTTAGGCAGGTGATATCTGTGCATGGATAGAGAACTGGTTAAATGATAAATGGCAGAGAGTTGTTGTGAATGTAACATTTTCAAGTTGTAAAAGAGGTCCCACAGGGTTAGGTCCTGAGAGCAATGCTTTTCAACATGTAATGAAGTAGGTATGGAAAGTAGTATGGCAATGCATACATTGCAGGACTTTTTACTCTGCAAAAAGATTTGGATAAACTAAGTGAATCCGCTGAAAAGTGCCAGATGAGGTTTTGTAAGGTTTTGCATTTGTGCTGCATAAACTAACATGCTAAATATTAAATGAGAAACTACTTGGAGAATCCTCGTTAGAGCAAGATTTAGGAGTACTGATAGACAATAGACTTCACAGCAGTGTGCAGTGTCGCTCAGAGGGTGCAAGATCCAATAGTACTTTCCTGTAAAAAATGGGTACAGATGCACAGGATAGGAATATAATTCTACCTCTATATAAATCTGTGCTAAGGCTTCATCTGGATAATAAAGTACAGTTTCGGTCACCAGTTCTTAAAAAAGAAATTATTGAAATGGTAAAGTGCAGAGACGTGCAAAAAAATTGATAAAGGGATTGTGGGATCTGAGTTATAAAGAGAGACTAGCCAAACTTGGTTTGTTTACATTAGAGAAGACACTTCTAAGAGGTGACATGATTACCATTTGCAATTATATTAAAGTTCAATACAAAGAATTATCTAAGGAACTGTTTACTTAAAGAGCGGAGCATAAAACAAGAGGTCATCCATTAGGATGAGAGTGCAAAGTCACTTTCAACTAAACAAAGGCAAGTTTTATTTTACGGTAAGGGAAGTAAAGTTATGGAATTCTTTGTCTTGGAATGTTGTGCTTGCAGATGCTGTAGTTGCTTTAAAAAAAGTAATGTATACCATTCTAGCTCAGAACAATATTGAGAATTTTGATGTTGTTTTCGAAGCAAATAGGATGAGGACTTAATTGGAAATGGCTTCAATGTTTTTTTTTTCCTTCTGGATCAACAGGGGTTATATGACATGGGCTGAACTTAATGAACTCATGTCTCATTCTCTTGGACCTGTCAGCCGCCTTTGACACTGTAGATCACCCTCTCCTCCTCCATGCCCTCCGCTCCCTAGGTATCTGTGACACTGCACTCACCTGGTTTTCATCTTATCTCTGCAACCACTCCTTCAGCGTTTCCTACTCTCGCTCCACTTCTCCACCCACCCCACTGTCTGTTGGAGTGCCTCAAGGATCAGTCTTGGGACCCTTGCTCTTCTCAATCTACACCTCATCCCTCGAAAAACTAATCAACTCCCTTGGGTTTTACCATCATCTCTATGCTGATGACACTCAAATATATATTTCCTCCCCTGACCTCTCCCCTTCCCTCTCAGGCACGTGCACACATAGACACCAAGGGGGGCTTGAGCACCTGCCCTTTTTATCCAAAGTACCCTTGTGCCCTTTTTACAAAAACAAAATTAAAAAAATAATTATGAGAAGTGCCCTTTTTTTCATTTGAGCCCCTGCCCCCCAAAATGTCTGTGCACGTCCCTGTTCCCTCTTGTCTTGAGTGTCTGACTGTCTGTCCGCTGTGTCTTCCTGGATGTCCTCCCGTCAACTCAAACTTAACCTTGGCAAAACAGAACTAATCATCTTCCCTCCCACCACAACCAGCCTTACCCCAGATATTACCCTCACCATCAACAACACTACCATCACACCGACCCCTACAGCTTGCTGTCTGGGGGTCACATTTGACTCTGCCCTATCCTTCATTCCTCACATCCAGGCACTCTCCAAATCATGCCGCCTCCACCTCCGCAACATCTCTAAAATCCGACCCTTCATCACACATGACACTACCAAAATTCTAGTCCAAACACTCATCATGTCCCATCTTGACTACTGTAACTCTTTACTAATTGGCCTTCCTCTCACCCAACTAACCCCACTAGAGTCCATAATGAACTCTGCTGCAAGACTAATCTGCCTCACTCATCGCTTCTCTGACACCAAACCCCTCTGTCAATCCCTACACTGGCTCCCATTAGCATACAGAATTAAATTCAAAATTCTGGTGCTAATTTATAGAACCTTCACTAACACCGCACCCCCCTATATTTCATCTCGCATTTCCAAATATACTCCTGCCCGCCATCTTCGCTCTGCACACGACCTTCTGCTCTCCACAGCTCTTATCACATCCTCCCACTCCTGCCTACAGAACTTCTCGCGTTCTACACCTCAGCTCTGGAATTCCCTCCCCTGCCCGATCAGACTCTCCCTCAGCCTTCAGATCTTCAGATGCTCCCTGAAAACTCACCTATTCAGGGAAGCCTATCACCTGCCTCCATAAACAATATCACTAAGAATCACCCCTTGCCTTGACCACTGCATTTAACAGCACTTCTCACTCCCACTCACTGACTGGCAGGTCAGGAGGCACTTACACCCAATAGCACTTACTCCTCCTGTGTCATACCTATCTTCCTCTAGACTGTAAGCTCTCACGAGCAGGGCCCTCTGATCCTTCTGTTCTCCACACTTGATTGTACTATTTAATACCTCTGTATGTCTACTCCCTACTGTAAAGCGCTGCAGAATTTGTTGGCGCTATATAAATAAAGGTTAATAATAAATAATAACAGCCTAATCAACTATGTTACTATGTTAATTTTCCTCATACCTCTGTCATTGTGTAATACCTCTGTCCCCTCTGTGTGATGACCTCCAAGCCACTCTTTGTGAATTGTCCTTGAGCCCTCTCTCTGTGAAAGTCCTCCTGTTCTATCTCTGTGCATTTCCCCCTAACCCTTTTAGTACAATGTCCTTCAGTCTGATCTCTAGTTAATGCCACCTGTACTATCTCTGTAGATTTTCACTCAGCCATTTCAGTGTATTGTACATCAGCCTGCTCTCTGTGGAATGCCTCCTGTCCTGTCTGTGATGTTCCTCAGCTCTTTCAGTGTATTGTACATCAGCCTACTCTTCATATGTTGGTGTTCAGAAACCAGAGAACCTCCAGATTTTTAGGACTGCAGTTCCCATCATCCCCACCAGCCAACAACTGGCTGGAGATTATGGGTATTTTATTCCTGAAGAGCTGGAAATCCTCAAGTTGCCTTGCCCATCACTTCTGTATATAATCCTCACGGTCCTACCTCTGTGCATTTCCCCTCAACCCTTTCAGTGTATTGTTGATTAGCCTGCTTTCTATGTAATGTCTCCTGTTTAGTGGCCTAATTAGTCATTGGAAGGCCCTGGTGCAAACAAACAAAAAATATATTCTCCTCAGAAATAAGGAGAAGCTGTTGGGCTCTGGAGACAGATGGGGCCTTCTTGAATACAGGCCCTGTTGCAATTACATCCTGTGCACTGCCCTGCTCTTATCCTATCTCTGCAGATTGTTCCTCATTACTTTCAGTGAATTATCCTTATATACTATACTAGTGTAAAAGCCCGTGTATATGGGCCAGGGTCTGGGTAATGTTAACCCTTTGAATACACTCAAAGGGTTAAGCGGCCGCTACCTCACTGCTCCAAGCATTACAGTCTTGTGTTGCCTCACGCAATGCAATCATGCACAGTAGAGACAGTGAGAAAGTGCGTTGTCTCTACTGCGCATGACAGCTTCTGACAAACATCCTAGCGAATTATTATTTAGGATAATAATTCGCTTTCAGTGCATTGTCCTTCAACCTGCTCTATAAGTAATTACTCCTGCCCTATCTCTGCAGATTTCCCTCACTGATTTCAGCGTAGTATAGTTAAGCCTGCTCTCTGTGTAATGCCTCTGTACATTTTCTCCCATCTCTCTTTCTCTATTGCCCTCTATCCTATCTCTGTACATTTCCCTCTGTTGTTTCAGTTAATTGTCCATCAGCTTGCTCTCTCCATAATTCCCCTTGTCCTGTCTCTGTGCATTTCCCTACAGCCCTTGCAGTCTATTGTCCTCCAGCCGTTATTCCCCTGCTCCTGTCCTGTCTCTGTTTAGTTCTCCTCAGCCCTTTCGGTGTTTATTCCTTCAGCCTACCCTCTATGTACTGTCTCCTGACCTATCTCTGTACATTTCCCCTCTACCCTCTTTTAGTGTACTGGTCATTAGTCTGCCCTGTGTACAATGTCCTTTGTCTACTCTCTGTACATTTTTCAGTTTTAGTTTATAGTCCTTTAGTCTGCTGTATATGTATTGCAGAGTTTGGCAACCCGAGGTCCTCCAGCTTTTCAGGACCACAATTTCCATAATCTTCAGCTAGTCTTTGGCTTGCCAGGGATGATGGGAATTATAGTTCTGAACTGCTGGAGGCTCTCAGGATTCCTAGCACTAATGTAATGTCCTCTGACTTATCTCAGTAGATTTCCTCTCAGTCTTCTTTTAGTATATTCCTTCAACCTGCTCTGTAAGTCATGCCTCCTGTCTTATCTCTGTACATTTTCCCTTAGCATTTTTTAATGGAATGCACTTACGACTGCTTTCTGTGTTATGTCTGCTGTCCAGAATCTGTGAAGTTCCCTCAGCCTTCCTTCAGGGTATTAGCCTTCAGTCTGTTCTCAATGTAATACCCCCTGTCCTATCTCTGTACATTTCCCCTCAGCTCTCTTTCAGTGTATTGTCCTTCAGTCTGCTCTCTACGTACTGCTCTCTTTTCTATCTCTCTACTTTCCCTCAGCCCTTATTGTGGAATGCCCTTCAGCTTTCTCTCTATAGTGTCCTAATGTCCTCTCTGTACATTTCTCCTCAGTTTTCTTTCAATGTATTGTTCATTCTTCTGCTTTCTGTGTAACTCTCTTCTATGCCATCTGTTAATTTCTCTTGATCCCAGTGGAATACCGTTCAGCCTGCTCTCTATGTAATGCCTTATGTCCCATCTCTGTGTATTCACCTTAGTCTTATTTCAGTGTATAGTCCCTCAGCCTGCTAGCTCTGTAATGGATCCTGTCCTCTTGGTACATTTCCCTTTAATCTTATTTCTGCATTTTGTCCCACAGCCTGCTTTCAATGTAATGCCCTCTGTCCCATCTCTGTGTATTTTCCATTGGCCTTTTTTCAGTGTACTGTCCCTCAGCCTGCTTTCTAAGTAATGCTTCCTAACCCATCTATGTATATTCCCTCCATCCACCTTACAGTGTATTGTCTCTCAGCCTGCTCTCTATGTAATGCCTTTGGTCCTGTCTCTGTGCATTTCCCCTCAGCCCTTGTTCAATGTAATGTCACTCAGTCGTCTCTCTTAGTGCTGCATGCTGCTCAGTATTCTGGTCATCTTGGCATTGGGTGAGCTGTGCTTATGCAGCAGTGTCAGCCTGACAAAGAAGGAACTTGTTTAGCCCCTCCTAAGGGCAAGACAGGAAAACCCATTGTTACTGTGTCTTCTCAATTTTTTCTATCTACTAAAAGGAAAAGGTACTGTTTGCAGCTTTTTTTTTGCTAATTCAAGTTTCATAGATGAGGTTAAATTTAGTGCCTTATAGGTGGTTGTCACTTTGACCAGGAATGGAGTCAATGGAGTAAATGTACACTGGTACGCTGGAATTTATTGTTTCTGACTACGTCTGCCTTACATCAATTTTCTTATGTCAGAATTCCACCACTTAATGACACTTATGCCAATGGGAGAACAATGGGGCAATCTATGGTCTTTTCAAGATGTTCCGTTCGTCTAAACTTCATTTTCAGCTATGCACGAAACAGGGAGTAGGGGAGATATAGTGATTTATGTCATTTCTCCAGGGCTGGATTTACCAATAGGCAGAGTAGGCAACTGCCTTGAACTCCAGATTTTGAGGGGCTCCTCAGATGTTCTGGCCACACCTACATTCAGAATTGTGGGTGTGGCCAGAGAAATCTCAGTGTACTTGCAACAGTTGGTATGGGGCTTAGCGGTATTAAAGCCCTAATGATGGCAGAGATTGCCCACTCCTATATGCTACAGCACTCATACACTATAGTGCATGTCTTGAAGACATCAGGGCATATGTATACAAGCAAAGGTGAAGATATTCAAATAGCTTCACATGATTTATAAAATGCTTGGTTGCTATTGTGTAAGGGACTCTCTAGCAACTTTGTTTAAAGCCTCACTGATTGTTTATATCTTCCATATATTACTGTAGTGTTTTTCATATTCAGAGAAAAATTAGCACATGCCTCAGAACGTGTGGCCCTTTGAAGGACTTGAGGGCTGCATACAAGGCAATACATTAGAACCTGGTTGCCAATCACAATTTTATATAATCTAGTTATACCCTTATTGTTTTCTTCTTTAACCCTTTGAGTGCCAGAGGGGTACGCAACGCATTGCTTTGCAATGCGTTGCGTACCCTTCTGGCACTCAAAGGGTTAAAGGGATATGGGATATGTTTCATAATAATAGCAGATCTAATTAATCATCATAGTATTTGGACTTTGGAGAGTGTTATTTCAATTCTGTCAGAGTTGTAGTTCAAGAGTAATTGAATGACAAAGTATCCCCCTCCCGCCCCTTTTACTGATGTAACACTGTTCAGCCAGATCAGAAGGGAGGTGCCCAGGTAGACTGCAGAGAGGGACAGTCTTCAATTAAGATAAGGGAAAAACCTGAAAAACTTGTCAAGGGGGGCAGGGCTTTCATTGTTCTCATAGGAAAAAGATTGTCCCCTGCTGTTATCTGTCTGGTCTATGGACTGCATTCCACATATGAGAAGAGATGGCTTACACTAGGTTAAAGGGTGGGAGGGGAAACTTTGCTTGTGAATATCTCTCAAACCATAAAGGTTTGAGAGATAAGACTTATATCGTTCTTCGTGTTTTTTTTAATGCCTACAAAATAAAATAAAGATAAAACGAAGTATTGCTATCCCTTTAACCTTTTGAGTGCCAAAGGGGTATGCAATGCATTGTAAAGCAATGCATTGCATTCCCCTTTGGCATTCAGAGGGTTAACAGAGAAGTTACACCTCCAAATAATAACTCCCCATGCACTTTACTAATATCAGAAAATCTTAATGGCCCTGATTAATTTTGCCTTAGTGCTTTGTTCAAGAGAGAACATTTTTCAGTCACCTGGATGTCAATTTCATGGAATCAGACATGACAGTTGCTATCACGACCGCAGAATACAAACTCCATTCCACTGCATATGGTAAACTAAACTCCTTAACCCCTTAACATCCAGTGACTTGTCAGGACCATTGCAGGTAAACTTGCTTAAAGGACCGGTGATGGTCCTAGCACTTCACGCATTTTGTGCTTACAGCGCTCCTAGAGGAGCTCTGTAAGCAATATTGGGGTCTGAAATTGACCACTCCAAGACCAGAGAGGTCTCTCTCAGACCGCCTTTTGGTGTACCGTTACACATTATCAGTCACGTGTGCCAGCGCACCGACCAACTTCAAACCGGTCCTTAAGGGAAGTTTACTTCCCAGACCACTCGTCCTTAAGGGGTTAAGGACCAGTGGGGGGTGCCTTGCACACCACTATGAAACTTAAAGTGTGAGAGTGCAACTGTCACCTTAATTAAAGTTTGTGTAAAATAAACATTTTTAAGAAATTCACTTTTATATTTTTGATGACACAGTGTGGCACTATATGCTAATTCCATGCACAATATACTAATTATTTCTTCTTGAAGCTAAACTTACCTCTTGATGTGCTATGAGTAGTGTTGAGCGAGCGTGCTCGGCCGATGCTCGGATCGGCTCGAGCATCGCTCTGCTCTGCACATGGCGGTACTCGTACGAGTACCGCCATGTGCTCGCCCGACATGCTCGGGTGAAGAGGATCTGTGCCGGAAGAGGCACAGATCCGAAGACGCTCTGCTGGACCACCAGGGAATGGAGGTACGGGGGCATTGCGGAGATGAAGGGGGCATTGCGGAGATGAAGGGGGACATTATGGAAGAGGGGCATAGACTCTATGCCCCTCTTCCACAATGTCCCCCTTCATCTCCGCTATGCCCGTCTTCCACAATGTGCCCCTTCATCTCCGCTATGCCCCTCTTCCACAATGTCCCCCTTCATCTCCTATGCCATAGAGGAGATGAAGGGGGACATTGTGGAAGAGGGGCATAGCGGAGATGAAGGGGGACATTGTGGAAGAGGGGCATAGAGTCTATGCCCCTCTTCCACAATGTCCCCCTTCATCTCCGCTATGCCCCTCTTCCACAATGTCCCCCTTCATCTCCGCTATGGCATAGGAGATGAAGGGGGACATTGTGGAAGAGGGGCATAGCGGAGATGAAGGGGGACATTGACCAGGCACCCTCCGCTCATCAGAGCAGGGGGTGCCTGGTTTAATGCTCGAGTGCTCCCATTCATTTGAATGGGGCTCGGGTGCTCGGCCGAGCACTCGAGCATCAGGGGGTGCTCGGTCAGAGCACCCGAGCACCCGAGCATCGGGGTGCTCGCTCATCTTTAGCTATGAGAAATGTCCCCAGTTTGCGGACCACACAGTGCCATCAACAAAGTTTCATGTTCCCAAAAACTATTTATATTACAAAGAAATTGCTAAAAGCATTTTTTTTTTTTTTAAATTTCTTTAAAACAGGCTAAATCAAGAGTAGTCAGCCTTGGTCCTCAAGAGCTACCAGGTCCCCAAATGAGCACAGATGGACCAATTATGTGACTGAGCAACTAAATAGCCCAACTGTTTTCCAGCTGGGATAGCCTGAACACATGCACTGTTGGTATCTTCTTGAGGACCAGGGTCGTCTACCCCTTGACTAAGCTTATCATTGGGTGGTAGGTCCTCTTTAATACCTTAGCGACACATGACATGTCAGGATCGGTAACAGTCCTGACACGTCATGGAATTCTGGGATGACAGCATGACTGCATGTTGTTCTGGCATCCCAGAACTTATTGCAACAAGAAAAAAAAAGTGTGGTGGTCCTTAACGGCCACCCACAACTAGGATTGCCACCCAGCCGGTATTTTACCGGCAGGCCGGTAAAATCTTGGCTTCTGTCCAGTGTTAAGTCTATGGAGGGAATGCCATGGCTGGTATTTTTTGGAAGGAAAGGTGGCAACCCTACCCACAACTGGGTTAAATAGACTTGTGCATGCTACCTGCTTCAAAAACAAAAATTCACAACACAGACTGTCATGTACATCTCTATGTACATAACATCCAAGACTGAAGATATTATCAATTTAACAAAAGCACAAAGGAAAAATGAATGGCGGCCATTGCGATTTTCTGGCCATAGTAAGGTAAATGGGGGTGTTACTTCTCCTTTAAATCTGCTGTTAATGTATTCCCTCTGTCAGCCTACATTCATCCCTTACAATGGGTTTTTATCTAGCCCTGGTTATCTCTCATTTATTTTCTATTGTACTTGTCTCTTCTCTTGTGTCACTGACACTGCGCTCTCCTTTGACTATTTTCTCCTATATTCTGATTATATCTTTCATATGTTTCTATTCGTTCTACTGCTTTGTCTTGGCTCCCGTTTTTTTCTCGCCTCCCTTCTTTTCTTTCTGATGTCACAGCCAGTACATGGTATGTGGCTGCAGTTCCCCGTTCTTCCTCATCGTCAATATCCAAGCACATTAGATATTCAGACTGAGTCGCCTTTTTTGTCTGATTTAGTCTATTAGAGACTGCAGCCAAGTAAAACAGCAGACACATACGCTGCTGTAGTATTTCGCCTCAGTGCGGCCCTGCAGCATTTCTTGCTATGCCAGTACTGACCCCACTGGACTCATGCCTGTCACTACACTTCAATCAGAACCATACAAAGGGCAGTCTGGCAGCTTTTGACTGTGGGCAAATTCATTTTATCAAGCTATCAGAATCTATAATCTGAACAAGAGCGAAACTGGAGGTCACTTGTACAATTAGGATTGCCACTTTCCATCATAACCCAGTAGGCTGGTAAAATCAAATTGGTAGTCATTAATAAGAATATACCAATGATAGACTAGCAAAGGTAGAATTAAGCCAACAGCTTCTGTAGAACCTTTTTTGAAGCATGTGTCAATCAACTATCCAACATTTGCACATAAAGAGTCATATTCATTAACCCTTTCAGTGCAGAGGGGTATGCAACGCATTGCTTTGCAATGCATTGCATATACCTCTGGCACTCAAAGGATTAAGCTGAAGTGGTACTGTTTTGGAGCAAACCAGCTGAACCATAAATGAGAAATTAATATTACTATTGATCTTAATGGGGATCTTAACCTTTTGTGTATGTGTGAGGTGCATTGCTTCTTGCACCCAAAGGGTTAACCCCTCTAGTACTGGAAAATTATCTAGTACATTGTGCCCGTTTAAATCAATGGGAATTTGAGGACTGTTTATTTGTACCATGGTACAATAAGTTTGCTCCAGAATTGCACCTCTTTACCTAACCAAATATGGTCCATAGGGGGAGATGTATAAAATGGGAGGAAGCGACTTGAGGATATGTATTAATTTTTAGCGACATTTTTGCTAAGTACTACTCACCTTTTTTAAAAGTGATGTAGAAATGGCCTTGTCCAAATAGAAAATGTATAAAAATGTGCTAATTGTTCCAAAAATTAAATCTTACCTCCAGGAATAACCTGTTCTTAAAGGGATAGTAATGTTTCATAATAAAAGCAGCTCTAATTAATCATCATAATATTTGAACTTTGGAGAGTGTTATTTCAGTTCTGTCAGAGTTGTAGTTCAAGAGTAATTCAATGACAAAGTATCCCCTCCCGCCCCTTTTACTGATGTAACACTGTTCAGCCAGATCAGAAGGGAGGTGCCCAGGTAGATTACAGAGAGGGACAATCTTCAATTAAGATAAGGGAAAAAGCTGAAAAACTTGTCAAGGTGGGCAGGGTTTTCATTGTTCTCATAGGAAGAAGATTATCCCCTTCTGTTATCTGTCTGGTCTATGGACTGGATTCCACATCTGAGAAGAGATGGCTTATACTAGGTAAAAGGGGCGGGAGGGGAAACTTTGCTTGTGAATATCTCTCAAACCATAAATGTTTGAGAGATAAGACTTATATCGTTCTTCATGTTTTTTTAATGCCTACAAAATAAAATAAAGATAAAATGAAGTATTACTATCCCTTTAATGGAAGTATATTATGTCAACTATGTAAGCCAAAAATTTCTCATTAGCAATTTTTTTTTACAAATTCTCTGCTAATATTCTCAGAGTATTCTGAGATAAACATATTTAGAAACTTTACTTCTTTATAAATATGCCCCATTGCTAAGATAATTTTAGTGACAATTCTTCGATATATACTAAGAATGTTTTTTATACATCTCTACCATAGTCTGTAGTTTTGACTCTATGTACAAGCATTTAAAAGAAACAATTGTCCCATCTACTCAGTTTATTTCCCTATTTAAAATGTTCATACTTGTTTAATCCTTAGAACAGTTATACATTTATTATAGAGTTTGCACATTAATTTTCAGTGGAATTCTTTGCCCTCAGATGTGGTTATGGCAGATACAATGGATAGATTTAAAGGGACAGTAACCCCCCCCCAAAAAAAAAAAGTCAATTTTTGTAGAGGTTAAAATTTTAATCAATATGCTCCAAACCCTATCTCTCAAACAGCTATGGTTTGAGAGATATAGGGATTCAACGTTCCCCGTCCCTCCCCTTCTCCTGATGTCAGTTGTAAAGCTGACAGCAGGAGAATCAAGTCGTACGACTCGAGGAGGCTCTGCAGCAGAGCCGAAATCGCATTACTGCTAAAGAATTCATTCATTGGAAAGGTCTGCAAAGTGTGCTTGCAAACCAGACACACCTTTTATGCCTTTCCAATGAATGAATTCTTTAGCAATAACATGATTTCGGCTGTGCTGCAGAGCCTCCTGCTGGTCCCCAGACCGGGATCTACTGCTGTCATCTAGATGCTGACATCAGGAAAGGGGGAGGGGGGACTTTGAATCCCTATATCTCTCAAACCATAGCAGTTTGATAGATTATATTTGGAGCATATTGATTAATATGTTTCCAGAGGGAACATATAGGGTTATATTGTGTATTAGTAGGTAAGGGTGAGTGAAAGCTATCTTTGTGTTCCTGCGAGAAATCCCACGAAAACCACATTGTTGTCCAATTTTTCATGGGAAAATCCGCTTTGAAACCAGTGATTAAAATCTTCAAATTTTTCGCCCATTGGTTGAAATTTTTCTCCTTTTTTTAATGGCTAGAGAGTTTCCGCCCATTGATTTACGTATTTTTTGCATTTTCGCTATAAAAACGTGACATATTCCAGGAAGTGAAACACAGTAGAATCAGCTACAGAGTGAAGTAGACGCATTGTGCTATTCTGCTGTGAAGAATAGGCAGGTGAGGCTCATAGTGATTGCTATCACTACACGCAAGTTTCAAAGTAGTAAAAGGAGGAACTGGAAGGACCCTTATGTATCCACTAAGTCTGAGGAGGAGGAGGAAGTGAGCACTACAGAACCAATGCTGTCCACTCCCCTTAACTCACCCCTTGGGATCTTGGTGAAATTAATGGGAAGGAAGGAAGAAAAGGGTAGTAGTAGTAGTGAGAGCAGGACAGGTCAGCTGCCTGTGCCTGCTGTCAGACGTGCTACCCCTCCTGCCACCATTACTGTACCTGTTGCCTGACATGCTGCCTCTGCTGCCACCAGTGCTGTGCCTGCTGCCAGTGCTGAACCTGCTGCCACCAGTACTGTGCCTGCCGTCAGATGTGCTGCCCCTGCTTCAACCAGTGCTGTGCCTGCTGCCAGTGCTGAACCTGCTGCCACCAGCACTGTGGCTACTGTCAGATGTGTTGCCCCTGCTGTCACCAAGCACACTACACTGGCCACAAGCAGCTGTGCGGGCTGCTTAAATAAGCAAGCACCAGCAGCCCACTTGTATTTGCTGTGTGCAGCTGGTTTTGTATCCAGCGTTGTGAACAGATGCCATCTTGAGGCAGTCTACACAAGTTTTAGCCCAGAGTCCTGTAACAGTATTTTAACAATGTCTAACAGGTTGGATACCTCTCCATCATGCGAAGGGTTAAAATAACATGACAACAGCAGAAAGTATGCCTTGGTTACTATTATTTACATGCCGCGATGCTGTGTCCGCAGCCACTGCCTGACACCCCGCAGACTTCGGCCTGAAGTAAGACTGCCTGCCCCCGGTGGAGGAAAACACACGGGAGAGAGGTGGAGCAGCAGGCAGCTGCAATGATGACTTCAGTTTAAAGATACATATTGCAATATGCTGCCCCCAGTGGAGGAAAGTATACTGCATGATGTATCTTTAACTGAAGTCTTCATTGAAGCTGTCTGCTGCTCCACCTCTCTCCAGTGTGCTTTTCTCCACTGGGGGCAGGTAGTCCTACTTGAGGCCAAAGTTTGTGGGGTGTCAGGTAGGGGCTGCGGACACAGCATCGCGGCATGTAAATAATGGTAACCAAGACATTCTTTCTGCTGTTGTCATGTCATTTTAACCCTTCGTGTGACTGAGAGGTATCCAACCTGTTAGACGTTACGATATTGTTACAGCAGTCTGGGCTAAAATTAGGGTTAAAACTATGCTCATAAGGTGTATTCATGAAATGCAATATATGTGCTACACAGGCTACTCAAGCCTTCTGTTCGACATTGTGATTTGCGATATTGTTAGTGAGCCCATTTAAACCTGACGACATGTTTAATGCACCGTTTAGTGGGTCGCCCAATAGTGGGCGACATTTCAAAAGTAAACCCTTACTTTCAAATGAGAAAAGAGGGGTACTCTGGCACTCAAAGGGTTAAGAGGCTTATTTTCTCATTTGAAAGTAAGGGTACATTTGTATCAGCACTTTTTCATATTAACTTCCTGCTGTACTTGTGATTTCAAAGTTCCCTTGATTTAATGCTTGCTTCAGCTTTATACAACTATGAGTACATCTGTACTAGCTTTGTTTTACCTTACTAAATTATTGTGTATATCCCGTTATTCTTCCTCATCCACTGCCAGGCTATAATATTGCCCGTTCAGTCAGTGTGTGTGGTTTGTGACAACCCTTTCAGCAGGCTCCTTGTGTGGCAATATATTTTGGGTGGTATGTGTGTGTGTGTGTGTGTGTGTCAGTCTATTTTGGTTGGTGTGTGTGTGTATGTGGCAGTGTATTTTGGGTGGTGTGGGTGTGTGTGTGTGTGTATGTGGCAGTGTATTTTGGGTGGTGTGGGTGTGTATGTGGCAGTGTATTTTGGGTGGTGTGTGTGTGTGTGTGTCATTAACTTGGCTGCGGTCTGCGGATGTCATCCCCATTCACGGAGATTCTCCTGCTCCCGGGATTGTGTCCCGCTATTGGAGGTTAAGCTCTTGTGTGGGTGTGAGATCTGCATGTTTTATTGGGTGTGGTTTTGGTGGGTGTAGTTTTGGTGTGTGGGGGGGCAGCATTTCATCCTTGGACCCAGACAGCACAATGTCTTGGGCTGCCCCTGCCCAAGGCAGAGACTGGAAGTTCCATGACGAGTGAAACAACTAGCTTGCCATCACCTTCTTCCTCTAGGGTAACTAGATCTTCTGCCAATCCACCTCGTTCATCATTACCACCCCCCACTCTGTTGATGTTAGGATGTAGCAGTTCATGTCCACCCACTGCACACTGTGTGGTGCACTCACCACACATGGCAGTGTGGGGGAGGAGAATCACAAGCAGGACATCAAGCGGCATCTGAGGAGATTCCATCCCGCGGAATATGCTAAGATGGTGGCAGGGAGGGTTCATCATTACTATTAAACTGCCAGCAAGTTGTCATGTGTCCTTAGCAGGGTGTGGACAAGGGTATAGTGACAGCGGTAGTACTTGGGTTCTGGTGTCATGGTGTTTGGATACAGTTGTGCCCCCAGATGTTAATTACCACACACACACTGTGCAGTTGATGATGAGAGGCAGTTTCTGCTCTCAAGGGAAAAATGCAGGTGGAGAAGAATTATTGGCTAACTTCTTCTTTTCTCCACATATACTGAGGGCAACTTATTGTGCTGCTACTGCCTGAGACGCATCACTGCAGCTAGTCGTGGCAAGTGGAACCTTCATCATTCATCTCCCATGTTACTGTTATTGTTGATTCCATTCCCTTTCAGCTGCCTAATCATCCTGTTGCTTAAACAACTCAGCAGCAGTAAGAACAGCAGTTGCAAATTCCTCAATTATGGACTCAGGACTGGAGGACATTTGACAATGGCCAGTGGCCACTGGCCAACATGACCTGCTGGCACTAGGCCAGTAGGGCATTTTCATTTACTCATGGCTTGTGCTTTATAAAAAATAAAAAAAAAATAATAAAATAAAACCCATAGTCCTACAAAAAATAAACAATGTTTGTGGGTTTGTTTCTAAGTCCTGCCCATCAATATGTCCTTGGGGCTTGTGCCAAACAAGCTTAAGTCCTACAAATCAATGTTTCTTCAGGACTTATGCATCTAATAAGCCTAAGTCCTACAAATCAATGATTCCTCAGGGCTTGGGCCTCTAACAACAAATCTAACAAATCATCCTCTACAAAATACTCTGTCATGTCAAGTATCAGTCTATCCCAGTGGCAGCTTATTTCAAGGGGTCCCTGTCTCTATCATGTCTTATACAAATTTCTTATTTTATTTTATTTATTTATTAACTGTCCCCCCAATACCAGTCAAGAACCCCCCAAAAACAAATCCCCGTTCAACTGATTAATTCTTCAGTTTCCACCCACCAACACAGGCACCTCCTCAAACCCCTTTTATACCATGTCTTATTGGGGGTTTTAATTGTATTTAGGATTTACGTTTTATTAAGTACCCACGATCCCAGTAAACAACCCCCCCAAAAAAACATTCCCTGTTCAACTGATTCTTTCCCCACACCACACTAACACAGGCACCCTCATGTCCCTTTTATACTATGCCTTTGGGAAATAAAACAGTATTTGCTTTGTGTTATGTGTAAATTCAATGTTCCCACGGAATGAGCTAGGCGAAAAAAACAGAAAATCGTCACTTTTTGCGGGAAATTATTTGCCGAGCGGGAAGTGCCATTCTTCTCTGATTTCAGTTTGAGGTGAAAAATTGTACCCATCCCTATTAGTAGGCAAAACAGGAAGCTCTGATAGACTAAATTATTTGGCAACAGGAAAGCTATATAATTCTCATGTCTCTGGTTTATGAGGCAAAGGTTGAACTTGATGGATTTGTGTCTTTTTTCAAACTAATTTACCATGTTACTATATTACTACTTCTGCTGGGAGGCTGGGAGTTTGATGTCCAGTTACCTTGCTAACCACAGTCATACCCAACTCCATGGACATGACATCACACAGACTGAGTGAAGATGATATCTCCTCATCAGAAGAGCTAAGACAAAGTTCATAGAGCTATTATGATTTTCTTCACATAGTTATGCAAAGGAATGTTTTATTATTAGAAGGTGTTAGTGATCATTTAAAGGACAAATAACAGGAAAACAAGTGTGTTTGTATGTCCCACCTCTGCCAGTAGCAGCAGAGCTAGGTTTCCCAATAGGCAGAGTAGGACAGTGCCTAAAGCTCCAAATTTTGAAGTGCACCTCTTCTGTGCTGGACACTCCCACATTCTGAATTGTAGGTGTGGCCTGAGCAACCTCAATGTCCCTGCCCCAATTTTTTTATCAATTTACAGGCTTTAATTTAACTTCTAGGATGCTAAAGAGATCTCCAATGCATTGTGGAACAATTTGTTGGAAATCTCTCTAGCAACCAAGGGCTTAAAGCTTTTTTCATTCTTGCTTGTTACAGGCCAATGGTATTTTCTGTACCAGTGGATGGGACTGGGGGAGTGGTTGTGTGAGGAGTGGAGGGGTGGCCATTGGCAGAGCTGGGGCACCTAGAGTGTCTTGTATAGGGGCATATGGGCTGCACCCTCAGTGCACAGGTACCTCCTGAGCTCCTCTCCAGAGTTAGGGCTATGATCTTAACAGAGGTGGTTGATGGTTCCCGTTGCCTGCAGTGACAGCCAATAGGATTGAGGTTTCCTCAGGCAGATTAAGCTCAACAGGAATGGAACACAAAAAGCAGGTAGGAGTCCCATGGGTGTCCAGAAGGGAGGGTCAAGGGGAGGGACACTTGCCGCCCCATGCTTGCCTCCTCCATATAAAATAGGGGATTGGGCAGACTGGCCTGGTGGTCATTTTATGTCTTTGCCCCACCCGGTAACATTTCTGTAGACAACTCTGGATAGGCCCAATAATATTAGGAGAATAGATTTATAATGCTGCCACTCCCAGAGGTGGGAATAGCAAACTTAAATATTAAACGACTGAGCTTTAACATATGTTTCTAATGTATCACTCATGTTAGTCGCCTTTTAATTAATCACATAATATGTTCTATAGATTTCTACAATGGACACAGATCATTTGTTTCTTTTTCTTTTTTTGTTTTTTTAAAGAAAATTCTGCTTCACAAATGAAATGCATTAGATCCCATTGTCTATTTGCACTGGATTTGAATTTTTAGTAATCCCTTGAGTACCAGAGCAGTGTGCAATGCACGACATATCAGTGTGTAGCACCCCCCGTCGTCAAGAGTTTTAACCCTCTGAGTGCCAGAGGGGTACGGAACAGTTTGCAATGCGTTCTGTAACCTTCTGGGACTCAAATTGTTAATTCTCCCCAATGTGTCAATTCCTTTGTCTGTACGGAGTTAATTCTCCCCCCTTTAGCCCTTTGAATCAGCCTTTCTGACACTTTCAGGGTTAATATCTACATCCATGATAAAGGTGTCCTTTTACAGCAGGTGACTTGATTCCAGGTCTCTGCTCATAGTGAAATGCACACAAGCTTGTAATCAGAACCGTGAAGTGTGGTATCACTTTAGAAAACCTTTGATAGAACTGCTGTGTTCTTGTCACCCACTCACTGCAATTCTATCTTATCTGATGGCTGCTTAATGCTTAAATGCACCAAACAGATATTAACTCTACTGCCAGAGGGGTCATAAAAACCTTTCCAATGACTAGTGTGCCCTTTCTGCAGCTCCTGGGTTATACACTGAAACTGGCTATGCATGAGTCATGCTCCACAGTTAAGCCTTTTCTTAACTCTTTAAGGACCAGAGGGGTGTGCACAGTCCTATGATGCTAAAAGGGATAAATCTCTGTTTTTTATTTTATTTTAATCCAGTAATGAATTTAGCTGACTAAATGAACTAATGTAATATAGATTAAACCAGACACAGGTAAAGCCGGACTCAGGGGTGATATTCTAGAATGAAGGTTTCTGGGTTACCTTATTCTTATATGATATATATACCTGGGAACTATTTATTCTGGACTCCCCGGAGGGGGAGTCCTGTGGTGTTGCTGAGTAGGATACATGACACAGTTTGTGGCAAAAGTGGTCAAAGCCAAAATGCAAGTAGGGGTTGTGTGTGGCTACAAAAACTAGTAAAAAATTACCTAGAATAGGCTTGGAAAGGAGGAGAAGTGGGAGGGTAATGGGAGGAACTAGGTGGGAAGGAGCACCAGTGGGCAGAGTTTCAGTATAAACTGTCCACACCCTGGAGAATCAGCCTCTGTCCCGGAGACCCGGTAATGCAGAGAGAAAAATTGAGTCTCCGGGGCAAATCCGGTAAGTTCTCAGCTTATATATATATTGCCCAACTGGAGCAATATTGCTGTGCCGGTAGCATGTAAGGACATATTGCTGTGCTGGGCAGCTAATAATGTATTGCTACACTGGTGGTATGAAGTGCCATATTGCCTTGCTGATAATGAAACTGTGTATTGGTCTGATGGTGGCATGTAACAGTGTATTTCCCTGCTTGTGGCATGTAATGGTGTATTGCTCTGCTGTAGGGGCTAGATTCTATTACAGGTGCTAATTTTATCACTGCTTTTATCTCCAGGCTGTGCGCCCTACAGTCATGCGCAGTACAGACTGCCTGTGCCTTGGCTGACAACGGAGCGGGGCACTCCGAATTCAGACCATAGTCCTCTCTGTACACTGGTGCGCAGAGAGGACTACAGTCTGAATTCGGAGCGCCCCGGCTCCGTTATCAGCCACGGCGCAGGTAGTCTCTACTGTGCATGACTGCACTGAGGCCATTGCTGCCTGGCACTGTGGCCCGTGTACACGGGCTGTTCAACTAGTGTTTGAAAAAATGGGTGTTAACATTTATCACCTGCAACAGAATCTAGCCCATAGTCTCATGTAATAGCAGATAAAAAAATTTATCAGACTATCGATCTTTGATACCTAATGGAGAGTGCATTGCATTATGGATCTACTTATTGCTCGCCTCTTTGTCACTTTTACTAGTTAACCCCTTAACGACCCATGATGTGCCAGGACCGTCATGGGTAGATTTAACTTAAGGACCCATGACGGTCCTGGTACATGATGGGTTAAATGATAGCAGCGAGCCTCTGTGCACACTGCTAGCATTAATTACCATCTGAGACTGAGCTCTCCGGGATCAGAGCATTCAGTCTCAGCCACTTTTACAAGTGCTGGGTCATTGGATCGCTGCAGCAGCGATACCATGTACCGGCATTGTGAAAAAATGAATGAGGCAGTGTTCTACACTGCCTCTAGTGTCTCTTCTCAGCAGTCTGTCCCTTGCTATCAAAGTAAGGGACAGAGAAGCAGAGAGGAGACACCTAGTGGACAAATAAAATGCAGCAGCTGGGGGTATTAACCCCTTCAGTGCTGTGCTGGAGGCTGGCAAAATGCAGGTCCATTTTTGATCTGCTAAAATTAACGTTTGTTTGTTTGGTTTTTTTTTTCTTTTTTTAAACAAAAAATGTATTTAAATTAAAAAAAATGTCAATAACCAAATAGGAAGTGTGATTCTTGTGGAGCCATGTAATACATTTCTACACACCGCCAAATGTCATCAATAAAAAAGAGGGAAAATAGGGTGGGAAAAAGGGACATGGGGTTTTTCACCCAGGGGGACAGTGACCACTTAAAACTGCCTATTTTGTAGGTATGACTGACTGGTCACACCTTTCATGCAGTGTCCATAAAAATTTAACCCTTTGTGCCCAAATGATCCCAAGAGAAAAAAAATAGTGTTTTTTTTGTTTTTTTTACATTTTTTTACTGTTTTCTTTAATTTTACTGAAATAAATGGTGGGCTATCCATATAAGTATGGTATCAAAAGAAAGCCCTATTTGTGTGTAAAAAAACGGTATATAATTTTCATGGGTAAAATAATGTACTTAGAGGGAAAACACTGTTGAACAAATACATAGTCAGAAAGGTCAGAATTGCTCTGGTCTTTAAAGGGATAGTAATGTTTCACAAAAACAGCAGCTCCAATTAATCTTCTTTATATTTCAGCCATAGAGAGTGTTACTTCAATACTGTCAGAGTTGTGGTTCAAGAATAATTGAATGATAAAGTTTCCCCCTTCCGCCCCTTTTGCCTTGTGTAAGTAAGCCATCTCTTCTCTGATGTGGAATCTGGTTGTAAGACCAGACATATAACAGCAGGGGACAATCTTCTTCCTATGAGAACAACGAAATCCCTGCCCCCCTTGACAAGTTTTTCAGGTTTTTCCCTTATCTTAATTGAAGATTGTCCCTCTCTGCAGTCTTCCTCGGCACCTCCCTTCTGCTCTGGATGAGCAGTGTTACATCAGTAGAAGGAATTTCCTGGTCCTCAAGGGGTTAATCTTTGCTAATTCCCCATCTGCAAGTGGTATCATTGCAAACTTATTTCATGCAGTGCACATATTCTCCTTGGGCTTCTCCTTCCCAGAGCTGCTGCTCCAAGCTCCAAAGAGGCAGCTAATATGATTCCTATTGTCTGCTGGGACCGCTAACAAGAATGAGTTTGACCCTGGTAACTTCTGCACTTGAAAGAGGTGGGACAAGAAGCTTGGGACAGACATGCACAATTAAAGGGATAGTAATGTTTTGAATTAAGTCGATTGCTGAGTCTTCTTTATTTTAAATCTAACACTTTGCACTATTATTTAGTTACTTACTTATATGTAGTTCTCACGATATTAAATGTAGAAGGATCCCCCTCCAGCCCCTCCTGGCCACGTCATGCTGCCTCTCTGTCTGGTCCAGATGCAGTGAAGGACAAACTTCAGTAAGAAAAGGAAAATCACGCCCTCCTTTGTCAAGGAGTGCAGAGTTTTCCTTATATTTACTGACAGAAGTTTGTCCCTCACTGCATCCGTCTAGTCCAGGGAAAGATTGGAGATTCAGTGGGAGGAAGCCAGAAGGGGCAGGAGGGGGATCCTTTTCCATTTAATATTTTGAGAACTACATACACGTAAGTTTCTAAATATAGCGCAATGTGTTAGATTTAAAATAAAGAAGACTTCGTAACCTACTTAATTCAAAACATTACTATACCCTTAAAGTATAAGTAAACAATAAAATAGTCAATCAGTGTGATCTAAAAGATAAGGAGCAAAGAAAAATCAATCAAGTGTTCGCCGTACATTTGTTAAAACCAAACATTTGGTCACTCTAAAAATTAGTCATGTGCAAAGAATACTTAATCTCCAAATTAAGAGAAAAAAAACAGAAAAAACACATTTACACACTTAGGGCTAGATTCTATTATAGGTGCTAATTTTATCAATAAGTTTATCTCCAGTTTTCCCCATAGACATCAATAGGAAAATGTTTGAGAAAACGGGTGTTAACATTTAGCACCTGCAATAGAATCTGGCCCTTAATCGATTAAACAAATCTCGTCAAAAAATGTATCAGGCTCGTGAAGCACTCTTGATGGAACCTATAATATGAGCCATAAAATAAAACGGAAAGAATGAATGAATGAATGAATCAGGCAAGCTGGAAACATTCTTACAAATCTTAGCTGAAAACCCATGATCAACTGTGCAAAGCTCGTCTGAGTGAACAAAAAGATTTTTTTCTTTTTTTTTTGTTCTAAGCATGCAAAAAATGAATGAATGATAAATGATTGAATGATAAAAAAATTAAGCTTGTTTCAAATTAAAGTGCAATTTATACCAAAGAAAGAAAACCATTACAATTTACAGGTCAAGTTCTGAAATCATTAAATCTGCTCTCCACCTCCTGTGAATGTTATAAAAATGCCCTTTCTCATAAGAGCATCTTGTGTTTAATCATTACTGTCCCATGTGTCTTGTTGGTACCTGATGCAGTCATTACTCAAATTGTTTTTTCTGCTAAAAGGTCAACATCCAGAAATAAACAACATGAAGTTTGGAAATGAACTATGCTCTGCAGAGATGGAACATAATCTGTAAGGTTCAGAATTATATTTATTTTCTCTGGATATTTCTTTGTACATGAGATTAGCTACTTTACAGCCAAAGAGGTTATATCAACCCTTCATTACACATTTGGTGAAGTGAAATGGTTAAAAAAGCATATGTTACAGGGCTTTAATGCTCAGTGCAACCAGGGTACTCTGTCTGCTGGAAATGTTTAATTAAAGGGATAGTAATGTTTCACAAAAACAGCAGCTCCAATTAATCTTCATAGTATTTGGACCATGGAGCGTGTTATTTCAATACAGTCAGAGCTGTAGTTCAAGAGTAACTGAATGATTATGTATCCCCCTCCTGCCTCTTTTACCTAGTGTAAGCCACCTCCCGTCAGATGTGGAATCTGGTCTTGGGACCGGTCAGATCACAGCAAGGGACAATTTTCTTACTGTGAGCATAAGGAATACCCTGCACCCTTTGACAGGTTTTTGAGGTTTTACTTAATGCTCACTGAAGATTGTCCTTCTCTGCGATCCATCCGGACAATCTTTCTGCTCTGAGGTGAGCAGTGTTACAACAGTAAAAGGGTTGGGAGGGGCATGCTTTATCATTCAATTACTCTCGAACTACAACTCTGACAGTATTAAAATAACACTCTCCATGGCCCAAATACTATGAAGATTAATTGGAGCTGCTTTTATTGTGAACTATTACTATCCCTTTAAAAATAGACTTTTATATTACACTGTCATTTTCTATTGTGACCACCAGGTGGTGTCATTCCTCTCACTTACTATGAAGAGTTATAGTCTATGACTCATGCTCTTCACCAAAGTGTGCTGTTTTAGACACTAATGAACAATATTGCTAATGATTTGTTATAAAAAATAAAAAGTAAATTTAGCTGCAATAAATTTGGAATGTAAAAATATCTTCTAGCAGTGATCAGCAGGAAAAGGACTATGAAAAATTATATTCCTCCTTTAACCCTTTGAGTGTCATAGGGGTGTACAACACATTGTAAAGCATTGTGTTGCATATCCCTCTGGCAATCAAAGGGTTCAGCTACTCTGGGTCTTATATCGAAAAAAAAAATTCTGTCTATCTATCTATCTATCTATCTATCTATCTATCTATCTATCTATCTGTCTGTCTGTCTGTCTATCTATCTATCTATCTATCTATCTATCTATCTATCTATCTACCTATCTATCTATAAAATCATCATCACAGTATTAAATTAGGCTGAAAAAAGTCCATCAAGTCCACTGAAGGATGCAGGTCTACTCAGCAGGTTTCCAAGAATCTCAGTCCTGTGCTTTCTGTTGCGACTGTGTACCACGAGATTTGGTAAATTCATCAACCCATCTTGTTGTCTTCTTCTGGGTGTTTTTTATTATTCAAAATGTATTTGGTCCAACTACCATCTGTGGGGAGATGCACTAAGGGGAAAAGTTATTTCGATGTGTCTCTGAAGATGTGTGTTCAGTACATTGACTTGGTGATAGAGACACACATCACTATCTGCACTAAAATTTAAGTATGTAAGGGAGGGGTGTTGAATTTAATCAGTAACATGGACTGTCCTACTGCTTGTGATATGTTAGAGATACCCTCCCTTACACATCACCAACAGTTTGAAAGCCCTCAATTCTGAACACTTCCTTCCTGCTACCCCCACTTTGAGAGAATCTGCCCTGACTTCAGAACCACAAGCAGCATCATTCCCTTAACCATTTCAGTGTCACAAAAATTAGAATTGCACACCCCTGTGGTACAAAAAGGGCTCCAAAATGAAACAATGACAGGGAAGCTTTATGTCACAGCTTCTCTGCCCTTCTGTACATACTGAACCAGTTGAGCAGGCTATCCATTCATCAGCTGATTCGAGTAATCCGAGAACTCACAATATACTCCAAAATAATGTACTGTGAGTGACATAAATACAGTGGCATATTTAATATAAGAAAACAACACAGCAATTTACAGAAGGCAACTTAGTGACCCTTGTTCATTCAATCTTTTGAAGAACAGTATCTAAATAAAATAATCAATTTGCCTCCTTTTGTAAAAGTTTCTTTGTTCTGTCACCCCCCCCCCCCCACACACACACACACAAAACCCTATTCAGAGGGATTATCCAGCCAATACTCATATATCTGAGGGGGGAAATGTGTGGGCTTAAAATCCACAAAATGTGTAATAACCAGCTGGTCTTTAATATTTGAATGTTGTTTCTTTTTTGGATGAAGGGATGCCTCCAGTGTCATCTTCATTACAGAAAGATAATTACCCATTCTCTCTTTGAACATTGTTCTGGTCTTTCATACATTAGGCCAAAAGGGCATAATATTATATAAACTACTAACTGTGAAATACAACCCACATTTTATTGAATGGGTATTTTGAAGCCATTTAGAACATCCTAGAGTAGGTTCTATTTAACATGTAATTATATGTGACATTTAAAGCAATTCAATATTGTACACCGTTCCTCTTTTTTATAAAAATGAATAGGATAAGTGCTTACTAACATATCTTTTACATTTCTTCCCCTTCCATAGTATGTTATCTGATGCTCCTTCTATAGTTCTGGGAGAATTCCATCACTGGAAATCACTATCCAAGGTTTTCTCACCACCGTTTCTATAAGACTGAAAGCCATAATGTAAGTTGATTGAAAGATTGTTCCTCCCATATTGGTTACCTTCACTATACAGTAAGAAAACAATTTAGGAACATAGCCTATTTCAATAAACCAAGAAAAAAGAAAGCTCACGGTGCTAACTCATGTTAATGCATCCATGTGATTAATAAAGTTTAATAAAAGTGAAAAACTGATGTTTTGATGGCTGCAAGAAATAAGAGGGTTCTCCTGCCCCCCAAGTGTTAGGCCAAAGACTAAAGTTCAAACACAAACAAGAAACAGACCTCTCTGGAGGAGTGCAGGTCAGTTTCTTGTTTGCAATTGCCCTTTCAATATACCGGCCACCCTTTTATCGCAATTCAGGTAACAAGTCTTCATCATTACGAACAGGGTGTCTGACACGTAATGGTTAAGATAGTGGTAAACCCTTTTTAAGTGTCCTGAATCATGACTGGAGTGGTAGAGGAGGTTATATCTATCATTGGGTTTTTGTTACAATGTATTTGAAATATGACAATGTACTTCACAAAATATCAACAAAATGCTATCTCATACTATCTATGTGTTAGATAGCATGCGGATCTTGATGATTCAGATCATTAACCATATCCACCAAAGGCTTTTCATCACCTTGCCAGACAAGAAACATGTTGTTAATGTGCCTGGTGTAAATAATGACATTAGAAACGAATGATGAGCATTTAGTTAATTTGTCTCATATACTTGCATGTATCAACTGGAGTAGGATGGCACCATGCTTGCACCCATAGGAGTACCTACGTGTTGTAAATAAACATCTCTCTTAAAGGGATAGTAATACTTAAAATGTAAAAAAAATATGTTGTAGGGTTTATCCCCCTGAGTAAAACAAGAGTACTCCCACTGCTGAAAGGTGTTTCATTCAAAAGTTATTAATTTTCAAATTTGAAATTTTTAGGTGCAATATCACAGTGGCCTGAAATTGTACAGTGGCGCTGTTGCTACACGATCCTATGGACTGCTCTAATCTCCATAGGATGGTGTAGCAACAGTGCCACTGTACAATTTCAGGCCATTGTGATATTGCACCTAAAAAATTCAACTTTGAAAATTAATAACTTTTGAATGAAACACCTTTCAGCAGTGGGAGTACTCTTGTTTTACTCAGGGGGATAAACCCTACAACATATTTTATTTACATTTTAAGTATTACTATCCTTTCAAATGTAACACTTTGCGTGCCTGAGGGGTACGCAAAACATTGCCCAGCAATGCACTGTGCACCCTTCTGGCACTCAAAGGGTTAAACAGTTTAGACTTCTTTGGAGTGTTTGACAGTACCCATGATTCCACAAGCATACTGGATGTTTTAAGTGAAGAGTTATTAGAGAGGGTGGGAGTCAAAATGTGATTTTGATTTGAAAGGCATATTTTACTGAAAAACTCCTGCTTCAACATCTTGTTGAATTTGTAAAAATCAACATACCTATAAAACTGAGAAAAAGAAATCCTATGGACAAATGACAAACCTTGCTGAAGCACATTTGTTGTAGGTCCCCCTAAGTGGAAGGGTATCCCAGGCATGGGCCCTTGCTTCCATGGGGCTAGAGGGAGTCAGCTGCACCACTCCGATGAGTCTGACATAGGCCGAAATGTACATCTGTGGTTTTGCTGTCTCTCTTGTGTGGACAGGATTTGCCTGACGTTTCGGAGCTGGACTGTCTGTGGGCAGGACATGAATATGGATATTTCCTCTCAGCAATGACGCATGGGAGTGAAAATCATGACTTGTAGCACCATTGAGAGTCCTCCATGACTTAGAACAACACACTTTATCTTGTTCATGCATGATGGGTGCTCGTCATATTTGTTTGTTTTGGGTCTCCCTAAGAGGAAGGGTATCCCAGGCATGGGAACTTGCTTCCATATTCCTAGAGCTGCACCACACCGACGATGTCCACATAAATGAAAACATCTTTTGTTATGCTGTCTCTCTCATGTAGAGAGGATTTGTCTGATATTTTGGAGCTGGACTGCCTGCGGGCAGGACCAGTCTGATATGGATATGGAAATTTCCTCTCTGCAATGGCACATGGGAGTGAAAAACATGACTTGTAGCACCACTGAGAGGCCACCATGCCTTAGAACAAGACACTTTATCTTGTTCTTGCTTGATGGGTGCTCGTCACATTTGTTTGTTGTAGATAGATTATAAATTAGGTAATTATTAGTGGGGTTTTCCTGTAATGTCTCCTTTTGCACCCTCCTCCTTATGACTGACCACTTTCTCCTCCCCTGGAGCCCTGAGCCCTTGTTGTAATCCCTGAAAAGGGTATTTGAGCTTGCCCGTTATCAGAGTTTGATTGGAGAAGATTGGAGAAGATGAGCTAGCACATCATAAAATATAATATGCATATTCAAATTTAAGAGCCCAAGTGACTAAGCTATGAAGAGCAGCAAATAATAAAGGGATTCTACAAGTCCCCAAACTAGGAACATCCTAAAACAAAAGACATCCCACTCTACTCCATGCAAATTACCCAGATGTAAACTCTGTATAGAGCATATATTATACCAAAATGTTCATTTACTTAATTCAAAGAGATGAGTGTTTGTTGCATAGATTGACCAAAGTATGTATAAGCGTGCTTACACCTCCAAGGTACCCCATTTAGAGTGAGTCCTCTCAAATATATATTGCCAACTTTATTGGTTAAACTAACAAACAAACAAACAAAGTCCCAGATTAAAAATGACCACTGTAGAAATCACTTTTGTGGAAACGTGTTTAATTTAAAAACACCTTGTTATAAAAACCTAAACTATAACTCATAAAAACAATATATATATATATATATATATATATATATATATATATATATATGTAAATGTCCCTCTATGTAATTTTCTCTTCCAAATACCACATTCAGGCAAGTACTAGAATGGCATTATTAACCCTTTGAGTGCCAGTGTGATGTCTGCAATGTATTGAATACCCTCTTCTGGTAAACAAAGAGTTATGAGTTATTTTAAGAGTGATGTTCTGCTAGTGCCTCTACTGTGTAACAGAAATTCACAATAGGAGAAAAATGGTTGTGCCACAGGGTAAAACTGCCTGACAGTAATCAGTTTCATTTACAAACCTCTGAAAAAGCAGAAAAAGAAACCAGTGAAATAGGTGTAATGCTAGCAGAGTCAGAATATGTTAGAATAAAGGCACCAGAAGTTCCACTTCAGCGATCGCAGTTGGCACTCAGCAGCTGTGAAAATCTCCCTCCCTTTGACAGCTCCATTAGAAACGTCCAGTGTTTTCAAACATTCTGCTTGAGAAACCGCTCAAGAGAAAATCATAATGATTTGATCAAAACACATTTATGACAAATTCCTAAATGAAATGCTTTCAGTAAAAAGCTTTGGGTATGACAATTGGCAACCAGCGTGGTCAAGCCTGAACACTTACACTATATATGCTCCAAGACCTTAAAGAAACAGAAAACCTTTTAATTGGAAAATATATGATATAGTACTTTTCCTGCTGATTTAAATAAGTATTCCCATTGCTCAGAGATTTTTTCATCCAAACATTATTACCGCTCAAACAGTGCCAGCTGCTGTCTGAGAGGCATTTTATGTGCTCTCTATGGGAGAACTGAAGTCAGCGACTACCCCTCTACATGGTAAATGGTAGCAACAGCACCACCTGCTGTTGTAGTTAAACAAATGATGAATAATAAAAGTTTGAACTATAGTTTTTAAATTAAAAATCTCCCATTAGTGGGAGTACCTTTGTTGTACTCAACAAGAAAATAATTAAAATACTTATTTTTTCATTTCTCTTAAGTCAATTGATCCCTTGGAAGCCATCAATGTATTGCTTCACAAGTGTTGTTTCCCTGGGATAGGAAATGATGGAGTGCTTGGCTTCTGGGTTTCGTGGGAAAAGGAGGATCAGATTATCTCAGGTGGGGATAAGATCAGGGAGCATAAGGGAAGCATCATATGGGTCTTTACATCTGATAATCAAGGTTAAACGCAAAAGAGTAAGCTGTTCTCGAGTCAAGTCCAGCCACTTGTGGAGGGTAGGGGGTTCTGTACTGCGCCAGTGTCGAGGGATAAGAGTTTTGGCCGCATTAAGCATGGTGAGAAGGGCAAGTTTGGTAAAGAAGGGAAGAGGGGGTAAGTGGAGATAAAACAGGGTTTGCCAAAAGGTTTTGGACAAAATAATTTGCAGGGTAGATTCAATATGATCCAAGCAGGCTGCCCAGTATGGAACAATTTTTGAACAAGGCAACCAGATGTGGGTTAGGGAACCTGAATCATGTTGGCATCTCCAGCACAATGGGGAGATGGGCTTGGATATGGCATGTAGTTTGGTTGGTGTATAATACCACCTCATAAGGAAGTGTAATGCACGTCTAAGGTCAAGGCGGACACAGAGGCTGAAGCAGCAGCTGACCAAATAGAGCACCAGTCGTCCTGCTCCAGGATATCACCCACTTCCCTCTCCCAAGCCAGAGCATTAGAAGGTTTAAGAGGGGGTGAGGGGAGGAGAAGATTTAGTAAATCTTACCTAAGAGTCCCCTCTGGCATGTGAAAATTATTTATTTTATTGAAAATGACTAGTATAATATATAGCCAGATTTTAATTATCTGCAAAACAAGTTTAAGGTGGTAACACCTGTATTTGTGGGAGGGGCTGCAAGCCCTTAAATACGGGCAGCAGCCCTTCCCACTGGAGCACAATTCATGTTGAGCCCCCCATTACACCCCTCCTTCATTCAGGGGGTAAGGTTAGGTTAGCCCTCTTACAGGTTAACCACGTCGACTCGACCCTGGGGCCTCAGTAGGCCCAGGGATGGCAACCCCCCTAACACATACATCATCTCAGTATCCATCCAGCTGTAAGCCCTGACCACAACTATACTTGTAAGATGATAGGGCAACTTTAAGCTTTGAAATTCAAGGAGAACTAATCAAGATCCTGGGTCATTAGAGTGCAGAGTATTTTAATTGAGTTAGAAGGCAGGTAGTAGCGCTGGATGACTCTCCCACCTCTCTCACTCTACTTTGCTGTGTCTCTTCCATTTTCCTTCTCTGTGTCTCTTCTGTACTCCTGCCCTCTCTGTTCTGTGATCCTTCACTCTCATTCTCTTGTGCTTTTCTCAGTTTTGCCTTGTGCCTGAGTCCTCTCCCAATCTTTCCCCAGTTCCCCTTGTCCCGCTCTACCCATCTTCCCTGTCCATCCACAATTCATTATGAATCAATTCCAATTAATCCAATTTTTCTCCAAGTCCTCTAAATCGATCCATGAAAGCAATCCTGAATGTTTCATCATCCAACATGACGTGCTTTTGGGGACTTGACAGCAATTTTCCTGCAGACCAGCACAAGCATAATTTTCTGCCACTGCCATCAATGTGCATTTCTCCCTCTAGATTTTAGAACTGGTTCTAGGAAAAACCATTATAACAACCACCAAGATGAAAAACTGTATCAATGTGATACCAAGGGGTTATACACTAAGGTATGATAAAAAGATTCTCCAGTGTTATAAACTCACCAAGTCATATGTTGTTCTATGGAGCCTAATGGCAGATAAATCTTGGTGAATTAGCTCATGAAAAACATAGGAAATGGAGAGTTATCACACTGAAGAAGTCAGTCCATATTAGTACATCTCTATCACAATGTAGTGCACCCCACCAGGAAGCACTTTGAGACGAGCAACGGGTACGTCTAAGATCCTCTATAGTGGATAGAAGGTTCATTTCCTCTATATCTGGGAATGTTACTTCAATTCTAAAATACAATTTCCTTTAATAAGTAGCCCTTTATGAGTTATAAAACCAGCAAGCTTATGGTATGCTACAAAGTGAAATGTAAGTCTAAGACTGTCATTCTGCAATCCAAGTGCATTAAATGTAAATAAAAAGAGTTCAAGCACAGAGAGTTATGTTATTAAAGATTTATATGCATGTAACATGGAATTTCATATCCTTCTATGGAATCCTAAGACTTCATTTTAGAAAAAATTGCATACACAGTCCACTGTCACTTCCTCCCACACAAACACACTCATTCATTATGCTGTACTGGTGAGGTGGCTTGATTTAGCTAAAAATATAATGTGAGAACAACTGTAAGGAGACTTACACTATATATATATATATATATATATATATATATATATATATATATATATATATATTTAAAAAAACAAAAAAACTGCTTTAAATACTTCAAGTGCTCCAAATGAACATATGAATTTGGGATATAATTCATTATTTAAAAATCATATCTCTAGTGATTAAAACAGAAATGCACCAGGTTATCTAATTCTTTAATAGTATATTGCCCTGCTGGTCACAAGTGATGATGTATTGCTATACCTGGGAACTTCTTCCTCTTGAGCCCCTGGAGAGGACTGTTGGTGCGACCAGGAGGATATAAATTATACATTTGTGTCATAAAGAATGAGGGGCTTAATCAGGTGGGAGTGGTGTACTGTCCTTGTGTCTTAAAGTGGGTAGGAAGTAGGCAGAACAGGGTGGGAAGGAGGAGAAGTGGGCAGGAAGTGGAAAGAGCAGGGTGAGAAAGAGAAAACAAGGGCAGAGTTTAAGAGGAAACTCACCACTGCTGGAGAATCAGCCTCTGTCCTCTGAGACCAAGTAATTAACTCTAAAAGCCAGAGTCTTCGGGACTGATGTAGAAAGTTCACAGGCATGTGTATTTCCCTGTTGGCCTCATGTAATAATATGTAAGCAGGGTTCAAGAGTCATTGTTTACCATGAACTTGGTGAGACTCAGCCCATGGTATATATTGAAATGGCACAATAAAGCTTAATCAAGATTGTTGATAGGATAATTTTAACCCTTTCAGTATCAGAGACAGGGGAGCACAATGCTTTTGCATATTACTCTGGAATAGGAAGGCAGAGAACACAACTCAGCTACTAACAGAAACCTGCCATGCACCTCTTAACACATCAAGACCTGCCAAAAGAGTGTGCAGGTAATTGAAAATAATTGTAATTATGTATAGCATCAGAGTTACCATATTTGCCTGCATAAACAGTGACCATGAATATAGGACGACCTCCCAACTTTTGAAGGGTAGCATTTAAAAACTAAACAAACCCCAAGATAAGGTGACCCTCTCTTCCACCCCCCTCCCTCATATTCTCTTCCTCTACCTTTATGCTGCAGTATTCCAAAAGGTAGCCTTCTTAGAGAGAGGTCCGGCCGGCAGCAGGTTTGAATTTGATGCCCATCTCCACTTTGACGTCATGCAACCCAAAAAGGTCCTTTCAGGTCCTGGTTCACGTGATGTCAGCTTGGAGGCAAGAGTCAAATTCAAACATGCCACCTACTGGACCACTCTCTATGAAGGCTGCCTATAGGATTACTGCATTGTAAAGGCAGAGGGAAGGAGATCTATCGGGCTGCCCTCCAGAGGGTATTTTCTTTTCATCCGAAGGGTAGACTGAATAATGTGCCACACCGAACATAAGGTGAGGTCATTTTTCAGGTTAGAATGCTTGAAAATTACCCAAAAGAGAATCTGGTCAGCAGAAATGCGTGAAAAAACTCACCTTATATTCAAGCAAATATGGAAATATTTATTCTGAGCCTTTTGCAATGATCAGACAAAATGTAGGTGTTGCAAATGGGTGGAAAATGTGCAGCAGTTTCAACAAGGTCCTAATTAACAACATAAGTTGCAGCTCATGGGTCTGGTGAGAAGCTGGGTGCATCTGGATCTATGTAGGTTCTGGGAATTATAGCAGTTATCAGAACGTAATTTTCCTGGGTGCATATTTTAACCCTCTGAGTGCATGTGGGGGCTGTGATGCATTGCAAAGCAATTTGTTACACATCCGTCTGGCACTCAAATGATTAAAGGACAGTAATAATAAAATATATCATGTTTTTAGGTAAATCAATATATTTAAAGGTGAATTGTACTCTTGGAAAAAGTGTTTCTTAATATGTTTATCTGAAAGGCATAGCTAGGCAGAAATCATCCACACAGCAGTGTTTTTGAAGTTGAACTATACTATAGTTTAGAAGCATTTCCTAATTTGAAAATGTTTACATGGCCCTTCCAATACAGAGACTGGGCTGGTTAGAGCCAGAGAGGGAGAGAGAGAGAGGGAACGAGGCTCATGATTCTAAAGGGCCACAAACACATCTTCAAGTCAGTAACACATTAGTGTCCACTTAAATGTACTTGCCTTCCATGGTGCATTTGGGTTACCCAAAAGTACATTACCCTTCCTTCTAATGCAAGGCATTTTTGGAAAATTCTTACTATAATGCTGTACTAAAGGTTGTTGTTTTGTTAACGCTTGAAGTGATAGAACAATTTTACTCAGTCCTCTGACCTCTCTAAGGCAAAAAGAGTCGTATTCATAAAGCGAATGAGGTGCAGTTCTGCAGTAAACCGGCTTCACTCTTGGGGGAAAGTATTATTGTTTTGTTTTTTTTTAACCCTTGAATGCTAGAGAGGTCTAGCGAAGCAATACTTTGGAGAACTCTCATGCATTCAACGGATTAAACATCCCATTTAAATAAATGAAAATTTAGAGCATTTGTAATTGTTCCCTATAATGCGGCTGATTTATACAAATTCATCTTAATACATCAGGCTCGACGACTTTATTAGACGTGTTGGCCGTTATCTATAAACACAAACTACAGCAATTTTGGAACAAACCAACTTCAATGCATTGCATAAATCTCTAGCATTCAAGTGTTAAATTAGCATTTAAATCACTGGGAACTTGTATATGTTCCCCAAGGTGCACTTGGTTTGCCCCAGAATTGTTCCACTTTGCCTTTATACATATGATCCCTCTCCCCTACTTTGATATTTTGGTAAGGGTCTTAGGTTAGCACTACACGCAGGCACACTCTTCTCCATTTAGAAACAGAAGTCACATAGGTCAGCGTCACAAGTCAGTTCCCACTGATCACAGTCACAACTGTTCCGCAATATCCTCTACATAATGTACAGTTTGTCTGGGTCACACAACAGTGACTGCTCGTTAACTATCTGTTGTAATCTCTCTCAAGTGGAAATAAGACTCTGACACTGTGCCATCAGCTTCCTGTGATATGATGAACATGCTCCTTATTGCACGTCAGGATACGTTATTCATATAAACAGCCTATTATACTCAGCATCGCACTACTGCCAGAATATATTAGAGTTGCTGATTTAATGCTTTCCAATGGATTAGAGACTTCTAGCACTCAAGGGTTTAAAGACCAGATTTAAACCAATTAAACATTTTATTTGCTTCTTGTGGTGAAGTTGGTTTGCCACAGAATTGCAGAACATTTCCTTACTACAGGCATGTCAAACTCAAATACAGTTGAGGGCCACATGCAGGTGCATATTATACCCAAAATACTAGGGAAAAACAAGAGTGTCTATGTATAATACGCACCCTTGTTTTCCCCCTTACTAAAAAAAAAATGAGGGGTGCCACATACCTTCCCTCTCCATATCGCAATCCGCTGTGATAAGATAATCCTTACTTCCATTGAAGTCTCAACCCCGTTAGATTCCTCCGTGACATCTTCATTGCGGGCGGAATGCTTGCATTTGCCTCCCACTTCCTTCAATGCCCTGTCAGGACCTTCCGCTGCCAGCCAATAGTATTGCCCTGTGAGAACCTCAAGGTCCTCACAGGGCAATACCGTAGAGCCAATGCTTAGATCTCTGCTCATTGGATCTACAGTATTACCCTGCGAGGACCTTGAGACCCTCACAGGGCACTACCATTGGCTGGCGGTTGAAGTCCTGACAGGGCATTGAAGGAAGTGGGCGGCAAATGCAAGCATGCTGCCCACAGGAAAAATGTGGAATCAGACCTCATTGGAAGTAAGAATTATCTTATGAGAGAGCATTGCGCTGGGGGGAGGGAGGGAAGGTAACTGGCAGCCCTCATTTTTTTATAATAAATAATAATAATAATAAATATATATATATATATATATATATATATATATATAACCTGTATAAAAACACCTTGGAACCAGAATCTTCCTGATTGATAGGGGTTCAAATACTTATTTCACTCAGTAAAATGCAATTCAATTTATAACTTTTTTGAAATGCGTTTTTCAGGATATAGAGGAGTGGGACAAAATCCAAACCTGGTGGCCATCTACAAAAAACATCTGACCACTCTGATTGCCAACAAGGGTTTTGCCACCAAGTACTGAGTCATGTTTGCAAAGGGGTGAAATACTTATTTCGCTCAGTGAAATGCAAAAATCAATTTATAACTTTTTTGAAATGCGTTTTTCAGGATTTTTTTTGTTGTTATTCTGTTTCGCACTGCTCAAATAAACCTACCATTAAAATTATAGACTGATCATTTCTTTGTCAGTGGGCAAACGTACAAAATCAGCAGGGGATCAAATAATGTTTTCCCTCACTGTAGCTCATTCCACTGAAATCAATGGGAACATTGAATTAACACACAACACATAGCAAACAGGGCTGGATTTACATCTCAGGAGCCTGTAGGCACAGAAATCTGTAGCGCCCCCCCCCCCCCCGGAAAAAGTGCAAAAAAAGTTTCTTGTGCTCATGGCATTTTACCGCATTCCCATTGCCCGCAGCCCCTGCCATCTTTATCAGTCCCTGTCCAGTGCTACACTCCTCTGAGTTTCTTACACCACATTAGGGTGACTGCCCATTACCTGGATACCCAGCAGTATCCAAGCAACTGATGTCTATGTGAGTGACCGTTCCCAGCCTCTTGGTGCGATCTGTGCCTCAGTCCCCAGTTAACAACCTCTTATCCACCATGACAGCCCCGCTGTTAAAGCTTTTGATTTGTTATGTGTAGTGAGCAGCCCTAGCTGTGCCTCTCTGGTCAGTATGTGCCAGGCCCGGTACCAGTGTCCTGTGCAGCTTCTTCTGTGCAGGCAGCTGATCTCCTCTGTGGATTGTGCAGGGCCGGCCCAAGACATTGTGCTGCCTGGGTCCAAGGATGAAATACCGCCCCCCCAAAAACCAAGCCCACCAAAACCATGCATACATCCGTTATGTTTTTTCTCTATTTATTATATATATATATATATATATATATATATATATATATATATATATATAAAATAATTAATACACACACACTAGCAGTGTTGGACGGCGTTGCCCGTCTGTTTTGTAAGCAATGCTTAACCATTTGCGTGGCAGAGGGGTATGTAAGGCATTGCAATGAATTGCGTAGTTCTTTGGCACTCAAAGGATTAATGTGAGGCTGAGCCACACAGGAGTATGTATATATTGTATATTAATGTATACAGTCATGTGTGTGTGTGTGTGTATATACATACATACATACATATATATATATATATATATATATATATATATATATATACATACATACATACATATACATATATACTGCGGACCCCTCTGCCACTCAAAGGCTTAACCCCTTTAAGAACCAGATAGGGAGGTTCGACATGCCGCCCCACGTGACTGATCATGTGTGCTGGCATGCCGAACCAGGTACTGAAAGAGATCGCTCTGGTCTTGGAGCGATCAACTTCAGTCCCCGGTATTACTCACCGCGCTCCTGCAGGAGCGCGGTGAGTAAAAGTATGTGATGTGCCAGGACCGTCATTAGTCCTTAACTGCCAGACGTTGAGACTGTCCTGGCGCGTCAATGGTCATGAAGGGGTTAAGCATTGCTTAAAAATAAACAAACAGATGGGCAATGCCATCCCACACTGCTAGTATGTGTGTGTATATAAATATATATATATATATATATATATATATTTATATATAAATTCTATCTGTATATAAGTTTGGTAATTGCCATGGGTCATAGCAGTAGTACAATTCTGGAGCCAACCAACCTCATCATATGGGATATCTAAAAATTCCTATTAATTCAAATGGAACGTTTAACTCCTTGAATGATAGAGAGGCATTAAAAGCCCCATTTACATCAATCAATGTGGAATTTTTATATGCCCTCTGCAATACAGTTGGTTTGCTTCACAACTGCACTGCTCCACTTTTATACATAATGCAGTATGCGATATAATGCAATATGGATGTTCAATTCTGGGGCAAACCAACCTCACCACATGGAACAAATAGACATCCCTACGGATTGCTTTGCTGTATAACCATGTAGCATTCAGTGGGTTAAAAAGCATGTTGAACTCAATGAAAATGTTATTTGTTCCATGTAGTGTAATTTGCTCCAGAATGTCAACAGGTTTCTGACTTCATCAGGTATTTGCACTGGGAGTCATAGCAGACCACTTTCATGGTTAGCTTAACCATGTGTGTACCAGAGGGGAGTCTGGATTGAGCCTGTGGCAGGAAAAACAGTGATCTTTGGCATTCCCCAGCCCCCTCTCAAATGGTTAAGACTCTTCCAAGAGGGGGGGGGGGAGAAATGAAGCGTCTACTCTTATCTAGTGATTTATGGTTTACAAGCAAAAAAAAACAAAAAAAAAACACGGAGTTGCCGTGTATAATCTTTAGTATCAAACGGAACCAATGCATGCCAGTACAAACAACATGCTCCGAGCCGCAGAATAGCAGTGGAGATAAAGAGAGAGAGAGAGAGAGAGAAATCTGAGAAGGGGAGAGGCTACATACTAACTATGGAAAGCAAGCCAGTGAAGGAGAGAGAGAGACGGGGGAGCTGAGAAGGGGAGAGGCGACATACTGAATGCTAGGTATTACAGAAAAGGATGGAAGGGAATACATATGCAAGGGCTTTAACCGTTTGAGTGACAGGGGTAGAAAACGCATTACAAAGCAATGCTTTGCGTATCCCTCCGGCACTCAAAGGGTTAATGGGGCGCAAGCAGGTATAAAAGCAACATCCTCCAACTTTGAATTGTGATATCTTTATGTATGTATGAATAAAGCATGTGTCTGACAAAAGTTATTTACTTGATATTTGTGAGCTAGATGGGAAATTGCCACCACTGTCAAAGTGCTGCCTGGGTCCATGGACCCACCGGGACCCGTGTAAGGGCCGGCTCTGGGATTGTGGTTGTGTTGTTTGTCGTGGGCAGCTGGCTGCAGCGCTTCTGTCACAGTTAGAGGCGCAGGTGCAGCAGCTAGAATTCGGCCCCCATCACTTCTGTAACTCACAGACAGCAGCTAAAATTCACTTCCCCGGTCACCAGTCATGACACATAAATAATGAGGCAAAAAAAAAAAAAAAGATTCCAACGACAGGCGCCCCTCTGTGGGGTGCGCCTGTAGGCAGATGCCTACTCTGCCTTATTATAAATCCGGCCCTGATAGCAAATACTATTTTATTTCCCAAAGGCGTAGTATAAAAGGGGCATGAGAGTGCCTGTGTTGGTGGAGTGTGGGGAAAGAATCAGTTGAACAGGGAATGTTTTTTGGGGGGGTTGTTTACTGGGATTGTGGGTACTTAATAAAACGTAAATCCTAAATACAATTAAAACCCCCAATAAGACATGGTATAAAAGGGGTCTGAGGAGGTGCCTGTGTTGGTGGGTGGAATCTGAAGAATTAATCAGTTGAACGGGGATTTGTTTTTGGGGGGTTCTTGACTGGTATTGGGGGGACAGTTAATAAATAAATAAAATAAAATAAGAAATTTGTATAAGACATGATAGAGACAGGGACCCCTTGAAGTAAGCTGCCACTGGGATAGACTGATACTTGACATGACAGAGTATTTTGTAGAGGATGATTTGTTAGATTTGTTGTTAGAGGCCCAAGTCCTGAGGAAACATTGATTTGTAGAACTTAGACTTGTTTGGCACAAGCCCTAAGAAAACAATGATTTGTAGGACCTAGGCTTGTTAGAAACAAACCCTCAAAATCTGTTTCTTTTTTTTTGTAGGCCTTTGCTTTTTTATTTATTTTAAAGTACAAGCCCTGAGAGAAAAATAAATGGGGGGAGGAGTCAATGTGGAGGTGGCCAATGGAGATGGTCAATAGGGGGGCAATGTGGCTGAGGGGCATGGCATTTTTTTATCAGGGCCCAGTGGATTTAATTACACCTCTGCTTATATCAATGTTTCAGAAGTGCTCCACATTTCTTAGTACATCAGCCACTTTGTGTTTTTATTAACTATTCTGCATCTATAATTTCCTTTTATAGTGTTGTGTATACCACTGGCACAATGCATATAACAAGCCATTTATCAATATGATTTTCATAGCAGGGAACTATCCTAATTTTCCCAAGAGTCTACAATTTACTGCTAATTATCAGGTCTCTAGTGACAAAGCTCTGTGGGCAGCGGAGAATTCCTTGTTCTTTACCCATTTTAATTACCATTCTGCCAACTTCCCACTATGTTATGCATACTTCCCACTCTTCTGACTTGTTGAGGATGATGGGAGTTGAAGTATAACAGCTGGAAAACCAATGCTGTGCCACTGTTATAAGCTTACTGCTGCAGTTCTTCACAAGCACAAAAAATATAGAGGCGATCACATCTCTAAGCACAGTATTGTCTAGTTTGATAAAATGCCTATAAAACCACAAACTCATATTCAAGAACATGCAGTACATAGCCTGCCTCAAAGTATAAGTGTGCGTGTTATCTTACAGGCAATGATTAGTGTTGAGCGAGCACCCTGATGCTCGGGTGCTCGGGTGCTCTGACCGAGCACCCCCTGAGGCTCGAGTGCTCGGCCGAGCACCCGAGCCCCATTGAATTGAATGGGGCGACACGAGCATTACACCAGGCACCCCCTGCTCTGATGAGGGGAGGGTGCCCCCCTTCATCTCCGCAATGTCCCCCTTCATCTCCGCAATGTCCCCCTTCATCTCTGCTATGCCCCTCTTCCACAATGTCCCCCTTCATCTCCTCTATGCCCCTCTTCCACAATGTCCCCCTTCATCTCCGCTATGCCCGTCTTCCACAATGTCCCCCTTCATCTCCGCTATGCCCGTCTTCCACAATGTCCCCCTTCATCTCCGCTATGCCCGTCTTCCACAATGTCCCCCTTCATCTCCGCTATGCCCGTCTTCCACAATGTCCCCCTTCATCTCCGCTATGCCCGTCTTCCACAATGTCCCCGTTCATCTCCGCTATGCCCGTCTTCCACAATGTCCCCCTTCATCTCCGCTATGCCCCTCTTCCACAATGTCCCCCTTCATCTCCGCTATGCCCCTCTTCCACAATGTCCCCCTTCATCTCCGCTATGCCAGTCTTCCACAATGTCCCCCTTCATCTCCGCTATGCCCGTCTTCCACAATGTCCCCCTTCATCTCCGCTATGCCCGTCCTTCAAATTATCCATCCTGAACAATCACTTTAGAGAAGTAGTAAGCTTTTTTTTTTTATAGGGAATGAGAAAAAAAAAAAAAAAAAAAAAAAAAAAAAATATATATATATATATATTTATACATATACTAGTTGAAGAGGCCATTCCACGGGCTGCAGTGTCACTGCCAGCCGGTTGCGGAGCAGTCATGCGCAGTAGAGACTGCCCGCGCCGCTGCTGATACAGAGCTGGATGCTCCTTCTCTATTGTGCATAACTGCGTCGTTACAAACGTTTTAGCGAATTATATAGAATATATATTTATATATGAACAACAATGCAAGTTGGCGTTGTTATGGAGTTAACTCCACTGAGGTCATATACAATAAAATCAAATATAGTGTCAGTGGTTATATTTCCAGTGGTCTGATAGTGGACAGGCCATAAATAAACAACAAGAAAGCAAAATAAGTACAGGTGCTCTGCCAAACTATATATAAGTATATAAAGTAAAAATGTATTAAAAATACACTAAAATAGAAAAAATAATAATAAAAAATAATAATAATGAAGTACCGGCAAACTACCATCCAGGTGTCTACTAGTGTATAGACATAGTGTATGTCACAGATGTCCACTAGATGAGGTACAGATATCCACTGGATGGGGTAAACCAGGACAATGAAATACAATAAAAATATGAAACAGTGTAGCAGTGTAAGCACCTAATAATACCCAATAAATAACTAGAGATCACAGTATGGCTACCCTGTGTATCTAGCTATATCAATGTAACTTGATATGATGTAAAAATGCTGCTATTCAAACACATAAAACAAGTGAAACAGTGAACGTGCTAACAAGCAATATGATAGTAACTAAATGTAACAAAAATAGTCTCTCAGCTGAATGTATATATATATTGGCACATATGAAAAAACAAAGTCCGTGTAAATGTACTCCATCTATATATATAGGTGTAGAAATATTGACCTTTAATATGTAGGACTTAAAGGGCCTTCCTCTGCTCTGTCCAGCGGGTATCGGTCACCGGTACACAGTCCAAGTGTAAACTCTGCTCTATTCGGCTGCTAGGGAGAACCAGCACGTAGTCAGTGGGTCAGTTCCGATTCTCCCAGCGGATGGTATAAACCAATGCACTATAAACGTATCAGTGTAATCTGACCTGGCTCCGGTTCAATGTGTAGAAACCTCCAACTGCGACCCAGCGTCCGTTCGTATGCTGCGTCTGTATACACCTGTTTGATGATGCTGATCAGTAGATGGAGTATCACTATCAGCTGGCAATGCAGAAAACTCTGTAGTCTAGTACCAGGCCTCAATCCAATCTTCTTTTATCAGCAGATATAGCTTTCACCATAAACACATTGATAGCCGTATGCAGCAAAATATAATATATCTGTGCAAACTGTTGGTATAGGCCAACACGTTTCATATCTATGATACTTCATCAGGGCTGTTGGTTCACCAGTGGGGCTCCCCTTTATGAGACCCTTGCTCATGCAGCCTCATATCACCCTATACTGAAATACCATACTCAATCTCACACAAGATGTTCTGTTACCACATTATCAGCCCTGCTTTAATCTCTTTCACTTCTGACTACGATAATTGTGCCTGTCCCCTAGTCAAATCACACCAGACTATGCTGCCTGAACTATGGGAAAGAAATCAAATGACTGCAAAGCCAAACCTTGCAAATATGCTAGAAGACAACTGGCAGGTGCAGAGGTTGAGGCATTGTTTCATTCTCCCTCGGCGTCTGCTTCTCCTAGTCAATCTTCACTCCTGATGAGGCTTCGGGCTCACATTTCTCTGAATTAATGGTTTTGACGTCCAAGATTGATTCTGTGCAAATGGAACTGAACCTCCTTTGTGCTGCTCAACAAGCTATAAGGAAAAAAATCCTCGATTCACAGTGACGAATCTCAGAGGTGGAAGACTCGATGCCTGCTGTTAACAGCAAGTGAAGCTTCTTCAACATAAGAAAAACTTGGAAAACCTTTCTAGGTGATTTAATGCTCGTTTCCTGGGTCTTCCTGAGCGTAGTGAAGGTCACACCCTTGAAACATTTCTTGAGTCATAGATAAAGAACAGTCTTGGAGAAGAAGGTATGTGCCCTTTACACCACAAACACAGGGGATATAGTAGTAACATAGTAACATAGTAAATTAGGTTGAAAAAAGACACAAGTCCATCAAGTTCAACCTTCGCCTCATACCTCAGTAACTGAGAATTTTATAGCTTTCCTGCTACCAATTAAATTAGTCTTTATCAGACCTTCCTGATCAGCCTACTGATAAACAGTATAACTCTGTATGTTCCCTTTTGAAAGAAATGTATCTAATCTTCTCTTAAATGTATCCATTGTATCTGCCATAACTACCTCCCTGGGCAATGAATTCCACAATTTGACAGACCTTACTGTAAAAAAACCCTTCCTCTGCTGAAGTTTAAACCTCCTTTCCTCTAATCTCAAGGGGTGTCCCCTGGTCACCTGATCAGGCCTTGGAATAAGTAGCTCACCGCAGAGATCCTTGTATTGACCTCTCATATACTTGTACAATGTGATAAGGTCTCCTCTTAGTCGTCTTTTCTCTAGAGTAAATAAACCAAGTTTGTTTAGTCGTTCCTCATATGTCAAGTCCTCCATTCCCTTAATTAATTTTGTTGCTCTCCACTGTACCCTCTCTAGTTCTAGTATATCCTTTTTCAGAACCGGTGCCCAAAATTGCACTGCATACTCAAGGTGAGGTCTTACCAATGATTTGTATAATGGCAAAATAATGTTATCCACTCTTGCTTCAATACCTCTTTTTATGCAAGACAGGACTTTGTTTGCCTTTGCTACTGCTGTTTGACACTGGTCACTGTTTCCAAGTTTGTAGTTGACAAGGATACCCAGGTCTTTTTCTAGCAACGAGTCACCTAAAATTATTCCATTAAGTTTATAAGTAGCCTTGGGATTGTTTCCTCCCAAATGCATGACTTTACACTTCCCCACATTAAACTTCATATTCCACATGTTTGCCCAATCTGACATTGTATGTAAGTCCCTCTGTAGAGAGAAAATATCCTGTTCTGAATTAATGACTTTGCATAATTTAGTATCATCTGCAAATATTGATATTTTGCTTTCTATATCTATTTCCAGGTCATTTATAAACATATTAAAAAGCAGCAGACCCAATACTGAACCCTGAGGTACTCCACTCTCCACTTTAACTGTACTGGAGAATTTTCCATTTACAACCACACACTGTTCCCTATCCTTCAGCCAGTTTTGTATCCAATTGCAAAGGTTATCTCCTAGCCCCAATTTCCTTATTTTATACACCAGTCTTCTGTGTGGTACTGTATCAAATGCCTTTGCAAAGTCTAGATATACTACATCTACTGCCTTGCCATTGTCAAGGTTGCTGCTTACCTCCTCATAGAAGCTGAAAAGATTAGTTTGGCATGATCTATTCTTCATAAAACCATGTTGATTCATGCTAATGATCTTATTTTTTGTGTTGTAATCCTGAATACAGTCCCTTATTATGCCTTCTAATAGTTTTCCCACTACAGAGGTCAAACTCACTGGTCTATAATTCCCAGGTTCTGTTTTAGTTCCCTTCTTAAATAGAGATATACCTTCTTCTCCAAACTGAAAAGAAGGAGAAAGAGACATAGGAGAAGGGCGTGAGACTGAGAAGGAGGAGAGAGAGAGAGCGAGACAGACTGAGAAAGAGGAGGGAGAGAGAGACCGAGAAGGAGTGAGGGGGGCCTGGGTAGGAGGAAAGAGGATGGAGGAGAAGCAATGATGTAGGCAAGAGGGTGGATGGGAGATGAAGAGAATGGCAGAAGAGAGAGGACATGGGAAGAGAAGGGATGCAAATAGAGAGGATGGAAGAAGTGAGAGGATAGGGAAAGGGAAAGTCAATGGGGGAGAAAGAGGTAGGGAGAAGGTGAAAGGGGGAGACATGCTGGAAAACGGATAAGGAAAGACAGTCACTGTGACAACCATGCATGCAAATATTAAAAAAACAAAACACTCCTTCTCCTCATATCACAAGGGGGGAGATATTCACTAAGCATTGATAGAGAGGTATGAAGTAGAGATGAATTCTCCAGTGATATCACTTCTCCAGTTCCTAAGTCATTCTGTGGTGACTATGCTTCTTCAACTTTAGAGATCTTAGTGCATTGGATCCATAGAATAACATAGGAACTGGAGAAGTGATATTACTGGAGAAGTCGTCTCCACTTTATCACCTCTTTATCACCGCTTAGTGAATCTCCCCCAAGGTGTTACTAGTGCCCACAGCACACTGTAGTATGATTGCATTTCTACAACAGAAGAGACATTACCCACCTACATACTAGATTAAATCAGCAAATAAGCAACCCGGACAAGTGGAAAGCTCATATAATAATACAATTTTCATGATTAGTACATAGACTATGCTGTTGAGACTAATGTGACCAGATATTCCTTTAACTGTAAGATGCAGATTCCAGTGCAGTTTGGCACAATTACATTTTATAAGCATCCTGCATTAAAACCGATATCTGGCCACCTTGGTTGAAATTCAGTTTTAAAACCAGAGGCACAAACAGGGACAGAGGGATCCAGGGACAAGGAATCACAACAAGATACTGACCCTGGAAATCAGGTAGTCTGCTTCCATTTCCATAGTTTTGACTGTGTGAATGAGAGCTGTAAGGTTGGCTTAATAGAATATATATATATATATATATATATATATATATATATATATATATATTAGTGTAAAAGCCCGTGTACACAGGCCAAAGTGAATGGCACTGAATGGGTTAACCCTTTGAGTGCCAGAGGGGTACGCATTGCAGAGCAACGTGTTGGGTACCCCTCTGGCACTCAAAGGGCTAAGATAGCCGAGCACCCGCCAGTCCATGCACCTACGGCCTCAGTAACAGCAGCACGTGAGGTACCAGGAGAGGGAGCGCACCTCTACCTCGTCAGTCACGGGTGTGCATGTGGTAGCGAGCCTTGACCCAGAGCAGAGGTTCGTGAATGGTCCTCACACCTCCGGGCTCAGCTAGACACCGCTTTACTGGGGCCAGGGCTCCCTCACACACCAGAATGGACACCGGGCACACAGGGCTGGGAGAGCGGCTGGGAAGATGGCGCATTTTGTCTGTTCAGGCAGTGTCTACTGCACATGACTGCATCTGACAAACATACATCTGGCCTTTTCTATAATAGGATATATATATATATATATATATATATATATATATATATATAAAATATAAAACGAAAGCTGTACATCACTTTGAAACATACTCTTTCATGTAGGAGCATTTAGTATTACAATTTCTTTATGATTATTATTATTGATATTTTTTTATTTACAACACAATATACCAAGATACTAGCAAGAAAGTAATTCTCTTGAGAACTGACTTCTCTTACAAACTCCCACACAAATCCCAATTATGCACTATTGTTTCAAAATATTATATTTTAAAGTCAGAGCTTTTATTGCTATGTGAGCCCAGCATTATTAAGCACTGTCCCTGTTCCAGCCAACTGCACCCTGTGATAATAACATTCATTTGACTGCACTGACAGAGCATTCTGTGATAATCACCATTATCCCTCGCTATTCACAGCAGACCCCCTGTGTGCAACAGGTAAGAATTACGCCATGCTGGGTAACTGTACAACACAATTCATTTCTTGACACTCTAAGATTTAAGATTTCAGCAACATGTTCCAGAAAAATTAATAGTGCTACAGGTTTCTTTCTCCTCTTGATTAACCCATTTATTTTAATAGCCAACATACACTGCAGGGTATCAGTCAACAAATAATATTATGGATTCAAAGGGGAAAAAAATTATATAAATTTGTGTACAAAAAAAAAAAAATCCTTGGCTATTCCATTATAGCTTACTAGTTGAAGAGCCCGTTACACTGGCTGCAGTACCACTGCCAGCCAGTTGCGGGGCAGTCATGCGCAGTAGAGACTGCCCGCGCCATGGCTGATACAGAGCTGGACGCTCCAAAGAAGCGTCCAGCTCTGTATCAGCTGCGGCGCGGGCAGTCTCTACTGTGCATGACTGCAGCACGCGCAGCAGTCTCTACTGAGCATGACTAGGGTTGCCACCTTTTCTTCCAAAAAATACCGGCCATGACATTCCCTCCATAGACTTAACATTGGACAGAAGCCAATTTTTAACTGGCCTGCCGGTAAAATACCGGCTGGGTAGCAGCTCTAAGCATGACTTCGTCGTTACACACATTTTAGCAAATTATTATATAAGATTATTTATTGTGTAGGGTCTGTCAGAGTTGTGTGACAAAAGGACAGAAAAGTATGGTAGAAATTGTATAAAATAAAATTAATTAATATATCTTAAATATAATATTGCTCTCAAAAACAACAATTAACACTTTATTATATTAATAACAAACCTAAAGGGCCCTGCTGCAAATGTGTCTATCATTCTACCTTCTTGTAAATCCTTGGTAAGACCTCATCTAAAATATGAAGAACAGTTTCGGGCACCAGGTTTAAAAAAATACATTACTGAACTTTAGAAATGTACCGATATGTGCAACAAAACTGATTAACAGACTTTTTTGTTGCAAAAAGAGAATAGTGAAACTGTGTTTGTTTACATTAGGGGTGAGTCATCTAAGGACTCTTTTACACTGGTGGCAGAATTGTAACAATTTCCTACAGTCCTGTTGCCCTTGTTCTAAGTTTATCTTTGTCTTTTGTTCCCCTGCAGATCCTACTGTGGTGGTTTGCATTTAACAGCTAGCCTACATGAGAATAATGTCACAATCTAGTACTTTGTGTTTACTTTTACATTCCTTCTTTCTGGACTGCATTTGGTGTGTTCTACCCCATTTCCAAGTGCCCATTCTACAAGAATTACTTCTACAAGTATGAAGCTTTTCTGAAATGTTCTGATCTTGACCCAGCTTTCCCTCAGTTTTGTGAAAGACCTCTGACTGCTAGCTTGGCTGACTACCCCACTGATTTCTGATTTGACAATGTTGCTCAACATGCACTAGTGCCTTCCACCACCACTTCTGCTGATGCTATCTCAGCAAATCTCCTCCTCTCAATTTGGGAGCATTTCCCACCTGCTTGTCTACTATGGCCTCCTCACTAGAATCAGCAGTTGCTCAATGGATGCAAGAGTTATCCATCTCTGCCCCTGCTGAAAGCATGTTGGTGGTTCTCCTCCTCCACCTCTGCTCATGTTCTAAGCCTCCCACTCTGCTTACCTACTGCAACCTCCTCTCTTGAATCAGTTGTTCTCAGCCACTTCTGACATTGTTACTCTACATACTCATCCTTGTGCTCAGCTGCCTATTACTACAAACCCTGCAATACTCTTCTCTATCTACAGTCATTTTTAAAAAATAACATACCACCTACTGCAATCATCTGAAAAGGCCAAAATCTATCCTGTAACTGCTTGCTATTCACTAAGGTTTTCAGAATTTGACAGCCTAAGACTTATTACTAGAGCCTGGATTGGTGGTCCAGCTTGCCAGAATCCTCAACAGAGGGTCCTCATCTTGAATTGCCAAATTTACAAGTAACAAAAACACAAACAAATAAGGCACACACACGCTCTAAGTGTATACTGCTTGGAATATAATGACCACCACAGATGAATATCACCTTCTTTAGTGCTCAGTGATCTTACTCACATGTTCCTGAGGCATAGACCATCCTTAGAGTGTAATAGCATTCACTAGATAACACCCAGTGCAGGTATCTGTATCAGTCTCTCCCATCCTCGTCCTTCTCCCTTCAGATGTAGGCTTCCAGCTCTACAGCTTACCCAGAGTTTGCTGTATGGACCCTCTGGTAAACAATCCTCACCTTAAATGGGTCTTAGTAGTACTCTATATCAGGTATCTATACCTACACTGGGAGTTATCCAGTGAGTTCTGTTACACTGTGAGGCTGGTTTATGCCTCAGGAACATGTGAGTAAGATCATTGAACACTAAAGAAGGTGATATTCATTGGTTGTGGTCATCATCATATCCCAAGCAGTCTACACTTAGAGCGTGTGCACCTTATTTGTTTGTGTTTTTATTTCTACATGTATATGAATAATTGTTTTGCCAGTGATTCCAAATGAAGGGGGGCGCCGTGGCAAAGGAAAGTTAGAAATAGCTTTCAGAGACTCTTTGAATCATTAGATCATTAGCTATATAGGATTAGCACAATTAGAAAGATTATTTGACTCAATATCAGAAACACTAAATTTATTGGATTTCTACATAGTCTGTGTCATAAAGAAACCTTTTAATGCTTCGTCAATTCTGTTTATGTATAGATATATAAATCATGATTAGCCTCAATCCTGTTTATTTTACTGGGTACTGGGCAAAACAATTCAATACTGATCAGAAATTGTGAAAATGCACAGATCTAAAACTATAGATCAGTGTAGTGACTTGAAACAAAAATGAAGCCTTGACGTTCTGATATGGCTCTAAATGCCATTGGATCAGTTCAGGATTGTTGAAGCCAATTAGTTCTGATATGGTCTGAAAAACAACCCGTTAAATCAGAGCCTGCTCCATCAAGATGTTATATGTTATTACTTTATCCTTTAATTTTAAATATAAATAAGCCAAATTCGGCAACTTCCAATTATTATGAAGTTCGTTGTAGTAAACTATACATCTCTAAATGCAGTAAAATGATAAACTCAGGACAATATTCAATGAGATGTATTGGATTTAATATGGTAATTAAACACAACACTAGGATACTTCAGATCAATTAGTAATATATATCTATCTAATGGATGCATTAATTATCAGGTTACTGCAGTCATACGCTGAGTTTCTCCTGACTATTTACAGTTTTTAAACTCTAGAAAGAAAGAAAGGAGAGCAAAGTTTTTGGAATATTTACATTATCTAGATGAACTAATGCTCACTTACCCCACACCAGCTATAAGAAAATATTAGTTACCTGCCAAACACTGTGATTCCCTGTGTGTGTGTGTGTGTGTGTGTGTATGTGTGTGTGCGTACCAGAGCCCTCTCCATGTTTATATACAGATACTGTATGAAACACACTCAAAAACTATTACTTTAGTGGATAAGTGGTGCATGAGGGTTGAAGGATTTTCAAATGAAAAAGCAGAATTCTAGAATGAAGCATTTTTGAATGCTATGAATTCTTAATAGGATGCTGATTGACACTTTCATTACACAAACAAATGGTCTGTTCCAGCTGCAGCCTCCACTAGGATAATTAATTTACAGAATATTGAAAAAGGATATTGATTTTAGGTAACAAGGTGGGGCCAGCTATGTAAAGCAAGGTTTTTAGAAAAATTTGAGGCTGTAAAATAATATAAACGTCTTAAGACATTAAGGTGGAACGAAGACTTTACAATGAGTTGGGTGATTTTTAAAAGGGTTTTCAAAGTTACCTATGTTTACTTTAACCATTATTTATTTAAATCTAGTTTATGTGATATTTAGCTTTATTTCTTTCAGTTTATGCAATTACCTGGTACTTCCTGGTAGGAAATGATAGCTGGAAAGAAAAGTGGAATATTAATATCTGACACACCAAGTTGTACTGGGCAGTGCTGCTTAACATTTTGAGTGCCAGAGGGATACACAACGCATTGCTTCACAATGCGTTGCATAGCCCTCTGACACTCAAAGGGTTAATTTGTATAACAAATAAATAAAGACAAATAAATTGTAAGCTGTAGTTTTGAATAAAGAATGGTTAAAATGAATATATATATTATTTTGAAAGTTCTGTCAATTTGACCCAAGTATTTATAAAATGTTTAAGCGATGCATTGCCCCCACCCCCCCGGTCCTTAAAAAAAATCTGTACCTGCTAAATCTGTACCTGTAGAGCTTTTATGCCATTAAGGATCAGAAGAACATTCAGTGCATTACATGGCAACGTGTTGCATATTCTGCTGATCTTTAGCGTATTAATGTCTTTATTGCCAGAGACCCCTGGACACCATATATATATATATATATATATATATAATCATCTTATAGAAGCAAACAGATATAATAAAACAATCACTAATATACTTTTTCCACTCAACACTCTAACTCACTTATGTTTAAATTCACTCATGCTAAGACTCTCAATCAGACTTAGACTTCCTAATGCTCACTCAGTGCTCACTATTGCTCACTATTTCTCACTCACTAATGCTCACACTCACTCACTCACAGAGGATCACTCATGCTCACTTATGCTCACTCAGGCTCAGACCACTAGTACTGAGTTGCTTGTGAATGCTCATACACTCACTAGTGCCCAGTAATACTCAGACTAATGCTTTCATCCTCAAGCTTTCTAATTCGGCCTTAAGCTAACTTGCTAATACTCACTCGTTCCCAGACTTGCTAATGATCACTCACTACTCCTTACACATGTTCAGACTCTCTAGTGCTGACTCACTTTCAGACTTTTTAATTCTCACTCATGCTAAGATTTACTCATACAGACCACTTAATACTCTCACTTTCAGGCATACTAATGCTTACTCATGGTCACTTGCTAAATACTCACTCATTCTTACTTGTTAATGTTCACTCACACTCACTTGATAATGCTGACTCATGTATTCACTTTCTCAAATTAACTTAGACTTTCTTGTGCTGTCTCATGCTCTGACCATCTTGCATTTACTAATGCTTAGACCAGCTGATGCTCCCTTGATCTCAGGCCCTCAGACTTGCTAGTGTTCATTCACAGACTCACTTGTGCTCACTCAGGCTTACTCACGATCACTCACTCAAACTCATATGCTCAGTCTCATTCTCAGACTTCATTGTGCGCCTATGTGCTCAGATTCCCTACTGCTCACTCACACTCAAACTCACTTGCACTCACCATTTTTTTTTATATATATATATATATATATATATATATATATATATATATTTATTTATGTTTTTCATTCTCGATTGCTACTGAACAGATTTGTACAAAACTTGTAGAAATTGAGGGGACTGACAATGTGATTTGGGAGCCAGATTCGGATAGCATTCGGATAGCATGTTCTAAGCATTTTAAAAGCCACTTATATGATTTAACGGATATTTTAATAATAGACTGTCACCATATGACAATTCTGAAAAGGCAGAAACCTGCCAACTAATGGACCTCATAAGGCAGGAGATAGCTACCACACCAACTCCTACAATGCTGCAAAGGCAGTGATCTGCTATCTAATAGGTTACAGCAGATGGTCACAAAGGAAGTTGTTGATAGTGAGGAAAGGGATGTCTAGAGGGGTGCAGAGTGATAAAAAGGACATGGGCGGACAAAAGGAGAAAAGATGTTAAAGAGAGGTGCCAATCAGTGGGACAGAATGGCATCAGAGAGGGTTTTTGTTGGAAACAAAGCTGCATGTGGAGGCAACAGAGTGGCACAGAGATGCAGTAACCGAGGTGAAGAGAGTTATTAGAGTGACAGGTAGATAGCAAGAGGGCAACAAAGGAACTAGTAGAGAGAGGGAAAGCGAGTGACACAGGTGAAAAAGGGAAATCAAGAGGCACATGAATGGAAACAAAGACACAATGGAATCGGTAAAGGAGCTGGGAGTTAAAGAGTAACACTATTAAAATTAAAGGGGAAACAAGCAGAAAAAGACATCCCATTTAACCCTTCAAATGCCAGTGTGGTGACCAGTGGTGACACTAAACAGAATCGTTTGTGACAACCCTGGGTTAGAAGAACAGAATGAGACTGGTGATGATCTTAACCCTCTAAATACCACAGGGGTGTCTATCACATATTCTGCCCCCATTAACACTATCAATAGCTTTCCCATTTTCTCACCCACTGGTTTCATGAGAAAATGATTGGAGGATCACAGTAAATGAAAATATAGACAACATATTTAATTGTTCTAGTAGCATGTTGTATATACCTGACTTTCCTGCTTGTAACACCTCCTGAAGTCAGTTACTTTAAGGGACCATCCACGATTTATATAAAGTTTCTCATTCTTTTATCGGACTGTGAAGACTCCGTGGTGCTTAGTCTCATTGGCAAGAGATTCTAATGCTCTTCTGATTTCTATCATGGTAGAACTGTGGAGATTAAAATGGATCTTCAATTCTCCAGTACCTAAAGCAGCCATCTCTATAAGCCTCTTTAAACGTTCAATGCTCCTCAACAGGCAGTGGGTAAAACCCAACAAAAGCAGATAATCAAACACCTTAACAATATCTTTTTAATCCCTCTGTAACCTGAGTTTAAAACAAGACATGATCCTATATAATAATTCTCTAGGATGTTTGTCACGATGCAGTCATGCGCAGTAGAGGCTGCCTGCATTCGGGCAGTCTCTACTGCACATTATTGCATTGTATGAGTGAGGCAACACAAGAATGCATCACGTGGAGCAGTGAAGTAGTGGCCTCTTAACCCTTTGAGTGCCAGAGGGGTATGCAACGAATTGCAAAGCAATGTGTTGCGTACCCCTCTGGTGCTAAAAGGGTTAACATTACCCAGACCTTGGCCCGTGTACACGGGCTTTTACACTAGTATGAGATATAATTCTTATGTCTCTGGATTATGAGGCAAGGGTTGAACTTGATGGACTTGTGTCTTTTTTCCAACTTAATATACTATGTTACTATGTTACATTGCAAAATTGCTTCAGCAATGAACAGGTTAATCTATTATTTACAATTAAAAAATTACCTTATTTTGGTATTGACATTTTAACCCCTGAAAATATATTGGGTTTGCTGCATAAACCACATTTCAAACCCTTGGGATGGATACCATATAGCCTATCATCAGATTAAAGTTGTCAGCTGGACCCATATACAAAACAAGCTGAAAGATATATGGTCACTAAAGATAACAAAAATAGCTTAAATGCCCAAATAACATCTAGAGAAAAATGCTTATCGACATGACAAAGTAATAGGAGGTAAGTACAATCCATTTCAATAACATATAGCAAACAAAAGTAAAAGAAAGACAGAAAAAACATCACACTAAGGTTATTGCTTCAGTGTGATTTAATCATCCAACCAGCACACATGTGATCCCCAAGTCATCAAAATATCAACACATCCTATATACTAATTCGTTAATGTATATTTGTCAGAAGCTGTCATGCTCAGTACAGACTGCCCACGCTGCGGCTAATAACGGCGCGGGGCACTCCGAATTCAGACCGTAGTCCTCTCTGCGTACACTACAGTCTGAATTCGGAGTGCCCCGCTCCATTATCAGCCACGGCGCGGGCAGTCCTTACTGTGCATGACTGCACCGCGGCCGTTGCTGCCTGGCACTGTGGCCTGGGTACACGGGCTGTTCAACTAGTCCTATATAATAATTTGCTAATGTATGTTTGTCAGAAGCAGTCATGTGCAGTACAGACTGCCCGTGCCGCAGGCTGATAGCAGAGTGGGGTGCTCTGAATCCAGACCATGGCCAGAGAGGACTGCGGTCTGAATTCAGAGCGCCCCGCTCCGTATCAGTCATGGCACCGTTTCTACTGTGCATGACTGCACAACGGCCATTGCTGGGTGGCACTGTGACCCGTGTACATGGGGTCTTCAACTAGACTATTTTAAAATGGTAGGTTAAAACATGCTTGTGTAGAGCACAATTCAAGGAAACATAAAAAAATAATGGAATAGAGAAAAGAAAGGAAGAGATGAACTGGCCCGTTCAAAGAAAAAAAATAGAAAATAGCACAGAGTTAAACCTCTTAACCCTCTGAGTGCCAGAGGGGTGTGAAATGCATTGCTTTGCAATGCGTTGCCTATCCCTCTACCATTCAAAGGGTTAGTAAAGTGGCCAGGGCCGGATTTACATCTCAGGAGCCTGTAGGCACAGAAATCTGAAGTGCCCCCCCCCCCAATTGGCCATCTCCACAATGCTCCAAATCTCCACATCACCCCCCCCCATATCCATATTGCCCTCACATTGCCCCCATCATCTCCAACTGTCTTGCCCCATCAGCTCCAACTTGCCTCCATCAGCTCCACATTGCCCCCATCAGCTCCAACTGTCTTGCCACCATCAGCACCAACTTGCCCCCATCAGCTCCAAGCTCCAACTTGCCCCCATCAGCTCCAACAGTCTTGCCCCCATCAACTCCAACTGTCTTGCCCCATCAGCTCCAAATTGCCCCATCAGCTCCACATTGCCCCCATCAGCTCCAACTGTCTTGCCCCCATCAGCTCCAACTTGCCCCCATCAGCTCCAAGCTCCAACTTGCCCCCATCAACTCCAACTGTCTTGCCCCCATCAGTTCCAACTGCCTTGTCCCATCAGCTCTAACTTGCCCCCATCAGCTCCAACTTGCCCTCATCAGCTCCAAGCTTCAAACTGCCCCCATCAGCTCCAAGCTCCAAATTGCCCCCATCAGCATCAGCTCCAACTTGCTTTCACATTGCCATCAGCTCCACATTGCCCCCCATATCCGTTTCCTACACTCACACAATCAGGGCCGGATTTACATCTCAGGAGCCTGTAGACACAGAAATCTGAAGCCCCCCCCCCCAAATTGCCCATCTCCACAATGCTCCAAATCTCCACATTACCCCCCCATATCCATATTGCCCTCACATTGCCCCCATCAGCTCCAACAGTCTTGCCCCATCAGCTCCAACTTGCCCCCATCAGCTCCAGCTGTCTTGCCCCCATAATCTCCAACTTGCCCCCATCAGCTCCAAGCTCCAACTTGCCCCCATCAGCTCCAACTGTCTTACCCCCATCAGCTCCAACTGTCTTGTCCCATCAGCTCCACATTGCCCCCATCAGCTCCAACTGTCTTGCCCCCATCAGCTCCAACTTGCCCCCATCAGCTCCAAGCTCCAACTTGCCACCATCAGCTCCAACTGTGTTGCCCCCATCAGCTCCAACTGTCTTGCCCCATCAGCTCTAACTTGCCCCCATCAGCTCCAACTTGCCCCCAGCAGCTCCAAGCTCCAAATTGCCCCCATCAGCTGCAAGCTCCAACTTGCCCCCATCAGCTCCAAGCTCCAACTTGCCCCCATCATCATCAGCGCCAACTTGCCCTCACATTACCATCAGCTCCACATTGCCACCCATATCTGTTTCCTAACTCCCTGGTGGTCCAGTGGCAGGAGATGTCTGTGCCGCCTTCTGCACAGACCTGCAGCTTCTGTTGCACCCCGTGCGGTCTTCTCTTTAGGAATGTAGAGCGCTGGGAGATGATGTCATCTCCCAGCGCTCTGCATTAGAGCCGACGAGGTGGAGCAACAGCAGCTACAGACTACATTAGCAAGCGAGGGGCGGGCCGGGCAACGGGTTACTGTGCACAGCGCAGAAGCACTGTAAATATATAAAAAAAATAAAAATAAAATTATTTCAATGACAGGTGCCCATCTGTGGAGTGCTCCTGTAGGCAGGTGCCTACTCTGCCTTATGGCAAATCTGGCCCTGAAAGTGGCACTGTCTAATGCCAAAAATATCAGCAAAATAGATGCTGTAAACATGCAAACCAATACAGTGAATTATAATCCCAACCAGTAGTGCTCCACTAGGTGGCACTGATCAAGACTGGTGACATCAGCCTCTTCACAGTTTGCCTCTGCTTCTTTGGGACTCTCAGATGATTAAATTATATTGAAGCAATACCCTTATTGTGCATATATATATATATATATATATATATATATATATATATATATATATATATATATATATTTAAATCATATTTTCTTTTTAGTTGATTTCCTGGCCTCATTTGTCTGACAAATATTTTATATCATGCTGTGACCTGTTCCTTGTTTTATTGATTTCTTTGTAATTGCTTGTCCTCTCTGCTATCCACACTCTTATTCCCTCAGCATGTCTTTTTAGTGTATTCCTGCAGACCCCTCACTCTATCTGTTCTTCCTCTCCCCTCCATCTCTCTCACTCTGCCGTTTTACAATTCCCCCTATCATTGGTAACCTTGCCTGCTGCATGATCAGACAGCTAGGGATAAGATTAATAGCTTGGCTCCAAGTGAGCTCTGCCCATGGATCACTCTGTGATGGTGCACCTGAAAGCTGTATATTTCCCTGCCTTGTCACAAATAGAGGGCCAGTCTCACTCAAAATTGCATTCTGTCAGCACCTGTGTGATGAACATCCTCATGTTGGTGTGCTAAAACACACTGGACCAATTCTACGGACCGTTCCTGCACCATAGGGGCCAAGTAAAAATGGCCATTGATTCAAATAAAGCTTTTAACCCCTGGAATACTAGAGAGGTCTCTAATGCTGATAATAACAGTGCCAGGATAGCATTTTGGAAAAGTGTCTCCTTGTGATGTTTTGTTGTATGTTAGCATTACATATTTCACATATGCAGTCATGCACTTTAACCCTTTGACTGCCAGAGATATATCCATCATATTTGTTAGTGCTACTGTCTCTTCATACAGTATGTCAACCCATATAAATCAGGTACCATTTTTCTCAGGCTGGTATAAGTACTGAATACAGTATGAGTTTAGTATTTTTTGCAGTGGTGAAAAAGTAAAATAAATAATCTATCTATCTATCTATCTATCTATCTATCTATCTATCTATCTATCTGTCTGTCTGTCTATCTATCTATCTACGTATCGGTCTGTCTATATCTATCTATCTATCTATCTATCTATCTATCTATCTATCTATCTATGTATCGGTCTGTCTATATCTATCTATCTATCTATCTATCTATCTATCTATCTATCTATCTTCTGTCTATCTATCTGTCTAGGTAGCTTTCCTATAGCTTCACCTTATGGAAATACTTGTGGACCAGACTGGGGGTAAAAAGGTAAGTGAACCCTCATTTGATGCCATGAGTTTTCTTCTTTCCAAAATGCTAGGATTTGTCTTCCTTTTATTCATTCCTGTGGTTGTTACAGCCAATTTAATGCATACAAGTTGTGTTTCAAAAAAGTTAAAAGAAATTAGAGTTTGTAGTTGGTGTAGCTACTAGTTACTGACAATCCCATTGTTTTCATAGGTTTCAGTACATTTCACAGGATGGTAATAATATATATATATATATATATATATATATATATATATTTATATATACATACTAGTGTAAAAGCCCTTGTACATGGGCCAAAGTCCGGGTAATGTTAAGAGGCCGCTACCTCACTGCTCCACAGGGCTGGATTTATAATTAGGCAGAGTAGGCATCTGCCTACAGGCAAACCCAACAGAAGGGCACCTGTCATTGGGATCATGTTGTGGTTTTTTTTTTTATTTGCCTCCCGCGCCCAGCGCCGCAACATGGTGTTGGCTTTGTGGGAGCTCCAGCAGCTACAGGACTGTGCAGAAGGAGGAGGCACAGACTCTCCTGCCAATGGACCACCAGGGAAGAGGTAGGAAATGGACACTGGGGGGTGGCAATGTGAGGGTAATATGGAGATGATGGGGGCAATATGGAGCTGATGGGGGCAATATGGAGTTGATGGGGGCAATGTGAGTGCAATATGGAGCTGATGGGGGGCAATATGGAGCTGATGGGGGGCAATGTGAGGGCAATATGGAGCTGATGGATGGGGCAATGTGGAGATGATGGAGCAATATAGAACTGATGGGGAGCAATATGGTATATGGAGATGATGGGGGCAATGTGAGGGCAATATGGAGATGATAGGGGCATTGTGGAGATTAGGAGCATTGTGGAGATGTCCAGTGGAGATGGCCAATGGGAGGGAGCTTCAGATTTCTATGCCTACAGGCTCCTGAGATGTAAATCCAGCCCTGCTGCTCCACGCTATGCAGCCTTGCATCGCCTCACTCACGCAATGCAATCATGCGCAGTAGAGACTGCCCTAACGTGGGCAATCTCTACTGCGCATGACTGCATCGTGACAAACATCCTAGCGAATTATTATATAGAATAGAGAGAAAGAGAGAGACAGAGACAGAGTTTGCCTGCCAGTATGCACTACAGAGATAGTATGCTGTAGTTTATACCATGCAGCACATGCCATAGGATGTGAATGGCAGTAGAGCCGTGCTATTTTTTCATATATTCAACCCAATGTGGGACTACATATAAATAGAATCCTATATTATAATTCGCTAGTGATGTTTGTCAGAAGCTGTCATGTGCAGTACAGACGGCTGTGCGCGTTGCAGTCATGCGCAGTACAGACTGCCTGCACCGCAGCTGATACGGAGCTTGATCCCAGGAAGGTGCACAGAGAGGACTACGTATGAATTCAGAACGCCCCGCGCCGTATCAGCTGCAGAGTGTTTGGGTAGCTAGTACTGCGCATGACAGCAGCGCCGCCAGTGTTGGCCCGTGTTCAAAGGCTTTAAAACTAGATTTACATAAATAGACAAGCGCAGTGTGTCTGAATGGTGTAACGACACAAGAAAGACAGATATGTTTTAGAATAAATGTAGTAAGGCTGTAGAATTCCTTGTCTTGTCAGGTTGCATTTGCACATATTGTAGATATTTTCAAAAACATACCGGATACGTTTCTAGCTTTGAATGATATTGAGAATTATGTTAGTTAGTTTCAGTGCAGATAGGATGCTGATCTAGGGAAACTACCTTTAGGATTCAGGAAAGATTTTTTTTTACCCATTTAATGCTTAATTTGAAATGGCTTCAGTGGGGAATTTTTTTTTTTGCTTCCCTACAATAAGGCTGAACTTGATGGATTCATGTCTTTTTACAGCCTCATCAATTATTTTACGATATTAACCCTTTACCACCCGAGGATGTACATGTATGTCCCGAGAGGATGTCCCAGGTGGACAGAGGATTTACATGTACGTCCCGGAAATCGTTTTAAGAAGTGAAAAAAAAATGTTTCGGGGCGTTAAGTGCTGGCTGCGTGCGCGTGTGGCTGGTCACTAAGGGGTTAATATGTTATTAACAACTGCATGAATAAAATAAACATTAAAAGCCCACAATCCAACAAACAAAATAGAGAGCGAGGAAAAAAAAAAACAACAACAAAACACTCACAGCTACAACTGCAAATTAGATGGCCCCAATATTTTATATGGGCCTTACTTGTGCTGTCTATAAAGTAAACTCCTCCTCTTAATCCTGCTTTTGCCATTGCCGGGGCCAGAATGAGGAAAAACTGGACAGGGATTGGCTTTTATTTGGCCATCCTTGTAGAAATGAATTCCCATGATTCCATTGGCTGGAAATTGTGGGGTTACCAAGGGCACAGAGCGAGGATTCATATTTTTGACCCAACGTACAGGAGGCCCAAGGTTTTCAGGACACCACTGAACCTCTGCCATCAGGGTAATTGTAATGAATGGTATAAAAGTGTGAATAAGCAGGTGAATGACCGAATGGATCAGTGTTTCTCAAACTTTTTTTGTTGAAAGTACCTCTAACATGCAGTCTGGCAATATTGGGGCACACCTAAGATGTTATAGGTCATTTATCAAGCACGTAATGGAGAATAAAATGCATAAATATATAGTTCTTTTTATAGCTCACAATCGGAAGAGCAAAATCAGACATAGTATCTGGAAACATTTCCAGAAATATACATTTTGAAAATCATTATTCATATTTTGTAAAAGTTTTTATGGAATTGATGAGACACCCTAAGCAGATATCCAGAGCACACAAAAGTGCCACAGCACCCTGGCTGAGGATCACTGGACTAAATGAACTAATAGATTTGAATGGAAGTGTTGAATGTGGTGTCTGTGTTTCTGGAATTGCTTGTTACATGCCATTGTTTTTTTGTTTAAAGGGATAGTAATACTTCGTTTTAACTTTATTTTATTTTGTAGGCATTAAAAAAACATGAAGAATGATATGTCTTATCTCTCAAACCTTTATGGTTTATGAGATATTCACAAGCAAAGTTTCCCCCTCCCACCCCTTTTACCTAGTGTAAGCCATCTCTTCTCAGATGTGGAATGCAGTCCATAGACCAGACAGATAACAGAAGGAGACAGTCTTCTTCCTATGAGAACAATGAAAGCCCTGCCCCCCTTGACAAGCTTTTCAAGTTTTTCCCTTATCTTAATTGAAGATTGTCTCTCTCTGCAGTCTGCAAAAGAGCCAGTCATAGATGCTCAACTAGGAACAAGCCTGGCCTCAAAGTGATAAGGCTCTATAGGATAAGTTTCCTACCCAGGGTGCAATCTCTTTTAGCTCACTAGTGCCTTTCACAGAGAGGAAATATCCTGAAGCACATCATACTGATCCTACCAAAAGGTAGTCCAGCCACAAAGTACCAGGCAATTCTCTCTGAACAAGAGAAGCAGCCAACCCCAGACGTACGTTTCGGCCTTGTTGGGCCTCATCAGTGAGGTGCAGCTGATCTCTCTAGGCACTGTGAGCAAGGGGTCCACGTCTGGATTACCCTGTTACCCTTAGGGTGACTAGTCCCAAGGTCACTTTGCATATGCAAAAGAGCCAGTCAGAGATGCTCAACTAGGAATGAGCCTGCCCTCAAAGTGATGAGGCTCTATAGGATAAGTATCCTACCCAGGGTGCAATCTCTTTTAGCTCACTATTGCCTTTCACAGAGAGGAAATATCCTGAAGCACATCATACTAATCCTACCAAAAGGTAGTCCAGCCACGAAGTGCCAGGCAATTCCTCTCTGAACAAGAGAAGCAGCCAACCCCAGACGTACGTTTCAGCCTTGTTGGGCCTTGTCAGTGAGGTGCAGCTGCTCTCTCTAGGCACTGTGAGCAAGGGGCCCACGTCTGGATTACCCTGTTACCCTTAAGGTGACTAGTCCCATGGGCAATTTGTATATGCAAAAGAGCCAGTCAGAGATGCTCAACTAGGAACGAGCCTGCCCTCAAAGTGATGAGGCTGTATAGGATAAGTATCCTACCCAGGGTGCAATCTCTCTGCAGTCTACCTGGGCACCTCCCTTCTGCTCTTGCTGAACAGTGTGACATCAGTAAAAGGGGCGGGAGGGGGATACTTTGTCATTGAATTACTCTGGAACTATAACTCTGACAGAACTGAAATAACACTCTCCAAAGTCCAAATACTATGATGATTAATTAGAGCTGCTTTTATTATGCAACAATACTATCCCTTTCATTCCAAATGTCACAGAACACAAATTTGCAATAATTATTGCATTTGTTTAAATCCATGGGATTTCTTTTAATCTCCCACTCTTATGGTGGAATTGATTTCCTCCCAAATTGCTCCACTTTTCTTTGGAAGAACCATTTTATGTTAAAAGTACATGTGTCTTAAACTGTACATTGGGCTGAATTTTATTGCAGGTCATAACTTTTTCAATGTTTTTATCTCAACGTTTCCCTTTAATCTTCCATAGGGACTTGTGAGATAAAATAGATGACACATCAGATGCAATGGAATCCAGCCACAGATTAGAAATAATTCCTTTAGTGGATTGGGTGAGTCTTTTTCCTTCAACATCAACATTGCTATTGTAGCTTGCAAAAATACAGTGACATTGGTGTAACTGGGAAACTTGGTGTCCACAGCCCCCGAATAACAACTGGAGCTGGGGGTGGGAGTGTCCAAATTCTTGTAATAAGTGTTTGGGTCTTACCATGAGTGGGTGGGATTGGATTAAGAAAAGGCAGGGTTTACTTTGAAAAGAGGCAGAATGGAGAGGGGAATGGGTGGAACTGATGGGGGAGTAGGTGGAGCTACCAAGGAGCTCCCTTAACGGGAGTATCACCTCTTGTTGCAGAGTACCAGTAATTATCTCAGAAAACCAGAGTCTCTGGAGAGTTCCCAGGTATGCTGATGGACTAAGAAGGGGGGGAATTCTGGGGCAAACCAACTGCACCATTTGGAACAAATAAAAATCCACCAAATTACTATTGATTTAACCCCTTAAGGACTGAATCATTTTTTTTTTTGGAATCCGATTCCAATCTCTCCGAACGGCATGCAGCCATGCGGGGAGTCCAGAATTTCATGATGGTCCAGGACCATCATGGGTTCTTAAGGGTATAACAAGCTATGAGGCTTGTTATACCCTTAAGGGGAAGGGTTAAATGTGGAATGTGAATAATATTTGTTGAATTAAAGTGGTGAAAGAAAGCACTGTAAGTCGAATTTTGAACGGGAAGGGTTAAAATGTGGAAGGTGAATAATATTTGTTGAATTAACCCCTTAACGACCAGCGGTCCTGGGACGTTTCCGTCCCATAAGGACCGCTTTGATCTTTGCCGACGTGCCGGTACACGTGACCTGTTGCGTGTATCGGCACGCCGCTTTGAGGCCTAAGAGAGATCGCTCCAGTCTTGGAATGGTCAATTTTAGGCCCCATTTTTACTTACAGCGCTCCCGGTGGAGCACTGTATGTAAAAAGTATGTGACGTACTATGACCGTCATCGGTACTTAAGGGTATAAGGACCGTGACAGTCATTGTACGTCATGTAGTCCTTAAGGGGTTAAAGTGGTGAAAGAAAGCACTGTAGTCAACTTTTAAAACGGGGGTTAATATGTCGAAGGGGGGCACTTTATGTTGGATTTCTATGCTGTATACTGTATTATACACTGCTTTTGTTGGAACAACCTGGTTTTGAAACTGTCGTTATGGCTTCTACTTCTCAACCTCTGAGGCACAAAATTTCCAGCTTAAATGTAACCACAAAACAGGCGCTAATACTGAGCGTGGATAATAGGATACTACTTGCACATTGTTTTTAATTGTTTCCTATGGGCTTGTTTTTGACTGGCGGTATGTGTAATTACCACTGATTTTGTTTTCACAAGTCGAGTAATAGGATACCAAAACCCGACTTAAAAAAACACAGCACCTTTTTTTTTTTTAGCCCTGGTAATAGAATCGAGCCCTCAGTCTCTTATACAAACAAAAAAGGTGCAATTCTGAACAAACCAAAGGCAATATAAGGTAAAAAGAAAAATTTCCCCAAATTTTCATTCATTTGAATGGGGCTTTTAATCCCTTGAATGCTTCGAAATGCGTTGGACACCTCTGTAGCATTCAAGAGGTTAAATGCCCAACACTTTTGAGGATGTTTTATTTGTCCCCTATGGTTACAGATGGTTCACCCCAGAATTGTTCCTTCTCTATGAATTTAGTGACCTTTAATAGAATTATATGATTTAATAATTAAGTGTAGCAACACGATTTTAAGAAATCACTTAACCCTTTGAGTGCCAAAGGGGTACGCAACGCATTGCAAAGCAATGCGTTGCGTACCCCTCTGGCACTCAAAGGTAAACTACTAATGGACTCATTTTCCTTCCACATTGTATAGCAGACAGGTTAGATGGCTTCAGTGCAGATAGGCTGTTGGTCCAGGGAACTATCTGACTGCTAATTTGAATCAGGAAAGAATGTTTTACCCACTTGGGGCTAAATTGGAAATGGCTTCAGTGTTTTTTTTTTTCTTTCTGTCCTCTGGATCAACAGGGGTGTTTTGGCATGGGTTGGACTTGATGGATGCATGTCTTTATTCAGCCTCGTCCACTATGTTACTATTTAACTCATTGCCCTATGTTCAGTAACTTCTCTATTCTCATTTTCCTCTATCCCTCAATTTATGCAGTGTTTGTCTCCCTCCACCCCTTCCAGTCCTTTCCTCTTCAGTTCCCTACTCTATCACTCTGTCCTTCTACATCTCCTTCTCTCTCTTTTTTTTTTAATTCCCTTTCTTCTACTGCGTCTCCCCAAGACAGATGTTAATTCATCTCTCTTTCATCCACTGCAGTCCAACGCGACTTCCCAGCTTCCCCCTAACCCAATTCTGTCACACTCTTCTGCTCTCTCCTGACGTACATTACATTGCAATAAAGTCCTTATTGCGTAGGGCTGGCAGTGTAGGAGATGGGAATTTATCACTGCGGACGGAAACATTGGCTCTCTCTAAAATCCTCTTTCCTGCTGGCAGGCTCTGAGCAATTGAATCCCACAGAATGCCTTTTCTGGAACCAATACCACCCACTGCATTCACATTACTGCCAATGTTGCTCATCACACACAGCGATACAGATTTTTAAAGGAGCACTAACACCTCTTACTTTACTATGACCAGAAAATCCAAATAGCCTTTGTGCCCTTGGTCCAAGAGATAACATCCTTCAATGAGTCGTGGATGTCATGACCCTGGAAGCAGCCATGACAGTTAGCAGGACCACATGATTTCAAACTCTGCTCCCTGCACATGGCAGTATTAACATTTTAATCACCAGATGGGTGTGTAACAATTGCATTGAGTCTTAAATGATTAGGTAGCTTTAGGCACTCTGTCTGCTTTAGTTTTAAAAGACTGCCAGCAGCTATCATGTCTGCCTTCATGGACATGACACAAAGGACTGATTAAAGATTTTAACTCTTGAACAAAGGCACATGGGTAAAATTCTTAAGGGCCATTCATATTTTCAGTCCATAGTAAGATAAGTAGGGTTATTAATAGAAGTTCTCATTTAAGTATTATAAGATCTATGAAAGTTGTGATAGCTGTATAAATATTTGAAGCACACAATCAGTCTGTCTGTCCATCCATCTCTATCTATCTATCTATCTATCTATCTATCTATCTATCTATCTATCTATCTTTCTATCTATCTCTCTATTTTGTCTACACCTGAACATCTAGAATACATGTAGAAGGATGCAAGCCCAGAGGAGTTCACATTTATAAAAGGTTCTTGAAGAAGCAAGCAGTCTTTATACATGTAATTCAGAGTGCTCCTCTCATTGCCTTCTCATAAAACTGGGGGGGGGGGACATGAAGTGTGAGGGGATGAGAATCTCATCAGTCTTTATTGAGGAGGGGGATACCCTACTCATTATGGTTTGTGCAGGCACTGTGTAATTATTGTAGGCTTGGACCCTAGGAGTGGGGAAAGGCAGCAGTGGTGGTATGCAGGCATAAGAGGGGTGCACAATTTGTGTGTGGAGGCAAAGGTGTGAGTGGGGTCACTTTTTGTTCATGGTGTGCATGTCTATGGGTACGTCTGTGGGTACTGAGTGCATCTGCTAACTATGCATATGTGTTTGTGGGTATTGTGTATATATGTGTGAGGGTGCTTTGTGTATGTGGAATATGGCAGTATTTGGAGGCATTGAGTTGGGTGGATAGGAGCAGGTGTGGGAATATAAAAAATGGGTGAGAGATTTTCAGCAATTGGTATGAGAACAAATTAGCTGTAGTTGTGTTTATGAGGTAACTGGAGAACATATGGTGAGCTGGTCCCTGACAGTGGCCGCTGCCTGCTATATGCAGAACATGAGCTTCCCACTCCACCGTGATACAGAAGTTAACCTTTAGCTTCAATTAGAAATGTAATTGATTACATGATTTGCAAACTCTTCTATGTATATTCTCTATTCCTTTTTGGTTCATCAATAACAATGTTTTAAAACAATGATTCTCAACCCATGCCCTCAGGGCTGCCTAACAGGCCAGGACTTGTGAGTTTCCCTGCTGGAACACAGGTGTATTTGTCAGAGACACAGTCAATTTGATTCATTCACCTGCTCTCCAACAAGGACATTTTCAAATCCTGGCCTGTTAATGGGCCCTGAAGGCATGGGTTGGGAACCACTGGCTTCAAACAAGCTTTGGTACTGCGTGTGAAATTCATTATGAGCAATTCACTTGTGTTGCCTGGCACACCAAATATTTCTGTACAACTATTGATGTATAGACCAGGAGTGGCTTATGTGTGTCATTATCATGCTATCTGGACCATGGACAATAATTCCCTCAGCTTGTCAGTGATTTTAAAGCACTGGGAGGGGGGGTTTGACAGAGTTAATTTTAAATAGATAAAACAATGTCTGTTGTTTCAATAAAACATGTTACAATAACATTTGTCTACTATAAAATGCTATTTTAACCTGTTATATTTTCTTCATGAAATTTCCACTTCAGAAAAATTAGCTAATTGGTTTACTCCACCAGAAATGTAGTGTTTCATTTTACAAGAAGCAAATTGCTAATCTATAAGTCTGTAGATGTGAAAATTACCCACAAATCTTACAGCTATAAAATGGGCCAACTCCCATGAGCCTCTAAAACCCATTGTCTTCTCTAAAAATTACCTGCAGTGTGAAATGTTTTAATCATACAAATTGCTCCCTTTAGAATGAGACTATCTCCACACTCTGATTCTAGCAGCTTTCAAATGTTTAAGGTCTTGTCAGTGGTGTCTTCAACAAGCCTGGAAGCTTGTAAAATAGTGAACACAGTAGGACGTCTACTCTATAAAATAAGCCGTGTTCATTTTATTGGGCTAACGAGGCATGAAGCATATGGGTGAAACATATCAATCTGGTGCCAGTGACATTAATTACATACAATTGTTTTAGTCTCTGTGCGTGGTTTTTCTTGCTAAACCATTTTAATATTGTATGGCCTGGGAAGTCATTGCAGTCTTTTGCTATACATGCTACAGAATCCTACAATTTAATGAAGAATTGGACCGTAAGCAAAGTTAAGCAACATGTAAAACAAGTATAGGGAATCTAGCATATGTAACAAAGTTAATGCTATAATATGACTTGCAGTTAAAGAAAGAAAACTTATAGCATACACAGATATATGAAAAGACATGTACATATATAATAGATGATATAAGAATGTAAAGCAGGGATGTCCAAATTCAGTACTGGAGGGCTACCAAAGCGCAGATTTGAAGAATTTCCCTGCCTGAGCACACGTGGGTCATTCAAAGTCACCTGTGCCACACCTATTCTTAATCAGGGATACTCTTAAATCCCAGCTTAATGGTAGCACTTGAAGTCTGAACTTGGGCAGCCCTGATATAAAAGGTAAATACCACAGGTCTTAAGAATAAACACATGATGGAAGAATTCTGGGGAAAACCAACTGAACCGTAGGAGACAAATGATCACTATTGATATAAATGGAGTTTAAAGGGATAGTAATGTTTCATAATAAAAGCAGCTCTAATTAATCATCATAGTATTTGGACTTTGGAGAGTGTTATTTCAATTCTGTCAGAGTTGTAGTTCAAGAGTAATTCAATGACAAAGTGTCCCCTCCCACCCCTTTTACTGATGTCACACTCTTCAGCCAGAGCAGAAGGGAGGTGCCCAGGTAGACTGCAGAAAAGGACAATCTTCAATTAAGATAAGGGAAAAACCTGAAAAGCTTGTCAAGGGGGGCAGGGATTTCATTGTTTTCATAGGAATAAGAGTGTCCCCTTCTGTTATCTGTCCAGTCTATGGACTGCATTCCACATCTGAGAAGAGATTGCTTACACTAGGTAAAAGGGGCGGGAGGGGGAAACTTTGCTTGTGAATATATCATAAACCATAAAGATTTGAGAGATAAAACTGATATCATTATTCATGTTTTTTTAATGCCTACAAAATAAAATAAAGTTAAAACGAAGTATTACTATCCCTTTAACCTCTTGAATGCTCGATGTTAGACCAGGTGTGCATTCACGCCACGCACTTTGGGACTGAGAACCAGTTTGTTGACAGGAGGCAGAGCAGCAATGAATAAAGGTTCAGCCCAGAGATCTGTCCCATCTCCTAGCATTTTTATTTATGTTTTCCACCCTGTATTTGTAATGTAACCCATTATGTGCTTTTACACGGTCCAGCTCACACTTTATTTTCTCTGGGATTTTGCCTTGGTGATTTCAGGTTTAACACCATGAATGGTGCTGAAGTGGCACTGACTGAACATGAAACACAACTTATATGGATCATTAGGGAGTCAGACAGTCTGCACATACCCTAAGATAATCTTATCTTGGGGCATGCAATCTAGCCCTTGTAACAATGTACTTCTTCAGGGACACATTTAGGCTATCTGGAAAGAGCTATAGAGAAGTGGGAGATAGGGAAAAAACCTGTGTACCAAATGAACATTGTCAGGTCTCTCACTACATAGTTTCAAATCCTGAGCCTTGCCAGCAGCCATTTCATTTGCTGTTCAGTTCTTCCCAGGAGTAGCAGGCTTTCTGATGGGTCCTCAGATCTCCAGTGAGTGGTGTTAATGGAGCTCCAAGACTGTAGGGGCATACAAGGGAGAACAAAACTTTAACTGTGGTTGCTGTACTTGTATTGTGCTTGTATGCACAGAATGGGCACCACCCAGGAGTAGCAGGCTTTCTGATGGGTCCTCAGTAGTGATGATCGAGCACCCCGATGCTCGGGTGTTCGGGTGCTCTGGCCGAGCGCCCCCGGAGGCTCGAGTGCTCGGCCGAGCACCCGAGCCCCATTGAAGTCAATGGGAGGACTCGAGCATTACACCAGGCACCCCCTGCTCTGATGAGGGGAGGGTGCCTGGTTCATAGGAAAAGGTCAGAAAATGATGGAAACACCACAGAAATGGTTCAGGGACAGCATAGGGAGGATGTCTGGATGCATCTTGGACTCCAACGTCGCTGCTGGGAACGATGTTTCACCCGTAGTACGCCATTTTTACAGACTGACCGTAAAACACACAAAAAGGAAGATAAAAACGACTTTAGGCGAAAAATTGTTACCAAACAGTATTTGCTGTATATTTACTTGTATATCATCTGCAAATTCTGCAAAAAATTTAATCGATTTTTCGGAACTGGGGCCATGATTAAGAGGGAAACGTGCACAGCGTAAAGCAGGTGTTCAATGTGGTTATGGCCCGGGTAAGGTACAGCATTCAGGAACGGAGGCCGCAGCTACCACAGGTTTTACAACATGTCCGTTTGCCCTTGTTAAGTCCAAAATTTATAGTCGGAACAGTGGGGTCTGATCCATTGAGTAAAAGTGACGAAGTGACTTAGTGGATGAAGCCAAGAACTACCTTCTGCTCTGTCGAACACCCCAGCCCTATTTAATTCAATGGGAGGACCTGAGGCACTCCGATACAACCTGTATATCACAAAATGGAGGGCCTCATTCACATTGTGGTACAATAGTTCAGGTAGTGGTCCAACACTCATAAAGCCTATGCACTAAGTGAAAGGGCTGCCAAAAATTAGACTGAAATGTCACTCCAATACACCCTTTATTACACATAAAGGAGGGCATCATACACACCCTTGAAAAATTAGGATTAATGGCCTGCTGGTGACCCTCTAAAACATTAGGGGCGAGGGCATGCCGCTAAGCTGACCATATAAAACATTAGGAATGAGGGTCTGCTGCTGAGCCGACCATCTAAAACATTATGGGTGAGGGTCTGCTGCGGAGCTGACCATCCTAAACATTATATGCGAAGGCCCGCTAGTGAGCTGACGCTATAAAACATTATATGAGAGGGCCCGCTAGAGAGCTGACCCAATAAAACATTATATGAGAAGGCCCGCTGGTGAGCTGACCTATACAAAAATTGTCAAACAGGGCCCGCTGGTGAGCTGGCCCTATATAAAAATTATATCACAGGGCCCGCTGGTGAGCTGGCCCTATATAAAAATTATATCACTGGGTATATGGAAGAGGAGGAGGAGGATGAGAAGATTAAGAGTCAACCATATACCCGTTTTTTGGGTGGAAGGGGTGAATGGGAATACAGAGTATTCCCATCATTGTAAATAACATATCTAAAGTGACTTTATGTTCACCCGGGGCTTTCCTCCAGTGGAGTGGAGAAGTCAGGGGAAATCCAGGCCTTGTTCATTTTTATAAGTGTCAACCTATCAGCATTTTCGGTGGAAAGGCGGATACGCTTATCTGTTATGATGCCACCAGCAGCACTAAATACCCGCTCAGACAGAACGCTGGCGGCAGGGCAGGCCAGCACCTCCAAGGCGTAGAGTGCCAGTTCATACCACGTGTCCAGCTTGGACACCCAGTAGTTGTAAGGCACAGAGGGATCATTGAGGACGCTGACACGGTCTGCTACGTACTCCTTCACCATCTTCCAAAACTTTTCCCTCCTTGTGACACTAGGCTGCGCATCAGGGTGAGGGTGCTGGCGGGGTGTCATGAAGGTGTCCCACGCCTTGGAGAGTGTTGCCCTGCCTTTGTCGGAACTGCTGTGTGCTCCCCTTTTCTCCCCTTCTCGGTTGGCCAAGGTAGCACGTACTCTGCCGCCAGCGTTGTCAGATGGAAAATTTTGGAGCAATTTTTCGACAAGAACCTTCTGGTATTGCACCATTTTGCTTGTCCTCTCCACCGGAGGAATGAGAGATGAGAAATTCTCTTTGTAGCGGGGGTCCAGAAGGGTGAACACCCAGTAATCCGTGTTGTCTAAAATGCGTATAACGCGTGGGTCACGGGAAAGGCAGCCTAACATAAAGTCAGCCATGTGTGCCAGAGTACCAACAGGCAAGATTTCGCTGTCCTCACCAGGAGGATGACTCTCAATCTCCTCATCCTCTTCCTCCTCTTCTGCCCACCCACGCTGAAGAGATGGAACTAAAGTTCCATGGCTACCCTCTGTAGCGGAGGCAACCGTGTCTTCCTCCTCCTCCTCCGCCTCCTCCAATTGTTGCTGAGAAGACGAAGTGAGGGTGCTCTGGCTATCACCTTGTGTAAGCTCTTCCTCCCCCATTTCCACCTCTTCCACATGCAAAGCGTCGGTTTTAATTGTGAGCAGCGAGCGTTTCAGTAGACACAGAAGTGGGATGGTTACACTGATAATAGCGTTATCGCCACTCACCATCTGTGTCGATTCCTCAAAATTGCGTAAAACCTCACAGAGGTCTGACATCCATTCCCACTCCTCACTTCTGATTAGAGGAAGTTGAACGGAGAGGCGACGACCGTGTAACAGCTGGTACTCCACTACTGCCCTCTGCTGCTCACAAAGCCGGGCCAACATGTGGAAGGTGGAGTTCCAGCGCGTGCTCACGTCACACAGCAGCCGGTGAGCTGGCAATTGTAAGCGCTGCTGCAGCTTCAACAGGCCGGCTGAAGCTGTAGATGACTTACGGAAATGTGCACACACGCGGCGCACCTTCGTCAAGAGATCATGCAAATTGGGGTAGGTTTTTAGAAATCGCTGAACCACTAAATTAAATACATGCGCTAGGCATGGTACGTGTGTGAGCTTGCCGAGCTCCAAAGCCGCCACCAAGTTACGCCCATTATCACACACAACCATGCCTGGTTGCAGGTTGAGTGGCGAGAGCCACTGCTCGGTCTGGTGACTAATCCCCTGCAACAGCTCTGAGGCCGTGTGCTGTTTGTCAGATCAGCTTCAGCACGGCCTGTTGACGCTTCCCCACTGCAGTGCTACACTGCTTCCAGCTACCGGCTGATGGGTGAGTGGCGCTGCGCGCAGAGAATTCGGAGGTGGAAACGGAGGAGGAGCAGGAGGAGCCAATAACGTAGGTGCTGGCGGAAACCCTGATGGAGGTAGGGCCCGCAATCCTCGGCGTGGGTAGCACCTGTGCCATCCCAGGGTCCGAGTCGCTCCCAGCCTCCACGACATTCACCCAGTGTGCCGTCAGGGAAATGTAGCGTCCCTGGCCACAAGCACTTGTCCATGTGTCAGTCGTTAAGTGGACCTTCCCAGTAACTGCGTTGGTCAGGGCACGGGTGATGTTAAGGGACACATGGTGGTGTAAGGCGGGGACGGCACACCGGGAAAAGTAGTGGCGGCTGGGGACTGCGTACCGAGGGACAGCTGCTGCCATCAGGCTGCGGAAGGACTCAGTGTCCACAAGCCTAAATGGCAGCATTTCGATGGCCAGTAATTTGGAAAGGTGTGAGGTTAGTGCTATGGCCTGTGGGTGGGTGGCTGGGTATTTTCGCTTGCGCTCAAATGCCTGGGGTAACGACATTTGGACGCTGTGCTGGGACAGGGAAGTGGATGTGGTCGCTGATGGTGCTTCAGATGGTACAGGTGCAGGGCGGGAGGTATGCGGGCCTGCGCCTTCGACAGGCGATTGGCCGGCACCGAAAACAGGGGAAGAGGAGGCAGTGGTGTGGCCTGCAGACACAGATTGGCGATCCGGGCGTTCCTCCCACTTATTACGGTGCTTGGATGCCATGTGTCGGATCATGCTGGTGGTGGTGAGGTTTCTAGTGTTCATGCCTCGGCTCATTCTGGTGTGGCACAGGTTGCAAACTACAATTCTTTTGTCGTCCGCACTTTCCTTAAAAAAACGCCATACCGCGGAACACCTAGCCCTTGGCAAGGGAGATTTACGCAAGGGGGTGCTCCGTGGAACATTTGCGGGCCGGTTTGGTGCGGTCCGCCTTCTTTCTTTAGCCACACCACTGCCTCTTCCAGCCTGTTGCGGTGCTGCAGATGGCTCACCCTCAGGACTGCTGTCATCGCTCGGCTCTCCACCTTCCCAGGTGGGGTCAGTGACCTCATCGTCCACCAAGTCTTCCTCCACTTCCTCACTCTGATCATCCTCCTCATTTCTTGATCCCACCACATCCTCAGTCATTGACAACTCTGTATCATCCTCCTCATCAAGGTCTTGAGACAGTAATTGTGGTTGATTTGATGGCAACTGTGTCTCATCATCATCATCCACTTCCTTTGACCTTAAATGCCGTTCCCCTCTGTCATCTTCTTGTGATTGGGTACCCTCTAGAGGTTGTGAATCAGGGCACAAGATCTCATGTTCCTCTGCAAGCGTGCTTGGAGAGAGGTTCAAATCAAGGATTGGTGATGAGACGAGCTCCTCACTATATCCCAGTGTGGGATCACTTCTTTGGCCAGACCCTCTATGGTGGGAGGAAGGATGATCAGGGTGAGGATTATGTTGACCAGACTCTTGGCTAGTGAGAGTGGACTTGGTGGAAGACAGGGTGGTGCTTAACCGACTGGAAGCAGTATCAGCTGAAATCCAACCGACCACCTGTTCGCAGTGGTCTGACCTCGAGAGTGATGTCCTGCGACGCCCTGTAAACTGAGACATGAAGCTAGGTATGGTGGATGTCTTTCTTTCTTGTGCTCTGGCACCAGGCACAGTTTCTACGCGTCCTGACCCGCGCCCTGAACTATCAGGATCACGTCCACTTCCCCGTCCCTTTTTACCCGCCTTCTTCATATTAAACGGAATATATGCCGGTAATCTGCGGCTAGGCACACGAAACAGAATGTGACGTTAATCTGCGGCTAGGCACACGAAACAGAATGTGACGCTAATCTGCGGCTAGGCACAGTGAACGGAATATGTGACGTTAATTTGTGAATTTGCACACTAAACAATATGTGACGCTAATCTGCGGCTAGGCACAGTGAACGGAATATGTGACGTTAATTTGTGAATTTGCACACTAAAAAATATGTGACGCTAATCTGCGGCTAGGCACAGTGAACGGAATATGTGACGTTAATTTGTGAATTTGCACACTAAACAATATGTGACGCTAATCTGCGGCTAGGCACAGTGAACGGAATATGTGACGTTAATTTGTGAATTTGCACTCTAAACAATATGTGACGTTAATCTGCGGCTAGGCACACTAAACAATATGTGACGTTAATCTGCGGCTAGGCACACTAAACAATATGTGACGCTAATCTGCGGCTAGGCACAGTGAACGGAATATGTGACGTTAATTTGTGAATTTGCACACTAAACAATATGTGACGCTAATCTGCGGCTAGGCACAGTGAACGGAATACGTGACGTTAATTTGTGAATTTGCACACTAAACAATATGTGACGCTAATCTGCGGCTAGGCACAGTGAACGGAATATGTGACGTTAATTTGTGAATTTGCACACTAAACAATATGTGACGTTAATCTGCGGCTAGGCACACTAAACAATATGTGACGTTAATCTGCGGCTAGGCACACTAAACAATATGTGACGCTAATCTGCGGCTAGGCACACGAAACAGAATGTGACGCTAATCTGCGGCTAGGCACAGTGAACGGAATATGTGACGTTAATTTGTGAATTTGCACACTAAACAATATGTGACGTTAATCTGCGGCTAGGCACACTAAACAATATGTGACGTTAATCTGCGGCTAGGCACACTAAACAATATGTGACGCTAATCTGCGGCTAGGCACACGAAAACAGAATGTGACGCTAATCTGCGGCTAGGCACAGTGAACGGAATATGTGACGTTAATTTGTGAATTTGCACACTAAACAATATGTGACGTTAATCTGCGGCTAGGCACACTAAACAATATGTGACGCTAATCTGCGGCTAGGCACACGAAACAGAATGTGACGCTAATCTGCGGCTAGGCACACGAAACAGAATGTGACGCTAATCTGCGGCTAGGCACAGTGAACGGAATATGTGACGTTAATTTGTGAATTTGTACACTAAACAGAATGTGACAATAATCTATGGCAAGGCACACGTTTAAAATGGCCCTTTTTGTCGCTGCGTTGTAAAATAATTGGCCCTGTGCACCTAACAGAATATGTCAGCTTGTCACTGCACTGTGAAATATTTGTCCCTGTGCACCTAGTACAATGTCACCTTATAAATATCCCCCCCCACAAAAAAAATGAAATTGTGCCCCCCCAAACAAAATATAAATGCTGCCCCCACACACAACAGTCCTAAAAAGGACTTTTGGGTCTTGAAAGAGTTTAAACAATTTTATTCTCCCTACACTGACTTTCCCTGCCTAAGCTCATCTCTCCCTGGCTGAGAATGAGCCGAACTCGCGCGTCGGGTGCTATACAGCACCCGATCACGGGTTCTGGCCAGCCAATCAGTGTAATGCCAGCAGCCAACATGGCTGCTGGCATTACACTGATGTCAGAGCCTCCCCGCACGTTTATTGGCTGCGCAGCAGCCGCGAAACGTGCGGGGAGGAGACCCGAACATGGCGGGCGAGCACATGCGGTACTCGTACAAGTACCGCCATGTGCCGAGCAGAGCGATGCTCGAGCCGAACCGAGGTTCGGCCGAGCATGCTCGCTCATCACTAGTCCTCAGATCTCCAGTGAGTGGTGTTGATGGAGCTCCAAGACTGTGGAGGCATATAAGGGAGGACAAAACTTTAACTGTGGTTGCTGTACTTGTATTGTGTTTGTATGCACAGGGTGGGCACCATCTTAGGATGTGCTCCAATGCACAAGAAAACTTTCTTCAATAAAGAACCAGTGATTTCAGCTCCTTTTCAGCCTGGTCTTGTATTTCTTTTGGTAAGTCATAGCAGTGGCACTGTTTGCCACTGTTCTTCCGCAACAGAACACATTGGAGATATCTCTATTTTTGAAAGGGCGTACATACTACACTACACTATTACATTTTGCTTATTAATAAATACTAGCAGTGATAAAGAGGTGATAAAGCGGAGATTACTTCTCCAGTTTATCACTTCTTCATTTCTTATGTAATTCTATACAGCCTATTCACTAAGATCTCCAAAGAAATCTTAGTGTATAGGCTCCATAGAATAACAAAGGAACTGGTGAAGTGATATTACTGGAGAAGTCATCTCCACTTTATTACCTCTTTATCACCGGTTAGTGAATCTTCCCCTATGAGTTGTAAATCTTTGTATCCTGTGGGACTTTTCACACAGGCAACTTGCTCTGCAATTGTGGTAGAGAGATGCACCATGCTGCAGTTTTCCTCAGTATGTTAAGTTAGCTACAAATTTGATCACTTCTGTTTCTTTTGAGAGAATGGAGCACTGGGAAAACCTTGCTACCTTGTAGCACTAAAAATGTATAGCTATAGACTACAACAGACATGTAATGAACAGAAGGAAAGTTTATAAATATACTGTTTGCTATATGAAGAACAAATACCTAGGTAAGTATTTCTCTTAAAGGGTTAGTAATACTGGTATTACACTTGAGCTTCGAGTCTTCTTTATGTTTTTTTTTTAACACATAATGCTATATTTAAATACTCAGAGTTCTGTAGTTCAACAGCTATTAAATTGGAAAGGATTCGCTTCCCGCTCCTTTCCCTGTGTCACTGAGCCACTCAATCTGGCCCGGATAGAGTGCAGCGAGGGACAATCTTCAGTAAGCAAAAGGGAAATCCTGCCCTCCTTCATCAAGGGGAGCAGGGTTTTCCTTATACTGAATGAGTGAAGATTGTCCCTTGCTGCATCCGTCCGGTACCACGACCAGATTACAGATCTAATGGGAGGCAGCCAGAAGGGGCAGGTGGGGAATCCTTTCTGATTGAATAGCGCTTGAACTACAGTACTGTGAGTATTCAAATATATAGTGCTATGTGTTAAAAAAAAAACATAAAGAAGACTCAAGTTTAATACAAGTATTATTATCCCTTTAAACAAATTAACTGACAAATATGCCTATAGATATGGTTCTCCCTTAAAGGAACAGTAAACTATTTTATTAAACTATATATTGCAATTATTAGTTCAGTAATAACAAGACATATGCACATATACAAATCAAAATGGCTACTCACAATTGTGGTGGTCAGGTATCCAAGAGCCTGATAATTGCACAAGCAGAGAATATATTGCATCTCTGCCCGTGATCTTTGGAGAGCTCCCCATTTGAATAATGCAAAAAAACCCCAAAAAAACGTAATACAGGCTCAGGAAAGTATAAAATGTATATTTAGTATTTCTGTGCTCCTTATCTACACCATATGATGCTCTTTATTGTATCTCTGTTCTTCTTCTGACTTTTTTGTGGTGTATTTCAGATATTTGTATTTAATCTATAATAATTATTTTATTGGATTTAGTCAATTGGATGGTACTACCACTTAATGCAATGGTATATGTTTGAATTGTTAGATGTATTGTTATATCTTTCATCTAGAGAAATGCTGTCAGGTTGGTGTTTGGAGAGGGGGATGTACCTACTGTATTCAAGTTGCTTCATTGTCTGATTATACACATATTTTTAAATGGTGTGTTTTATATAGTGTACTTTTTGCTGGTTATGTATGAGTGCATTCCCTCTCCGGCATTTTTTGTCAGGCTGTTGGATACCTGACCACCACAACTGTGAGTAGCCAGATTTGTGTATGTACATATATCTGGTTACTACCAAGTTACACTAAATTGGTGTCCTGTTCTGTTTCTTGTTGTTTTCATATGGTTTTCTGCTCAGGGAGAGCAAGTTATAGAAGAGCAGCAAGCCTTGGATCCATGTTGCTGTAGCTGGGGCAGCTGGATGTCCCAGAAAGCTCTTCTTTCTGGAGTTCACATTAGTAAAATCCCAGCCATCTGTCTTGAGTATAGATACACAGGGAGTCCCAGTGTGTGTGTGTGTGTGTTGAATATTATCAAACAGATCTGCACTAGGGGTGCCTTTGTTTTCTCCCCTTTCTTTGTTTCGGCTTTTAAAGGGTTAGAAATGCTCACATATAAGTTTAATCAGTATTGTAGATGTTAAAAAAGTAAAGTATCTGCAGAAATCTCATCTCTCAAACCTTTACGGTTTGAGAGATATGCACCTCTAAAGTTCCCCCCTCCCTGATGTCAGCTGTAAAGCCGACAGAAGGAGATCCGTGTGGGCCAACTCAAGGAGGCTCTTCAGCAGAGCTGAAATATCGATATTTAAAAAGAACTACTTCATTGAAACGGTCTACAAAGTATGCTTGCAAACCAGGCACACTTTGTAGACCGTTCTAATGAAGTAATTCTTTTCAAATATCACTATTTTAGCTCTGCTGAAGAGACACCGACTTGTCCCAGGACCAGGATCTCCTGCCATCAGTAGAGTGCTGACGTCAGGAGAAGGGGAGACTTTAGCAGAGAATATCTCTCAAAAAATAAAGGTTTTAGACTTTCTGCAGATAATTTATTTACAATACTGCATAAACTTATATAAGGGCATTACTAACCCTTTAATACTTCTGGGATATTTTTCATTTCATTATTATACCTCGTTCATTTTGTTTCTTTATTCAACTGTATTTTTTTTATTGTGATGAGGAACTGTGGTCTATGACACATGATTTCCCATAGAGTGCATTATAAAATAATATTTTGCCTTTTGAACACCAGTTGGAGCTGCTGTTAATAAGCTTCAGCCATAATAACTTTTGAATGAATGCTCACTCAGCAGCAGAGTACATTTGTTTTACGCAGCAAGAGAAGTCTTGTAACATTTTTTTTCATTAAAAAAGTATTTTTACTTTACTACTGCTTCAGAATTAGACCTCATTGGGCACCCTTGTATGTAAGGAATGAGGAGCATTTTCAGATAACTAGTGCACAAATCATTCAACGTTTTGCATGTCAGCAAGAAAAATTCTGTCCCAAATTTGATCTGCTATACTTGATTTTGCTGTTTAGAGACCTATTTAAATAGGTATGATTCAAACTGTGGCTTATTCTCAGTTACAGTATATTTATAGACTGACATATGCGAATTAGATGATTTTATGCAATGAGGGCTTACAAGATTGCATATATACATAGAAACATAGTAACGCTGGGTGGGATGCAAGGAAGTGGAGCATTAGCCTTTTTGAAAGCAATAAATCTGTGTTAGTGATGGTGCTTGTTTAGACACAACAAACATACTAACTCTTTGAGGCTGAGTATCACATGCTCTTAACGTAATGCCACAGGCAGCCAGACACATGAATACAAGTACTAATTGCTTTGCTGAATTAAGAGCAATCACTAATCCTCTCATAAAATGGTAAACATTTTAACCACAAACCCTTTGAGTATACTAAAGGTGTATCCAACTTATTTTTTCTCAATGTGTTGAATACCCCAGTGACATTGAAAGGGTTCAAATCCAATTTTAAACCAATGGGAATTTGGAGAATATGGCTTCTATACTGCAGTTGAAACCAAAAAAGTAAAAAAAGAGGGGGGTGCCCAATAGTGTAATACCTCAACATTAATATAACTATTCAGATAAATGGGAATACACTCACATGTTATGATATATAGGTTTGGACTTTGAGAAAGTGGTTGGATCCGCAAAATGCTTTAGCCTATTTATAAACTAACATTATTGCTTTTAAAGGGATAGTAATACTTGAAAATTACTATTCCCCATATTGTAGCTTTGTTAAAATTAAACTTATTGCCTCCAGTGTCATCTCTCAAATCCTTATGGTTTGAGAGATGATAGCGCTCAAAGTTCCCTTCTCCCTCCCCTTTCCCTGACTGAATGCTGAACGCTGACTGCAGGAATATCCGGTATTACTTGCATCAGGCGGCTCTGCAGCCGAGCTGAGATCACGTTTATCAGGGGAGGGCTGGCCTGGGGGGCAAGGGGGCAATTGCCCCCTGGGCCAGTCATATGTCTGGGACAATGGGCCACTGCTGCTCCTGCTTGCTGCTATAAATGGAGCTCCACTAGTGATACCACAGAGCGTGCAATTGAAATTGAACTACACAAATTATACCACAGAGATGCAATACAAATGGAGCTACATTACACCTATTTCCATTGTAAGCTCTGTAGCATCACTAGTGCAGCCCAATTTCAACTGTAAACCATGTGGTATCACTTGCCTTCACAATATTAATACCCATTTTAAAATTAAAAAAGGGGTGGGCCTGGACAGTGGTACCAAATGATAGTAGAAATGGGCCACTTAATTGTATTTGCCCCCTGGGCCACAAGTCGCCAGCCCTCCCCTGGTGTTTATAAAAAGAAGTCTTTCACTAAAATGGTCTTCTACGTGTGCTTGCAAACCAAGAATTATTTTTTATAAACCCTATCTCGGCTCAGCTGCAGAGCCGTCTGATGCAATAAGACTGTACAACAGCTTCCCCTGCAGTCAGCGTTCAGTCAGGGAAGGGGGAGGGAGGGGGGAACTTTGAGCGCTATCATCTCTCAAACAGGTTTGAGAGATGACACTGGGGTCAATACATTTCTTTTTAACAAAGCTACAATAAGGGGATTAGTAATTTGCAAGTATTACTATCCCTTTAAACATGTTTTGTATACGCAGTTTTATTAAGAATATAAAACAATTAGGGTAGTGCAGATATGGGAGATCAAACCCAACTCTCTTCAGCAACCAAAAATACAGAAACCTTGCTTCCTGGTTGCAATATAAAATACACAATAAATATTGTGTATTTATTGTATAATTTTATTAAACATCTTTTGGAGTTCCATAATTTTAAAAGTTATTTGTTTTTTTGGTGTAGCAGCTCCAGACGTCTGGAAAGCACCGAATGAAGACTGTGAGATTTCTCCATATGCTTGCCTAGTCAGCTTTGGTAATCATCTTTTCTGACCATCATAGCATGTGAGTATATTTCTATTTACCTGAATATTTCTATCATTGTTGCTGTACCCAGTATTGCTTTTCCTGCTACTATCATATATGTGATCTACAGCATATCCTTTTGTGATGGAGATGTCTGCATTATGGTGGAATAGAATCTCATAAACTTAATACAGTAGTGTGTTTCCTTGTGTTCTCTTTTGTTTGTTTTTGTAATGCAGTTAGTTTGCCTCATAATTGCTCCTGTTCTTCATAGTACATCAGTCACAGTGTTGTGCAGGGATGAGTTAACGATTCTATAAGTTCATTGCTTCATACAAAAACATGCCATTTTGCAAGACATGACACTTGTCTTGCCAAACGTATTTTTTTCCCCATTTCTTCTGTTAACAAATCGGATAGCAGGAAAAGCAATCATAGCCATCATAGCCAATTAAGTGTGCTTACCATCTGATGTTAATCCAATGGTTCCTGTTCAGGTGTCATGATTCTTCTGATTTTCCGGTCTTTACCATGTATTCTAGTACTCTTACCTGTATTTTGTTTTCTCCACCTTGTTCTAGCGACGCCCTTGTTTGGGCCTATATCAAGCACTGACACCTTTGTGTCAGTGTGCGATCAAAGCATTCTGCGTATCAAGTTTTGAAGTTATTGTTCCTAGTGTTTCCAGTGTTTGACACGGATTTTCTCGACTATGTCTCTTTTCTTCTGATTCTGCTATGACTCCTGTGTTGGTTTTAACCTTGGCCTGTTATTTGACTATTCTTCTATCTGCTGACTTTGTACTGTGCTGCTCAACTGGTTTTGGCCCTGGTTTGTTTGACTATTTTCGATTCGACCTCTTGTTGCACTGTAACCTTGTGACCCCCCGGTTCTGCTGATCCAGTGTTCGACAGTGGCAACTATACTTCTGGTAGGTTAAATAAGCTGATTCCCGACCTGGTGAGTAGTTGTCTGTATCCTAGGTGGTTATCCTGCTATCAGGCTTCACGGCCTGCACCTCTACCTGACTTCGGCATCAGAAAGACCCCCTGCGAGCAGCCACCAACTGCTAGCAGCCTTCTCAATTCCGTGAACTCTAGCTCCTGAATCACTGGGGCCTACCTAGTAAGTATTCTGTTTTGTTATTTGTTCATTGTAGATCATATCCATATCAAATCAGCAATCTGCTACTTCTTGTGGGGATTCCCCTCCAGTTCAGGCAGCTTACGTTGGGTGCTCCAGTCAAGAATCTTACATTCTGATCGCGCCAATGTCTGATCCCGCAGGTATGTCATGAGTTGTGGCCCATCAGGGCGCTCAGATTGACTAACATACATCGCAGATCACCCAAATGGATTCCAAGCTGGACTCTATTGCGGCTATGCTACAACAGATGCAGCTACGGTTTGATGCAGCCGTGCCTCCAGCTAGTCCTCCCGTTGCTACACCACCTGTCCCTCCACCTGCTAGTTACTTACCGTGCAGGATGCCATTACCTGATCAGTTTGACTGCTCTTGTACTGATCTTAGAGGGTTCTTGAACCAGTACTACCTGCACTTCCAAAATCAACTGGAGGACTTTGCTTTGGATCAGGCTCACATTACATTTATTGTTTCCTTTCTCCGCAGTTCCACTTTGGCTTGGGTTTCTCCTCTGCTGGACCACCAGTCCCATACTGAGACCATCTCTTTTGATATTATCTATTGTCCAGCCAGTTTGGTTATCCTAGGTTACCCTTGGCTTCAGAGGATTAATCCTGCTATTAATTGGGCCTCTGGCACGTTGTCTTTCCTGATTCCCCCACTGGACTCACCAGGGATAGCTTTGTCCGCCATGAACACCTTAGAACCTATTCCTCCTGCCTTACCTTCAGTGTACCATAACTTCGCAGACATGTTCTGCAAAACCAGAGCCGAAATCTTACTACCATACCAGACGTATGATTGCCCCATTCAGCTGGTACCCGGTTCTGTTCAGCCTCGTGGTAGAGTGTACCCACTGTCTGTCCTTGAGACAAAAGTGCTCGATGAGTACATTCAGGACAGCCTAACCAGAGGCTTTGTATGTCCTTCCACCTCCCCTGCTGGGGCTGGTATATTTTTTGTTAAAAGGATGGGTGTCTTCACCCCTGTGTGGATAATAGGGGGTTAAACAAAATTACTAAAAATAATTGTTACCCCTTACCGCTTATTCCACAGCTACTGGACAGAGGATCCTGGTTCTTCACAAAACTTGATCTCAGGGGTTCTTACAATCTCGTACAGATGAAAGAGGGGGAGAAAAGGAAGGCGGCTTTTAATTTTAGGTTCTGGCACTATGAGTACCTGGTTATGCCCTTTGGCCTCCACAATGCCCCCACTGTCTTCCAGAATTTCATGAACAACGTGTTTAGGGACCTTCTTTTGTCCTACGTCATAGTCTATTTAGACCAACAGGAAATTTTTTGTGAAATGTGCAGATTTTCTGAGTTTTGCTGACTAGCTCTTTGCATTGAAATAATTCCTCCCTCTCCCACCAGCGTGATACGTTTCTCTTCTTTTCCTGCAGGGATAATATAAAAGGACTGTCAGTTCCCCACAGCATGTCATTCTCTGTGAAAGATAAAGAAAGCAGCATATATAGTCCTAGTTGTTAGCTCCTTAATACGGTGATAGCTGAATTAGGGATAAATACCTCCCTTGTTTCCTTCACTAGAAAGTAGAGGTAGGGTACATACCACTACAAACCTTATAAATATTTCCACTATATCGATGATACATTCATCATATGGAGAGAGGGTGAAGAATTACTCCAAGATTTTCACAAATCCTTCAACATATTTCATCCATCCATTGAACTTAAATTGGATTTCTCTACAGAAAGTGTACACTTCCTGGACACAACCATAACTTTCTCCAGTGGTAAACTACAATAATCTTTATACAGAAAACCCACAGACAGATGCAGTCTCATCACAACTCCAGCTTTCACTCAGCTCACACTAAATAAGGCATCATTCACAGCCAAGCTATTAGATACTACCACATATGCTCTGATACCAATAACTGCAACAATCATCTAAAAACATTACCAGAATCATTCAAACAGAAAGGCTATAAAACAAGGACAGTCACAAAGAAAATAACACCTGCACTGAGATCACCATGTGAACACCTGTTACAATGCAAAGAGAAGGAAGTCTCTACACGTATACCTCAGATGACTACAAAAAATATATCAAAGAACTACAACCTCTGCTAGCAGGTGATGTGGAGTTAAAGGGATAGTAATGTTTCATAATAAAAGCAGCTCTAATTAATCATCATAGTATTTGGACTTCGGAGAGTGTTATTTCAATTCAAGAGTAATTCAATGACAAAGTATCCCCCTCCTGCCCCTTTTACTGATGTAACACACTGCTCAGCCAGAGCAGAAGGGAGGTGCCCAGGTAGATTGCAGAGAGGGACACTCTTGAATTAAGATAAGGGAAAAACCTGAAAAACTTGTCAAGGGGGGCAGGGCTTTCATTGTTCTCATAGGAAGAAGGTTTTCCCCTTCTGTTATCTGTCTGGTCTATGGACTGGATTCCACATCTGAGAAGAGATGGCTTACACTAGGTAAAAGGGGTGGGAGCGGAAACTTTGCTTGTGAATATCTCTCAAACAATAAAGGTTTGAGAGATAAGACTTATATCATTCTTCATGTTTTTTTAATGCCTACAAAATAAAACAAAGATAAAACAAAGTATTACTGTCCCTTTGAAACACATATCCCCCCAACCACCTATTCTGGCATTCAAACAACCACTGAATCTGAAAAAAAATTGATCAATAGAAAACTGATCAATGAATAGACAAACAATGATAATGGGACCAGACCTTGCAACAAATCATGCTGTAAGTCATGTCAACACATTTGTGTAAACAAACACAACAACAAGCTATACAATATTAAAGGATCATATCCATGTATATCAGCAAATGTTGTGTATTTCATACAATGCACTAAATGTGAATTGGGGGTGCTATATTGATGAAACAGGCCTACCACTAAACCTAAGGATGAATACACACAGCCAATCTATTGAGAAATACGATCAAACTAAGAACCATACCCCAGTCTGTCATAATTTCACCCAAGATAACAACTCCATCCACAGCATTAAAATCAAACTACTCATAGAGAACTTCAAGAATACATAGGATATAAAGACATTTGAAATCAAGCTGATCACTTACATCAACATAAAACACATTGGACTGAATAAGGACTTGGGGTTCATGCCACACTACTTACATGCAATATAATATTTCCATCTAGTTATTTTATTCTAATACATGTTTTACTGACATCTCACACTATATATATTTTTTCCACTTGCATCTGTGTTCTGTAATTCTGTATATCTCCCCCTGTCCCCCTTTCTGCCAGCTCCCCCCCTCTCCCATTCCTCATCACTTTACCAACTATTTTTTGTCTTTGTCCTACTTTTATCACCAGTATGTTTTAGACTTGAGGAAGAGAGAATATCTCTCAAAAGCTTGTCTTCATAAAATTTCAATTTAGTCCAATGAAGAGGTATTATTACATACTGGAATACTCATTAATTTGAATTCTAAGACCATTGGACTAACACGGCTATCCCAAATGCACATTGCTTTGCTCTGGCACTTAGAGGGTTAAAGGCCGGATGAACAGAGGCTAAGGAGTTATAAGCCCAATTTAATTAATTGGTTAATTATATTTTACTTATTTTGATGCATAGGGACCAAAGTATTCTAGATAAATGTGTGAGCCAGAATCTAATTCAAATACAGATAAAAGGTTGGATTCATGGTAAATGTTGTAAAATAAACATTTCTGTTCCTAGACAGCAGATATGGGACTGGGAAAAGGCTGATGAAGTTCAGGACAATCCACAGACGCAGGGCAATTGTTTGAAGACATACTTTGGAACCTAATTACAAAAGTGAAGCCTCAGTTTAACTCCAGTAATGACCTCCCCAAAGACACATATAAAGGTATCAGGCAAGTTGATGTGATGACTTCTTACAGCAGTGTATGGAAAAACAAGGAAAGAATGAGGGGGAGAGTGCTGCCCCCTGCTGATACTTAAGTTGTAACAAAGGATGGAGAGATTTATATAGGTATACTAATAAACCAATGCATGTAAAAAGGCATCTAGAGCCAAATTTACATATCAGGTTCCCTAGGAATCCTAGACACACTTAGCCTGACTTATGACCATACCTTGCTCCTCCAATCACCCCACCACCAGCTCCATTAATTAATCACTGGTTCTACTGTCCCCTTGGCCTATAACACACATGTACAAAATAGCACTTAAAGGGATAGTAATACTTTGTTTTATCTTGATTTTATTTTGTAGGCATTAAAAAAACATGAAGAACGATATAAGTCTTATTTCTCAAACCTTTATGGTTTGAGAGATATTCACAAGCAAAGTTTCCCCTCCCTCCCCTTTTACCTAGTGTAAGCCATCTCTTCTCAGATGTGGAATGCAGTCCATAGACCAGACAGATAACAGCAGGGGACAATCTTCTTCCTATGAAAACAATGAAAGCCTTGCCCACCTTGACAAGTTTTTCATGTTTTTCCCTTATCTTAATTGAAGATTGTCCCTCTCTGCAATCTACCTGGGCACCTCCCTTCTGCTCTGGCTGAGCAGTGTTACATCAGTAAAAGGAACAGGAGGGTGATACTTTGTCATTGAATTACTCTTG